>CM031235.1:225865036-226545036 GCA_018340775.1 Taxus wallichiana var. yunnanensis
AGAGTGGTCAATGGGGTAGGATCCAAAAATTTATCCTTGGACAAAGCAGGACTTGATGAAACTTGTAAGAATCTCGGGCTTGTTCTTCCAACTGCTCAATGGTTTGCTGCCCTCTCTCTACCCTCCCAATGACTCGTGATCAAGCTTGAAGATTGTGGATCTCACCTTCGAGGTGGACTCTCCCATGGGAATTCTTGAGAGTTCAAGGTCGGATGCCTACAAATCATACTCAGGATTGTCTACCTTCGGCTTGGCTATCTCCAGGAATTGCTGGCCCTGAGCATCAGACACTATCCTGGAGGTAGTTCTGGCTTTTTTGACGCGAGAAGGAGGAGTAGTGCCTAACAAGGCTGCCACAGCATCAAAATTTGGTCCTGAGATCCAGGAGGAAGACTTTCTCTTCCTACTGTCGACAAGAGGCTGCACCCATGCAAAAGAGGAGGAAGAAGCAGGTGGGGCAAGAGGACCAAGAGACAGAGAACTCATGGCGCCCAAGGTTTGTACTATTGTTGCCTCAAGTTGAGATATGAGTGGAGCGCTTGGGGCTCCTGGTGCAGAGGAATCAACAGTGCTTGGAAGTTCAGTGCTCTGGACTTCTTTATCCTTATCCATTGGGACTTCAGGGGCACTTGCAGGAGTGACACTTCACTCTCTTCACTTTCACTGAGAACAATAATGTTCTCTGGTCCTGAAGGCAATTCTGCATGCTTCCTCAGGGGGTCTTCTTCCACAGGCTCCTTCTTAACTTCTTTGACTTTCTTCTGATACACCTGGGTGGATGAGGAAGGAGTAGAGACTGCAGGTCCTTGAGTTGACGAGGCAGGAGGGTTTGCATCTGTCATCCTTGCCCAAAAATCCCCAAAATCAAGGTGGTGAACTTCACTGTCCCCGATATCGGGAACGACAGACTCGAGTGGTGAAACTTGTTCCTGCCCCTGGAATTTAATCTTCATGTTGATAGTAACTTGGAGAGCAGAGCTGCAGGTTGGACTTGGGATGGAATTGCAAGGGAAATGGATACGTGCGCAGAAATTTTGGTTGCAAGGGTTCGAGCAATAGATAGCATGAAAGCAGTGTGCAAAAACACATAGGGGCAATTCATTATATAGTCGTTTAGGAGAGAGAAAGGCAATAAATGCGCATTAAATACACATCTACCAAATTAAAAAGTAATATATTTAGGTAGAGCGGGAAAAATTAGCACGAATGGCACTTGGTTCATTTGGGACACGAGGGATGTGAAAGCGTGAAGTACACGGTTCGGCCGATTCGGGTGATGCGGGGAAAAGACGCACAAATGCTTTTGGGACATGCGGGATGAAAGTACACGGAATACGTGATTCGCCGATTCAACCGATGCAGGAAAAGACGCACAAATGCTTTTGGGACATGCAGGACGAAAGTACGTGGAATACGCAATTCGGCCGATTCAGACGAAAAGGGAACAACGGGTCCGAGTGAACTTGGGACATTTGGGACAAAAGTTCCGACGGGCCCGAAAAGAATAGACTTCGAGTAAACCGGCCGATAGGGGAACAGAGAGCCCATATGAACCTGAGACACGTGGGACAAAAATGTCCGACAGGCCAAAAACACACAAAATGACCCAAAAAACGTAGATTTTCCCAATTTCCTGACTTTTCACATTACCAGGACAACAGAAAAGACACTTAACCTCAAAATTTAATTTTCAACTTCTTAAAAGCAGGGGAATTTTGAGTGGACAACAACACCCTAGCCCGTGACTTGTGATTCCATGCGGGGAGGTCCCAAAGCTTTGTGACCTTATGTTATTGGTGATCAAAGAAGTAAAAATGGCAGAAATATTCATACCTTAATCCATATCTAGAGAGGTTCGGGCTAATATTAGAGGGAACAGATCAGCAGTGTGTTAAGTAGAGTTACAATACTCAAATGGTAATAAGTTAGTGGGTACATCATAAATAGTTCCTTGATAATGAAATTTAAGTCGTGCATGTAGTGTAGAAGGGACCGCATGCATAACATGAATCCAAGGTCTCCCAAGGAGAAGATTGTAGTTAAGGTCATTGGGCATGACATGACATGGGATATTGATTGTACATGGGCCGATAGTGATGGGTAAATGAACATGCCTAAAACATGCTTTGGGATATTATCAAAACCACGAATACAGATAGACAAAGGAGAGAGATATGCTTCTGACATGCCTATGTGTTGAAGAAAAGTGATGTTACAGATTTTGAGGCTAGATCCATTATCGACTAAGGCATGTTTGAATCTTATGTTTTTAATACAAACTTGGATATACAAGGGAGGGTCATGTTCTAAAATCATTGGAGGCGGTAGATCATCGGATGTGAAAGTGATTTGATCCTCATTAAGGGATAAATCTGAAATGAACTTATGATATACATATTCAGGTGATGTATGTGGAAGAATATAATGGGTAACTAAGTATTTCCTAAGGTCATTGAGGAAATCTATGATTTTGTAGATAAGTGTGAATAGATATGTTCATGGTGAATCAATTCTAAGATACTAAGGAAAGAAATATGAACGAATAAGAAGCAAAGAAGTAAAGGAAGGTGGGGTAAGATAAAGAATAGTCATGACAGAGGAATATAAATGCAAGCCCTAGAAGGTGCCATGAAAAGGATCGGGTTCACCAAAATGATTAACTAAAATTAAATAAACTATGGGACGATGTCATTATAGTTAATCTAATCTAGGAGGACATGAATGATGTAAATAAATGAACTAAAGTAATATAGATTAATTAAATAATTTAACTAATAGAAATGAAACCCTAATATGCAAGGAGAAGGTTAGGAAAGAACTTAACTAGTTATGGGTGACTATTGTCAAGTGTCGCAGGGATGACTAGAAATTACGAAGTAGGAATGATTGCACAGAGGTCTTGAAAAGAGTGAATCTAAAATTTCTAAGCGCATAGAGTGCCCAGGAGGGTAGTGGGCACCCAAAGGCTCCCCGGTATGCATAAATAGGCATCCTAGTCTCTGAAAAATATCGGAAGTTGATTCTTTCTGGTTGGAATATACGTTGTAACCTTCACTTCCTCTCATACCATATTCGTTGAACTGCACCGAATGTTCTAAATATAGCAAGATGATATTGAAGACCTACAAGAGACAAAAGAAGTATCAAAACCGTAAAAACATAAAAGATGCAAATGAATGGGTCGACGACCTTAGTGCACACAATAGTGGGCTTATTAAACTAAGCGAAGCACTACATTTTAGACCTAAATGTAGTTCGGTGTGTGTGTGTGTGTGTGTGTGTGTGCATGTCATTCCATAGGTATTCTTATGTCACCGTACTTGGTGAAGTAGTGAGTAATAACTAAATGTAGAAAATGTAATAGTATGTGTGCATGGAATAGAATAGAATCCCTCCCCTATCAAGTGTGTGATGATGTAGATTTCATATCCTTGATGCATGAACTATGTGATGAAACCGATGTAATGGATGCAACTCTAGATGGAGTGATAGTAGTAAGTAAGGCTAGGACCATGTACGATGGAAAAGTGACATGACAATGAGAATCTACAAGAAACTCTTCCTCATACCTAACCTACCGAGGTCATGATGAGATAGCCGGTGGGGATGGAATATACGGGCTCTGAGACATACTAGTTGGGAAATCTTATGTCTTTAACATGCAATAATGGGATCTACGAATCTAAGGAAAAGAAGGCCCTTCTAACCTGAATAGGTGTGATGGATCGTTTGGCGAGGATAGCTTCTCGAAGGCTCCAATCAATATCGAGCTCACCGAGATCCTATCTATAGGTTGCTGAATATGTGGAAACTGACATGTGGGTGCTTCGTATATATTTTTTTGAAGGTCATGAAAATGGTGGTAAAAATGTGTAGTGGATTCTCTAGGGTTTTATGGACGATTCTCTGGTTTAGTCCAGAAATCCTTAGCTTGATTGGCTGCTATGTTTAATAATGAGATTTGTGCAATAATGTCTCGGTGGGGAGTGGAGAGGACCTAAATATCGACGTTCATAGACCAGCATCAACTTCAGATTGATTTGTAGGCCCGTTGGGTTGTGGGACCTGTGGATCACAACCGTAATTTTTGGTTGTTGTGGACCTCCTATGGTCATATGAAGAATCAATCCCTAATTCTAAGGATCCAGTAATCATATGCCTTTTCGGCCTCTATGTTTAGAACTAGAAGTTACATGATTTTCTCATAGTACCTAACAAGTGTTCTGGAAACTTGGATACGTAAGCTAGTGTCTATATCAACGTGGAGGTCTCTTGCATCCTGGGTCATGGGACTAGTGAATCACAACCAAATGTTTGCTCTCTTTTAAGTCCTTCTACAATCATATAGATATCTATCAAGGCAGTCTATAATTTGGCTGATTTGACCAGAACGTGTGTGCTTTTTCATCTTCTATATTTAATCCTCTTAGTTGTGTGTTGATTTCTTGTAGGTCTCGTTGTTTTTCTAAGACCTGAATTCTGAGATTTTGGTCTATATCAGTTAATGCTACAACAAGATTTGGTTGAGGCACGATTGGCTCAAAAACATATTCCCTGGGCTCCCTAGGTCCCGTGATTGTCATACAAGATCAATATAAACCTAACTGAAACAAAATAAACTAATTATGCAAGATATATCTACAACATATATATATATATATATATATATATATATTCTCTATTTTTGTATTTTTGATAGAATTTTTAATAGAATTGAAAGAGCAACTAATCTAATATATTCAGAAAATGACAACTAATCTAATAACAAAATTAAAACAAGCAAGGTAGCCTAGTGTAGCTACTTGCCTATGCAGTTGTGAGTTTATCCTAAATAACTAAATAGCTGATTAACTTAATTGAAAGACTCTCGATCCTACCTCAGAAGTGAGGAATGAATCATAGTTTCTGAGAAACTATCAATCCCCACAACTTCCCCGGCAATATCGAAAGTGAAATTTAACTGAAATGAAATAATTCACTACTCTATTTGATATGTTTTAACTAGAACTTTGACAGATAAAACCTGAATTTGCATAACAATGGCGAATCCAGTAGTGTATGAGTTTGTCCCCTCATAATGATCTCCTCGTTCCTTCATGTTTGTTATCCTGTAAAATTGACAAGGGAAATTTTGCAAGTAACCATACCAAAATTTCCATTTTGGTCCCCCGTTGAGGTCTCTTAACATTCGAAATGGCATAAAATCCCTTTCCGGAAGATATAGTTTTTAGAACTTGGTCATTTTCAACCTTTTTGGGTTGGGTGCAGTTTTCTTTCACATTACATCAACCAAAACTACGCCCTCTATTCCTTTGGCGCATTCTAGGGAGTGTCAACACTCCAAATGTTGGGCCAAGGCGCATGCGCCAACTTGTCAACACTCCAAATGTTGCACCTCTCTAAAGTGTGAAGTGGGTGCTGAAAACGCAGTGTCGACACCCCCAAATCTACGTCATGGTGCATATATCTTCATGTCGACATCCACTTAAGTGTGCCATAGAAAAATTTGGTGGCACATTTATTACACCTTTTGCTATATATAGGCACGTCCGACCTGTCATTTTCACAATTCAAAAAACATGAAAAATTTATTCCTCTATACTTGTCAGTGTTCCTATCAGCCCCGTGTGTTGCTATTTGTCACATTCGTGGACCCCACATCATCTCCTTTATCGTTATATATTCCTGGTAAGTGGCCCTTGCTTTTGTTGTGGTTTTTCTGTTGGTTTAGGTGATTAGGATTGATAATAAACAAATGAACCCAAATACTCAACTCCAAAACCCCTTCTCCTCCTTCTAGATCTAAAAATCCAAAAGACCTCCTGCCACAAACTACTCAAATTTATTCCTCTGTTGTGCTGAAGTTTTCCTCCTAACCATCAAAACCTACCAAAAGAGTGAAAATCATATATTTTTGCAAAACACTCATTGTCTTTCCTTTGGTGCAAGTTTCATTGTTGTTAAATTAAACACAGCTGCACCACAAAGACCTGTCCATGCATGTGGCATAAGCCTTCTACGCGCTTTATAAAAACTCTAAAAAATCCTAAACCACAAGCACAAGTGCAAGCGCACATACAGTAACAACGATAATGCATGTTGTGCAAGTCCTTCCCACGCCGCGCAAAGCTTAATCTCTTGGCGCACCTTACCTTAATGTTGCATCTTTTGCATCTGCGTCTTGGCGCATCATAATATTCGGCAACATATACCACATCTGTGCTAATGGCGCACCCTGAGACCCTACTACACCAAATAAATTTACACCCAGTTAAAGGACTTTTAATGGCACAAGTGCACATCCCTCGACACCAACGTTTGAATGTTGTGTGTAGCCTTTCCGCCCTGCGCCCCTTTTTAGCGTTGTTTTCGCCATGCAACACTTTCCCAAATTGTGCCTTGTTTTTTAGGACCCTGCACTGCAATAGAGCAGCGCCTTTCTCCCAGAGACTCATAAATTGCTAACTTTTCATTATGTAAGCTTTGATGGATGACTTAACAACTAACATGGCTCTTCTACGATGGACTTCCCGATTCTTATCAGTAGATCAACAAATAAAATCAGATTCACACATGTCTTCATCGAGTAAGAAGTCAACCAATTCCAAGGGTAAGGCCAAACTCACGAAAGAAGAAATGAAATATAAATACCAAAGGGTCGTGGATTCCCGAATCCCTTACAGTGTGACCTAGATATCAAAGATTCAGAACTCAGCACATTGACATGGAGGACTTCTCGGGGCCGTAACTAAAAGGTCACGGTAGCCCATGGATGGATAAATTGGTTGGCAGTGGTCTGCACTTTGCTGCAGGGATCCCCGTAAGCGCAATCAACAATGAGTTCATGATGTTGGTAGGTCGTTGTTACAATAAAGACACAAGATGTGTCAAAATGAGAAGGGCGAGGTAATAATCAACCTCACGGCCCAACATTTTGAAATCATGTTGGGTATCCCTCACCACCGACATTTTGTAGCGGTAAGCCAAGAGGACTGCATGAAGACATGGAATGAAAATGAAGACAAATGCATGCAGCTGATGAATGAGGTATACCTCAAGAACAAGAAGGTGGTAAGTAGGTGGCCATAAGTCATTCATCGTAGTGACTTTTCATAGAGGAGCTGAGTGACACCATCACCTTCCTGAGTAGGGTATTTGGGCTCCCCAATGCCCATTACTTTCACAAATGGATGCTCTGGTATTTAGAAACCATGAATAAAAATGTTCCTGATCAACGTTTTGAATGGGGAGAGATTATCAGTAGCACAATCTCGAGAAGCTTCAACAACTTTCAACAACTAGGAAGTTCTATATGAACTCCTACATGGTATATGTTGTTGCCTCAGAGAGGGACTACCTAGCATTGAGTCGGTATGGGGTATGGCCCGTGTCGTCAGGATATGCAAGTATTATCCAGATTTAAAACTAGAAAATAGCATATCCTAATTTAGCAAAGTCAATGATGCCTTCTTTTACGGTGTCATCTTCATTTGAGGCCCAACATGACTCACGGTCAAACAACAAAAATTGTGGTCTCCACCACGAGAGAAGTGGGAAGCGTTATTCATGTAATTCCCCACTTTCACCTATCTCAGAGCCACCAACTTTTTGGGAGAGCCCACCAAATTGCCGAGGTATGCGGGACCTAAGCTGATCCTATTGGAGCTTTCTAGACAGCTTATCACATACCATGAGAAGTGTTTGAAAAGGAAGAAGGGTGGAACTCCATTCCCCCTCACAGTGGGCAGGTATACCTGCACTTCACAGAGAAAATCCCAGGAGATGTTTGCTTAGAGCTTGAATTGCTCAACTTAAAACATAATTTCCTGGTAAGGCCAACCTTTGATCCTTGTGATTTCCTTCTAAGGGCAAAGCTCGATCCAATTCACGTCCCTCAGATCGAAGATATCTACATCGATCTATATCACGAATTCAATCTCAAATGAAAGGATTACTCTCAACTGGCCCTAGCAGAGATCATTCAATATGGTGTGGCCATCGTCCCAAAGGGTTTCCAAGTAACTGATCAAGAAGTTGATCAGGTTTATCTAGACACAGATGGGGACAATTGGCGTTTGCTAAAATTGATAGAAACAAGGCACCTCAGACTATTGAGGAAAGGGTCAAAGGCACTCTGTAGTGCACTAAGCATTGGTGCAAGAAAAATGGTCTCATCTACCTTGGAGTAGACTTTACCACGTCTCCCTTGGGTAATGCACCCACCAAGCCGAAGCACTTGCCTAAAGGCAAAGGAAAAGATAAAGAGGGAGAGACAAGCACTACTCAGAGGAAATTCTTGAGAGCCCTCCTTCCACCACCGAGGAGCAGGTAGTAAGCCTAATATCCCCAGGAGAAGAAGAAGCGGTAAGTGCTCCAATGGGCACATCCACTCAGGATGTTGCCACTACTACAACTGGTGAGGTTCCCACCGTCCCATCTCCCACTCCTCCTTCCTCCTCATGTCACTCAACCAACCACTCCTTTGGTTATGTCTTCTCCCCGTCTTCTACCATTCCCCCTCCCTCTTCCTCCATCTTCTCTTCCCTCACGATCTATCCCCCAAAGATTTCTTCCCTCATCTCACAAATCCCTTCCACCCCCACGTTTTCCTCTCCTACAGTGACTCCTACCCCCGTGAGCGTTGGAGGGTTGGCTTCTTTCTCAATGCCACCACCAAGCATCTCGACACATTTCCCGTATCCACTGTGGTTGCTCCTTCTTCCACCCTTGTTTCCTCCTCTTCCTCTCGGTCCCACTCCCTTAAGTCCGTAATGGATCTTTGAACACCCGAGCCAAAGACAAGATAAAATTCCCTATTGCACCTATGGACTTCTTCGTTATTCCGGCTAAAGGGTCTAAGAAGCAAAATCTATAACCCGCTTCTCTCAAAGTGCTTCAGGTGAAAGGGTTATGGAGATCACATACCCTGATCTCACAAAGAAGAAAGAAGATTTGTCTCCTATAGATTTTACAGTGACTCAGGTCACGATGGGAACATCATCAGAGAGCCTACAAGGAGAGGCCTTATCCGCAGTGGATGCCCTTTGCAAGAAGCTTCAAGAAGCAAAGGAAGAGAAGAGAATATTAAAAGAACAAAACAAGCATCTTCTCCAAGCCCTGTAAAAGATGGGAAATGCCCCTCCTATGACTATCACCGACCCTCCCGAAGTTCTTAGTCAGGAGAAGATAAATGAGTACGCCAAGATTGGTGAGCAAGGTGTAGCAGTGTCTACCTAGAGAGAGTAGATCCTCAAAGATAGTGAGGAAGTGATTACAAAGTTCACATAGTCTGTATCAAAATATAGATCAAGCTAACAAGGAACTCCAAGCAATAGTAGGACCTATCTCCGAAGAGTTGGACCATGCCAGTTAGAACACGAGACATTCCAGAAGATGCTTGACTACCCAGTCAATGACTTAGTGAAATTCGGCATCTTCGATCACCCGAGAGCACCCAACAAAGTCCTTGCTGCTTTAGACTATCGAGTTGACCAAATGGAGTTTTTCTTGGAAAAGATAGACAAGATCAAGTAGAAATCCATGGATGATGTGCATCAAATGGAGCAGTTCGTCTTAAGAATGTCTCCAGGGTTACTCGGCCCATCATATGCCTTGAGGAAGGCAGATGATACTATTCAGCTCTTTAAGGAAATCGCGTTGCAAGGTTTAGCATCATAAGCCACTTTTGATATAGAATCTATCAACAATCTTCTGGCCTGCCGCGACTTTATTGGATACCTGATGGAGGCAGGCAATGAATAATTCAAACTCCCAAAAAGACTCAGAGATGAATGGGAGATTTGCGAAGTCATCGGGGATCACACCAAGGGTCCCGCTCAGGATCAACTTCAAGCGATGGTAAGCAAGTTCATGGAGTATCGAGCTCGGCCACATTACCTCTCTTGAGCGTAAGCAGGAAACTCCTTTCCATCCAAGGGATGACGACGAATAGGTTCCTTCCTCCTGGGATAGATCCCATTTTTGTAAAATTATTTAAAAGTATGTTGGCACGAATGATGACATCATCCATGTTGCACCATGGGATGTTGTTATCCACCAAATTTCCCCAAAGTCAACTTTTGACTTTTAAATATTTTGTAGATATTTTGTAAATAGTTGTTGGCTCCTTTTTGTCTTCTTTCTCCTTCTCCTTCTATAAATATTGGAATGCTTGTTGTATTCCGGGTGAGCAAATTTGTATGAAAAATAGAGTGAGGAGAGAAAGACTTTGAGCTTTCTTGTAACAAAACATTATTAATACAAAAATTGAGACTTTGTGTTGAATTCTTGTGTTATGTGTTAGATCTTTCTTAAGTTAGATCTGCATGCTTATTCTATTGGATTCACATGTGCTTTTGTCATTTTTTTATCAGTATTACTTTGTTTGTTTATGTGAGTAAGTTTGGCTCTGTCTACTACCAGCCTAAAACATAAACCCTCTATCCTTTCTACTTTGGAATTATTTTCTTTTCTCCCTTCGATCCACCTCTCTTTTATTCCTTCGTTCTTTCCTTTCTGTTCTTCGTTGAACTAATTTTACCAGGATGAGATCTTAAAACCCCCGAAGGCAGAATACCGTAAGACTTGCACAAATTCCTACCGGTAGAATAGCAATGAACCAGCTTTTCTTTGTTTTCTCGAAGAGGGCTATGCCCCGCACATTGTTGGCCCGTCTATCCATGATCTACCCACCCGAAAGATTTTCATACCAACAAAGTGTTCACGTGAATCCAAAAGAGTGTGTATATGCTAGAATCAATAGAAGAACGTATTTAAACAATGGCAGCTTTAGATATAGACCGAATATAATGCGAGTAGGAGAGGGATAGCGCAAGTGACAAAGCTTGGCGTATGTAATTCCTAGCGGGATTTATTATGAGAATACAACACAATTGTACCGAGAGATTCTAGAATCTACCTTCCGTGAAGAACAAAACCTTCAACTCTAATGGATTCAATCTAAAAATGACACAACTCTACTCTAAACTAATTTTTATGAACAAAGAATGAACAAGATCAAGTAGGAAGATCGAATGACTTCTAACAAAGAAAGGAAAAACTAGCATGGATGCAAACATGAAAGCAAAATGAATTTTAAGCAAGAAATTGAAAGACTAAACAATGGAAATGAGAAGTTGAGGGGCCATTTTCTTGAAAACAAGCTGGCTATTTATATATTTCACATTCACCCAAAGGTAATTCCTAGTAGAACTCTTTTACCATTAAAAAATGAAGAAACACTATTCCAGGGAACATAAAACATTAATACGAGATAAGGCGGTTGAGAAAAGCTGGTAAATGTTGAAAATTTATGCAAGTCGTGATCAAAAGAACGTGTTGGAGAACGTGTAAAGGACCGCCGCCCGGCGGGTGGTGGTGGTTACAGACCACCACCCTGGTAGGGCGGTGGTTTCATCACTGAAGGTCAAAAAGCTAGAAAAAGAAAGGCAGAGGATAAAGTGAAGTACACAAAGCTTAGACAAGGTGCTTGGGATGCTAACATACACTTGGCGAGCTTTCTTGGATTCTGAACACCTTGCGAGGTGACTTGTATCATCATTGGGGCATGTGTAACATTGTTCCGGTGGTACAATACCCTACAATTTTGGGTACGTACATATTGCCCCCTCGGAGAAGTGATTTAACCATGAAGAGGCGTAAAACGGTGGGTCCGAGTATGGCGGTCCCAAAACGGGAAGCTATAAATTATACTTGACATGCCCGTGTGTCCAAATTTCGCCATCCAAACTCCCATTACCTGCAAAATGGAAAGAGGACTCAAGTGCAGATAGATAAAATAAATCAAAAAATAAATACTAAATTAGTATGAAATGAGGACTTACCATTTGTGCAGGGATAAGAACTTACCTCTGTCAGCGCTCTAAACCTATGAAAGGGCCATTCAAAATGATTCAAAACACCATATATATATAACAGGATTATTTTCCTATTCATTTACGTGTGTCAATTTGATATTTTTTGAGCTCTGGGACCCACGGTGACGGTTTTTGATGAGAGTATAGTCAAAACGTTTGTGGCGAGATAGCGATCATGCCTCCATGAGTAGAACCTCGACCTGTGATATCTCAGGTTAGTTCTTCTTGATTTAACGTTTTTGCACCCAAAATGTTAAAATGATGAAATCTTTGTTATGGGGGGGTTAATTTTAGAAATGTTAGTTTTAAATGTGTCTCTTAGGGGGGACGCCAAATGGGTAGGCTTTTGTTTTAGCTAAAATGGTCAATTTTTTTGTTTTTGAGCGTTTTTAGGGCATACAACCCATTTGTAGTCACAGACAGACCACCGCCCGAGCGAGGCAGCGGTTATGGGACCTCCACCTTTAAAGGTGGCGGTTATGGAACCGCCACCCTGTTCGAGGCATCATCCTCTACATATTGTTAAAACAACACTATTTTGAATTCATTTTTACATTTTTAGTGTTCTTACTTGCTTTAATGATTTTTCCAATGCAATCTCTACACTAACTTGCTTCATTAAGCATGTTTTTGGGTGTTTTGTAGAAGAAGGAAGAGTACATTAGATGGAGCTGAGAGAGGGAGTGTGATTGGCTTCTAGCAGTGTTAGATGCACTCTCTCAAGCTGAGTAGGATACTCTCCTGAGGGTAGGTATATTGAGGATCACATAGGTCCCCCACGTTGCACTCCGCCACACATACTATGTGACTTATTTTCTTCTCGGGATGTAGATCGGAATGCCTTCCAATTTCCAAGTGTTAGGGGTGAGTGGACCATCACCCTAGAGGATGTCTACCACATTTTGGGAGACCAGATTATTGGTAGGAGACTTTCATTTGATACAGCAGATTCAGAGCTCGAGTGACCCAAAGGGCCACCTATATGGGAGACACATTTGTATCCACTGGTTCAAAGAAGGGGGTGAAGGTCCGTTATATTCTTGGCTTGCCCATTCCTCTGATCCGCTAGGCCATTATGGGCATCCTTTCTTTGAGATTGATTGGGGACAAGGGAGGGGATACTTTTCTCTACTGTTGGGCCCCCATCATCGCACAGATTGAGGCACATGGTCAGATTTATGCCTGGGGATCCGATATACTTGGGACCACCTATCACGACTTATATAGGGTGGTTCAATTACAGGGATAGTCACTGAGCCACGACCTTAATTATAAGTCTGGTCTATGAGCGCATTATCCCTTATGGGAGGGACATACATGCAAATGGATCTTGGGGCCGTCGGGGTAGCTAGATGGATAGGGATGATAGTGCTTAGGGCACTTTGCATCGGTTGATGGCTTTATTCACCACTGTGGATATGGAGGCCACACCTTATCAAGCCATGGTAGGGTTGTGGGGTGAGGAAGTACACACCTTGATTTCTACTCTACTACAAGGTAGCTTGTGGACGAATCAGGGAAGGTAGAGACACACCCCTTTGATCGAGTGCCTCAAAGCGATTAGGCCTTGCTTATACTCGATATGCTTCCCCAGTGCTGCCAGTGTTCGAGATCAGTTCGGGAGGCTAGGGGGAGGTCCCAGGGCTGGGTTGGACTGTTGTTACTCTTGGCATCCCTATTGCAGCCATGAGGGTGGTATGCGCTGAGGGAGAGCTGTTGCTCCTCGTGCACCCTTACTTCGATTGTCGTCAGTCCCACCCATAGCAAGTGATGATCCCATTGATATAGACTTTGAGTCTAAGGAATTTACAGAGGGAGAGATAGAGGAGGAGACCGAGGACATGGAGATCAGTGAGTCGGGTGGGGGAGAGGATAGCGATCCCGAGTGGCACGATACTCAAGAGATCCTACAGCCGAAAGGGCAGAAGAGCAGAGCAAGGAGAGGGTGACTCTAGTCTCAGAGGAGTTGATTTCTCAGGACCTAGGTGAAGAGGACGAGTCTGTGGAAGGATGCCATGTTGCCCCGTGATGTGGGCGAGGGGCACCAGGTTGGTGGCGGCATCGGTGGCAGTGTGGATCCCGAGAGATCCTTCTTGGAGGCCCAGAGATCCGAGTGAGTTATCACTCTTCTTTTGATATTTGTTTTAGATAGAATTGCCTTAGTTGCTATCTCTTTTTGTTTTGTTTACTCTTTGTTTTATCCTTGATAATTTTCTAACTCTTTTTCTCCTTTATTTGCAGTGATCGCACTGATGAGTGGCAAGACTTGATTCACCGAGTGTGTACCGATACCCTACTTCTCCCCTCGGAGAAGACTCATGCTGAGCTTTCCGTGGATGTGGGGGAGCCCTCAGCAGCCAGTAGGCACACTGATGTTTTTTCTTATGTTTGGCACGTAGCGAAGATCATGACTTCTCTCCGTATGGAGGTAGCTGAATATAGGATAGCTAAGTGGCTAATGAGGAGGATCCATTCTCATAGCGAGATCGCAGCTATCGGGAGTGACCGCGAGCCCTCAGTGCATTCGGAGCATCGTCGTAGCTAGAGTTCTAGACGTGGTCATGTGCCTTCTGAGGGATCCCATAGGGATTGAGAGGCCACTTGTCTCTTTTTGTAGTGACTCTTGCTAGATTGTTTATACAAGCATTTTGTATTTTCTGGACTCATTGAGCATTTTGACCATGCCTAGTGCATGATGAAATTGTACATGAAACCTGATTATATATATATACCTCTTTTTGGATCTAGATCTCTTTGTACCTAGATTTTTGTGATTCATTTCCACATGTATACTAGATGTTTATTAGAATTTTTCTTTTTATATGCTTTTCAGAATGTATGCAATGGAGAACAAATATCACAGATGTTTTCTTTTTGTATTTCGTGATGCTGATGTATGATGATGCAGACACCATGTGATCTTGAACTTTAGTTTCTATAAGAAATTTTTCGATACTTCATATTGTTTTGACAAAAATGTGATGATGAGAAGATGAACTTGCCCCACTCTTAACTCTACGTAACTAGTAAGATGCGAGGGCCCACCACCGAGAGCTAGAAAGGGCATAAGCTATGAGGTGTGTTGAAATGGTAATGATGGGAGATAGACAAAGAGTTGGTGGAACCAAATTAGGATGCTACAAACCTATCTTACTCAAGTGACTCCATATTTTAGAATGTGATTTGCTTTGCATTTTATCCATACTTAGATCCATAGCTGGCCACTTGGTTGACAAAATCTGGTTTTCAGGGTTTTGAACTCTCTTGGAATTTTGGACATCTAATTCATTTGTTTTTGACTCAAGATTTCAAAGGTTTGTTTGAACTATTCGCTTATGACTTTCAATGTTTACTATTAAGAGGACCCCCTACACCTTGCCCCATGCTACTAGTAGTAAGCACAGGCTTATCACCATGGACAAGGCACAGGCGAGTAAAGGTATTTCCATCCTTTCCCAACCCTACGTCACTAGTAAGAGACGCAAGCTCAACACCGAAGGTTGGTAGGGCAAGGAAATGTGTAAAAGTAAAATTTTCTGTTTGATCTATATTTGACTTACTTACTTGAGCAAAATGTCAGAATGTTCTTATTTCCAAAGAGATATATATATACGGGATAGATGTGACACCATGAAGCTTCTAGAACAAACCATAGGCAAGACACCTATCCTAGGAAGAAACCAAAAGTGAGAACAAGCATGCAGGCCTTGGTATGGCTACCGTTAAGACTTTGTCATATCTTGCTTTAATTGATGAAATGATTCTGAAATAGTTGATGATGTTATGAAAATGAAGAAGTATGATTTGAATGCTCCTGCCAATACTATCAGAAGTTTGTAATGAATTTCTTAAGAATAAGTCCCTTGATCACCAAATTTTACGAAATGAGTGAACAAAATGAACCTAACTAAATGAATATGTAATGTAGATATAATTATACAAATAGTGTTGATGCTTCATGCGTAAAACCATTTAAGATGCAAGGAATTGATTGATTCATTGAATTCCTCACCCTCCAGTGTGCATAAGAGATATGCACCATTCTTGTAGTCTTTCATGACTTGATATGGGCCCAACCATTTCGGCCAGAACTTTCTTCCTTTGTCATTTTTCTTATCAATCCGACTATCTAGTCTTAGAACTAGATCTCCTTCATATATTTCTCACTCATAGAAATTTTTGCTATACAAATGCACATCCAAATCAGATATAGGCTCTATGCCACTGTTGTTTGGCATTTAACCTGGCCTCATCTATGCTTTCTAGTTGGGAGAGGCGTGTCTCCCTATAAGCTTCTTCATCCAGAATCCCTTGTAGTGAGATGCAGAGATTGGGTATTTCAACCTCAAGCGGGAGAACTAGCTTCTACCCCGAATACCAGTGAGAAAGGAGTTGCTCCTATTGGTGTTCTTATTGAGGTTTGATGGGCCCACAAGGCCGGATATAATTTTAAGTGTCAATCTCGCTTGTTCTCCTTGACTATTTTGAGGAGAATAGCTTTCAACGTTTTGTTTGTCGCTTCATCCTACCCATTGGCTTGAGGGTAGTAAAGAGAGGCCATGTGATGGTTTATCTTGAATTTGCTACATAGCTCATGAACCTCGTCATTCTTAAAGGACGTGCCATTATCTGAGATAATGACTTGTGGGACACCATACTTGCAGATAATTTGGTTTAGAATGAATTTGGTGATCATGGCACCTGATACAGTGGTGAGAGGCATGGCCTCCACCCATTTGGTAAAATATTTTGTGGCTGTGATTATAAAATTATGGCCATCTATTGATGAGGGAGAGAATTTCCCTATCAAGTCTAGACCCCGTGTGGAGAAGGGCCATGGAGTCGCTATTGGTTGTAGGGATTGTGCTGGCATGTGAATTTAGTGAGAGAATTCTTAGCATTTGTGGCATTTACGTACAAATTCCACTACGTCATGCTCAAGAGTGGGCCAAAAATAGCCTATCCAGTGTATTTTGCGAGTGGTGGCGTGACCCCCAAAGTGGGCCCCACATATCCCACTGTGGGATTCATGAATAATCCTCTTGGATTCTTCTATGTTGACACATCTTAGAAGCATGCCATTGAGGCTCTACGATAGAGCACTTGTTCTATAATAACATATTTAGCTACGATAATGTGTAACCGCCTTCTTTGTTATGGCGTGGCACCTTCTGGATATGTATGGTCCATGATAAAATTGATAATATCAGTATACCAAGGACATACAGAGATGGGAGGTCTGGTTTTGATGTAATATATGCATTCATTGGGAAATTTGAGGTCTACCAGATCGCCTCCATCTAACAGGTTGTCGGCTAACCAATCTGCAATGATTTGTCCCTTAACAGATTTTTGGTTTATAAATGTTAATTCAAATTCACCCATTAAGGTTATGAAACATCCAACCTTTTTAGACAAGGACCCTTACGTGAGGAATGTCCGTAAATGGTCCATTTTTACGATGACCCTTGTTTCTTGATTTAACATGTAATATCTTAAATGTTTTGTTGCAAAAATTATGGCAAGGCATTCTCTCTCTACCTGTGTGTAACGTGTTTCATAATCGAGCAACGTTTGGCTAATGAAATAGATCGCGTGTTCTCGTTTATCATCGTCTTCTTGAGCCAATATGCAAGCTAATGAGACATGCGTAGCTCATGAATACAGGATTAGAGGGTGATCCAATCTAGGAGGCATTAGCGTGGGTGGAGACAGTAAGAAGCGTTTAACTGCTTCGAAGGCCTCATGGCATTCTTTTGTGCAAATAATGGAGCAATATTTTTTAACAAATTATTGATTGGATGAATAGCAAAACTTAAGTCTAGAATTAATCTTTGATTGCACCGAAGTTTTCCAAGAAATGATCTGATACTAGAGTCATCTAATGGTGGAATCATTTCAAGAACAACCCAAATTTTGGTTGGGTCAACATCAATCCCTCATGATGATATGATGTAACCCAGAGTTTTCCTCCTGTCATGCCAAATACACATTTCTTTGGGTTT
Organism: Taxus wallichiana var. yunnanensis; assembly: GCA_018340775.1. Taxonomy (NCBI): domain Eukaryota; kingdom Viridiplantae; phylum Streptophyta; class Pinopsida; order Cupressales; family Taxaceae; genus Taxus; species Taxus wallichiana. The sequence continues at coordinate 225,882,918 of CM031235.1, forward strand.
AGTGTGACTCCATATTCAATTAATCGTGAGAGAATGATGCGGAGCACTTCTGGGTGATCACAGCGCTTCTTGGCCTTGGCCAACAAGTCATCTACGTAGGACTCCACAATCTTATGAATAAGATCATTAAATATGTAGGTCATCACCCGTTGGTATGTAGCACCAGCATTTTTTAGACCGAATGGCATAACAGCGTAGCAATAAGTTCCCCAAGGAGTTATAAATGTGGTTCTAGCCTGGCCTTGTTTAGATATTTTGATTTTATTATATCCTGAGAACCCATCCATGAGAGACAAAATCTCAAATCCAGTTGTTGCATCAATGATGACGTCAATGGATGGTAATGAGAAATCATCTTTGGGACAAGCTTTGTTAATATCCCAAAAACTATTCAAATTCATATCTTCCCATTCTTTTTTAGGACAGGAAAAATATTAGATACCCATTGTGAATAGTCGATGGGCTTAATGAATCCTACCTGGAGAAGTTTTACTACTTCCTCTTTTACCATGAGAGCTACTTTTGGTTTCATTGGTCTTGATTTTTGTTTAAATGGCTTTGCATCTAGTTTGGTGACAATATTATCTACTACGATGTGCGGTGTAATTCCTATTATTTCTTTATAATTAAATACGAAAAATATTTTTGATGTTCTCTGAGAATTTGGGTATGTATTTCTATCTCTTCTAGAGTTAGCAAAGATCCTAGTTTCAAGATCTTTGGTTCTTCCTCCTTTCCAATATTTATGTCAATGGTTTCTTCTATCAAATAAGCATTACCTTCTTCAAATTCAGGTGGGGCTGGAGGTAGTTCCAAGATTTCTCCGTTTTCTATCTCAGTAGATGTCGAGATCCTTCGTGAGGAGACTCTACCGTGGGATTTCCAAAGGTAGAAGAGGAGTGTGGTATTAGGGAAAGATCAACTATACGGTGAGCAAGGTGTAGATCTACATAGGCATTTAGATATTCAAGAGTGACTTTATCACTATCAACATGATGTAAGATAGAAGACTCATTCTTAGCTGCATGTGTTAGAAGAGGGTTTGTTAATATTTTCTTCACCAATGGTTCAAGATTTAAGTGATACCCTAGAACTTGTATCTTCTAACTCATTACTTGGGGTAAAACACAAAGCCGAGGTTGCTATTGAATCATGAGGGAGGTTTTGTTCTTGTGGGATTGTCTCAATGGATATGAAGTCAAATCCTTTGCTTAGATTTATTATTGCTGTTTTATAGAGATGTAAATGCTCAGCTCTAGTCTCATATACTTCAGAGACTTGGTTTACAACTAATTGCAAATCTCCTAACACTGATGTTATTAATGCCGATCCTTTTGGCTATGATGAGGCCAAGGAGGAGGGCTTCGTACTCAGCGCCATTGTTTGTACATTCAAATTTTAACTTAAAAGCAAAAGGTAGGATCTTTCCCTCAGGGGAAGTAAAAATCACACCTGCCTCGGCTCCATAGTGACATCTAGCTCCATCGAAGTGGAGAGTCCAATATTTACTAGGAAAAATGGATGTTAGGACATTCTTTGCATTTTTTATTCTGTTTCTTTACTTCTACCATGCAAATTTCCTCTGATTGGAAGAGAACCAACTCCTAGGGTACATCCCATACCTGTGGAATAAAATGGTAGGAAAATTGGTATATCTTGTTCCAGTAATTTGACAATTTTTTTAGTAGTTCCTAATGACACTATTTCTACAACGTTAGCTTCATCCTTGAGGGCTGGGATGCCCTTGACTAGGTTCGTAATTTCTAGTTCTGTTGTAGGTATTAATTTTTCTTCCGATTTTGAGTCGATTGGTTTGTTAAGTTGGTTAGTTGGGAGTTCGAACTCAGAGTGAACTCCTGGCCTTTTTTTCAGGTCTGCTAGGTGTATATCAAATAGTTTTGGGTCACCTTTTACTACAAATATCTTTCCTAGGTGTAAGAATCTTATTTCTTAGAATAACATAGAAGGGAATTCTTTCATGCAATGTATCCATGATCGACCAAGGATCATATTATAGTTGGTTTCCCGATCTATGATATAAAACTTGTTGAGGATTGTCTTGGGTCCTAAGGTGACTGGTAATATTATAGTCCCAATTGAAGTAGCCTTAAGGCTATCATAACCTCTTAGCATATTTTTGTTGTGGAATAGTTTGTTTCTCCATATCCTAGCTTTTGAAGGAAAGAAAAGGGGACAATGTTAACTTTGCCCCATCATCAACCATTGCATGTTTAACATAATTATTGTAAACCCACACCTGTAAATGCAAGGTCAGATCGCCTCTACGTGTAATTTCAGCATTTATTGGCATTTTTTTTATGTTGAATATAAACTTGGTATCCCTATCTGGCTGCCCTAGAGGGTGGATATCGAAGTCTATATGGTTTACTTGTGTTTTGAGAGGTGGAGTGATGTTAATTAAATGACCTAGACCTATTGCTTCTAAAAGAGCAGCCCTATGGGCAGGAGAGTTTTTCAACAAGTCTAAAAAGGAGATGTGAGAGAAAGTCTTTATTAAGTCATTAATTAAATCATAAGCACCTATGAGTTTTACCAACGTTTGTTGAATGTTATCTCGCTCTGTGTGAATAGATTAGGTTTGGTTGAGAAGAATATTCTCATGTTCTTGTTATGGCTTCTACGTGTAGCTCATCATCTAACTCCACTAGACCAACTATCTTGGCTCGTGGCTAATTTCCTAATTGTTGTGCAACAGGTGGATTTAGTGAAGTTGAGGCTTCATGATCATTATTTCCTATCATTACACCTTTGTTCGTCCCATTTGGATTTAATTTATTATTGTTATTGTGATTTGGAAGTGGATCATTGAAGATCTTAAGAGGTGCATTTTGAGGGGAAACTGCCCTGTGAAAGTATTTGACATAGGTGTCATAGAATCTATTAAGAACATATCTATGAAGAGTTGTCTTTGTTCTTCTGGCAAAACGTTGCATCATGAACTTATTGTAATCGCGGAAAGTCCTAGTGTCATGGCCTTGAATTTTGTGGAAACCACAATACGAGTTGGGATTATAACTCCTCGGTTGTTGGTTTGGCACATGTTGTGGTCCAAAACTCTAATTAAACTGTTGACGATTAGGATTAAAGTTTTGCATTTGTTTCTTTGGTTTTGATATCCAGTTGGGTTTTGACTTGGATATGCCATTGTTATTGTTTTTGTTGTTGTCGTTGGGGATGATTAAAATCCATCACATTGATTGTTGGGGTAAAATTGTTGTTTCGTTGATTATTAACTAGTGGTGGAACATTTACAACGTTTGCTTTTTTAGTTTGGTCAGTCACTCCATTTGTTGTCACTCCACGGTTTTTGTTAAGGATTTTAGGTCATTGATTGGCATTTGTGGTAGTAGGATAGGTCGTAGTGTTTTGGTTGGGGATGATTAACCTCCCATTTTTTCCATATGTCTTGCGACCGCTATCTATTGCAGCTTGATCTATTCGGAGAGCACTCTCAAGCACTTCATCATAAGTTCTTAGTGGGAACTTCTGACTTCTTCCTTTATCTCTCTACTAAGAGAATGAAGGAATAAATCACATAGTTCCATCTGATCCATGTTTGGAGTGCTTGCTAAAGAATAGAGGATTGTACGCCATCTTTAGATGAAATGAGCAACAGATTCATTGTGTTCTTGTTTAATATGCAAGAATTCCCTGATTCTTGTTCTCAACAATTTTTTCATGTCGAACGCCTTGATGAACTCAAAATGAGTTGTTTAAATGAATGTATTGAGGCTTCAGGTATTCTATAATACCAATTGAGGGCGATACCCTCTAAAGTTTTGGGGAATATTTTAGTAACAACTCCATCCCAAGGGAGCAGTTCTCGAATGGTTGTGGCATAGGCCTTAATATGTGCATTCGGGTCTCCCTCCCCTTTGTACTTGGGTAGATCGGGAGAGGTCTTGGAAGCATGACGCTTTGTATAGTGAAGTCTAAAGGTTCTTTCAAATATTCTGAATAAGTCCCTATCGCATAGGTTTCACCATTGATGGTGCTTGCTGAGGGGGTGGAGGTGGAATGGGTTATTGATATGGCATAGCATATGTATTTGTAGGGGCATAAGGAAATCCCTATGGTTGAGTAAACATGCCAGGAGAAGAGAATATATCTCCTTGTGGTGATTTGGAATACATGTTTAAGTATGGAGGAGCATTGCTTAGGAATGGGTTGTTTTGTGCTAAGTGGGAGGTATCATATTCTCAACTGGAGCGATGTTTGAAAATGTGGTTCTAGTTGGCATTTGTTGTAAATACTGAGGAGGCATGCCCAACGTGCCTATTCCTGTGAGGAGGTCTACTTGGCTAGGATGATGTGGAGGATTGGAAGTTCTTGCTTGCATGAACTATGAATTTTGATTTTCTTGAGCAAGTTCCAACCCTCTAACCTTCTCAACTAAGGCTGAGATGACCTCATTTGGTGAAGACATGGTATTTTTCCTTAGTGGTGGTTGTTGTATATCTTGAGGTTGTATAGGCATATGGTACCCTACTATGAATTGATCGGTGCCTTGCCAAGTTTCACCAAGGGCATTTCCTATAGGTGGAGGAATGGGGTGTTTTCTTGGAACGAGACCTCGGGTTGTGTTTACAAACCTCCTATAAGTGGGTACATATTTTGAGAGCATTGTTCACTCCTAGCATAACGTGCTAAATATTCCTCATCTAGAAATGGATCTGACTATCTACTAATTTGTGGTCTGAGTAACATTTGAGGAGATGACCCGGATTCTCAAGTGCATGTCATGTTGTTTGAACCTGAAGGCTCTGGTTGTTGCCTTTGAGTGAGCTGATCCAACTTCTCTATTTGGAAAGAAGAACTAAACCTAGTCCTTTGAGGTGAAGTTTGTGTTGACAATTGGTTAGCTGAATAATTGTCACCCCATGCTAAAAGTGAGGGTGACGGTTGTGTATTTAATTGATCATAGTATGCTTCGAGACCTAGGAGAGGTCTGTCATATGCATCATATCCCGACATATTTGGGTGGTATATAAATACCCACAAAATAATGGGAAGAAGTGAATGTGGAAGAAAGAAAGTGGAACACTTGAACGAAAATGAAAATGTGAAATTGAAGCAGCCATTCCTTTGACATCGGGTTCACCAATTTTGTTGTTGAAGCTGATGTGAAGGCTAAAAGGGTGGAAAAGATGAAAAGTATATTAATTGGAAGAACAAGTAGAAATTTGACTTTGAATCAGAAGATTGTGTACTTTTTCACGTCGGTTCACCAATTTTGTACGATGGAAAAGTGACATGCGAGCATGAGAATCTACAAGTAACTCTTCCTCATGCACCCGACCTCCCGAGGTCATGCCGAGACAGCTAGTGGGGATGGAATATACGGGCTACAGATAGACTAGTTGGGTAATCTTATGTCTTCAACATGCAATAATGGGATCTACGAATCTAAGGCAAAGAAGGCCCTCCTAACCTGAATAGGTGTGATGGATCGTTTGGCGAGGATAGCTGCTCGAAGGCTCCAATCAATATCGAGCTCAGCCGAGATCCTATCTATAGGTTGCTGAATACGTGGAAACTGACCTGTGGGTGCTTCGTATATATTTCCTGACAAGGTCATGAAAATGGTGGTAAAAATGTGTAGTGGATTCTCTGGGGTTTTATGGACGATTCTCTGGTTTAGTCCAAAAATCCTTAGCTTGATTGGCTGTTATGTTTAATAATGAGAGTTGTGCGATAATGTCTGGTGGGAGTGGAGAGGACCTAAATACTAATGTTCACAAACCAGCATCAACGTCGGATTGATTTGTAGGCCTATTGGGTTGTGGGACTGTGGATCAAAACCGTAAGTAAGTTCGTGGTTGTGGACCTCCTATGGTCATATGAAGAATCAATCCCTAATTCTGAGTATCTAGTAATCATATGCCTTTTCGGCCTCTACATTTAGAACTAGAAGTTACATGATTTTCTCAGAGTACCTAACAGGTGTTCGTAACTTGGATATGTAAGCTAGTGTCTATATCAACGAGGAGGTCTCCTGAATCTGGTTGTGAGACTAGTGGATCACAACCGAATTTTTTCTCTCTTTTTAAGTCCTTCTATAATCATATGGATATCTATCAAGGCAGTCTATAATTTGGCTGATTTGACCAGAATGTGTGTGCTTTGTCATCTTCTATATTTAATCCTCTTAGTTGTGTGTTGATTTCTTGTAGGTCTGTTGTTGTTCGGAAGACCTGAATTCTGAGATTTTGGTCTATATCAGTTAATGCTACAACAAGATTTGGTTGAGGCACGATTGGCTCAAAAACGTATTCCCTGGGCTCCCTAGGTCCCGTGATTATCATACAAGATCAATATAAACCTAACTGAAACAAAATAAACTAATTATGCAAGATATATCTACAACATATATATATATATATATATATATTCCTCTATTTTTGTATTTTTGATAGATTTTTAATAGAATTGAAAGAGAAACTAATCTAATATATTTAGAAAATGACAACTAATCTAATAACAAAATTAAAACAAGCAAGGTAGCTGGTGTAGCTACTTGCCTGTGCAGTTGTGAGTTTATCCTAAATAATTAAATAGCTAATTAACTTAATTGAAAGACTCTCGATCCTACCTCAGAAGCAAAGAATGAATCATATTTTCTAGAGAAACTATCAATCCCCACAACTTCCCCGGTAATATCGAAAGTGAAATTTAACTGAAATGAAATAATTCACTACTCTATTTGATATGTTTTAACTAGAACTTTGATAGATAAAACCTAGAATTTGCAAAATAGTGGTGAATCCAGTAGTGTATGACTTTGTCCCCTCATAATTATCTCCTCATTCCTTCGTGTTCACGTGAATCTAGAAGAGCGTGTATATGCTAGCATCAATAGAAGAAGGTATTTGAACAATGACAGCTTTGGATATAGACCAAATATAATGCGAGTAGGAGAGGGAAAGCACAAGTGACAAAGCTTGGCGTATGTAATTCCTAGCGGAATTTATTGTGGGAATATAACACAAATGTACCAAGAGATTCTATAATATACCTTTTGTGAAGAACACAACCTTCAACTCTAATGGATTCAATCTACAAATGACACTACTCTACTCTAAACTAATTTGTATGAACAACAATGAACAAGACTGAAGTAGGAAGATCAAATGGATTCTAGCAGTAAAGGAAAAACTAGCATGGATGCAAACATGAAAACAAAATGAATTCTAAGCAAGAAATTGAAAGACTAAACAATGGAAATGAGAAGTCGAGGGGATATTTGCTTGAAAACAAGCTAGCTATTTATAGATTTCACATTCACCCAAAGGTAATTCCTATTAGAACTCTTTTACCATTAAACAATGAAGAAACACTATTCTAGGGAACATAAAACATTAATACGAGCTAAGGTGGTTGAGAAAAGCTGGTAAATGTTGAAAAATTACGCAAGTTGCGATCAAAAGAACATGTTGGAGAATGCGTAAAGGACCGCCGCCTGAGGAGGGCGGCGGTTCTGATCACTGACTTTACAGGCGCGGTTTCGTCACTAAAGGTCAAAAAGCTAGAAAAAGAAAGGCAGAGGATAAAGTGAAGTACACAAAGCTTAGACAAGGTGCTTGGGATGTTAACATACACTTGGTGAGCTTTCCTGGATTCCGAACACCTTGCGAGGTGACCTGTATCATCATTGGGGCATGTGTAACATTGTTCTGGTGGCACAAGTACCCTATAATTTTGGTACGTATAGACCCTCATTATGGTCTCATAACTTTATATTTATAGGGTTATCTTTCTCTAATATCATAATTCACCTAGACATGGCCGACTAGGAAAAATATAAGGATGAAAATGGCTAGAAAGAGTTAGGAAAATAAAACAAGGATTAGGACACCCTGGGTGCCCCAAGACAAGCTTCCGTATGCCATAGTTTAGGCTAAAATGATGGGAAAGTGCTGAAATAACTTGGCATGTATGCAAAAATGTATGGAAATGTTGAAATAAAAAGTAAAACAAGATGGCCAAAAGGTGGGATTAATTAGTACTTTCTTTACCTAAGAACCTTCTAAATAGTAGTATGATACCGAGCTAAATAATGTTTAAAGTGCATGTTTTTGTGACTACAATTAGTATAATATATGTATTATTCATTTCACTAACCGCATAGTGTTGTATTAGTTGTTATATATAATTTATGTATTTCAAGGTTTATACACACACACACACACACACACACAATATTTAATATAAGGAATACATCACATATAGAACATAATACTAATATAATTTCATAATAATGTGGAGTTATATTGCCTATTTTAATTTCAAAGTGTAATGAATTCAATTAGGGTGTGTATGGGGTTATATTAGGAAAATATAATAAAATAGTTTAAATTATATTAGTTACATATAGTAAAGCAACATACATACATGACAATATATATTAGAATCTAGTGCTTTTATATCTATAATAGGATAATATAATATTGTCACAACAATTGTAAATTTAATCTTAACATGTCTACAAGTGTTTAAGTTAAGTGATGAAATAATAATGATGATGATGATGATGATGATATTAACACAATAATATAATGAGCATAAGATAGTCATAACATATATGATACATTTTTATGGTGATATTGTTGATAACATAAGGTAGAATGTAATTCCATTTAATATATTATTATAAAAATAATACCATAAGGCACTTGACATCTATTATAATGGTTGTAAGGCTTATAATTTTAAAATAATAATACTTTCTCTTATAACGTTAGTATATATAAGCCCATCGATAATACTACCTTCATATAGGATACAATATCAATTAAAAATTGTTAACATAATGATTTTGGTGAATCCTGATGCATATGGTGGGAAAGGCACCATATGTATTCTATAATAATCAACCTATAAGGTCTATGTAATGCCTTATTGACTTATAAGTATTTTATCACATCGTATTCAACATAGTGTAAAGTCTCTTCGAGACATTTGATAAAATTGGAACGATACTGAGAGAACATTAGCTTGGGTCACTAAGTATTTTGAGACACAAAACCTTTCATATTGTAATAACGCATAAAATAATTGAGATATAACCCATCTAGTTTCGCAATGAAGAAAAAAATTAGGAAATGAATTGTTCTAGTATCATATTGTAAATGTTAAAAAAATTGCCTCATTTTGGGTCAAAAATTTTAGGGCATGACATGGAAAATCTCACAAGATTGCAACAGTACACACACCTTCCTACTTAGTAATCCATCCTTCATATGTCCCTTAAAATCACAATCATTGAAACATATACCACAAAGACATCTCATGCACCGAATTGGAAACGATATTTCTCCATTTTCTTAGCCATCACTACTATTTGTGCCTCAAAAAAAGGGCTCACTCTAGTATATGCACTCCCAACCGCTTAAATGTGCAGAGATGCTTCCAAATCCTCATGTGGGTGTTCATATGTCTTTGAGATAGATCTCTCCGAAATGGATTCAACAATCCTCCAATGAACCATTATGCATGTTGACTTGGATGAATATCATAAGAAATCTTAGACAACGAGTCTTAAAATGTGCATCATACTCTTTCACACTTTCCAATAAACCATACTTAATGTACTTGAGTGCACTAATACTCTGTTTTTTAAACTTTGGGATCTGGAAATCATCCAAAACCGTAGTGTTTCAAGCATCACAATCCACTGCAGTCTAGAGTGGATCATACTTTCTTTACCATCGATACACATGTCCCACGAAGTGTAGTTGAAAATTGGATTGACTACCTATCTAGCGATTTAATTCCTTTAGCACGCCATAATGTTATATCCTCCACACCTTTATACTTTGACAAGTGTAGAGACATCTCAAAGAAGACTTAAGGTGCCTACTATTGTGGTTTCTGAGGTGGGGTCTGTGATGGATTGGAACCTTAATGTAGATTTGGGATAGATCATGAACATGAATTTCTACAAGGGTTTCCTCGGGAAGCTACGATCTCGAACCTCTTGAGCCTCTCTCACCTCCTGTTGTGGCCTTTGACTCGGTATATTAACTTCCTTGTTTCCCAGTTGTAGTACTTAACTAGACACCAACTATCTCCTTTCTCATAGCACTGATATAACTACTTCCAATGGTATTCAAACCAATACTCTTTTCTAATGATGCTCCTCTAAACATTCCTCTAATATTACTTCCAAACATTGGTTCCCTCCGTGCTTCCATGGGCGTGTTCTTATTCTAATGCGCTTCTCGAGTTACAACAAAATTATATCTACCTCGTATCTTCTTGTTTACATTCACTAGAATGCACTTCAATAACTACCTCTAGATCTGAAACACCTAGCGCAAGGGTTAGGTAGCCGGAAGGATTCGATACACACCTATGGTTCTCATTCTCTCCTCTAACACACTCTCATTAGAATCCAATGGGGTCTCTCTACTATGCTTTCCCAATGTCGGGAGGACATCTATTGTGGATCTTCATCTTCCTTGAGTGCTTCAAAACCCTTGTAATCCATCATTCTTCTCAACAACAACATTTCTTCAATTTCCCTCTCTCATGCTTCATTATACTTGATCTGTCTCTCTTCTCTTTACCTATCTTCCATCAAGTGTGCCATCCTTTTTCCTCACCTAATCCTTCCCCGTGCGCGGTGGAGATTTAACTAGACATAGGTAATCTTCCTTATCCTAATTTTATCATCAATATCTTGATAGCTACGAGTATCGCATGTAAATAGAATCCTCTAGGTTCACACAAAAATTAAACTCTACTTCTTCAGGGAAATAATATGTTGAAATTGTGTACTCTAAGGTGTAGTATCGCAACACACCTTCCCATAAATGATCCACATATCTGATCCACATTGCGGTTGAATAAAAAATATCCCGGTAGTCTTCCAGGTTTGCAAACTATTGGCCTAGAGAATTAAATTATGTTTGATACGTAAGATACTAACCACTGGTATAACTCTACTTATAAAAATTCAAATAATGTCTCCTACAGAAGTCATAAAGTTTATCTTCCACCCACTTCCACATATTGAAGTCAAACCCAATGAGATACCTTTATACAAACTTATCTTGAATGTCTTCTACATAGATCTTAATAATCTCTAAATACAATCGATATGCCATCTACACGCAACTTCCTAGCATAAAAGTTGAAAATAGATCCCTATAACGGAACCAAAATGTTGTCTTTTTCTACAAAAACCAGAAATTTACGTGCTAGAACTTCATTCAGGAAGATTTGAATGCTCACCTAAAGTGCTTGTAGCTACTAGGTCTCTCCTTTTTTACACTGGACAGGAAGTTAACATGCATGTTCACCATATTATTAAACATTAAACCATTCACATGTAGATAATCACTCTAAACATAGTATCATGGAAACACATATAATAAAGAAAACACTTAGTCCATACAAACCATAATTAATACCAATTGTATTTTTAATTCACCATATGCATATCCATGGTTAACTAATTTCCAACCATAAGTATAAATTATAAACCAAATGTATTACATAGTATGAAGCTAAAACATAACCAATATAAAAATTTGCAAGACCAATCACACAACCATCACGTTGTAGGTGTGAAACAGAACAACATAACTCTACTCATCTATTCATCGTGTGTGTCACCTTAACAAAGTCATACATTAGATATTTATAGGGGTGGGGAATTTCCCTTCACCGCCCATGCACTCTCCTAATAATAGGCGGTTTCACAAAAATAGCCCATATGTTTTTTTCCTAAAAATAGCCATGCTTACAAATCTTGCATGGTTTTACAAAAGTAATTAACAATAGACTAATCTAAAGATAATTCCTTCTTTAATTTTAATATTAACATTTACCATGTGTTTTCTCTTACTCAATCTGCATGTGCTTTTTCCCATTTCTTGGTCGAAGACTCCAAGTCTATTTTTAGCCTATTCTAGAAAATCAGCTATGTCCCTAATTTTTCTTCTATATGCGCAATCACACAGTACTACCATGTTCAATATTTATGTTCCCCCTCTTGCGTGTTATCCTTATCCTTCTATGTGCATGCATTCCTTCACATAATCATCTATGCTTCTCGAGTACTTAGTCAATTTCTCCAACCAACATTACTTATCACATGAAGTGAGCACACTAGCTCCCCTCATCTCATGCCATCATAAAATACTATGACTCTCCATACATAGGTAAAAGTAGATATAATTTCCTTTAGCACAGAGTTTCTTTCACAATAACAACCTCAAAAACATACCATTAAGTAGCACTCCCTACTTGACACTTTTCACAAATCCTTGGAGAAAATTGTTCATTTTCCATTCTCCCTCCAAAGGTCTTACCCCTTTTAGTGACTTCCAGGGGCAGAATCACACCAAACTTACCTCTTAGGAGCTGAAATGGTTCTTTTGAAATTTTCTTGGTGAAAATATTTGAAATTTCTTCCTTAAAAGACACATGTTCCAATTTGATCCTTTTCTCACTAACCTGATCTCTCAAGAAATAATATTTAATTGCAATGCGCATGTTATTAGAGTGCAAAATAGGGTTCGGATACACTTATGGAACTTGTACTATCATAGTAGATGGGAGTAGGTCCATCACACTTCACCTTATAGTATTTTAAAGAATGTATTCAACTTCACATGTGGAAAGGGCTACTAAATATTTTTTTTTTCTTAGCCAAGAAACAAGACATTTCCCAAAAAGAAATATCCTCCACTAGTACTCCTATCATCAATACTTCCTTCTAAATCAGCATCATAGATTCTCTCGCTTTATACTTTTCACTCCTTGGGTACCACAAGCCATATTCTATAGTCCCTTTAAGAGATCAAAAAATCCTTTTTAATACTCGTACATAAGTGAGTCTCCTTTTGATCTTCTTGAAACCTTCTTATTATCCCTACATCTTGCAATATTTTTGGTATTGAAGCGGTATTATACAATAGGATACCAATCATATATTTGTACTTTTGTTATTCACTTTGGTATGGTTTTCATCCTTTCTTAACTTGCATCCTGTAATCATGGGAGTTTCAATAGGCTTTCACTCCTCCATTTTAAACTTATTCAAAGCATTTCCTTTATGTATTTATCTCTTGAAATGAATATACCATCATTTGATTGATTGGCTCATTCTTACTAGGAAGAAGGTCGGTTCGCCAAGATTGACATCTCAAATTCTTATTTTATGACATCAAAAAATTCATGAGTCACATGTTCATTATTTCCTCCAAAAATTATGTCATCCACATACACTACTATAATCAATAGATGTCCTCATTTATTTTTATTGTATAAATTACTATCAGCCACTCCTTTCTTGACAACTTGTTCAATCAAATACTTATCCAGTATTCCATATTAGGCCCTAGGGGATTTCTTTAGCCCATAAAGTTCCTTTTTCAGTCTACACACATAATATTTCTCATTTGTTAAGGAAAAACCATTAGGCTGCTTAATGTACACTTCTTCTATGTTTCCATTCAAAAAGGCAGATTTGACATCCATTTTATACACTTTAAAACCTTTATACTATGCATATGTTAAAAGCAATCTAGTAGCTTCCATTCTTGCTACTGGTGTAAAAGTCTCCACAAAATCAACTCCCTCAACCTAAGAATACCCATTACAAACAATCCTATATTTGTTTCTTATAACCTCTCAATCTTCATTAAGTTTGTTTCTAAACACCCATTTAGTTCCAATGACATTTTTTTCTTTAGGTCTAGGCACTAATTCCCAAGTATTATTCTTCTCAATCTAATCAAGCTCTTCATTCATAACATTGATCCAACATTCATCTTTGCTTTCTTCTTCAACATTTTTAGGCTCAAACTTAGATAAAAGAGAAATGTTTTCTTGATTTTGAATACTTACCAGTTTTCTTCTTGTTGTAATCCCTACATCCTTCTTTCCTAGAATATGAGTTTCAAGATGAGCTCTCTTGATTTTACTTGAAGGATTCTTGGTGGCATTCCTATCTTCTTCCTTAATTTATTCTTTATTTGTTTCCTTGATAAGTTCTTCATCATCCTTAGATCTCATATCTTGAGATGTATCTCTTTATTTATAATTGGCTCTCATGGGTGTTGGTCATCAAATAGGACTTTTTAGAAGAGCAATAGTCGGGGAAAAGAAGTCCCTCCTCTTTAATGGGAGAGGTTCCCTTATTCGAAACGAACTTATTTACAAATGTACGAACATTGTTTTATGGTCAAACTTGGATTTTACGAAAGTATTTTCCACAAGGATCATCAATTACACAAGGACCGAGGAAAGGGAATAAGAAGATGAGCGAGAATAGCAACATTCGAAATTATAGATATAGAATAATTCCTCGTGTATGCGAAGCTTCAAAGAATTTAAGACAAGATCATTTGCGTTGGCTGAATGAGATTAAATTTAAAGACACAAAGTTCCATAAATAACCTTCTTCAGATTTATTAATCAAGGACACAAAGTTCCTTCTTGGTTGTACAAGATCACTGTATTTGCAAAACTGAACAGTATGCAATCAGAGAGACTAACGAGTTAGGAACAAAATGATCTCCACAATATTAAAGGAAAACACAGAGATAACAAGAATTAGATAGACAAAGAATGGAAAGCCCTTTTGTATTGATTTCTTTAAGATCTATTTACACTTTCAACAAATATCCAAGTTCTTCCCCCTCTCAAAATGGCGTGGAAAGGCCATTATATAGCTTACAAGTCAGTTACTCTTCGTAACCGTTTCTTTTAACTAAAGAATAGTTAAGGACCGCCAGTTGCAATACCTTAACTAATTACAAAGAATACGAAAAGAAAGGGAAGAAGAGAAAAGAAAGGGGAAGGAGACAGGTGGCCAGCTACTGGGAGGGGCCCACTGTCTTCAGAATCCGCTGCCTGAATTTCTTCAATGACTCAGCTATATCTCTGCCACGAGGGACTGACGTGTTGGCTGCAGACTGAGTCCAAAATCCCAGACATTTCTCCATCTCTTTATCAAACTCGACGTGAGTATGATAATCTTTGTTTGCTTCTTTCAATGACAAGATCAAGAGAACAAATTTCCTTCATCTTTTCCTTAGAGATGGAGCTTTCCTTGAATAGATGATCTTTGACAAAAGCTCTGAACTGAGCTTTGATTTCTTGCAAGGACAAGGAAACACCAGAGTTTTCATCTTGAAGATGACAATGTATATCTTTGAAAGCAGCAGCTGCCAGTGTCTTGAAAGCTTCTCCCTTCTGCCAGTTGTTCTTCATTTCTCCCACAGCTTCCTCCAGGACTTTGATTTTCCACTCTACGCTGTAGACCCAGGATTTTGATAGATTGTCTTTGGCATCATCGAAAATCTTATTCGCCAGTAAGATGTTCTCATCTGTCTGTCCCATGAGGCGAAGGTCTACAATGCAACTGCTCCAGAGTTTAAGCTCTTTATCCATAACCCCAATAGTAGAGGATAGCTTCTGTTGCAAATTGTCTACCTTTCCATGTAGTTTAAAAGCTTCATCGATGAAGTTTAGCCCAGCAACAAGCATGTCATCTACCATGGCTTCAATAGCTCTGCCATAGACAGAATACTTGTGCATATCTTTAATACTTTGCACTTCATCTTGGCTTAGAATCACCGGAGGCGGTAGAGCAGTCAAGGGGGTAGGGTCCAAAACTTTGTCCTTAGACAAAAGTGACTTGATAAAACTTGTGAGAACTTGGGCTTGTTCTTCCAAATTGCTCAATAGTCTCACCCTTTCTCTACCCTTCCAATGACTCTTGTGACTGTTTCCTGGAGGTTGTGAATTTCACCTTCAGGGGTAGACTCTCCCATGGGGATCCTTGAAAGCTCTAAGTCAGATGTCAGCAAGTCTGATTCTGATTTGTCTACTGTAGGCTTAGCAATCTCCAAGAATTACTGACCTTGGGCATCAGACACAATTCTGGAGGTGGTTCTGGCTTTCTTGGCACGAGAAGGAGTGGTGCCCAACAAGGCTGCTACAGCATCAAAATTTGGTCCCAAGCTTTGAGAGGAGGATTTCCTCTTCCTTTTGTCAACCAGAGGTTGCACCCAAGCAAAAGAGGAAGAAGAATCTGCAGGAGGGGCAAGGGGACCAAGAGACAGGGAGCTCATGACACTCAGGGTCTCAGGCACTGCTGACTCAAGCTGAGACGTGAGTAGAGCACTGGAGGCAATGGCGGTAGAAGAATCAGTAGCACCTGCAAGTTCAGTGCTCTGGACCTCCTTGTCCTTATCTGCTAGATCTTCAGGAACATTTGCAGGAGTTGGCATCTCACTTTCTTCACTTTCACTGAGAAAAATGATGTTCTCTGGCCCTATAGGTAACTCTACCTATTTTCTTGGAGGGTCATTCTCTGCAGGTTCCTTCTTTACCTCTTTGAGTTTCTTCCTTTATACCTGGGTAGATGGAGAAGAAGTAGATTCTACGAGTCCCCTGAGTGTTGAGGCAGGAGGGGTTTTCACTGGTGTTCCAGACTCTGGAACTGATGCCTCTCTTATGGGTGTCGAATCATCCTTGGAGCTAGATTCTCCTGAGTGCCTCTTGAATTCTCAGATCTTCTTTCTGAACCAGACCTTAGTCCTGATTAAGACTGGAGCAAGAATCTCAGCCGGATCATCCCTCTCTTTCTGTTCCAATCAAGGTCCTCCCGACGCAGGTGTGCTTAATCACATTTTCATACTCATACGAGTATAGGTCGAGAATCGTCATCTTGGAGACCTTCAGAACTTGCACGACCAAGTTCTTGAATCAATCGCAGGAGAACCTCGCCACAATGCCTTCTCCTAGCCTCAAAATCATCTCACTTGATCGGCCTAGTAGTCTTCTCAGATTCCGCCTATGATGGTAGATTATCTTGATGTTAGTTCAATAAACTTCTTCAAGTCAAAGCGGGTTCTTGGCTTGAAGAAATGAACAGTGATAGGGACCAGGGCTCTTTCTATGTTCTGAGCATCCAGAGTTGTTTTGCATGTGTAGTTTCCCAGAGAGATGGGAAAGTGCAAACCAGAAATCTTCTTGTCTCTGCAAGTTCTGTGCAACTTGTCTAGTTGCCTGCATATTTCTATCAAAGCCATTTTATCATTACGAACATGGGAAGCCGTAGAGGAGTGCTTTCATAGCTTCAAAGAAGCCCGATATAGGAAAATTTCCTGAATTGGATGAAATAGGCTCCATACTGCGATATCAGGTTCATGGCTTCATCTAAAAACCTTCTTGCAGTATCACCTTCGAGCAATCTGACCACGTACATGGTGAAAGCATCATTGACCCTTCTGAAATTGTGGTTGTTGGTCTCGAGGTGAATCATGGGTAATAGGCATACACCGGATCATCTTTGTGTGCATCTATATAGGAGAAACCAAACCACCGCCTCGGATCTTTCGCTAGGGTATACATCGGTATGAAGTCATATAGAACTTCTTTGTTTCTTTGGATGTTGGATAGCTACTCCACCAAATTCATGCCGATGATCTCTGCCTGGGTTGATGTTTTGTGTTCCTCGCACACCATCCGATGAGCGGGCACATCCAGAAATGAAACTCATTGGTGGAGGGCAAACCCATAACCCGAGCTAGCAGGATTATGAAGTCTGACAGTTCTTCGTTGAAATCTGCTCGGAAGAGGGTTTTGGTTAGGTGAGAAGCACCTTTCTTAGGGTTCTTCAACCAAGACTTCGCCACTCGCATCTTATATTTGTCACTGTCTTGGTCGAACATAGCCTGTGCTTGATCCCGGGAGACGACTATAGCATTGTCCATCTCCGGAATCCTCAGAGCAGCGCCAATGGCGGCAGCGTCCAGCTTGGCAATGAGTTCCCCATGTACATTTGTCAATTCACTCGAAGCGGGGTCGAAGTGAGCTCCACATGAAAGCACTGTATCAGCACACTGTACTGAGATTGGGAATCCTCCGGCAAAAGCCAAACCACTATCATTAATCATCTGTGCCATTGGTGTAGGGTTTGCATCTGTCATTCTTGCCCAAAAATCACCGAAGTTGAGATGACGAGCTTCGTTGTCCCCTATATTGCTAACAATGGACTCAGTGGAGAAATTTGCTCCTGTCCCTGGAACTTGATCTTCATATTGATAATCTCGGAGCTGTAACCTAGACTTCTGGAAGGAATTTGCAAAATGGAGGGGGGATTGCGCAGGTTTTCAAATTGCAAGGGTTCGAGCAAAAGGTAGCATGGAAGCAATGCGAAAAATACAAAGGGGAATGCTCGTTATATAGCCGTTTGGAGAGAGGAATGACTTTAATGCGCATTGAATACACAACCACCAATTTGAAAAGCATCATACTCGGAGTGAGCGGGAAAAACTAAGTGTGAATGACACTTGGTACGCTTGGGACATGTGAGACGTGAATGCGCGAAACACACGGCTCGGCCGGTTTGGGCGAAACAGGGAGAGGACGCACAAATGCATTTGGGACAAATGGGACGAAAATGTGCGAAGTACGTGATTCGGGTGTTTCGGCCGAAATTGGAACAAAGGGCCCGTTTGGACTTGGGACATTCGGGACAAAAAGTTCCGAAGTACGCGACTTGACCGGCTCGGCCGAAATTGGGAAAGCTCGCACTTTTTAAAATGGGGCAGTTGGGACAAAATTGCGCGAAGGACGCGGTTCGGGCAAATCGGCCGAAAATGGGAAAGCTCGCACTTTTTAACTTTGGGACATTTGGGACAAGAAAGTGCAAAGTACGCGGGAAGGATGATTCGGTCGAAATTGGAACAACATGCAAAATAAGTTTTGGGACACTTGGGACAAAACTTTCCGACGGGCCCGAAAAATGGGACAGCTTCGGGGATTTCGGCCGGTCGGGTAACAGAATGCACTTTCGTACTTGGAACAGTTGGGACAAAAAGTTCCGACAGGCCCGAAAATCACACAAAATGACCCAAAACATAGATTTTTTCAATTTCACGACTTAGGCACCTCAGAGAAAAACCCTAAAACTCAAAATTTTGAAAATTTTACTCTTATCAGAGCGGGGAATTTTGAGTGGACAACAATGGGGTATGATTCATCAAATCATACCCTTACACTCTCACCATAGTTTTTAATATTGTATTATAACACTTGTAAGTTGTACTTCTTGAGAATTATCCAAAAATATTCCCTCATCTAATCTTGAATCATATTTACCTATATCATCTTTAGTCCTCTTAATGAGACATCTACTACCAAAAACAATTTAATGTTCCACATTTGCAGGTATTCCTTTCCACAGTTCATAACGAGTTTTATCACAATTTACTCTTATTTGACATTTTCTCGAGAATAAAAATGGTTTTTTTACTTCCTCTTTCCAAAGAACCATCGACAATTTTGATTCACTTAGCATTTTCCTAGCCATTTCCATAACCCTCTCATTTTTTATTTCTACTACCCCATTTTGTAAAGGAGTTCCAAAAGCTAAGAACTTACTCCTAATGTCATGGGAATCACAAAATTCATAAAAATTATCAGAACAAAATTATCCTCCTTTGTCTAACCTAAAACATTTGATCTGTCCATTTTCTTGATTCTTGACAAGTTCTTTAAATTCCTTGAAACTATTAATTGCCTCTAATTTTTATCTTGAGACAACCCAAGTAAATATAGTATATTCATAAATTAATAGCATAAAATAGTACTCACCAGTCAAAATTCTAGTCATCATAGGTCCACTAATATTAGTGTGAATGAGTTGTAAATTCCTTGAGGTGGAATGATTCTATTTTGTCTTTTAAAAATTCTTTGTTTTCTTTCCATGTTAACAAGCCTTGCATAGGTTATCTTCTGGTTTTCTTAAATTTGGCATGTTTTTCACACATCCTTTGGAACTTTTCTTTGACTAAATTATCAAAATTCAAATGTCCTACCTTTTATGCCATAGCTATTTGTCATCCACCTTATTTATAAGACATTATTTTTTGGTAATTTCATTCACTATCTACATATTGTTATCAATCCTTTTAGCTTTCCCTATAAGCTTTCCCCGATTCTCGTTTTCATGATTTTACATTATTTTTCATTAAAGATCAAAGTGTATCCTTGTTTACACATTTGAATCACACTAAGAAGGTTGTGTTTCAGTCCCTCAACATATAGGACATTCTTAGTGAGAGTCTTCCCATTTTCTAAACTCAATGTGCCTCTTCCTGCAATTTTATAGGCTGTGTTATCCCCATACATAATAGATCTCGAGGTATTTTTCTTTAAAGAAATGAATTTTCTTTTTCACCAGTCATGTGAGAAGAACACCCACTATCAATATACCATATCATATTTTCATCTTGAATATGAAAGGAAGTTTTTTTGGAACCTAATTATTAAGTGGGCTTGTCTTCACCCTTAATTAATATGGGTCCATCACTATTATATAGGTTAAATATTTAATAATATGAAATACTTTTCTATTACTAAATATTCATACCTAGGTGATATACATTAGGTAAGTATTTAATAATGTGAATCATTTATGCTTATATTTATTAAATACACTAACATAGGTATATGTGTCAACCATTTTA
Source organism: Taxus wallichiana var. yunnanensis (assembly GCA_018340775.1). NCBI lineage: Eukaryota > Viridiplantae > Streptophyta > Pinopsida > Cupressales > Taxaceae > Taxus > Taxus wallichiana. The sequence continues at coordinate 225,903,434 of CM031235.1, forward strand.
GGTTGATAAGGTAGGTCGGGAGACATACATGATCACCTTATATAAAAATACTTTAGGTCCTCATTTGATATATTCAAGAAATATATCAAAGGTGATAAAATCAAGTGATTTGGTTTTACCCTTGTTAATTAGGGTTTCAAAGGAGGAGGTGATCTTCTTGGATGTAAAATAAGTTCTCTAAAGTAAAAGGTTATTTTCAAAGTGATTTTTACCCTATTGGGGTTTTCCTCTATAAATATTGTGTCACATGTGTTGTTTATTTCTTGTTCAAAAATAATGAAATCTAGTTACTTTTCCCTTGATAAATCATAGATCCTAAATGGAGCCAACTACAACATTTGGAATATCAGGGTTAAATCAGAACTTATGGTGAGGAAACTCGGATGCCTATTTAAGGAACTGAACTTGTACCCACTAGTTATCAAGCGATCATGATAATATGAATGGATTCTCACAACGTACATAGGAGGCCCTTTCCATGATTCTGCATAATGTGAATGATGAATATCTTCTACACATTGGTAATATCAAACATCCAAAAGAGGTATGGACACTGTTAGAATCCATACATGCATTTATGCACTTATCTAAGATTATTAAGCTTGTTTTAGAATTGCTTATGAATCCTATGAAAGGAGATGAAAAATTAGTTAATTTATTAGCCAAGATTAACAATATTAAAGCACAATTAGATGGATGAAATTGTGACTTAATTCGTGAAAAACTAATCTACTTTATTGTTCAGTTAAATATTCATGAAAAGTTTAGGAATTTAATTTCTATCCTAAATTCTAAATATCGAATGAAGATGAATTTCTAGATTTAAATACTTTGAGTGTTCTTCTGATATAGGAAGAGAAAGTGATGACGAAAATATACTCTAAGGAGAATTCCTCTCGGAACTTCTTGCTCGGAATTTGAATTTCAAGTCTCGCAAGTCCTTCCCGATCAAAAGAGTAGAGTTAAATCTTCATTTGCTAATAAGAAAAGTTTTTCTTCTGAACAATTTTATGTAATATCTAATGGTAAATGTCACAAAAAGGAATATTTCAAATATAATAAACCTATCCATAAAAAAGAAATAGATTTTCTCTTCTAAATATAATTTAAGGAAAAAGAGAGCTCTAATGATGCTTCCAAAACCATTGCATTTTTTGTTACTTTATACTCTTCCTCTAATTCTAAATGGATTCTAGATTCATTGGATTCAAATGATATGACTAGTATTTCCAATTCTCTATTTTATGTTATGAAAATCAATGAACGTGTATATCTTGGTGATTACTCATCCTTAGAAGCAATAGAAAAAGGAAAAGTAAAATTTGTAAACGATGTTTTGAATACTTTTTATTTGTTCCTAAGCTTAAAAAGAATTTGTTATCATGTTCACAACTAACTCATGATGGTTTATCTATTCAAATTTTGAAGGATACTTGGTACATCAAGGATAGTGATGATAATATAATTGTTGAAGGAATTCAAAGAAATGGTCTATATATTTTTGATGATTTCTCTTTTGCATTGTGTTTTGTATCTCAAAGTTTGAATAATTCAAAACTTTGGCATGAAAGGTTAGGACATGTTAATTATCGAAGCTTATATGAAATTTCTAGATATAATATAGTAAAAGGTTTTCTTGTGTTGTCTTCTTCTCATGATGCATGTGAAGGGTGTTTATGCTCGAAACAAAGTGTTAAACCATTTCACTCACATCCTAAGGAGAGTTCTTCTTCTCCTCTAGAACTTAGTCATAGTGATGTTAGGGGACCTCTTGAAGTAGCTTCATTAAATGGTTCTTTACATGTTATGATTTTTATTGATGATTTCACCACAATGATTTGGACATGTTTTCTTTAAAATAAATATGATGCATTTGGAAAATTTAAGGAATTTAGAGCATCTATTGAAAACTTATCAAATTATAATATTAAGAGACTTAAAATGCAGATCATGGGGTTTAATATGTTAGCAATAAATTTGAAAAATTTTGTATTGATTGTGGTATTAAAAGGGAAAGAACTTCTCCTCATTCTCCGCAATCTAGTGGTTTTGCAAAAAGAAAAATAGGAATATTATAGATATGGCTTGCACTATGCTTCATTCTACTAGTCTTCCCTAATTTATGCGGGCATAAGTAACTTGAACACATTAGTCTACATCCTAAATAGGTCCCTACCAAATCTATTCACCTTTCGACCCCATTAGAGAAGTGGTCGAATCAAAAACCCAATGTCTCTCATTTAAAATTTTGTGGTAGTTCTCGCTTCTTTATATATTCCTAAAAAGAAAAGAAATAAACTTTATATGACTTCATTTTCTATTATTTTCATTGAATATGGTATTTACACTACAATTCCAACGATGTACAAACCTATAAAAAGGGAAGTAATCAAAATCGCAATGTTGTTGTGTTGGAAAAATGTGTTTTTTCATCTATTAATGGTAATGATATTCTTGTCAATACTTATAATGATAGTTCTGATTCTCGATAGAGAAAATTGGTAAATGGTCATGATGATGTTTCTTGTGTTGATGTTATGGATGTTCCTAAATCTCCTATCTCCCTAGCTAAGAAACCAAAATGGGCTCACTCTGTGTTAGAAATTTCAAATCCTATTGACCTTAGGAAAATAACCAAAATTCATCATACGTATCATGCATTAATGACCTTGTATGAACTTGAGCGACAAATTTTTTAAGAGGATTCTTAGGATGAGAAGTGTATCAATGTAATTCAAGCTGAATATAATGCCCTAATTCAAAATATAACATGGGATTCGGTTCCACCTCCAAAGAAAATAATTATTATAGGGTCTAGATGGTTATAAAAAGTAAAATATAATGTTTATGGTAGTATATTGACAAACATAAAGCTACACTTGTTGCTAGAGGTTTCACTCGAAACACGGTGTTGATTATGTGGAGACTTTTGCTCCTATAGCTAAGATGAGTATTGTTAGGGTATTTGTTACTATTGTTGCTTAGTTTGGGTGGTAAATCTACCAAATGGATGTGAAAAATAATTTTTTGAATGGTGATTTAAAATAAGAACTTTACATGTCTCAACCTAAAGGATTTGAAGAAACTAGTAAAGAAAACTATGTTTGTAAGTTGAAAAATCCTTGTATGGTTTAAAGCAAGCTCCTAGAGCTTGGTATACAAAAATTAATTCCTTCTTTAAACAGTTAGGTTTTGTTAATTGTTCTTTTGATAATGATCTATTCATTAAGCAAGAAGGCTCTCATATTATCATTGTATGTATATATGTTGATGATTTTCTTATGACTGGTGATAGTCCTGCTTTAATTCATATAATTAAAGAAAAATTGAAACAATACTTTGAAATGACTGATTTAGGTCTCTTACATCATTTTCTTGGCATGGTTGTATTTTAAGATAAGCATTCTATTGTTTTTTCTCAAGAACAATATGTAACCAATGTACTAAAAAATTGTAACATGATTTGTTGTAAACCAATTCTACTCCAATGGAAGTTGGACTAAAACTTGATCCTAAACTTGCATGTGAAAAAAATGATCCTACTTTATATAGCCGCTTAGTTGGTAGTTTGATTTATCTAGTTGTAACTAGACCAAATATTTCCTATCCAGGTAGGAATTACTTCAAGGTTTATCCAGAACATTATAGAGATCATTAGAATCTCGCAAAAAAAAAAAAATAGATATATTAAGGGAATAATCAATTATGGGTTGTAATATACTAAGAATGAAAATGCTAACTTGTATGGATTTTGTGGTTCTAATCATGCTTTGGTGATGTATTGATAGAAAATTTAATTATGGTTATGTGTTTAAATTTGGTGCAGTGTCATTACTTGGTAACAAAAACCAACCAACTATTTCTATCTCTTAAACCAAGATGAGTTTATAAGTGCAATGGAAGCTAAAAAAGAGGCTCTATGGTGAAGAGGTTATTCAATGAGATAAAGACGGAGGATCTAGGTAGTCTTCATTTGTTCTCGAGACAACCGGAGCACCATATCTCTTGTACATAATCCAGTACAACATCATAGGATGAAGCACATTGAGATACATATACACTTCATCTGTGAGAAGGTGCTAAGTGGTGAGATAGATCTCAAGTTCATGTCAAATGAAGAGAAAGTCTTGACATCTTCAAAAAGCCCTTAATCGCTTTTAATGTTTTGTCACTTTCGTGAAAAAATTAGATTGTCATATTTTCCATAAAGGGGATTGTGCATGATAATTTCACCTCCGAATGGATCTTAGTGTTTAAAAATAAAAATTCAAATATAAAATAACTTTGAGCAAATCTATAAAGACCTTTGGGAAAGTGTAAAAAGACCTTTGTCTATGTGTATACCTCCTCGGCTTATTTTTTAGAAAGAAGTGTAGAAAGGCCTTAAAGGTGATCTTCAGTAAACTCTTTAGTGTTATTGAGTTTATTGGTAAACATCCAAAGGTCTGAAGCATATTGTAAAGGAGGTATGTACGTACCAAAATTTGTAAGGTAGTGTACCACCAAAACAATGTAACAGGTGCCCCAATGATGATACAGGTCTCCTCGCAAGGTGTTCGGGATCCAGAAAAGATCTCCAAGCATGTGTTAGCATCCCGCATGCCCCGCTTAGCCTCTGTGTCCTTTGTTTTTCTCTTTTTCCTCTTTTCTCGACCTTTTGTTCTTCAATTCTGAAACCGCCACCACTGCAGGCGGTGGTCTCGTGATCGCCGCCCGATCGGGGCGGCGGTCCCAGTAACCACCGCCCCGCTCAAAGCGACGGTCCCGAACGCATTTTCAAGAAAGCACTTTTAACGTGACTCACGTAATTTCAACGTTTCACCAGCTTTTCTTTCACCGCCATAAGCTTGCATTTATGATTCTGGTTCCCTGGAATAGTGTTTTTCCATTTTTTATAGTTTAAGAGTTCAAATTGGTTTTCCTTTGGGTAAATCCAAATGCTATAAATAGATGGCTTGTGCTCAAGCAAATGGCCCCTCAAATTTACCTCGATTTCTCTTTCAATAGATTTAGTTCTCACTTTTCCTAGAACTCTTAGTTTCTTTCATTGCATGCTTAGTTAGCATTGTTTTGCTGTTAGTAAGCCACATATCCATCTTGTGCAAGTGCTGCTGTTATTTCATCCAATCCATTGGAATAGGATAGTCTATTTACCAATAGGAAGCCATTAAAGTTGTAGGTTTTGTTCTTCAAACAGGATAGTTTCAGGTTCTGTACGTTTTATGTTGCATGACTCGCAATAGATCCCGCTAGGAATTGCATAAGCCAAGCTCTATACTCTTGCGCTATCCTTCTCCTACTCGCATTGTATTCAGTCTGTATTCTGAGCTACCTTTATCCCATTATCTACTTCTGTTGATGCTAGCATTACACACTTTTCTGGATCCACGCGAACATGAAGGAACGAGGAAATCACACTTGAGGGGACAAGATCACACACACCATCGATTTCACCGTTGTTCTGCAGAATCCAGGTTCTAGCTTTCAAAGTTTTAGTTAGAATCATATCAAATAGAGTAGTTAATTGCTTTATTTCAGTTAATTCTACTCTCGATATTGCCGGGAAGTCAGGGGATTGATAGTTTCTAAGAAACTATGATTGGCTCTTCACTTCTGAGGTAGGATCAAGAGTCTTGCAAATAGATTAGATAAGTTATTTCATTGTTTAGAATAGATTTACAAGCTCGCATTGCAAAAATAGCTATACTTGGTTATCTTGTTTGTTTTAAATTGTTATCTTAGCTGTCAAATTCTAGATATATTAAATTAGTTTCTCTTCTAAATCCGTTCCAAAATTTCATCGAAAAAATACAAAAAAATAGAAGTTATATATGTTCTAGATATATTTCATGTAGTTAAATTCACTTTGTTGCAGTTAGATTTACATTATTCCTTTTGTATGACAATCACGGGACCTAGGGAACCCAGAGAATATGTATTTGAGCCAATCATTCCTCAACCCAATCTCGTCACAGCAATAGTTGACATAGACCAAAATCTTAGAATCCAAGTCTTCCAAACAATAACAGACTTACAACAGATCAGCTCTTAGTTAAGGGGATTAAACATAGAAGACGACCAAGCACACACATTTTGGTCAAATTAACCAAACTACAGATTACCCTAGGTTCATATCCACATTACTGAAGAAGGGCTTGAAAGAGAGCAAACGTTCGGTTGTGATCCTTTGGTCCCACAGCCAGATGCAGGAGACATTCTCACAGACATAGATTCTAGCCTAAGAATTCAGGTTGCAAGAACACCTATGAGGCACTCTGAGAAGATCGCGCAACTATTAGTTTTGAATATAGAGGCTGAGAAAGCATACGTCTATTGGATGTTAGGGATTAGGAACTAACTCTATGCATGACCATAGCAGGACCGTAACAACCAAGAGTCTACGGTTGTGATCCAAAAATCTCGCAACCCAACGAATCCGTAAGTCAATCAAACATAGACATTGGCCTATACACACTAGTATTCAGATCTACCCCACTTCCACCTACCATCATCGAACAGTTATCCTTACTAGATATAGCATCTAACAAAGCTAGAGAGTTCTGGACTAGGCCAGAGAATCATCCATAGAGTCGACTATATTCACTATCCACCATATGACCTTATCTGGAGACATATACGAAACTATCCCAGGTCATTTTCCACGTATTCCACAACCCATAGATCGAATCATGTCAGAGCTCAATATTGATTGGAGCCTTCGAGCAGTCATCCTTGCCGGTCGATCTATCACACCAGTTCAGGTTAGAAGGGCCTTCTTTGCCTTAGATTCACAAATTCCACTAGTGTGTATTGAAGACATTAGATTGCCTAACTAGTTTGTTTACATCCCATACATATTCCATACCCACTAGATGTCTCGGCACGACCTCGAGAGGTCGGGTGCGAGGAAGAGTTACTTGTAGATTCCCACGCTCGCATGTCACTTTTCCATCGTACAAAATTGGTGAACCCAACATGAAACAAACAACTGTTTCACCTTCTCTTTGAGAGTTTCATCTTATTTCATCCACCTTCGCTCCTTCCCATTATTCTGTGGGTATTCATATACCCCCCAAATATGTCAGGATTCGATGCATATGGCAGACCCTCTTGGGTCTTGAGGCATACTACGCCCAACAGAATAGGCAATCATCACCCTCACTCTCAATATGGGGTGACAACTACTCAACTAACCAGTTGTCAACACAAACTCCAAGGATCAGATATAACTCATCTTTTCAAACTAAGGAGTTAGATCAGCTCCCTCAAAAACAACAAACAGAGCCTTCAGGCTTAAATAATATGACGTTTACCAGAGAATCTGGTTCATCTCCTCATATGCTACTTAGACCACAAATTAGTAGACAATCATACCCATACCTGGTTTTAGATGATGAACAATTAATACGTTATCCCAGGAATGAACAACGCTCTTGGAGTATGTACCCACCTATAGGGATTTTATGAATACAACTCGATGCCTCTTTTCAAGAAAATACCTCCATGCCACTACATATAGGAAATACCCTCGGGAAACCTGGAAAGACAATGATCGAGTTCATAACGGATATCACATGCCTATACAACACCAGGGGTATACAACAAACGCCGCCAAGGAAATGTTGTGACTTCACCAGATGAAGTCATTTCAATGTTAGTAGAAAAAGTAAGAGGGTTAGAGCTTGCTCAAGCAAGTCAAAATTCTCAATTCATGCAAGCAGAAGTTCCAATCCCCCACACCATCCTAGCCAAGTAGACCTCCTCACAGGAATAGGCATGTTGTGCATGCCTCCTTAGTATTCACAACAAATGCCAACTAGGCCCATCATCTCTAACACCGTTCCTCCCGATCTAGTACAAAACAATCCATTCCTAGACAATACCCCGTCATACTTAAACATGTACTCCAAATCACCACAAGGGGATATTTTCTCCTCTCCCGGCATGTTTTCTCAAACACAGGTGCTTCTTTATGCCCCTACCAATGCATACGCTATGCCATATCAACAACCCGTTCCACCACCACTCCCTCAGCAAGCACCATCAATGGTTGAAACCTATGCGATAGGGACTTATTCAATATTTGAAAAAACCCTTAGACTTCACCATACGAAGTGTCATGCTTCCAAGACCCCTTCCTAATTTACCCAAGTACAAAGGTGAGGGAGATCCGAATGCACATATCAAGGCTTACGCTACAGCCATACGAGAACTACTCCCTTGGGATGGGGTTGTTGCTAAAATATTCCCCAAAACTTTGGAAGGCATCACTCTCGATTGGTATTATAGAATACCTGAGGCTTCCATCCATTCATTTAAACAACTCATTTTAGAGTTCATTAAGGCATTCGACATGAACAAACTGTTAAGAATAGGAATCAGGGAGTTCTTACACATTAAGTAGGAACATAATGAATCTGTCGCTCATTTCATCCAGAGATAGCGTACAGTTCTCTATTCTCGGCTAGTGCTCCAAATATGGACCAAATGGAACTATGTGATTTATTCCTTCATTCTCTCAGCAGAGAAGTGAAGGAAGAAGTCCAGAAATTCCCACTAAGGACTTATAATGAAGTACTTGAGAGCGCTCTTCGAATAGATCAAGCGGAAATAGATAGTGGTCGTAAGACATATGGAATAAACGGGAGGTTAATCACCTCCAGCCAGAATGCTACAACTTATCCTACTACCACGACTATCAATCAAGGACCTAAAATCCTTAACAAAAACCGCGGGGTGACAACAGATGGGGTAATCGATCAGCCTAAAAAGGTAAATACTATGAATACTTCACCACCAATGAACAATCAACGAAACAACAACTTTACCCCAACAATCAATACAATGGATTTTAATCATCCTCAACAACAACAACAACAATGGTGAAATCCCGCATAGGGTCTAAGCCAAAACTCAATTGGTTATCAAAACCAGAATCAAAACCAGAAACAACAAATGCAAAACTTTAATCCTAATAGGCAACGGTTTGATCAGAGTTTTAGGCCACAATATACACCAAACCAACAAACCAGGAATTACAATCCCAATTCATATTGTGGTTTCCACAAAATTTGAGGTCATGACACTAGAACGTGCCATGACTACAATAAATTCATGCAACGTTTGCCAGAGGAACAAAGACAATTCTTCACAGATATGTTCTTGGCAGATCCTGTGTCACCACCACCAAACACGCTCGCAGGGGCAGTTTCCCCTCAGAATGCTCCCCTCAAGATCTTTAATGATCCACTCCCAAATCACGATAACAATAGGCTAAATCTAAATGGGACAAACAAAAGCATAATGATGGGAAACAATGATCATGAAGCCTCGACTTCACTAAATCCATCAGTTGCACCATAATTAGGAAGTCAGCCAAGACCCAAGATAGTCAGTTTAGTAGAATTAGACGCCGAACTACCCATCGAAGCTATAACAAGAACACGAGAGTATTTCTCTCAGCCAAGCCCAAGTCACCGCCGGAACAGATAAGATCCAACAAATAGTAGAAAAACCCATAGGTGCCTATGATTTAATTAGCGACCTAACAAAAACCTTGTCGCACATTTCATTTTTGGACTTACTGAAGAATTCTCCTCGCCTTGCAGTGGCTGCTCTTCTAGAGGCATTAGGTTTAGGTCATCTAATTAATATCATTCCACCTCCCAAACACAAGTAAACCATGTAGACTTTGATATCCACCTCCAGGGCAGCCGGATAAGGATGTCGAATTCATATTCGAAATAAATAAAATGCCTATAGATGCTGAGATTGCACGCCGAGGTGATCCAGCCTTACACTTACAAGTATGGGTTTATAATAACTACGTAAAACGAGCAATGGTTGACGATGGGGCAGCAGTTAACATAGTCCCCTTCTCTTTCCTTCAAAAACTAGGATATGGGGAAACAAATTGTTCCACGACTCGAAATACATTGAGAGGCTATGATAGCCTTAAGGCCACTTCAATTGGGACTATAATACTACCAGTCACCTTAGGACCCAAAACAATCCTGACTGAGTTTTATATTATAGATCGGGAAACTAACTATAATATGATCCTCACCCGACCATGGATACACCGTATGAAGGCAATCCCTTCTACGTTATTCCAAGAAGTAAGATTCTTGCATCTAGGAAAGGTGTTTGATCCAAAGCCATTCGATATACACCTAGCTGACTTAAAGAAAAAACTAGGCGTGCACTCAAAATTTGAACTTCCAACAAACCAACTTAATAAACCCACTGACGCAAAACCAGAGGAAAAGTTGGTACCTACAATAGATCTCGAGACTATGAATCTAGTCAAGACAATCCCAACCTCAAAAGATGAGGCTAACATTGTAGAAACGGTATCCTTAGGAACTACTGCAAAAATCATCGAATTACTGGAACATGATCTACCAATGTTCTTACCATTTGATTCTGTAGGCATGGGATATTCCCTAGGTGTTGGTTCTCTTCCAGCAGAGGATCTATGTATGGTGGAAGTAGAATGTGCAAACACAACAAATATCCCAACGATCCATATTCCTAGCTAAATATTGGACACTCCATTTTGATGGAGCTAGATGTCGTTATGGAGTGGGGGCAGGTGTAATCTTTACTTCCCCTGAAGGAAAGGTCCTACCATTCGCCTTCAAACTCAATTTCGAATGTACAAACAACGGCGCTGAGTACGAAGCCCTCCTCCTTGGCCTCATTTTAGCCAAGAGGATTGGTGTTAATAACATCAGAGTGTTAGGAGACTCACAATTGGTAGCAAACCAAGTCTCTGAGATATATGAAACCAAAGCCGAGCACTTACAACTTTACAAAATAGTTGTATTAGATTTAAGCAAGGAGTTTGACTTCATATCAATTGAAGCAATCCCGCGAGAACACAATCTTCTCACCGATTCTATAGCAACCTCGGCATCATGCTTTACTCCAAACAGTAAGTTAGAGGATACCCGTTTCGTGGTATCCCTTTGTGATGAACCATTGATCAAAGCAACGACAAATTCTCTTTTAAACGGAAATGAAAACAAATCTACTATCCTAGACCACATTGATAGTGATATGACCACTCTAAATTACTTAAACGCCTATGCGGCATTACATCTCTCCTATCATATGATAGATTTTTCCTTAATCCCACATTCGTCTTCCTACTTCGAAATCCCATGATGGAGCTTCCTCACAAATGGAACCTAGCGTATACACAAGAGAAAATAGGGACAATTTGGATTTACCTCAAGCCCTACCTCGAGTTTGAAGAGGGTAATGCCTCTTTAATCAAAGAAACAATTGATGTTAACATCGAAACGAAGGATGAACCAAAAATATTGAAATTAGGATCCTCGTTAACCCCGGAAGAAGTAGAAATACACACTCGATCCTCAAGGAACATCGAAAGCTTTTGCATTTAATTATAAGGAAATGATAAGCGCTTGACCGCATATTGCATGTACACAACCTCATCACTAAATCAGATGCAAAACCAATTAAAAAAAAATCAAGACCCATGAAACCTAAGGTAGCTCTCATGGTGAAAGAGGAAATAATAAAACTCCTACAAGTAAGATTCATCAAACCAGATCGATTACTCTCAATGGGTATCTAACATCGTTCATGTTCTCAAAAAGAATGGGAAGATACGCATCTGCATAGATTTCTGGGACATTAACAAAGCGTGTCAAAAAGATGAATTCCCATTACCATCCATAGATGTCATTATTGATGCAACAAACTGGATTTGAAATCTTGTCTCTCATGGATGGATTCTCGGATACAATCAAATCAGAATATTTGAACAAGACCAAGCTAAAACCATGTTTATAACTCCTTGGGGAACCTATTGCTACGTTTTTATGCCATTCGGTCTCAAGAACGCTGGCGCCACATACCAGAGAGCTATGACGTATATATTTCATGATCTAATTCTTAAAATCGTTGAATCCTATGTAGATGACTTGTTGGCTAAAGCCAAGAAGCGTTGACCATCCGGAAGTACTCCGTGTCATTCTTTCACGTCTGATTGAGTATGAAGTCACGTTAAATCCAGAGAAATGCATCTTTGGTGTAACAGGAGGGAAGCTCCTAGGTTACATCATATCGTCACGAGGAATAGATGTTGACCCAACAAAAATTCGGGCTGTCCTCGAAATGGTCCCACCTTCGGATGAATCTAGAATTAGGTCATTTCTCAGAAAACTTGGTGCAATCTGAGATTCATCCTGGACTTAAGTTTCGCCATTCATCCAATCAACAATTTACTCAAGAAGGATTATAGCATTGATTGGACTGAAGACTACAATGAAGCTTTCAACGCAGTTAAGCGTTTCTTGTTATCACCACCTACTCTAATGCCACCTAAGCTAGACCGCTCATTAATTTTATATTCATGAGCTACCGATGTCTCGTTGGCCGGTATGTTGGCCCAAGAGGACGATGACAAGAGGGAGCGCGCAATTTATTTCATTAGTTAGTGAACATTACTTGACTATGAAACACGTTATACACATGAAGAATGAGAATGCCTTCCCATAGTCTTTGCAACCAAACGCCTAAGACATTATATGCTAAATCAAGAAACAAGGGTCATGGTAAAAATGGACCATTTACAAACTTTTCTCACGCAAGGGTCCTTATCTAAGAAAGCTGGACATTTTATAACCCTAATGGGAGAATTCAAATTAACATTTGTAAATCAGAAATCAGTTAAGGGACAAATCATCATGGATTGGTTAGCTAATAACCCATTAGACGGAGGCAATCTAGTAAATCTAGACTTTCCCGATGAGTGCGTATACTACATTGAAACTAGACCTCCTATCTCTGAGTGTCCCTAGTATACCGACATTATTAATTATATCATGGACCATACGTATCCAGAAGGGGCTACATCAAAACAAAGAAGGTGGTTACGCATTATTGCAGCCAAATACGTCATTATAGAGCAAGTGCTCTATCGAAAAGCATTTGATGGAATGCTCCTAGATGTGTCGACACAAAAGAATCCAAGAAGATTCTCCATGAATCTCATAGTGGAATGTGTGGAGGCCACTTTGGTGGCCATGCCACCGCTTGTAAAATACATCAAATGGGCTATTTCTGGCCCACTCTAGAACACGACGCAAAGAGAGTTTGTACAGACAGGTGTCATAAGTGTCAAGAATTCTCCCATGAGATTCATATGCCAGCACAAGCTCTACAACCAATTGCTACTCCATGGCCCTTTTCTACATGGGGTCTTGATTTGATAGGGAAATTCTCTCCCTCATCTACAGATGGCCATAATTTTATAATCACAACCACCGAATACTTCACCAAGTGGGTAGAGGCTATGTCTCTTACTACCGCATCTTGAGTTCTATAATCGCCAAGTTCATTTTGAACCAAATCATTTGCAGAGATACGGTATCCCGCAAGTCATTATCTCAGATAATGGAACTTCTTTTAAAAATGACGAATTTCACGAACTATGCAATAAATTTAAAATAAGCCATCATACGGCTTCCTTGTATTACCCTCAAGCCAACTGGACAGTCAAGCAACAAACAAAACACTCGAAAGCCATTCTTCTTAAAACTCGTGAAAGAAAACAAACGAGATCAGCATTTGAAGTTATATCCGGCCTTATGGGCCCACCGAACCTCAATAAGGACACCAACGGAGCAACTCCTTTCTCGCTAGTATTCGGGCGTAAATGGTTCTCCGCTTGAGGTTGAAATACCCATCCTCCGCATTTCATTACAAGGGATTCTGGATGAAGATGCCTACAGAGAAGCACGTCTTTCCCAACTAGAAAGCCTAAATGAAACTAGGTTAGATGCTGAACAGTGGCATAGAGTCTATGCTGACCGGATGTGCCGGAAATATAACAAGAAGGTCTACGAACGCGACATATATGAAGGTGATCTAGTTCTAAGATTAGACAGCCGAATCGACAAGAAGACCGGCGAAGGAAGGAAGGAAGTTCCGCCTAAATGGTTGGGTCCATACCAAGTCATGAAGGACTATGGAAATAGTGCATACCTCCTATGTACGCTAGAAGGTGAGGAATTTGGCAACAATCAATTCCCGCACCTTAAGCGATTCTATGTATAAGCAAATAGCACTACTTATATATATTTACATCAGATCTTCATATAGATTAAGATCATTTTGTCCACCTTGCTTTGTACACAAATTATGATCAAGGAATTTATTCTTAAAGCAATTCATTACAAACTTCGGTGGTATTGGCATAAATACTTTAATCATACTTCTCCATCTCCATGATATCGTCAAGTTATTTTGGAATCAAGTCATCAAATAAAGCTAGATATGACAAAGTCTTAAACGGTAACGATACCAAGATTTACGGGATTGATCTCACTTTTGGTTTCTTCTTAGGATAGGTGTCTTTCCTATGGTCCTGCTTTTTAGAAGCTTCATGGTGTCACGTGTATCCCATATATATATCTCTTGGAAATAAGCACATACCGACATTTTACTCAAGAAAACGAGTCAAACATTGAGCAAACAAAAATTTTAATTTTACACATTTCCTTGCCCCACCAACCTTCGGTGATGAGCTTGCGCTCTCTTACTAGTGACGTAGGGTTGGGAAAGGATGGAAATTCCCTTACTCACCTATGCTTTTCCCACGGTGATAAACCCACACTTCTTACTAGTAGCATGGGGCAAAGTGTAGGGGGTCCTCTTGACAAAAAAAACGTTAAAGGTCATAAGCAAGCAATTCAAATCTTGAAGTCTTAAGTCAAAAACAACTGAATCGGATGTTCAAAATTCCAAAGGAGCTCAAAAATCCTAAAAAACCCAAATTTTGTCTACTATGTGGCCATCTAAGGATCTAAGTCTGGATAAACCGCAAAGTAAGTAGCATTCTAAACTATGAAGTCACTCGAGTGGAGTGGGCTTGTGATATCCTAATTTGGTTCCACCAAAGCTTTGTCTCTGCTTTCATCAAGATTATCATTTCAAACACATCTCATAACTTGTGCCCTTCCCAACTTTGGTGATAAACCTCGCATCTTACTAGTTGCGTGGAGTTGGGAGTAGGGGCAAGTTTATCTGCTCATCATACCGGTTTACCTTCACCACTCTGCCAAAACAAATATGAAGTATCAAAAATTGCTTAAAGAAACTAAGATTCAAAATCACATTGTATCTACATTATCATGTATCAGCATCATGAAATACAAAAAGGAAGTAAACACTTGCATCATTTGTTCTCCATTGCATCCATTCTAAAATCATATAAACATACATCATAATCTACATGAGGAAATTGGAAAAAGAAACAAAGCCATAAATGCCAAAAGTTTGATCCAAAAAGAATATATATATATGAATAATCACGCTTATACAATGTCATCATGCACTAAGCATGGTCAAAATGCTCAAAGAGTCTCGGGATATACAAAATAATATATCATACAAAATCTACAAGAGCCAAGTGGCTTCTCAATCTCTACGAGACCCCTCTGAAGGCGCACGCCCACGCCTAGGACTCCGGATACACCGACGCTCTAAATGCACTAAGGCTCGGGATCCCGAGAGGCACCAGCCTCACCACGAGAACAACTCCTCATCAAGCGCTCGACCGTCCTATACCCCGCTAGCTCCGTGCGGAGATTCGATACCATCCTGGCCACATGCCAGACTAGGGCAAAGACATCGATGCCTACCACCGCCGAGGGCTACCCAACATCTATAGACAGATTTCGCACGGGTCCTCTCCATGGGGATCATCAGGGTATCAGTGCATACCCTGCGAATCAAATCTCGCCACTCATCGGTGGTCTCTGCAAACAAAGGAGAAAAAAAATTAGAAACCAAACAAGAAATTAGAAATACAAGATAGTAACTAAGGAGATTCTAACTAAAAACAAACATTAAAAGGAAGGATGGTATCTTACTCGGATCACCGTGCCTCCAGGATGGATCTATAGGGTCAAGACTGCCACAGATGCCGCCGCAACCGAGGGGCTACTCTTGTGGCTGGAGCAACGTAGTGCCCCGCAATGCACTCATACTCCCCATGGCCCCAGGAGAGTGGCTCCTCCGAAACCGCAGTATCCTCTCTACACTCGCTCGGCCCTCTCCGCCTGCATAATATCCTGGGTGTCATGCCACTCAGGATCACTGTCCTCGGTCTCCTCCTCTTTCTCTCCCTCTCGTAAACTCCTCGACTTGGAGTCTATGTCAATGGGGTCATCGCTGCTATGGGCAGGACCCGTGGCAATCCAAGCAAAGGTTCCCGAGACGCACCGCTCTCCCTCCAGCACGTATAATCCTCCTGGCCGCAATAGGAACGCCAGGAGTAACCATTGTCCAACCCAGCCCTCTAGGACCCCTCCGGCCTCTCTCACCGATCAGTATACTTGTGCCACCGGGGGAAGCATACCCATGTAGGGAAGGCCAAACTGCTGAGGAACTCGGCCAAAGGGGTGTATCTCCACTCACCCCACTCTATCAATAAGCTGCCCTGTGGTGGAGCAGGAGATCAAAGTAAGAGTCTCCTCACCCCATATGCCTGCCATAGTCTGATATGGTGTGGCCTCCATGTCGGCAGTAGTCGGAGGAAACTGGCTGATGAGGTGCTCTAAGCATCGACATGTCTGTCCCATCTCGCTGCCCGCACAGCTCGGGGTCTCGTCACCTTTACACCTCTGCCATAGGGGATGAAGTGCTCGTAGACCCAACTCATGACCAGGGTCGAGTGGCTCAAGGACTGCCCCTGTAAATGGACTACCCTGTATAAGTCATGGTAGGTGGTCCCAAGAATGTCTGCTCCCTAGGCATATATCCGACCATGTCCCTCTATTTGTGTAATAAAGGGGGACCAGCAGTATAACAAAGTGTCTCCTCCCTTGTCCCCGATCAATCTCGAGGCAAGGATCCCCATGATAGCCTGTCAAAGTAAGGGGATGGGAAAATTAGGAATGGATCGAACTCTAACCCCCTTATTCGACCCCGTGGAGATGACTGCGTCTCCTATATATGTAGCCCACTGTGCAATTTGGGCCCGTGAACCTGCTGTCTCTAGGGTGAGTCGTCTCCCGATGATCGGGACCCCCAGAATGTGATAGACATCCTCCAATGTAATAGTCCACTCACCGCGGACCCCTGCACTTGGAAGGTGTTCCGATCTGCATCCCAATATGAAAATAGGTCACAAATAATGTGACTAGATGATGTAACATGGGGCACGCGTGAAATGCGTAGTATCCCGATCTCCGCCAAGAGTGTCCTCCTCATCCCGTGAGAGGGCATCTAATATCACTGGGAGCCAATCACACTCCCTCTCTCGACTCCACCGGATATACTCCTCTCTCACCCGCATACACCCAAAAACACACAAACAGAGAAAGTTAGCATCTAACTAATACTAAGAAAATCATGAAAACGCGTAGAAATGCTAGAAAAGCAAAAATAATTTCAAGGGGATGTTCTTTTTACATTTTGTGCAAAACCGCCGCCATGAGCAGGGAGGCGGTTTTGTAACCGTTGCCTTAAGGGCGGCAGCCGTGTAACCACCGCCTGAATAGGGCGGTGGTCATGTAACCACCACCCCAGGCGGGCAGGCGGTGGTCGTGGTCCGAAACCCACGCGGGTTTTAAACTTAAAAAGCCTAAAAATGCAAAAAGGACCATTTTTACCTAAAAATAAAGCCTACCCAAGAGGTGCCCCCTAGATGAACCTTCTAACACTAACATTTTCAAAAATTACCCCCCATGACAAATATTTTAGCATTTCAAAATTAAGGGGGTAAAAAGGATAAATTGAAGAAAACTAACTCCGTGATCTCACGGGTCGATGTTCCGCACGTGGAGGCATGATCGTTATCTCGCCATGGACGTTTTGACTCTACTAACGCAAGAAACCGGCCACCGTGGATTCCAGAGCTCAAAATCAATCAAATCAACTCGCGCAAATGAATAGGAAAATGGGCCTACTTTCATATATGTAGCACTCTAATTCGCTTTTAAATGCCCTTTTCACGGTTTGGAACACCGACGGAGGTGAGTTCTTATCCCCGCACAAATGGTACATTCTCATTTCCTATTATTTTAGCGTTTATTTTCCAAACTATTATGTCTATCTCGCACTTGAGTTCTCTTTTCGCTTTGCAGTAGCGGGAATGTTGAACGGCATCATTTCAACACACGGACGTATCGTATAACTTCTAACTTCCCATTTCGGGACTACCATACTGGACCCACCATTTTACACCTCTTCATGGCTAAAACACTTCTCCGAGGGGACAATATGTACATACCCAAAATTGTAAGGTACTTGAACCACCGAAACAACGTAACAGTGCCCCGGTGATGATACAGTCTCCTCGCAAGGTGTTCGGGATCCGAAAAGATCTCCCTAAACATGTGTTAACATCCCGCATGCCCCGCTTAGCCCCTACATCCTTTGTTTTTCTCTTTTTCTCTTTTTCTCGACATTTTGTTCTTCTTATGAAACCGCCGCCACTGCTCGGCAGCGGTCTTGTGACCGCGCCCGATCGGGTGGCAGCCCTATAACCGCCGCCCCGCTCGAGTGGCGGTTCCGATGTGTTTTCTAGAAAGTTCTTTTAACGTGACTCACGTAATTTCAACGTTTCACCAGCTTTTCTTTCACCGCCATAAGCTTGCATTTATGATTCTGGTTCCCTGGAATAGTGTTTTGCCATTGTTTATAGTTTAAGAGTTCAAATTGGTTTTGCCTTGGGTAAATCCAAATGCTATAAATAGATGGCTTGTGCTCAAGAAAATGGCCCCTCAAATTTGCCTCTGAATTTCTCTTTGCAATAGATTTAGTTTTCACTTTGCCTAGAACTCTTAGTTTCTTTCATTGCATGCTTAGTTAGCATTGTTTTGTTGTTAATAAGCCACATATCCATCTTGTGCAAGTGCTGCTATTATTTAATCCAATCCATTGGAATAGGATAGTCTCTTTACCAATAGGAAGCCATTAAAGTTGCAGGTTTTGTTCTTCAAACAGATAGTTTCTGTGTTCTCAGACGCTTTTATGTTGCATGACTCGCAATAGATCCCGCTAGGAATCGTGATAAGCCAAGCTCGTGACTCTTGCGCTATCCTTCTCCTACTCGCATTGTATTCACCCCGTATTTTGAGCTACCTTTATCCCAATATCTACTTCTGTTGATGCTAGCATTACACACTTTTCTAGATCCACGTGAACACGAAGGAACGAGGAGATCACAATGAGGGGACAAGATCACACACACCATCGATTTCGCCATTGTTCTCGCAGTAATCCGTGTTCTATCTTTCAAAGTTTTAGTTAGAATCATATCAAATAGAGTAGTTAATTTCTTTATTTCAGCTTAATTCTACTCTCGATATTGCAGGAAGGAAGTCAGGGGATTGATAGTTTCTAAGAAACTATGATTCACTCTTCACTTTTGAGGTAGGATCAAGAGTCTTGCAAATAGATTAGATAAGTTATTTCATTGTTTAGAATAGATTTACAACTGCACAGACAAATAGCTATACTTGGTTATCTTGTTTGTTTTAAATTGTTATCTTAGTCATTAAATTCTAGATATATTAAATTAGTTTCTCTTCTAAATCCGTTCCAAAAGTTCATCAAAAATACAAAAATATAGAAGTTATATATGTTTTAGATATATTTCACGCAGCTTAAATTCACTTTTTGCAGCTTAGATTTACATTATTGCTTTTGTATGACAATCACGGGACCTAGGGAGCCCAGAGAATACGTATTTGAGCCAATCATGCCTCAACCCAATCTCACACAAAGCAATAGTTGACATAGACCAGAATCTTAGAATCCAAGTCTTCCAAACAATAACAGACTTACAACAGATCAGCTCTTAGTTAAGGGGATTAAACATAGAAGACGATCAAGCACACACATTTTGGTCAAATCAACAAAACTATAGATTACCCTAGGTTCATATCCACATTATCAAGAAGGGCTTCAAAGAGAGCAAACGTTCGGTTGTGATCCTTTGTCCCACACCCAAATGCAGAGACATTCTCACTGCATATAGATTGTAGCCTAAGAATTCGTGTTGCAAGAACGCCTATGAGGCACTCCGAGAAGATCGCGCAACTATTAGTTTTGAATATAGAGGCAGAGAAAGCATACGTTATCGGATGTTAGGGATTAGGAACTAACTCTATGCATGACCATAAAGCAGACCGTAATAACCAAGAGTCTACGGTTGTGATCCAAAATCTCACAACCCAACGAATCCGTAAGTCAATCGTGACATAGACATTGGCCTACGCACACTAGTATTCGAGATCTACCCCACTTCCACCTACCATCATCGAACAGCTTATCCTTACTAGATATAAAGCAGCTAACAAAGCTAGAGAGTTCGACTAGGCCGTAGAATCGTCCCATAGAGTCGACTATATTCACTATCCACCATATGACCTTATCTCGAGACATATACGAAACCATCCCAGTGTCATTTTCCACGTATTCCACAACCCATAGATCGAATCATGTCGAGCTCAATATTGATTGAGCCTTCGAGCAAATGTCTATCCTCACGGCCGATCTATCACACCACCAAAGTTAGAAGGGCCTTCTTTTCCTTAGATTCGCAAATTCCACTAGTGTGTATTGAAGACATTAGATTGCCTAACTAGTTTGTTTGCATCCCATACATATTCCATACCCACCACTGCTCTCTGGCATGACCTCGGGAGGTCGGGTGTGAGGAAGAGTTACTTGTAGATTCCCATGCTCGCATGTCACTTTTCCGTTGTACAAGGTCCTTGGTTATAAAAGGCTCCTTTATGCTTGGGTTCAGAACCTTTTATGAAAACTTATGAGAACATGTGAAACTCACAAATCATACTTAGCCACTAATCATGGGATGATAATTGGGATTCCGCATCCTTTTGTACCAGTAAGGTAACTTGAGTATGATAAACATGTTATAATTCCTTCAACCTATATGCTAGCATAAAACCTTTATGGTTTAAGGATTGTAAATCCTATAGTGTACCACGAGCAGGTAATCTATTGGCATATGTTATCCCACTTAACATTAAGGGGGAGTGTTGGCACATAATGATTATGTGAGTTGGCCACCCCTTAAATAATATGGGTCCATCACTATTATATAAGTTAAATATTTAATAATATGAAATATTTTTATATCATTACATATTCATACCTAGGTAATATACATTAGGTAAGTATTTAATAATGTGAATCATTTATGTTTATATTTATTAAATACACTAACTTAGGTATATGTGTCAACCATTTTAGGTTGAAAAGGTGGGTCGGGAGACATACCCGATCACCATATATAAAAAGGACTTTAGGTCCTCATTTTATATATTCAGGAAATATATCAAAGGTGTGCAAATCAAGTGATTTAGTTTTACCCTTAGTAATTAGGGTTTCAAAGGAGGAGGTGATCTTACCTGGATGTAAAATAAGCTCTCAGAAATAAAATGTTATTTTCAAAGTGGTTTTTAACCTATCGAAGTTTTTCACTATAAATATTGTGTCACTTGTGTTATTTATTTCCTATAATTATTTCTTTATTTACTTATGTGATGATGTAATGTTTATTTAAATATTTATGGTAACATTACATAATGTATTAATGTTTAGCATTAATGTTGAATTAATATGTAAATTTTTGAATCCTTGAATTTTAACATTTTTAAGAATATAACATTCTTTGTCTTTTCCTCTTGGATCTATAAGACCTAAAACCAAAGCATGCTCCTCTTTATATTCTTTGTAAACTTCACCAATCTTCAAAACAAATGTAGATGGAGATGGAAAACATACATCAAGGATGTAATCCCATATTTCAAAACCTAATGGTTTAAAAAAAGCTCTCATTCCGACTCAAAGGAAATTTTTTAACTTTAATCAGTCCTACTTACCATACCTTTGCTTCAAAGGATCTCCTGCAAGTGATTATACTTCTTCTAAAGAACCTTGTCCGATACTAAATGTTGGAAGAAAAATGGACAGAGGGGGGTGAATCGGTCCTTTAAAAACCTTTAAATAATTCCTTTAAGTTGCATATAGCATTGAAACCATCAAATTAACTTTCATTAATCATTGAGAACACATTAAGCATTATGAACCATACACATGAATGAGAAATTACACAAGACACAAAATATGAAGTGGCAAACCCTAAAGGCGAAGAAAAACCACTAGATATTTTGATTATATTACAAAAACCAAAAGACATGCATGAATATGACACATGACATAAGATTTGTTTAGTGAGACACAAATCCCACAAGGAGCACCAACCCTGAAAGGAGGTTACAACCCCCTAAGATGATTAATTTATATTTTTTCCACTCAAATGCCTAGGTGTGCTAGCACTTCATCCAAATATATTTGAATGCTCACTCGAAGCGCACAAATCTACCATGTCCCACTTTTGTATTGTCTTGTCATGAAGTTAGCATGCATGTTCATATAACCCATTGTCAAAGAATCTATTCCAATACAAACAAGAGATACATGAGCTCAAATTATAAACATAAATAATAAGGAAACATATCGATCAAATAAGCACCAATATCAAATTCACCATACAAACACCATGATCAGATGCATCAATTACCATAATTCATCCACAATAATCCATTAATAACCAGAAATATTACATATTAGAAGCTAAATACATCATAACACTATCACAGAGTCATGTGCTCTTGCAAATAAGGGAATCATTACTCTACAATACACATGGTGTCTAATATATGGTGTCTAAAACTATGCAGATCAACTAACATATATAGGGGTGGGGACTTTCCTTCACTTCCCATGCATCTCAAAATAGATTGCATGCTTATAATTGCCATGCATACATACCAAAACATCTTATGACGCATACATGCTCACCTAATAATAGATTCAACCTGTAGATAACCATTGTTATAATCCTATTATTAGCTTGAACTCTACATGACATATGATCTTCTCCTTGCGTGTACTTTGACCAAAAATAAATGTTCCTTCATCTCTAAGTCTTTATGTTTTTCTTCAAACCGGGAACATTGTTTGATCTCCACTCAATCTTGATATTATCTATTTTTATCCCATGGTTCCAAAAGTGACTAAGTATTCAATGTCTCATGCTTGGACATGAGCCATTGCACACTATTTGTTATATCTTACGCACAAACCTTTACACCTACCTCACATGTACCTTTAGCCTTCACGTGTAGTATATACTTAGTGCAATTCATCCGAGAAACATTACCTCACACTAACTAAATTTTTTCCTCAAAGAATGCTTCAATCAACTTGTGCTCAAAAAGGATGTATACATAATAGGAAAAGTACTAAGAATTCAATGCCCAAAAATATACATTATACCTGAAAAAATATATAATCAGTCCGCAATTAGTTGGAAGAGTTATGGAATCTTAGAATCTATCTCACTCACCACCTTCTCGCCATTCACCAAGCTCACCCAAAGACTTCCCAAATTCCACCTCAATAATCATAGGCACTTGGTCAAGCACCAACTATTCAACCCCGATTTTGATTTCTTTAATTACCACAAGTAAATTATGTGCATACTCCTTCTATCATGTCCATGTGGTCTAATAAAACATTCTAAAATTGACCTATGTGGAGTTCCATCTTGTCCTTCTTAGCCTTAATCACTTCTTTTTGTTTGGTTTCCTCGTCCATAGCTAAAGTGTGCTCAATCTTATTCATGGGTGTCTTCTCTTGAATGGTTTTAAGCATTATTTCTTCCTCAACTAGGAACACATCAAGAATAGGCTCACATTACTGACACCTATCGAAGGCCACATCATCCTTGCCACTTGTTTCCTTGAGCTTCAAAAATAAATCCTCAAGTTTGGTGATCTTGGCTTCAATAGCGGCCTTATTGGCCTCCTTCTCCTTTGAAATTTCTTCTTTAGTTAACCCTATGCCACGCTTTATATTCTCTAGAAGCATACCCACCAAGTCCTCCAAATACTCCATTTCATCATTGTAATCACATTGGGCTTGGCTTACCATAGCTCGGAACTTTCCCAAAAATTACGAAGGCGCGATCCTATCATTCACTTAGTTATTTTATACTCTCCCTAGAGATATTTCTTCAAAATCTCAACCTCACACTCTTTTTCCTTTTTATCTACTACCAAAAATTTCATGGTTGCACCTACATCAAGGTTTTTGTTCCCTACCTCCACTACCAATTTATTCAATGGTGTTGCATGCATGTTCATCTATCAAGTGATTGGGGTCGCCTTGTACTTTTTCCCTAGCTCATTCTTCAATGTAATAACACTAATGGAGTGATTACTCACCTCGAACTCAGGTTCCTTGGATTGGTTTTGTAGGTTCCAACTCAACATATTTCTTTTGCATGACACCCCTCCATCTTTATCCATCAACTCCCATGCATACAATTTCTCATTTAGAAAGGTGCTTTGAAATCACGCCTATAAGACCTTGTTAGGGTCATCCACAAAATCCATGTGTGGTGACTAGGGTGCCCATCTCCTTCTTTGTGCCTTCATATTCATTCTCTCGAACTTTTGAGTTGGGGTACCTACACGTGTGCCTACTTCGTGCCTTTATTTTTCTTGACGCCATAATTATCATCTTTCTCTTTTCCATCATGTTCTTCCTATACAAGTGTCACATCATTAAGTGGACTCTTATTCCCCTCTCCCATTGTGGTGTGCATTTGTTGCTAGTCTATAGAATTTTCCCATGTAAAGTGTTTAGCCCATTCCTTCTCAAGCTCTCGTAAGTAAGGATTCACTCTTCTTCTCCGTATCCGACTCCTCTCATGTTTCGAACTAGAGACTACCTTATCTCCTCCATGCTTAACTTTATCTTTCTTCGTCCTTCCCTATTTTGAGGTCTCAACACTACCACTATTCCTTATTCTATAATATATCTTTTTGTGCCATGAGTGATCAAGATTTCCTTATTATTTATCCCATTATTTTTCATTAGGGATTTCTTCATGTATTCTCTTCATAGGAGGTGCAATAAATTCTTCCTCCGGATAGTGTGAAGGAGTATGTAACCTCTACTTCAACTCTTCCTTCGTATTTGGCCTCAATTGCATAAATATCCTACTCACCATCCCCCGAATGTAACATTCAGCTTAGGGGTGAAATTCCACCATGTATGGCTTTATTATTTCAAAGTAGGCATGACTCAAATTATACCTCTAGGTTACGTGAAAAATATGTAGGTCCGAGTAAACCTTGTCATCATCAAAGGTCAACTTTTGTATGTCCTTTATCATGTTCACAGAGTACTTGATGTACCGAGTAGTGAATGAAAAAGGAAACTTGTACCAAGGCCCCATCTCGCCATTCACCATCATGAAACATGAAAGGCTATAGTGTTGCATCACTATGAACTTCACCGCTCAAAAAATTATGTTGGTAATTCATGTGGGATGCACCATTCATTCTTGAAATCCCCACGTAGCCCTGTTACATACCATTTATCAATCCTTACCTTGCATGCACTTGTAATAGTGTCGCGCCATAGGTATACCCCACGAATTTAATCAGGGATATTTTTCCAATGGTTGGAAAACCCACATGTCATCATCCAGCCCATCCAGTACTCCAATCTCCTATAAAATTATTAGGAGAATAATTGAGCCCCAAGTTGTCTTTGCTCCTTCCTCATTTTGGAATTTCTCCTCTTCAACGATTCCATCATTATAAAATTACAAATTGTTATAGTGTGTTTTGTTTGCCATCTTGTGTGAAATGTAAAGGAATTTCCTATTCATGTTTGTCCAGCTCTCTAAGGTGACAAATTTGTAACTAACTAGTCTAACTCGCAACCCTAGCTATAGGATCCACAAAGTTATAAATAAACATTTCCCTTCCTCCCTTCTCATAATTCAACGTTGCATCCAATTCATCTATCTTCATATTGGTGCAAATATCTAGCCCCATATCCTCTCTTATGATTCTCATCCTTGTAACATGTTCAATCAATTGAGTCATGATCTACTACCTGTCTCGCATTATAGTGCGCAATCATTCTTCTAGCGTTGTCATTAATCCGAGTAATTATATTTAGAGTACCTTCATCTATAGCACTTGTTACACCTTTTTATCTCATGCCAAGCTCTTAGGAAACACCATTATCTCGATCCAACCCGATCCAAAATAAGCCAAAAATTCTTATTTTATACTTGATCCACCCCTAACTAGAAGTATGTGTGGTCCTTTATGCATTAATTCAATAGATAGTAATAAGCTCCTACACGCAAGCGTGCTTATTACAACAAATCACTGAACTAAATTGACAAATCATAACAACGATAAAGTAAACACATATAAGGTAAATCCAATATAAGTGATAATAATGCCTTATTAAAAACACCAAGAATCCTTATTTATAGTAGGGCTTCATCATACTCTCATTTAAGTAATAGAGCAATAAAGTTCCATCCAACACCCGCAACTAAAAATGCTTGATTCAAGTATCTTTTTACTAAAAATTTCCCAACCAATGTACTTTTATTTCCCTTGGTGGCACAAAACTTTGAATTATATAGAAGGACCATCTTTCCCACCTCAAATGTTTTGTTCCTAATGTGTCTATCATGTCAAGTTATCTACCTCACCTTCTCTATCTTCTCTGCTCCAATGAGTAATAGCATGCCTCTCATCTAACTCGCATCAGCTTGTCTATGCACTCTTTAATAGCTTGTTCATCATCTAGTCCTCCCGCACGCACAATATGCAGGATGGCAAGATAATTTAAACAGAAAAGAAACCGTCAAAAACCAATCAAACGGTGTAGCCTTGTTCAACCTCTTATAGGTGGTCCTATATTCTCAAAGTACAAAGATATACTTTATCATGCCAGTATTTCCTTCCAAAATCACATATTTTTGTCAATGTTTTCCCCAAAATATTGTTCAAAGCTTCAGTAGTAATGTTGGCCTCGTGGTTAATAAGGAGTAGTCTTATGGTGTGTCACCATAAACTCTTCCAAAAAATATTAGTGTCTCTTTGATAAAATGAGTGACCCTATCACTAGTTAGGATCAAAGGACATCCATACCCACTAATAATATTTTCCCATAAAAAAAAATTGTTGTATTTGTTGTGGAATCCTTTAGTAGGTGTTGCCTCTTCACATCTTTCACATAATTTGTAGAATTTATAATGTAGTGCACATCACCCTATGTGTGGGTGGGGAAATAGGACCTACAAATTCAATAGCCCATTTCTCAAAAGGTTCGGTACTTGCAATAGGCCTCAAAGGCATCTCATCTATGGTTCCAAGCTTCCCAAGGCACTGAAAATGGTCACATGCCTTGACATATTATTTAATATCCTTGTAAAAATTTCCCACCAAATTCCATCCATACACATATTTCGCACTATGGCATCCCCAACATAATGACCTCCTACAATTCCACTATGATATTCTTCCATAATAGCCTCACGCTCATGCTCCATAACACATCGGCGCAAAACTTCATCACGACCTAGCTTATACAAATCTCCACCTATCAACTAGTAAGGTGTCATGTGTATTTCAAGTTGCTTATTTTCTAATGTCTTCATTCCCTCGTGCACCTATCTAGTGCACAAGAATACTACAATATCCTCTAAATCTATAAGTGTTCAATTTAATCTAAACAACTATACATCAAGCATCAGTATCTTAAATTATCTTCTCATCCTCGCCAAAATTGATTATTGAAAAATGGTCAGGCCCTAAATTTCTTTTTCCTGGTTTTACAATAACTATAAACTCAAAATTCTGAAATAATAGATCCACCTGCAAATGTACCTTTGCAAAATAGGCTTGTTGAAATAAATACTTAAGTTTCATATGATCTATAAAGAAGATAAATGGTGTTCTCAATAATTATTTCCTAATTTTTTTTAGGTCATAAATCATGGCCAAAGCCTCATGCTCGTAGTTGTATAATTCTACTCGGTAGGTGTTAACTTCTTACTTACAAAAAAATAGGGTGGTCTAAAATTTCTTCTCCTAATTGTGCTAATACTTTGCACCAATTTCTATCCTGCATACATCAACGTGAACATGAAATGGATTATCCCAAGAAGGAAAGTGAAAAACATGTGTAGTAGTAGGCCTTTCCGTTAATATTTCAAACACATGTTGTTGCACATCACACCAATATAATTTCCCTTTTGCTTTCAACAACTCTTCCAAGGGCAAGGAAATTTTTACATATCCTTTAATTAATTTCCCGTAATACCAAAATGTCCTATAAATCCACACACTTCACTTTTATTATTAGGCTCTTCCAAACCCAAGATCACAATAATTTTGGTTGGATCTACCAACAAGCCTTCTTTGCGCAAATAATATGCTCAAGTAAAGTGCAAAAAGTTACTTAAATATGCACTTCTTAATATTAAGAGATATGTTTAGCTACCTAAACCTTTCAAACATAAGACTTAGATTGTCACAATGATCCTTAACTAAGCCATACATAGTCCAAGAATCCAAATACACCGTAAGAACTTACAAATGAAATATTAAAAATATTGCACAACAATGTGTGAGAATATTGTTGGCACATTTTTTAATCCAAAGGGCATCATTGTATATGTAAAAATTCCCCACTCAATGGTGAAATTTATCTTTTCTTGATCTTCCTTTGTTATACGTACTTGATGATAACCTAAAAACCCATCTCGTAAAGAGTATATCTCGCGCCATGCAATCGCCTCAAGGATCTCCTCTCGTGAATGGGGTGGTAAAGGGATGAATGATACATGAAGCATTTAACTATTTTTAGTCCACATAGATCATTATCATCCCATCCTTTTTAATACTTATGATCATAGGGATACCTAATTCAGATTCCTCAATGGGCTTGATTATACCATACTGACCATTTTATCAATTTCTTCCTTTACCTCGACGCATGTAGATTAGGATTCATTCTCAGTAAGGCCTCTTCCTAATCAGGTGTGCACCTTATTTAAGTGTGATTCTCATCTCCCCTAAATAATAGTGTACTCATTTTAACTCATGATAGCCCCACAAAAACAAGTCTTGAAATTCACTCAAGATTTCAATAATCTTAGCCAGCCTGTTTCACCAAGAATCACCAATAATAGCCTCTTTAGGCTTGACATTTGTTCCATTCTTAACCTTATTTTTGTTCATAGGCTCATGATACATTTGTGCCTTTTCATCTACTATTTCCATCACCTCATGCATACCTTCAGTGTGGTTAACATCTAGGTTATTATCCTCATCATCATCATCTATTAGGCATACCAATTTACCCTTTTCTTTCTCTTCCTAGGCATGGAATAGTTCTTCCTCGCTCTTCAAGTTCAAGGCATGCCTCTAAATCTAGTTCTCCAAATATATCTAGCATGAGTTCCTCAACCTTCGTGTTATCCCCCAAAGTAAGGTGCTTCATAACCTGTAGTGTTTCATTGATCGGAGGCTTAGTAGAAAATTAATCAAAATTATGAATCATACCTATGGTCATATCCTATCAATGAATTGTTTCAATTGTCAATTATTCATGAACATATCATGTTCGTGCATAGCCACTTAAAGTGGAGTAGAACTTATGCACCCAGAGTAATGGTGGCAAGGCCTCCTATCCCTCAGTCCAAAATCTCTCACAATCATAGATGTGATGCAAGGTAGGAGAATTCCCATGGAATTCACATATCTAAGAAGGTACATTGCTCCTTAAGAACCTAGTCAAAAAGGTGAATCTCACTTCTAGCCATTCTAATAGGTTATCTCGGTGTGTATTCAACCAATATGTTGATGTCCCATGTAGAGAATATACTAGCATATTTCTTCTATCTCCTTTATTCTTCCACTAGGCTTCCATGGCACAAAAAAATACATGAAGGTTCCCCTCACCAGTGTACTGAGGTGCCGATTGTAAATCTTAGGAACATAACCATATGCGGCTCCGATCATGTGAGTAACTCGTGTTCTTGATTTCTCACCCAACTACTTCATATGTTCCATGCACCTAGTTTTTAGAAGAATAAATTTTGGCATCACTAATCGACTGAGCATCATCCCATTATATCACTCCTTATATGGATCGCCATCATGGTCTCTCGATTGTGCACACATATATCCTGTTAAACTCTTCTTCACCGAAAGGCTCAACATACGGATCATCCTATGCATCCAGAAAAGGTATAATGACACGCTTTTCCTTGTTCTCAAAGCTAATATACCCCTTGTTGAAGCGTAAATCTACATTATTAGCATAACACCAAGGTCACCCAAGTAATTTTGGGAAGCTATCTACTTCATCTAACTCCGATACTTAAAATTGCCCTATAAACTTGGTCCCTCGAATTATAATATTTTTGTCTTTTAGTACTCCAATAGGATTATCCCTCGTTCTATTTTTCATGTACAACACATTTGAATAAGGTTGCAATTGATTAAACTAGAATAGGAAATCAATTCTATTCTAATGTTATGAAAAGTAGTAAATAATGACTAGACAAAATAGAGAAAGTGACCTAAGCAACTAAGTAAATATAAAAGTAAAATCCTAATGTGCAATAAGGGTTACAAATTCATTAACTGATTTGATGAAGGTGCGAGGTTGTTTCACAATGTGAAATAGAAAAATAGGAGGAGGAAATGACCACACAAAAGCCTTAGAAATCACATATTTGAGCTCGTTGACTGGACTGGGGCTCCTGTGGGCAGCTTGGTCTGAGATGTGGGCACTCTAGTCTGTGGAAATAGTCTAAAATCCTCCTTTGAGGTGTCACTGGATGTTTTCTGAAGTTTTTTCCTATCACATTAACTTCATTGAACTGCGTTAGATGTCATTGCAAACTAGAGATGAAGAAGAGGTCTACAAAACCCCAAGACAAGCATCAATCTCCTAAAAAAAATAAAGATGAATATGAAGGGTTCGGATTGTCCTCAGCATCCAAAATGGTGGACTTAATAACTAAGTGTTGTACTACATCTCATACACGGTGTAGTTTTATGTGTGTGTACAAATTGTTCCCTAGGTTTTTCTCGTGTCACAATGACTTTGTTAAATAGCAAGAAATAACTAGATGTTGAATGTAATAAATGTGTGCATGGAAACATTAGACTCCCCTCCAATGAAGTTTGATATACATGAACCAGCCTTGCATGCCTTGTGATGGAGCTAGATGGATGCAATTGTAGGTTTAGGTTCCTTGGATGGATGCAACTCTAGTTTGTGATAGTAAGTGTTTAGTGTTTGGTCACATAAATTTTTATTTATATGTTTCTCTTGATCTAATTTCATAATTAACCCTAAAAATATTGACCACTAAAAATATGGAAAGATCAAATGGCTAAAAAGTTCCCAAAAGATGAAATTAAAGTACAAAGAGGATTAGGATGCCCAGAGGGGACCAAGGCACCCTAGTCCTAGCTAAGTACCCTAGTCATAAATAGGATGAATGAAAAATGACAAAACATACTAGGAAAGTATGGTCGAGGATCAAAAGTGACGACAGAGATAGTAAAGAAAAATGGCCAAATGACATTGGTTAATAGTAATTTCTTCACTCAAAACTATATGAATAGAAGTATGAGACTAAATATTGACTCAAATTACATGATTTAGTGACTACGTTTACGCTAACTCTATGTTGGTGAGCATAAATCTCCCTAACATAAAGTAGATAGAGATGTAGACTGGATATCCCATGTAGAGTGAAGTAGAAATGTGTCAAAGGACTAGAAAAAGAGTGGAGTGACAAAGAGATGGAGCGTGGAGACTAAAGATGCAAAAGTGTAAAAAGTGATGAGAGTGAACCTAGGGCGGAAGTGTGTGTGTGGATCCCAATATGTGTATTGTACATGTATGGTTAGTATCATGTGTGATGTACTCACCATGTGTGTGTTGTTGTTGATTGCTTGCTTCCCATATGAACGTATTGTAAAAGAGAAGAAGATCAAGTAATCAAATACTCATGTATATGGGTAAAAACTCATGTATATAGTAAAAATATTGTAAATGAAAGTATGAAAATGAGAAAGGAACATGTGCACTTGATCTGTGATGAGACAAAAGGGTGTAAAAGGATATCCTATAAATTTTGGTAAAGTGTGCATTTTGTGGGAAATCTCATGCCACTGTGGCCAAAGAAGTGTAGGGAGAAAGTTGTGTTATTCTTCAACCTATAACTGCTTCCCTGAGATTGGTGAAGAGATCTCTGTATTGTCTATTTTTTTGGCAATCCGACACCACTGGCTGAAGAAGTTTAGAGAGGAAATTCCGATGTATCCTCCAATCTATAACTAATCCCCAAAATGTTAAGGGAAATCTTCCCTATAAAATTTGTTATGTATGGGGTTCATAGACTCATTTGAATCCACTCACTATAAACTTAATTGTGCCATGGATGATGACTACACATTTTACTTTTGTATACTACACTTTGGACTAAATTATATAGGTACCATGTTTAAACCCCAAATAATTCCCCCTCTTTGAGGGTATATGTGACATATAGCAGATAGGAGAATGTGGCCCCAAAAGAGGACCGACCATGTGAATTGAAACTTTTCCCTGTAGGGGGAAGGGAATGTGTTTGGTAAAGACCAAGGCACACACAAACAAGTGGCTAGGAAACAAGTGTTATTACAAACAAGCATGCATGTAGAGAACAAGTATAAGCCAAACAAACAATGTGTAAGCTAGAACATAATCGACAATGTAAATGCCAAAAATACAATGTAGGCCATGCAAAGCAGGTTGTAAACATGGGACACCACTCATAGTGTCACAAGACACTCAAGGCCATCATGGTCATAAACAAACAAGTGTGTGCACACAAAAAGGGAATAGACAAAACAATAACAAGAAATAACAAACAAAAAAACAAGTATGGAAGAAAATATCCCTACATAACAAATGTTGCACATGAAGCACCCGTTAGCATGTTATAAAAATAGCAAGTATGTCAAAGCATGTATAACTCTGATAATAGAAAGTGTTAAGTATAAAATGAAATAATAGCACCTGTAGTGTACGAATGTGGATGCCCCCAATAGGTAGTGTGTCAAGCATCGTAATGTATGTAGAAGCTATGTATCTATGATCACAACTAGAAAAGGACGTGAACACACATGTGTGTATGGTAAAGATAATGACATATAAGATATTTATCTAACATGTGTAGTAAAGTGAACATGTAAAGACAAGTGTAAGAAAGAGTAAATGCAACCATAAAATGTAGTATGTTGTGGATGGATGGAATGGAATGGAAAATGGATGGTAGGATTTGTGTGTCCCGCGAGTGAATGGAGTTGCATGAAATTAGGTTCATTTAGTATGCCCCCTCAGCAGTCAAGAATGAACAAAAAATAAGAGTGTGTCATCAAGAAATGGTCAAACTATATGATGTATGTAGCGCGTTGTGATGAGTGTGTAGTGATGAGATGCGACATAGCAATGACATGTGTGTGACTCTATAGCCTAAGCGTATATCACGAATAGATGAATAGAAATGAGGTGGTGATTTATCCTAAAGCGTATACCACTAAACAATGTAAGTGAAGGTGATGAGGTAGCCTATCACGAGATGATGCTAGAAGAAGTGACCCTATAGCCTAAGGCATATATCACTAATCCTAGGAATGTCACATGAGAAGATCAAATGATGAATGTGTGAGTGTGATGTGGTCCATTTTTGTTGTATACCCTCAATAGTCTAGTATGGACCGTGAGACTAGAGTGCATCATCGGGTAGTGAATGTAATGCGTATAAGAAGAAACAACCATGTGATGAGCTAATTGTGTGAGTATTTGATGTATAGAATGAAATTCAAGATGTGTAGATATCCTAAAAGTGTCAAATTCACACTATATAGTATGTATGATGAATAGTATGTAATGTTAGACTCGTAGACAATAGGAGTGTGACACATGTGTGATGAACAC
The DNA here is from genome assembly GCA_018340775.1 of Taxus wallichiana var. yunnanensis. Classification (NCBI taxonomy): domain Eukaryota; kingdom Viridiplantae; phylum Streptophyta; class Pinopsida; order Cupressales; family Taxaceae; genus Taxus; species Taxus wallichiana. Next base: position 225,937,343 of record CM031235.1, read on the forward strand.
TAGTATGATGTGTAGATGTAAAATGTTGAAATATAAATGTTACATGCAAAATGTGAGATGTGCTCTAATATGTGTGAAGAGACGCAATGTGTAGTGCAGTGTGTGAGGTTCATGTGTAGTATTCCCTCAACAGTCAAGTGTGAACCAAAGCACAAGAGTGCGTCATAGGGTAATGACGATGGTCATGTGGTGTAGATGACTATGTGAATGCTAGAATGTTGATAAATGTGAGTGTGGAACATATGTCGATGCTAAGATGTTTGGGGGTAGTTAGTGAATTATATGCCCCCAAATGTGGAAGATAAAGAATCCATCATGTAATGTCATTTAAGAGATCATCAATTTTAGGGTCATACTCATATGGATAAGAATTAGAGACTTGATAAGCAATGGTGTCAAGTTGATCATGTAATGAACCATTAAGATGTAATTTGTACATACCCATAGCATACGCTTCTCCAATGAAGGGTGGTAAGGGACACCCATGCACATACAACAGAGTGAGATTCTATGTATATCCAAGAAAAGAATTGCAAAAATGAATATATGTCTAAAGGGCATGGGAAATGATATATCTTTTTATTAGGATCTAGAGTACCCCAATGTAATCAATCCATTATTTTACTAATGTAAGTGGTGTAGGTATAGGATTGCATGCAACGAAGACTGATATGAAATACATGTAGGCCATAAGCGGTAGTGATGTGAATAAACTCATAATAGAGATGAGGAACATGTGGTGGAGGGTAAAGATCCTCAAATGAAAATCCTAGTTGATTCAAACCCTCATGTGTACATACAGTGTCGTCACAAGTAGGATCAAAGGGAATATGTTCCCAATATGAATTATTCATGAAAATTAAGCATGTGAAGGGAGGTTGTAGTGATTAAGATGGCTTGTGGGAAGGTGGAGGAGAAAAATCAACATTTCATATAGAGAGAGACCCTTGATAAATGACCATAGCAATAGTAGTGGTAAGGGGAGGTGGTGGAGTGGAAGGAACCACATCAATGACACAAATAACACCCTCGAGTGGTGGAAAATGAGGTAGTTCATCCATTGGTTGAGGTTCGTTAGTAGTATCAGTGTGTGGAATAGGAAGAGTAGTATTAGGATCTCGGTCACAATATTTGTAAGCATCACGGTCATGAAGCATAGTATATTCAACACCTTCATGTATGAATTTGACACAATGATGTATGGTAGAGGCAACTGATTGCATGGGATAAAGTAATGGCCTACCAAGAAAATAGTTATATGAGACTAAAAAGTTAATGACAAAGAAGGTGGTGTTGATAGTTTTTGGTCATATATTAATATGAATAATGATGTGACCTATCCATGGGTGAACTAAACCATCATATGCATGAAGTGAGAGAGATGGTGGACTAACATGATGAGCATAAAGACCTATCTTCTTGAGGAATGACATGGGACATAAATTGATTGAGTTCGGATACATTGTCAACTAAAGTATGCTTAATACCCATATTGTAAATGTGAATCATGATATGTAAGGGTGGATCATTTTCAAAAGTGTTAAGATCAGTGGGAATATTAGACTTGAATGCTATGTGTTGAGAAAATGCATCTACAAAATTTTGATAGATCGAGTCAGGATGCATATCAGCACAAATGCGAGTAGTACCAAGAAGATGTTGGACTTTATGTCTTACATTAGGATGTGCAAGTGAATAATAATTGATTGAGATACTCATGATGATTATAATTTAGAATGATAAACAAAGAGTGAGGACCCTAAGATTGTGAAGATAGAGTATAGGTTCATTAAAATTATTAAACAAAAATAATAAATCCTATTCTAATCTAATGCTATGCAAATCAATAAATAACAACTAAATAAAATAGAGAAATTGACCTAAGCAACTAAGTAAATAGAAATGTAAAACCCTAATTTACAAGAGGGGTTAGGAATTCCTTAGTTGATTTGACGAAGGTTTGAGGTTGTGTCACAGTCTGAAACAGGTAAATAGGAGGAGGAAATGACCACACATAAGCCTCAAAAAGCACATATCCGAGCTCCCTGACTAGACTAAGGCACCTAGACAGGGGACGAGGCTGCTTCTTGGCACTCTAGTCTAAGATCTAGGTGCCCTAGTCTCATGGAAATAGTCTAAAACCCTCCTCTAAAGTGTTGTTATACATTTACCTTAGTTTCTTCATGTCTCATTAACTTCATTGAATTGCATATATGTCACTATAAACCAAAGATGAAGAAGATACATGTAAAACCCCAAGATAAGCATCAAACCCCTGAAAAAAATAATGATGTATATGAAGGGTTCAAACTATCCTCACAGCACCAAAATGGTGGACTTACTAACTCGAATGTTGCAATACATCTTAGACCCGATGTAGTTCTATGTGTGTGTGTGTAAATCGTTCCCTAGGTTTCTCTTTTGCAAATCACAGCTTTATGAAATATCGACAAACAACTAGATGTAGAATGTAATAAATGTGTGCATGGAAACAATAGACTCCCCTCCTATGAAGTGTGATGCATATGAACCATCCTTCCATGCCTTTTTATGGAGCTATATGGATACAATTGTAGTTGTAGGTTCCTTCGATGGATATAACTCTAGATTGTGATAGTAAGTGTTTAGTGCTTGGTCACTTAATATGGTCACATAACTTCATATTTATATGGTCCTATTAAAATGATATCTTAATTAACCCCTAAAAGGCCAACCACTAAAAATATGGAAAGCTCAAACATATAGAAAGTTCCCAAAAGATGAAATTAAAGTAAAAGAGGATTAGGATGCCCAGAGGGGACTGGTTGCACAGGGCACCCTAGTCCTAGTTGAGCACCCCAAATCGAAATAGGATTAATTAAAAATGACAAAAAAACTCGGCAAGTATGGTTGGAGGATCAAAAATGACGACAGAAAGCAAAGAAAAATGGCCAAATGACATGGGTTAATTAGTAATTTCTTCACTCAAAAACCATATGAATAGTAGTATGAGACCAAGACTAAATATTGATTCAAAGTGTGTGATTTAGTGACTTCAGCAATGGTGGTCTTCCCTTCTGATTCCAAGCATCCAACATGAGTACATTAGCCTTTGTGCCTATATCTATTAGAATGTTTCTCAGAAGCCATCCATCTATGACTAAATTTAGTGTAATAGCCTTATCATATTCATGATTATGTGGGGGCATATTTAAATGAAGTATCTACCTCTTGCACTCATTACCTCTCTGCAGTACTTTTTCTCTCAACCACTCTCCTGAAAAATGGATGATGTTCTCCTGGTGCAACATTTGACATACCTCCTTCAATTCATCTACATCATTCTATGGGATTTCAACCTTATTTTCTCAATCTATCACACGTTCTTGCTCCTTCATGGTCTGAATCTCCACTTGTAGATCCCTGATAACATCCATAGTCTCCTGGTAAACCTCTTTTTGATGTGCATCATTAGGGTACTTGGAATTTATCACTTATTTCTTTGTTATAGTTGGCTTATACTTCTAAGGTTCATGTGCACGCACAAGCCTCAGCACGTGTAGTAGCTAAAACAAGCTATAACTCGGGGCTAGGAGTTACCTTTCAAAGCATTCATTGATCTTCAACTGTGTGATGTACCTTAATAATTCCCACACCCTTGTATTTTTTGTGTTGCTTACTCATATTCTCATGTAAGTCACGACATTCTTCAAACTTGTTTTGTTTTCCACACCATGAAAAAACCACATTTTGAGGACACTCGCACTGATAATGATCAGGAGATCCACAAGTATAACAAGTTCCTCTAGAAATCTTCATCTTCTACCACCACGACCTTGTTAGGTTGTGGAGCCTGTTTTCATGTGTGAAAGTGTTGAAGACTGTACACTAAGAGTATTGTACACTTTTCATGTATCCTCGCCGGGGTTTGGGGCCGGGCCGGGCCCCGAGTGGGGTCCGAGGGCAAGAACCCTTGGTAGCAAGGGTTCGGAGCGCAGCTAAAAAAAAAAAAAAAATTTAGGTGTAAATTTTTTTAGCCTCGAAAAAATGCACCCGACATATCGGAAACGTGCTCTTCTCATATGGGCAAGTTTTTGGACCCATAGGTTTATGGGATGGGTTTTTCCCATGGTTTTTTTATACCCACGGTTTTGTAAAACTACTTAAGCAGTTGTCTATTTATATGGTCTTATGCATATGATAGATAGACAAGCAAATGTATTGCAGATGTGTTTTGAATTCGGGTGTGAATTCTGTAGAGTTTTTTGAGCATAGCTCCAAATGGATCTGGGTATTGTATTGAGAGAGTGGAGGCTTGTAATAAAATCTGAGCAAGTGATTCTTGGTGGACGTAGCCCAAATTGGGTGAACCATGTTAAATCTTGTCTCTCTGTGTTGTGTTATTTATTATGCACTTTTATTTGAGATCTGTAATATTTTCTGCATATTAGTTTCTCTTGTTGCGATTCGATTCTCAAGGGATTATTCCACATATTTTATCTCTTATTTCCTAATAGACATAAACCTCAATATCCTACAAAAATCCTCTATTTCTATTATCTCCATTATTGCACCCTTTAGTATGTTGTCCTTCATTTTCCTTAGATTTACTTGCTACACTATTATAGCGCACACCACCAATGGTTTCATGGATATGATCAATCGGGTCTATAGTCAATGGTGTCATCGTATGAATTTTGAATATTTTACTATACATAGACACATTCTTCCGATCGCACGTTGTAAGAGAGGAAATATACTCACATCATGGTCAAAATTTCACAATCTAACAACATGGCATGCACCAACTTGCGAGGAAAGATATCCTTAGTACGTCCTTCAACCTTACAATCTATACACCATATCCCACTGCGCATCTCATGAGCTGAATTAGCATAGATATTTTCCAATTGTTTTGTCATGGTTATAATCTACACCTCTAAGAATGGACTCACACAAGTATCCACACTTCCAAATGCCTCATCGTAGAGTTGCTTCCAAGGCATCGTGTGGATCTATAAAGATCTTATGAGATAGAACCCTTCTAAAAGGAGTCAATAATCCACCAACAAACCACTATGCATGTTGACTAGGATGTATGTCATAAGAAAACTTTGACAATAAAGTTTTAAAACATGCATCATATTCCCAAACGCTTTCTAATAAGCCTTGCTTAATGTCCTTAAGAGCCCTAATAATTTTCTACTCAAATTCTGGAATATGGAACTCAGTGAGAAACACATAACGTAAAGATTTATAATCCACCGCAATCTGATGTGGGTCATATTTTCTGTACTAACTATGTGCATTGCTTTGAAGAGTAGTAGAAAACTGAATTTATTTTCTATTTGAGGCTATGATTCCTTTAACGTGCCATAACAACTCACACTTGTGCACATACTCTGCAAAGATCTTCAATACCTCTATATTCTAGAAATCAAATGGACATCTTATAGTAAACTTTTTGTGGTTGATGGGGTATGGACCTTGTCCACCGATCTAGATCTAAAGCTCCCACCAATATTTTCTCCACCTCCGTAATCACTCCGATCCACTTGATCTTGATCCTTATGATCCTCCCGATCCTTCAAAGAACATGCACCAAGCTAGTGGATGTACTTCCTTTTGTCCTAAATATATTGCTAAATTAAACTCCCATAGTCTTTAAAGTTGGAATACTCCCATACATATTCCCAATGTTCTACGCACCCATGCTCTATCTAGATGATGCACCAGAAAATATTCCTTCAATCGGTCCTGTAAAAATGATGTCATTTGTGCTACCATAAGTGTATATGTTGTCTGATGCACTTCTATATTTGAAGGAAAATGATATCTACCTGAAGCTACTGGATTACCTACACTTGTCTTATTTTCAAAGATTACTTCTAGAATCTGGAACACCGAGCACAAGCGCTAGGTTTCTAGGTGGGATCATATGCGCACCCATAATCCTAAATCTTTCCTCCTTTGTTGTGTTTACCTAAGTGGGGAGATATTGATTCTCCGAATCCAAATATTCTACGTGAGATTTAAATCCTTCAAGAGACATCATCCCTTGAAACACCATAGACTCCTCAATATCATGCTTCTTCACCAATTCCCTCTCCCGCACTTCATTATACTTGAGTCACCTTTCCTCTCTCTACCTTTCTTCTATGAAGTTTGTAATCTTTTACCACACCTACTCCCCCCCCGTGCATGGTTATGGTTTTATCTATCCATAGGTAACTACTCCAAACTAAATACCACCATCAAGATCTTAATTTCCAAAGGAATAATGTGGATGTAAGATCCTCTAGGCTCGCGTAAAAATTTAAACTCAACAACTTCTAGATAATAATATGTAGAAACAACATACTCCAAAGTATAACTTTGCACAACACTAGCCCACCAATGATCTACAACATGCATCCAAGGTTCATCTGCATCAAACAAAGTGTAGTAATCTTCCTGTGTCCAAACCCTTGGTCTATAACTCCAAATTTTCTTTGATACATATGTTGACAACCACTCATACAATTCTATTGGAAAAAGGATGAAAAAATTTCTCATAGAGATCATGATACAGCTTATCTTCCACCCATTTTTCCGCATTGAAATCATGTCCAAAACCATATCTTTGCGTAAAAACTAATCTTGTCTTTCATCTACCCAACTTTCAAAGGCCGAAGATTCCATTGATAGGCCATCATCATGCAACATCATGGCATTCAATTTGAAAAGAGGTCCCCTGCAACGGAAAAAAATGTAGCCTTGTTTTTCCACTCGAATGCTCAGTGCATTGGAACTTCATCTAAATAGATATGAACACTCACCCGAAGTGTGCGAAGCTACCAAGTACCTATTTTGTACTGTCTTGTCATGAAGTTAGAATGTATGTTCTTATAACCCATTATCAAAGCATACATTCCAAAGATAAACATTAGATCCATGAGCTCAAATTGGAAACATAAATAATAAGGAAACATATAGATCAAATAAGCACAAAGATCATATTCACCATACAAACACCATGATCAAATGCATCGCTACCATAATCCACCCACAATACCCCATTAATAACTAGAAAGATTACACAATAGAAGATGAATACATCATAACATTGTCATGGAGTCGTGCACACTTGTAAATCAAGGCAAAGATAACTCTACAATATATGTGGTGTCTACAAATATGTAGATCAACTAACATATATAGATGTGGGGAATTTCCTTCAACACCCATACATATCAAAATAGATTGTGTAGTCACAAAATCATGCACTTTAGACATGTATTTATCTCGATTTCATACTATTATTTAGAAGGTTCATGAATGAAGAAATTACTAATTAACCCCCTTCTTTTGGCCATCTTGTTTTATTCTATTTCATCATTACCAACCATTTTCATCCACATACCCAATTTGTTTCATTCATTTCTAACATTTTAGCCTTGACTAGGGTGTCTGGGCTAGTCTGGGGTTCTCGTGGGCACCTCGGTCCTTTTTACACTTTCCCGCCTCTTTTTGGGCTCTTTCTAGCCATTTGGCATCTTTATCTTTCTTGTGGTTGGCCTTTTCGGGTAGACCAAGAGAACAAGAGAACCCTATAAATATAAAGTTATGAGACCATAATGAGGGACCTAGTATCACTTACTACCATCACTCCATTGAGAGTTGCATCCATCTATTACATTGGACATCACTTGCATCCACATAGCTCCATCATTAATGAACAAGGCTAGGAAATCTGCATCACATTTCATGGGGGATTCTATTATATTATATACACATATTCTATTATATTTTCTACACATAGTTGTTTCTCGCTACTTCACAAAGTGTGACCGGAACAAGAGACACTTAGCGAATGTTCAAAAACACTTGCACATAGAACTACATCAGGTCTGAGATGTAGTGCAATGCTCAATTAGTAAGTCCACCATTGTGAAACTGAGGTCAGTTTAACCCCTTCATATGCATTTTTATTTTTTAGGGTTTGATGCTTGTTTTGGGGTCTTGCAGGTCTTTCTTCCATCTTGAGTTATTGATTTACTTCCCGCCTAGACAGAGAAAAAGTTGATGTGACATGCAACAAGGGTTTTAGATCACCTTTCAGCCCTATGAAGATCAGATTCAGAGCTTTTACGTAGACCAAGGCACCTAGATTGCATACTAGAGTGTCTGTAGGTGCCCTTGTCCTTCTCAAGGTGCTTCAATCCAACTAGATACTCCATATCCATCCTTTTCAAAACTTTTGCACGGTTGTTCCTACTTCGTATTTTTCTAGTCATCACTGTGAAACCGTCCTACAAACATTTTTTTATTCAGCTAAGTTATTTCCTCTTTCTTTCTTGCACATTAGGGTTAGCATTTCCTTTTGCATAGTTTTTCAACACATTTACATTCTTATTCACTATATTTATCTACTTTATTACATATTTTCATATCTTAGATTAACTATCCCCATACTACATAGTTAATTCAAATTTTAGTTAATCATTTTGGTGAACCCAACTCATTCATTCATGCTTCCACATTCTTCAGTCCTAGGGTTAAGTCATCATGAATATCTCAATCAATGATTACTTGCTTGTAAATCCTGATTTATTACATAGAGTACAACATTTAATTACTACTACTCATATTCGTGCTAACATGCATCCCGATACTGATTTATCAAGCGTTTGTTGATGTATTTTCTCCACATCTAGTTTTCAAGTCCAACCTTCTTGTTGATGTTCACACTTTTGATAATGACCCGCCTTTGCATATCTTATCTCATACTCATAATGTCATTGTTAAGTGCACTCTCATTGATAATGGATCTGAGCTTAACTTGTGTCATTCCTTGAAGTTTTAGGTATCTCTACTCATAACGCTATCCCATACAAGATTTCATTGTTTACTTATGATGGACCATTCTTTCCATGTTTTGGTCACATTACATTGCCCATTATTGTTGGTCCAACGACTATTAACATTGTCTTTTTTTTTTTTTGACTTCCAGTCTCCTACAAATGTCTCCTCAATAGGACATGGCTTCATTTCATGCAAGCGTTGCCTCCACTATACTATACATCATTGTGTCAAAGTTTTACATGAAAACATGGAGTATACCATATTTCGTGACCATGACCCATTCCAGTATTGTGATCATGCTCCTAATACTATTCTTCCCATTCCATGCATAGATATTACTGATGAGCCCCAACCTATCAAAGAACCACCCCACCTACCACCACTTGACAAGTACCATTTGTGTGATAGATGTAGTTCCTTCTATGCCACCTATTACTACTACTACTATGATTCCTTATCAGGGGCTTGTCCAACCTATGGATGTCACTCTATCACATCCACCTTCTCATGCACCACCTACCTTAGCATGCCCACCATTCACTTGCACACTCTTCATGAATGGTTCATATTGGGAACACATTCCATTTGACCCTACATGTGATGTCACTATATGTACACATGAGGGCTTGGCTCGCTTAGGCCTTACTTTCGAGGACCTCCACCCTACACCGTATGCTCCTCATCTTTATTATGGGTATGTCATCATCATTGTCACCTATGGTCTTCGTATCTTTCATCTCACGATCTTTCTTGCACGTAGCCATCAATCTTCACCACTCACATTAGGAGAATCTTGGCTTACTTATATTAGAGGCACCTTAGATCCTAGTCATATAGAAATTTCATTTCCTATGCCCTTTGGTCATGTTTTCATCTACAATATCTCTTTCCTAGGTTATGAAAATAATCTTACTCATCGGCATGTGCACCATTACCCTTTTCCTCCATTTATTGATGAGGAATATGCTATGGGCATGTACACCTTACACCTCAATGGCTCACTATGCAATCAACAAAACATGGTTTCTTATCATGTTACTAATGCTTACCCATTCGATTATGACCCGAAGGATGATGATCTTCTTGATGAATTTACATGATTTCTTTGTGCGTGCACTTGGGGGGGCATAGAACTTCACATCCCCCCTCACTCATCATAACATTTATGCATTTATCATCTCTACATTTTCATATAGTAATTATCATCACGTGTTTTAGCATCATTGGTACCTGATGACACACTCTTGTGCTTCGTTTCACACTTGACTATTGAGGTAATACTACACATGAACCCCACACACTGCACTATAAAGCATACACACCAAATTTATTCATACATTACGTGTCATACACCATACATTCTACATTTCATCTAGAACATTTTGAAATTTGTGCATTTATACATCATACATCATGTTATTCGTCATTAGACATACACTAGCATCTACACATTTTATATCCTACATACTACATTATTTTATATCCTACATACTACATTATTTTTTATCTACATATCATACATATTACACCACGCATGTTTAAACATATTATACATATTGTACTAGTCCTAATCACATATAAGGCTAGAATTATATCATTCAACATACTACATTATTATTCTATCTACATACATTACATGTCACTCCATGCATTACACCTTACACATTTTATGCATCTAGCATTGCATTCTACATATTATACACTCTTAGGCATACTACACCTATTGCACACTACACTATACATTGCATTACTATACATCACGTATAATCACACATTTTACACATCTTGCATTTGCATATGTCCACACTCTCCTCATCACATGGTCATTTATTATCATCACGTATATTGCATTTTCATCTACTTGGTGCACTCACTACCCGATGATGCACTTTAGTTCCTTGGTCCATACTCGACTACTGAGGGTTTACAAATAAAATGGACCTTACACATTTACTACTCAACCTTTCACCATGCGACATTCCTAGGCTAGTGACATACACTTTAGGATAAATCATCACCTATTCCATCATTTTGTAGTGGTATACACCTTAGGTTACATCACCATTCCACTACTATTCATCTAGTAGTGACATATGCTTTAGGATAAATCGTCACCTATTCTATCATTTTCTAGTGGTCTACACCTTAGGTTACATCACCACACCCTCCTTAAATTTTGTAGTGATATACACTTAGTGCTAAATTATCACTCATCCATTCATCTTATAGTGTTATACACTTAGGATAAATCGTCACTTGTACGCGTTTGTCTAGTCATGATATACACTTTGGCTATAAGGTTCATGCACGCATCATTGTTACGTCACATCCGATCACTACACCTATACATTCTTCACATCACATTAGATAAAACACAAACTTTGGCCATTTCCCGTGGACGCACTCTCGTTACATGATTCAATCTTGGATCATTGAAGGGGAAAACAAAATGAACCTCATTACATACAATTCCATTCACTCGGGACACACGTAGATCATATCATTCCACTCCATCCATCCACAACATATTGCATTTTCTTGGGAGCATTTACTCTCATTTTCTAGTGAATAACATGATCACTTTACTACACATTTTAGATAACGCACTATCTATACCATCCACAAGTGCATGTTCACACCTTTTTCTATTTGTGATCACAAATACATATCTTTTACACACATCATGGATGTTCACCTTCTACCCTTCCTACATTGGTCATTGGGGGCATCTATATTCATCTCTTCCAGAGCTACTATTTCATTTTTTACTTAGCACTTTACATTACTTTCTTATACATACTAGTTACCTTTCTAACATGCTAACAGTGTCTTATGTACGGCATTTTTATGCGGGTATATTGGTTTCCATACTTGTTTTGTATATTATATACTATTGTTTATTATTATTTTTGGGTCTTGGCCTATGTTTGGTGTGCACACTCATTTGTTTGTTTATGGCCATGATGACCTTGTGTGTCTTGTGAGATCGTGAGTGATGTCCCATGTTTACAACCCACTTTATGTAGCTTACTTTCCTTATTACGTGTTTACATTACTTTGTTTGGTAGCTTACACACTATTTTTGTAGCTTACACATTGTTTCCTAAATTCATGACTATTTACACTTGTCTTTGGCTAGCCTTCTTGTTTGTGTGTGCCTTGGTTTCTACCAAGCACTTTTTAGTGTTATAACATACATGTGGTTGGTCCTCTTTTGGGCCCATGTTCTCCTATCAAGGACCTTGCATGCACCCCGAAAGAGGAGGGGCATCATTTTGGGGTTTTACATACAAACATAGAGATTCTACACCAATTCGATTCGATTATATATATCGAGTGGGTTCGCACTACAGTCAAACAAACTCCTTACACAAGGTGGATTTTATAGAACATGGTGTCCTTAGCATTTTGGGAAGTAGTTACGATCTTGGAGGTTATAATGGGTGTTCCTCTCTATACTACTTTGGCTAGTGGCATCGAGATCTCCAAATAAACCAGATGATAAAGAGATATCTTCACACACATTCGGGAAGTAGTTAGATCTTGGAGGACATGGAGCATTTCCTCCCTACCCTTCTTCACTAGGGTGGTGTGAGATCACCCAAAAAAATTACTTCTCAAGATATCTCTCTCTCTCTCTCTCTCTCTCTCTCTCTCTCTCTCTCTCTCTCTCTCTCTCTCTCTCTCTCTCTCTCTCTCTCTCTCTCTCTCTCTCTCTCTCTCTCTCTCTCTCTCTCTCTCTCTCTCTCTCTCTCTCTCTCTCTCTCTCTCTCTCTCTCTCTCTCTCTCTCTCTCTCTCTCTCTCTCTCTCTCTCTCTCTCTCTCTCTCTCTCTCTCTCTCTCTCTCTCTCTCTCTCTCTCTCTCTCTCTCTCTCTCTCTCTCTCTCTCTCTCTCTCTCTCTCTCTCTCTCTCTCTCTCTCTCTCTCTCTCTCTCTCTCTCTCTCTCTCTCTCTCTCTCTCTCTCTCTCTCTCTCTCTCTCTCTCTCTCTCTCTCTCTCTCTCTCTCTCTCTCTCTCTCTCTCTCTCTCTCTCTCTCTCTCTCTCTCTCTCTCTCTCTCTCTCTCTCTCTCTCTCTCTCTCTCTCTCTCTCTCTCTCTCTCTCTCTCTCTCTCTCTCTCTCTCTCTCTCTCTCTCTCTCTCTCTCTCTCTCTCTCTCTCTCTCTCTCTCTCTCTCTCTCTCTCTCTCTCTCTCTCTCTCTCTCTCTCTCTCTCTCTCTCTCTCTCTCTCTCGACATGGATCAGTGCACATGTTCCATTTACATTTACATTTGTGTATTTCACATGTATATACTTTCATATACATGCATCTTTTACATTGTGTTTTTACACATACATACATATTTAACAACTTTATTATTTTCTCCTTGCAGTCCGGCCGTATGAGAAACAAGTAGTCAAATGAGGGCAACAACAACAATAACAACAGCAACACTTCATGACAACACACACTTTACTAACCATGTAGGTACATCACACACCATAGTAGCTACACATGTGTTTCACCCTAGGTTTACTCTCATCCCTTTTTTCTTTACGTATTTTTCATATTTAATTTCCATGCTCTTCCATCTTTTTATCATTCCATGATTTTTTCTATTCCTTCGACACGCTTCTACTCCAGTCTTCATGAACATTAAGTACGCATCTATATCTACTTTATGTTACCGATATTTTTCTTGCCATCTTAAAGTGGGGGAAAATGTAGTCACAAAATCATGTACTCTATACATGTATTTATCCCAATTTCATACTAATATTTAGAAGGTTCTTGAGTGAAGAAAGTACTAATTAACCCCCTTCTTTTGCCCATCTTGTTTTATTTTATTTCATCATTACCAACCCTTTTCATCCATATGTCTAATATTTTTGGTCATTTACCATCATTTTAGCCTCATTGGGGTGTTCAAGCTAGTACTCGGACACTGTGGGTGCCTGGTCCCACCATGGGTGCCCCAGTCCTTTTGCACTTTCCTACCTCTTTTTACGCTCTTTCTAGCCATTTGACATCTTTATCTTTCTTGTGGTTGGTCTTTCTGGGGTTAATTACGAAATTATACCAAGAGAACCCTATAAATATAAAGTTATGAGACCGTATTAATGAGGGACCTAGTATCACTTACTACTATCATTCCATCTAGAGTTACATCCATCTATTACATTGGATCACTTGCATCCACATATCTCCATCATCAAGGCACAAGGCTAGGACATCTCGCATCACATTTCATGGTGGGGGATTATATTCTATTCCATGCACACATTCTATTACATTTTATACACATAGTTATTGTTCGCTACTTCACGAGTGTGACCGGCATAAGAGAAACCTAGGGCATGTTCACACACACTTGCACGATCTTTCTTGCTTCTTATTTTTCTAGTCATCACTACGACAATGTCCCGCAAAAATTTGTTACTCGGTTTAGTTGTTTCCACTTTCCTTCTTGCACATTAGGGTTAGCATTTTCTTTTACATAGTTTTTTAGCTCATTTACATTTTTATTCACTGCATTTATGTACTTTATTATAGTTGTTCATAGCTTAGATTAATTATCTCCATACTACATAGTTAATATCGTAGTTCATCAAATTACATACTTATAATAGCCATGTGTACATACCAAAACAACTTAGGATGCATGCATGCTCACCTAATAATAGATTAAACCTGTAGATAACCTATGTTATTGTCATATTATTATCTTGAATTCTGCATGACATCTTATCTTCTCCTTGCATGTACTTTATCCCAAAATAGATGTTCCTTCATCTCTAAGTCTTCATGTTTTTCTTCAAATCCAGAACGTTGCTTGATCTCCACTAAATATTGACATTATCTATTTTTATCCCATGGCTCCAAAATATATTAAGTCCCAAATGTCTCATGCTTTGGCACAAGCCTTCGTCTTATTTGCCGATTTTGTCTTACGCATAAACCTTCACATTTTCCTCGCACACACCTTTAGCCTTTGCACCTGGTATATACTTAGTGAAATCCTTTTGTGCATTAATAAAGTACCAACTCAACCACTTGAAGATGAATACCACTGAAGATATGTTTCTGCTACAATTGATAGTGATCATAATTTCAGCTCACACACCTCAAAACCCTCTTCAAACACACTCTCTCCTACTTCGCTCAATCTTGCTTCTTCATGGGCTTATTAGATTAATTGCCATTTCTTCCCTACTTCTCAAATATCTTCAACACTTCATACTATCACTCATATTTTGCTTGATTCCCTCAAACCCCTATCACACTCTCTATAGGATCACACTTTTCCCTCTCATACTACATATTCAAAATGAACACATACACTTACTTAAATACATGATTCATCTCCTAAAAACTATTATGTTAGCCATTACCCTCACGTTTGGTCATACGAACATCAAATTACTTCTAAAAACTCATATAAAAACATAACAAGGACCTATATGTGTTAGTAATGTACCAAGATAACCACAATACACAACTAGGCCCAAAAGGCCAGTTTCTCCTTCACCTAGCACTCCATGAACTCCAATCACACAAACTCACTTTTTCAAGACTCGATAATATCAAAAAAAATCAAGCACATCCTCATAAAATCCTCCATTAGCTCATTAACCACTGCATCATCCATTTTCTTCATATCACCACTAAGTAGGACTACTTCCTACTCATTCTAAGAACCTCTAACCCGACCAATCTTCAAAGATTAAGACCTAGCATCCACAAAAACCTCAACCATTGCATGTAACCACTAAATGGAAATCCACTGACACAAATAACACATATAACCATGTTATACATCATGACTCAACCTATAAATCCATCCACAAGACTTTTACCTTCAAGTAACTTGAATCGCCCATAAACCAGCTTTTACAATTATGACCTTATAATATGATTTCTGATAGTTTCAAGATATATAAATACAAGTACAAGTATAAATTTTCATCCCTCCTTACTCTCCATACATCATGAACCAATCTGATATATTGGTCTTTCAAACCAATTTTGATAAGGAACCATCATTGTCTTGAATTAGTCAAACTAAGTCACCATGCAACCTCAACCATGTCATCAAACCTAGCCTATAAAGCTTAAAAAAAAATTCAACACATCATATAGGATTCCTAAAAATCCTTCAATTCCATCAATAATCATCACTTAGTCCACAAGTGCCAAAGATCATCCATTCTCCATGACTGTTAAAACTACCTTCTAGCCCTAAAGACCAATCCTCATTTTTGACTTGTGTAAACCTCAAAATGACATCAAAACCTCTGAAATGACATAAAACATGTATCATATCTCCCACAATACTCATAACATCAATTTAGATCATAGGTCACATGGAAAACCTATGAATAAAATAAACTTTCCTATAAAGTAGCATATTTGAGTGGGCTCCACCTACAATCAAGATCTCAAAACACCACCATATAAGATTTTGGAGAGTCTTATCCATCCTCAAATAATTACATTTTATGATTCAATGCATTCTATGCTCAAACCAATAGGATTTTCTCCATCTCTAGTTAACTAGGGTTTTACTAGATTTTTGATGAACTTACCTTCTTAACATTCGTTCATAACCCGCCGATGTATTGGCGAACGAGGGAGTTGCAAACACCCATACAAATCTCACCATTTGGAATTATCATGATGCCATCTCAGATAAGCTTGGAAAGATCTTGGAGCATGATAGAAATCCTAGCCATACTGGTTAGTTGGATTTATTGCATGCATTATGTGCTGGCAAACAGGTACACCGCTGCAAACCAGTCACTTCGCCCTATGTGAAATCAAAGGAACAGCTACCCTTCACATGCTTTCTGGGTCTTTAATAAGCCTGGTCCAGAGATGTTAGTTTGCAGTTTGATCGCTGTTGTTAAGCGACTGTTGCTGTTAGTTTGTTGTTTTTTCGTTGTTTAGTTGTTTTGTCACTGCAGCTTGGCTGCTTTCTGCTCTGTTTCGTTTTTGCGTTTTGGAGTTTGGCTCCATTTGATCTCCTCTCTGTATCCAGATTTTGATCCTTTCTCTGTTCTTCTCTTGCCCTTTCTGGCTGTTGAGCTTTTTTGTACAAGGGTATAGTCCCTTTCAAAAAACTAATTTACCAATAATTAAAAAAACATTCGTTCATAACGTATAAATCCTATTTCAACCTCATTCCAACTCTAATATATTCTTAACTCCATGCCTTAACATACTTTAAAGGCTCGTGGTCCCATACAACCATTACACATGTCAACCAATGCAAAACTTTTCACTTTGAGCTAGAAAACACACTTGCTTGAGCTCGATAAGACCAAAAGCCTCATAAATTGCAAAATATTTCTCATACTAGTCTAAAAAATTTCCCACAACACTAGGACAACATCTAATAAATTATCCAATTCTAACCCGATCATAAATATTATTTCATATTCTCAACCACTAATACTTTCCTAACTAGGTCTTAGGAATTAGGTCTAGTTCAGACCTAGACAATGAAGAAAACACCATACCTTTACTTAAAACCTATTCGAAGGCCATAACACCTATCACACATCTACATGACCTCAAGGGATCACTTACTTCTTCAATTCATCTTCATGCTCCATTAGGCCTCTCAGTGCTCAAGAACTAGGCCTAGATGAACACCTGCAAACCCTTCTCCCATCTTGAAAAAACATATGAATATTTATGATTGATTCAAAACTCTCTCCTCATTATCTCCATGCCTTAACAAATCACATCCATCCACATCATTCCTTCATTCCATCACCTAATCTGACTAGACCTCATAATTAGGCATACTAGACCAAGCAACTTGCACTATTGCCACTCATGCACACTTGTGCACACCATGCTAATTATACCACATCATCACATACTTTCTCATGAACCTATGAAATTATCATGACACCCTTTCACATCCTCATTTTTCATTAATGGACCATTTACATCAATGACAACACTAAAGAACTCACATGCCAATAAAATGCATATGTACTCTTCTAATGTTGATGGAAAAAAAAAA
This sequence comes from Taxus wallichiana var. yunnanensis, assembly GCA_018340775.1. Classification (NCBI taxonomy): domain Eukaryota; kingdom Viridiplantae; phylum Streptophyta; class Pinopsida; order Cupressales; family Taxaceae; genus Taxus; species Taxus wallichiana. The sequence goes on from CM031235.1 coordinate 225,955,178, forward strand.
ATTTACTTCTTAACATATCAAACATGCATTTTTATCATTTTAAAATATTTTTTTAGGCTATTCCTCTTGATGATACTACCCAATATAAATTGGATAAATCCATTCAAATTTTTATGCCTATAAATAATCGAATCAAACAAGGAAAGATATGGACCAATTCTTTACCCATGATGAACTTTAAAAAATTATGTTTTCCATGGCCAAAAACAAGATCCATATCTTGATGATATGCATACTGAATTTTTCCAAGCCTTATGGCCTCTTATCCATAATGACTTCTCCCAAATCTATCTTGAAGTTGAAATAATTGTATCTTTTGGTCATTAATTTAATCATGGCCTCATCAAATTAATTCTAAAAAGGAGCAATAGAGACTATATCGATTGATGATACCTAATCACTCTCTTAAAATAACATATGAGATGAATGTTTTTGATGTGTGGATGAAGTGAAAACCAGATTTGAAATTCCCTTTAAATGAATCTAGTGATCATCCAATCTTGTCCATAAGATCTAGGTATTAAACTAGTATTGTTGTAAAGTAATGTTAAGGAGAAAATATGCTTTAAACAACTCCAAATAATAAATTCAAATATGTATTGTTTTATTTGTAAATACCTGTAAATAAAATAAGAGTTAAATTGAATTCAAAAATTATCACTACTTGAAAAACAATTCCCGCTATTTTATTAATAAAATAAGTAATAAACAAGGCTAATATAACCATTACAACAAGCTTTGTCTTAATAATGACACATAAAATAGTAATAGTAGGAGATAAAACACCTAAAAACTAAATTCAACTAAAGATGAATAATAATAGACTCAATGTGATAAGTATTATCCAATAATAATATATGGTCAACATGCAAGAAACCATTATTAGTTTAAGTGACACATGCACACTTATAATGAATCGTAGTCAACCTAGGAACCCCAATCTCTTATAATATTAGAAATGGATCAAGATAATACTAAATTTATTCATATAAATGTAGACATAGAATCCCACCTATTTGGGAGATAATGGATCATTTTTAAACTCAATTAAGTGCACATTTGATGATTTGGACTCTAACAAACACTTTTGGTCTAAGAATATATTTATAAAAATATAATTTTACACTTAACCAAAAAAATCCTAAACTCAAAAAACACAAAATATTCATTCTAATTAGTGACTAATTAGTTCCCATAGTGACATCATACTCAACATTCTCCCCTTTGATGCAAATAACATAAATATCTATCATCTCCTAGAGTCTTCCATGAACTTGTTGCAGCAAACCCTTGGCGAAAATATCAGCAAGTTTGTCTATACTTATTACATACTCAATGAAAAAGTGATTGTGTTGACCAAGTATTTTAAATATGATGCTTGAGTTGAATATATTTGATTCTATCATGGAAAATTAGATTCTTGGACAATTGTATTTCCCCATTGTTATCGAAAAAAAATTATGTAGCTTCAAATTGGACCTCTCTAAAATCAACTATGATTATTTTGAATAACATACCTTTTGTACAAAAGATGTAATAGTTACATATTAAACTTTAGTAGAGGGAAAATAAAATTTATTTTTCTTCTTTGGTGAGCATGACCCTCTTCCAAATGTAAAGAAATAACCAAAAGTATGTTAGGGAAAGGATTTAATCAACCATATTAATAAATATATTGCACCAAACATTAATAAAATAAAGCATCGATTATTGATTAAGATAAAATGTAAATTATAGGCCTAATATAATGCAAGTTTGTAATAAATAAAGAAATACTAAAGTATTGAAATAATAACTAAGAAAATGAAGATAGAAAGTATGGAACCCTAATGTACAAATAGGGTTAGAAGGGCCTTAGATGATTCACATATGTTGTTGGACTATGCCACAATGGAGGCCGATTGAACAGAAATGGGGACCTTCACACGTGAAGCCCTAAAACTTGAATATTTGATAGTTTTGACTGGACCGGGTGCATAGATAGGGATAGGAGCACCCATGGTCACCCTAGATTGGATTCTTGGCCCCAGTCTCGTAGATGCTCATAAAACCTTCTCCGTGGTTTCGCAAGAGGTTCACACTTGTTCCCCTTTTATCATCAGTATGTCACTAAATTCATCCAAATGTATCTATAAATATGGAATGAATGAATCGTCTGCAAAACCCCCAAAACGTATCAAACCCTAAAAAAGAAAGATGAAAATGAAGGGTTCAGACTATCCTCACTTCTAAAATGATAGACTTATCACTCGATCATTACACTACATCTCATATCAAATATAGTTATATGTGTTTGTGTGTGGAATTGTGCCCTAGGTTTCTCTTGTGCTAGCCACATGTGAAGTAGCAAGTAAGTAACTACATGTAGAATTTAAATAATTTGTGCATGAAAACAATAGACTCCCCTCCTATGAAGTGTGGTGTGGATGAACTAGCCTTGTTTCCTTTGTGATGGAGCTAGATGTATGCAAATGGAGCTATAGATGCCTATTATGTATGCAACCTTGGGTGGAGATAGTATATGTTTAGTGTTTGGTCCTTTATTATGATCACATAACTTTATATTTATATGATTCCTTTGCTTGAATTTCACAATTAACCCTAAAAATTCTGACTACCAAAAAGATAAGATGTGTATATGGCTAGAAAGGACCCGAAAGTGTGTGACAAAATAGCAAAGAGGACAAGGGCACCTAGAAGGGGTAAGGGCACTTGTCACTGGCATCTTGGTTGGGTGTCTTGGTATCTAGAATGAAAAATTATGAAAGATGAAAAGATAGAATAAGAGTGCAAGTACAATACTGAAATTATAAGCATGAAGTAAAGAAAGGTAGTTAAATACATGGGTTAATTAGTACTTTTCTTACTTAAGAATCATGTAAATAGTAGTATGTGATCGGGACTATATAATTACCCAAAGTGCATGATTTTGTCTCTACGTTTTTCCCCACTATGTTGGTGAGAAGAATGCTTGGTAACATAAAGTAGATAGAGAGTCATACCTAATATCCATGTATATTGTTGTAGAAAGCATGCCAAGGGACTAGACAAAGTGTGGAGTGATAAAAAGATGGAGCATGGAAGATAAAGATGCAAAAGTGTAGAAAGGTGATTAAAATGAACCTAAGAGAGAAATGTGTGTGTAGATGTCGATGTGTGTGATGTACCTATTGTTAGTATTGTGTTGATGTGTGTGATGTTGATGTTAACCGCTTGTTTTGCATACATATGGACCTACAAAAGAGAAGATGATAAAGTAGTCAAATACGCGTGTATATGTAAAAGTGTTTAAAAAGTGTGTAAGTAAAGTATGTAAAAATGCTGAAAATGTGAAAAAGGAACATGTGCACCTGATCTATGAAGAGGAAAGAGTGTAGAAAGGATCATGTTGATGAAGTACGAGTTTTTTGGGTGATATCATGTCACTAGCCAAAGAAGTATAGGGAGGAAAGTCTGATTTATCCTTCAACCTTTAACCACTTCCCAAAATCTAGTAGAGATCTCTGTACTATCTAGTTTTTTGGGCGATCCGATGCCACAATAAAATTAGTGTAGAGAGGAAGGTTTGGTGTTATCCTCTAACCTTTAATTTCTCCCCGAAATAAAACACCACTGCATATGGTGTGTACTAATGTGTGTGGTAAGGACAACCTGCCTTGTAAAATTTGTTGTGTATGAGTTTTGTAGAATATTTTGAACCCAATTCTTATGTAACTACCCCTGGTAATAGGCACTCTAGGAAGGGAATCATTGTACTAAGGACACAAGTATGATTCTGAGCCCTGAACTATGTTATACTGGTATTGTGCTATGTTGTGTACTATGTGTAAACCATTGTATGGGGTGACTAATTCACCCAAATGATGCCCCCCTCTTTGGGGGCATGTGATGTCATTGAAGGATAATAGGCTAATAGAGGGCCAATTGCACCATGTATGGGGAAAGGGGATGTGATTGGTAGAAACCAAGGCACATGCAAACAAGTGGCTAGAAATAAGTGTTAGTACAAACAAGCATGCATGTAGAAGACAAGTATAAGATAAACAAACAATGTATATGCTAAGATGCAAGTAAACACGCAAGAAGACAATGTAGACTGCAAAAGTGGGTTGCAAACATGGGACATCACTCATGATGTTGCAAGATAATTAAGGCCAACAAAGCCAAAAGAATATAAGTGTACACATAAGACAAAAGTAAAATGCCATAAATAATAACATACAATGACAAACAAATACAAGTAATGTAACAAATAACCATTGAAGCAAGTAGCCTTGCATAACAAATTTTGTAATGTATGAAAGTGGATGCCCCTGAGAGACGTTGTGGGACTAGTAATAGGTACTACATCAAGCATCCATGTTGCATGTAATGGACCTTTATAATTTGTGATCACAACTAGAAAGCAAGTGAACACATGTGTGTGTATGATAAAGATAATGACATATAATATACATATCTAGCATGTGTAATAAAATGAACATATACAAGTAAATGCAAGAAATATAAAATGCAACCAAGATATGCAGTATGTTCTGGATGGATGGAATGGAATGCAAATTGAATGATAGGAGTCACGTACCCCTAGTAAATGGAATTATATGCATTGAGGCTCATATAGTTATGTCCCCTCAGCAGTCAAGAATGAACCGTAAATGAGAGTGTGTCATCGGAAATGGTCAAAATATATGTTGTGTGTAACGTGATGTGATGAATGTGTAGTGATGATATGTGACATAGAGATGAGGTGTATGAATGTGTGATGATGTAGCATAAAGCGTATATCACAAATGGATAACGAAAGAAGTGATAATTTAGCATATATCACTAATCTAAGAATGTCGCATGAGAAAAATATTGAATGGTTGAATGTGTGAGTGTGATGAGGTCCATTTGTGATGTATACCCTCAATAGTCTAGTATGGACCATGAGACTAGAGTGTGTCATCAGGTAGTGAGTATAACATGTAAAATTAGATGTGTAAAAATGCATAATATGTGTAATAGATGTGGTGATGAGAAATCATCATGTGATGTGTAATGTGTAGTGTGTAATGTAGGATGTATAGTATGTAATGTAAGATGTTTGAGGTATGTGTAGAATGTGTATGATGTATGAAGCACAAGATGTACGATGTATGATATAAGATGATAAAATTACAAGATGTGTGAATATGTGCCATGTGTAGTGTCTACAATGCAAAATGTGTGATGTTAATGTGTATAGGATGGCCTCAATAATTGAGTGTGAACCAAAGCACAAGAGTGCATCATTGGTTAATTTTGATGCTAGCATGTTTCAAGATGTATGTGTTGTCGATTAGGGTGGAATATGCACGAAACACCCCGGTATGTATTGGTGAGTGAACTGTCTAATAAAATAAAGGATGTAGATCCTCTACTCAATGATTATAGCGATAAAAGTGTGTGACCATATTAGCTAGTGAATGAATTTTTCTTATGCTTAGAATCAACAATTATAGGAAAGGAAAGAATATAAACTCATAAACACCAACAAGTTTTATCCTGGAAACCTCCAGAGGAGGAAAACCAGTTGGGAAGGGAAATTGCTCTTTCTTCCCACTTTTATTGGCCAATTCAAAACAATAAGTACAAAATTTACAATAAGTATGAAAGAGAAGTAGATAATATCTCACACTTCCTCCCAATTACTTGCTTTCTCTATGTCTCAACACTCCTTTCTTCTACAAAACACAATTCCAACACTAAGAACTTCTTTCTCACTTGCTTTCATGCTTCATGATCTTATTCTCTTCTACAAACATGTATTTATAGCCTTTCTCATGTCCTCCCATGCACTGGAGAATGGGAAAGGTCATGGAGGAGAAGAGACACAAACAACCTTTCAAATTTTGGGTTGTTTGTTTCATATTTTTTTTTTTTCCGAAAGCCAGACCAGACCACCACCCAATGTAGACCGGTGGTCCTAAGACCGCCACCCTAGTTGGGTGGTGGTTCTATAACCACCACTCTACACAGAGTGGTGGTCCTATTACTATAAAGACAGAACCTCCATGTATTTATTTTCCTTCTTCATGTTGACTGATCTGATGAAGTAGAGTCATTTTGATCCCTATGGATCACACCTCCCTTTCTTAGGAGGATTTTGGTCCCACAAAAAATCTTAGTGGGGAGTAGATGAGGAAATAATTCCCTCACTTGCTCCTTCGAGTACCACCGGGCCTACCTTGGTGTCTTTCCTTTCAGTCCAATCTGCCAAGACTCCTGTGGACCTCTCCTAGTCTCTCTGACCTTCTCATTGCAACACTACATCCTCCTCCAATTCACCTCATGAGTCCAAGACACAATCCTCAATGGAAGGTAGAAAATTATAGTCCTTCATCTTCATCTAGCATGGATGGCTCATATAGGTGCAAGTTCTCACAGTTTACTATAGAGTACATCCTCATAAATGATGGTAAATCAAGTCAAAAGCATTTTCTCCAACCTTCTCCAATATGGTGAAGGGCCCATATCATAGTGGCTTGAGCTTCCGTGCTTGACCTTGTAGTCTCTCCTTGCTCAAGTAAAGCCAAACTCTATCTCCAACATGAAGCTTATGTTCCCTCCTATGTTGATCATGCCTAGCTTTGTACTTGGCTTGAGATTTCTCTAGTTGTTCTTTGACTTTGAGATGGATTTTCTGATCCTCTCAATGAATTTGTTTTCTAGTCACCTTTGTGTCTCATGTCTCCTCCTCATCCTTGCCCCAACTACTATGTCCAATGTGGATTTGTAGGTAGATATCCCAAGCATGCTTCAAACGGTGACTTCATAGTGGATGTGTGTACTTCCCCGGTTATAGGAATGTTGAATGTAGGCTAAGGACTCATCCCAAGTCCTTGGGTATTTGTTGTTATACCCTCTGATCAACTATACCAAAGTCCTATTCACCACCTCTGTCTGTCCATCTATCTATGTGGATGGAAAGTTGTGCTCCTCTGTAACTTGGTATCCATCTTGTCCCACAAAGTAGTCCAAAACTTCCCCAAGAACCTGGAATCCCTATCAGAAACAATAGACTTTGGCAAACCAAAATGCACCCATACATTAGCAAAGAAAATATTTGTTGCCTCATGTGCTTTTACTATCTTTTTACATGCCATAAGAATACACATCTTACTGAATCTATCAACAACAACATAGAGATAGTCATGGCCATGTTTAGACATAGGTAATCCTCCTACAAAATCCATAGAAATGTCCTCCCATGGATGAGTAGGTACTGAAAAAGGCATATACAAACCCTCCTTCCTAGTCTTAGGCTTTACTAGTACAACAAAGTTTACATCCACGTATAAATTTTGATACTTCTTCTTGCATATTGGGCCAATACACGTGTACCTTTGCAAGTGGGCTAGGGTCTTACCAACACCGAAATGTCCCACTACTTTTGAGGTATGTGCTTCCCTCATCAATAGAAGTCTTTCTTCTTTAGGCACACAAAGCTTCCCCATCGGTAGAGCAGCCCATCCTTGAGATAACAATCTTCAATCCCTATCCTTTCAGTCCCCTTGGGACTACAACTACTGAAATGTCACCCCAAAGTCTCTATCCTGGGCATATGCCTCTCCATAAGCTTCCTTCGTGAAGGGCTCGATCTGAGAGATAGTGGCCAAACAGGAAAAATTCTCCTGTGTGGGTGGCCTAGACAACATGTCTGCCACCAAATTTGTACTACCCTTCTTGTATTTGATCACCAGATGGAACTGCTGAAGGAACCCCATCCATTTGTAGTGCCTTTCCTACTGCAATTTAGACTGTGCTTGCAAATACTAGAGAGGTTTGTGGTCAGTGTGCACAATAGTTTCTTTACCCAACAAATAATGCTTCCATTTTTTAATTTCCTAACTAGTGCATACATTTCCTTATCATATACTGAATATCCTTTAACTCGCTGAAGTGAAAGTTTCATAATGATAACATACGGGTTTACCTCCTTAAGCAACACTACGCCCATATCGTAATCACTGGCATCTGTCTCTACTTCAAAAGGTCTACAAAATTAGGAAGAGAAAGTACTGAGCATGACTAATCTTGTATTTCAATAACTCAAAGGATTTGTCTTGTTCCTTACCCCAAAAAAACCCTTACTCTTTGCAGGCCACTATGTGTAGAGGTGTTACAATCATGGAGAAGCCCGAATGAACTTCCGCATGTATCACTACTCCCCACAAAACTCCTAGTCTCTGTGGCTCCTGTTGGTGTTGGCCAATTAGTGATGGCTTCCACCTTCTTTGGATCCACTCGTAGCTCTCCTCCTCCAACCACGTGCCCAAGATAGACAAGTGACTGTTTGGAAAATTCACATTTCTTCATATTACAAAGCAGTTGTTTCTCCCTGAGAACTTGCAAGACTTGTTGTAAATGAGTTAGATGTTCTTCCCATGTGGCACTAAAAATCAAGATATCATCTAGATATACAATGACACATGAATCTATGAAATCCCACAATACATCATTCATCAATCTCATAAATGTAGCGGGTGCATTGCATAACCCAAAAGGAAGTACTAACCATTCATACAAACCCTGTTTTGTCTTGAAGGCAAGTCTTCCATATATCCTCCTCCTTCATTCTGACTTGGTGATAACCTAGACTTGAGATCCAACTTCATGAAGAATTTGGCATGTTGAAGCTGGTCCAAGAGATCATCTATGCGGGGAAGTGGATATCTTTTCTTTATGGTGATCTTGTTCAAAGCATGCGGTAGTAGTCATGCACATTCTCCAAGAACCATCCTTCTTTGGCACCATCACAATAGGTGAACCACATGGTGAGGTGCTCGACGTATCACCCCTTGGTCTAGTAGTTCCTGAGTTGTTTCTTTACTTCAATACTCTCAAGCAAGGATTTCCTATACAACCCGATGTTCGGTAGAGGGGACTCTGAAATAGCTGAATCTCATGCTCTACTTCCCATTTTGGTGGTAACCCACTGGGAGCCTGAAATACTTCCTAAAAAGACTAAATAATACTATCCAAATCATGCTTTCCCTAGTTAGAAATCTCTGAAACTTCTACCCCATCTTGTTTATCCTTTAACAAAAGTAAACAAAATTGATTATGATTTTCCTAAATAAGTCATTTTTCTTGGTTAACACTCACCATAGTAACCCGTGTCTTACGCTTGGTGTGCCCAGATGTTGTAGCTGATCCCATCCTTGACCCATCTATACAGTTTTCCCTTCTCATAAATATAACATCCCTAATATACAAGTAAGGACTCCCGAATACAACATCAAAAGCATCAAGTGGAATAACGTCAACTTCCAAAACATCAATATACTAGGGAATTTATCCCAAACTTGACCTTACATCTTCTTGTTACCTAAATTTCAACACCCTTCTTCACCCAACCCAAAGGATAAGGGTGTGGATGCTCATAAGTCTCAAGACCAAGCTTCTTTACAACTACTTCAGAAATCAAGTTAGACTGAGAACCGGTATCAACCAAAGCATTTACCTTAGTTCTCTTGATCTAGATTTTGATCTGAATAGTCTACTCATCTCCTCTTCCTAGCTGTCCATGTTGGTGGCCATGCATCCAAGCCTTTCATCTACATCAGAGTCATCTTCGATTTCCACCTCCCCTTCTATTTTTACAGCTGTCATGGACTTCTTTGAGTCCTTGGTTCGGTTCTTCGATGTAACTCTGATGCAACTTCCAACATGTAGCATCAATATGACCATTGATATCACAATTCTTGCAAAAATTCTTGGGATCTTTACAAGTATTTAAAGTAGTGGCAGCTTGTTTACCTTTCCCTTTCCACTTACCCTTGTTACTTGTTTTCCCATACTCTTTTTTCTTGATTTGTTGACTACTTTTCCCTTGGCTCTACTTCTCCTTGCTTCTTTTCATCATCTATGTAGTATGCCTGCACACACACGCCTCATTGAGATCTTTGGGCTTTGTGGAGATGAATTTTCTTCAAGGTGAGTGTGAAGTCCTCCCAAGTACTTAGTCAGAATATCCTCATCCTCCAAGTCCATGTTTAGCAACATGGCCTAGCCTCCAAAACTCCATAGTATAGTCCTACACACTTTGACCACTACCTTGTCTAAAATACTGCCATTTAATCATTTGGTCAGTCTTGTGGCCAATAGGATAGAAGTTAGCTCTAAGTAATTCTTTAAATTCTTTCCAAGATTTCACAATAGGACGCTTCTTCTTTTCACAAGTGGTTAGATGGGTTTCCCACCAAACCAAGAGCGTGTCCCTCCATTTTGAGATGTGCAAAGGTGATCCTCTGTGCCTCAATGACATTATGGATGCTAAAGTAGACTTCTAACTATTTTAACCATTTATCAAGCAACTCTGCATCTACTTGTCCTTCAAAGCTTTTAATCTCAACTTTCATCTCAACTTTAAAAGGAGTATGATCAGATTTTACCTTTTCTCTTGCATTTGAAGTCTCTTCTTCATGCTCTTCCCCATAATCTTCCTCATGGTGGCTCTTCCCTATGCCAAAATTTTCAGCTAAGCCTCAAACCACTGAGTCCATGGAGTCTTGCTTGACAAAGTTGTCTTCTACTAAATCTGCAAGTTCTTCTTGCCTTCTAAACATCCTATCCATCATGGTCTCCAACATCTCGATTCTACGGACCAAGTTCTCTTCCTCCATTTGTCCCCAAATTCTCTGTTTCCACTTCTTTGTAGAAATTTCTGATCGCAAGGTAAAGCCTCTTCACCTTTAGATCTCATCATTGTCATACAAAAATCCAAGAATGAATACCACAATCCTGATACTTGTTAGCTCTGATACCAAAATGATCTGTAAACTCTTCAACTTTGGAATTATCCACAAATCACAAATTAAACGTTGTTGTTCTACTTTCTATTAGAAAATGACAGAGATAGCTAGTGAATGAATTTTTCTTATGCTTAGAATCCACAATTGTAGGAAAGGAAAGAATATAAACTCATAAACACCAACAAGTTTTATCCTGGAAAACCTCCAGAGGAGGAAAACCAATCGAGAAGGGAAATTTCTCTTTCTTCCCACTTTTATTGGCCAATTCAAAAAATAAGTACAAAATTTACAATAAGTATGAAAGAGAAGTAGATAATATCTCACACTTCCTCCCAATTACTTGCTTGCTCTGTCTCAACACTCCTTTCTTCTACAAAACACAATTCCAACACTAAGAACTTCTTTCTCACTTGCTTTCATGCTTCATGATCTTATTCTCTTCTACAAACATGTATTTATAGCCTTTCTCATGTCCTCCCATGCACTGAGAATGGGAAAGGTCATGGAGGAGAAGAGACATGGACAACCTTTCAAATTTTGGGGTTGTTCATTTCATATTTTTTTTTACCACCCAATGCAGACCTAGGTCTTAGGACCACCACCACGGTTTGGGCGGTGGCGGTTCTATAACCACCACTCTACACAGAGCAATGGTCATGTTACTATAAAGATAAAGATCTGAACCTCCTTCATGTATTATTTTTTCCTTCTCGTCATGGATGTAGGAGGAGGAAGTAATGCATGATATACATAATTAGATGAGGATTCATTTGATTTTGTTTCATGCTTTTGGTAGAATTGCTAAAGATTTTGATCTTATGATTTTCGCCGACATGTAAAAACTATAGGTTCAAGTTCAATTTACCATTGTCGATTAGGCCATGAATAAGAATAAGAAGCTTGAGAAAATGATTTGTGTTAACCTACGTAATAATGATAGTCAAATGAGAATTTTCATCATAATTACACCCTTTTTACTCGAGATCTATCTAATTAGAGTGGAGGAGCAATTGTGATGAGGTTACTATTGACAGTTAATTTTGAAAATCACATTTAGCCAAAGGGAGGTGTGGCTTAATGTAATCTAAGGCTAGGGTGATTTCCTATTTTCCAGGCCACATATAGTGAGGTCATAGGAGACTGTCACGTGGTTTCTTTTGATTTATTAATTTAGCATCTTCTTTTATATTGGAAAGGGGTTTAAGTTTAGGGCGGGCAAAGGCACCGCACCCCCACCCCGTATATAAAAGATATGGGTTGGGGGTGGGGTCGGTGCCCCTCCCCCCAACCTTATAAAATTTTAAACCTATATCTAAGGCCACGACCCATGGCCGACCACCAAGCCTTTAAAATTTTCTTTATTATTTACATATATATTCTTACTCTTTTTTTTAAATTAACTAAGCCGAGCATGTAGGATTTAAAGTTAGTTTTTTTAAATTTATTTATATATATATATATATATATATATTATGTAATATAATATTAAATTATATTATATTAATACGAATATAATAATTTCTAACAATAATGTTAATATAATTTTATTATAAAATTTGGAAGTAAACAAGGTATATCAATTATATAACATTAATTTATACATATACTTATTAATTTAGTTCTCCCATTATAATTAAGGGATTTCAAAAGGAGTGGGAAATTTAACCGTTGCAATTGTAAAATTTTATGAGTAAGATTTAAATACACCTAAGCAATTATAATAGTGCACAAATTTGTGTATTTGTCAAATTTAACAATTTGTCACATCCCTTTTCATTTATATAATTATTCTAAAGGTAAAATCAATTGTGGTTCATCCATTTGCTTAATTCAAATCTTAGTGCAATAAGTAGGGAGTATATTATAAAACAATTTCATGTATTCCCTCTTATACATCATTTGAGTGGGGAATATTAAACATACCCAAATGAAATTTATCTCATTCAAACCGGATTACCACTAGTGCTAAAATAATCAACACTCCATTTTCATTCAACTTAAAAGACATTCATACTTAGAGGATCTTTATTTGCATTTCTAAATGGTTACAAGGTTCCCATGTTGATAAAGGAATACAAGTCATAATAAACCATTTCCAAGAATGAATGAGATTACATTCAATAAACTATTGATACAATTTACAAGTAGAAGAAACATAATAACACAAGATGCAACTTTACATGTCTTCCTCCAACAAGAGCACTTTCTCCATTGAGCTCACCATCTTCATCAATTCATGCACACAACAAAATGGGGGAGTCTTCTTCCTCACTGGCCCTCGAGCCCCAGCAAGGAAGAAATGAGGGCTATTTTAACAACCATGGCAACTTAAAAATGGCTTCCACATACACATTCAATCAAGACAATCAATGAAAAACACAATACCAATTTTACAACAAAACAACAAATATCAAAACACAAAGGCTTCATACTAAAGCCATGGAGGAGAAAGGAACATGGGGGTTCTTCTTATGCCTCCCAAGGGCTTGGGTTTCCACCTATGAGCCTCCAAAACTCCATCACAATACACACAACACTCGTATTCCTCCCTCCAATAATATACACCACTCTTATGCCTCCCTCAAGAATCAACCCACTTTTATGCCTCCCTCCCAAATACCCAATAACATTTCTCTTATGCCTCCCTCAAGTTTTACCCCATTTCCATTTCTCCCATAACCTAAGGATCAAATCTATTTCCCACAATCATAAGCAATACAACAACCATCATCCACACATATGAGTACAAAAAAATAACAAAGTAAATACAAGAGTGAAGATCTACCTTCCAAATGAAGAGGATCAAGCACAAACAAGTTCCAAGCCTTCCAAAATCCTAACCAAGCACCATCCATTCCAAGCTCAAACACCATTCTCAAGCAAGCTCTCCAAAATTACAAGCATTCTAAAAAAAAATGAGTAAGTAACCCCCAATACTTCCCAAAAAAACTCCAATAAATAGAAAAGAGGGAGAGGGAGATGATGTGGCTCCATGTAGGATGCCACATCATTTCTTCTCCATCCCACGTCACCCAAGTCAAACCCATACTCCAAAGCATAATAAATTGGTGGTTGAGAGAAATGACAACCCTCTTACACACACCACTCCAACCCATACCCCTTTAGGACAAAAATTAAATACATGTAAGAAAGTGCAATAAAATTTACCTTTTGCCTCCCAAAACACATAATGGGGTCTATTTTTGACCCCCAACCCATATGTAGGGTTGGTATAATAAATTAAGAGGTGTGGGAAAAGTTTAACTTGTCCCACAAGCCTCCAAAATTGGCCTTTAAGGCCAAATCCGAATTTCTAAGGATAGGTAGAGTGTGTCACACTCAAGATCACATACACTCAACTTAAAACACATAAACCAAAGAACCATCTAATCTAATAAATTAATTATTTTTGTCTCATCCATAATTAGTTTAGTAACATGATTAATTTACTAATCTAGACACAAATTAAATAAATGAAAAAAGGGAATTACATCACTATAAAATCACATACTAAAATTAAATAAAGGAAACATAAAAGAATAACACACAAGCCCATGGTCACACTTGGAGCTAATCCCCCATGGGGACCCCTAACAACAAATAACAAAACAACAACATTACACAAGTTGCCATGGTGACCAGTTGCCAATCCCTACATTCTTTTGTTGTTGGTCTCCTATCCCCCGTAGTTTGTTGTGATATAATTACCTGCAAAATCACACAATACCCCTCTGGCCTCATGGCCATATTAACGATGTCAAACTAATAAAACGCTTATATCTACATATCAATTCCAACATCAAATATCATAACTACTATTGTTAAGACCAAGTAATTCAACAATTACTCCAATTTTCAACATTTCAATTCTACTCATACATCAGTTTGTAATTAAGATCATAAACCAAATGAATCATCTAATTTAAGCAATACTTTCACCCGTTCACAATTTCACAATTCTCCAACATCAAAGAAATCACAAAATAACTTTTAACATCATAATAAAAATCAATACGAAAATAATTTGAAATATCAACATATATCTAAACTAACAACACATCATTATCTTCCATATTGAATGTCTATCAAAAATTAATCAGTTCGATTAGAGATGTCTATCCTTCAATTTCCATATCACAACGTGTTACTATCGTTCGTCTATCACTATTTACATATACAATGTGCAATGATGTCTATAATAGATTTGGATTAGTTTTACAGATGAATAATGTATAATATTAAACACGGAATAATAATATCCTTTCAATTCATTCTAGATCATTACATAATGAACAAGCTTCAAATATATAGGGAGATAGTTTCCTATTAAGTAGGAAACAACTCAACCACAAATCTATATATATGTGAGTTGTTATAACTCCCAAACAACTCACGTATATAATATACTAACATGATATTATGAGTTTGTTTATTACAACTCATAATATATTACATAATATTATTCATCCATATAATGTGATCACTAAACAAGTATTCCTAACATTCCCCCCCTTAGTGCGAACATGGGAGAACAACAATTGCACTTCCTTCTACAGCGTGCCGCCCGTGCGTGCTCATGATCTGGATGGTTTTTCAAGATAGCCAACAACCTCAACATGGATGGTTTTATAGGACAACCAATAACCTCAACATGGATGGTTTTACAGGACAACCAACAACCTCAAAATGGATGGTTTTATAGGACAACCAATAACCTCAACATAGATGGTTTTACAGGACAACCAACAACCTCAATATCATGATGCTGCTTTTATTTTGTGCTTTCATCTGTCCACTATGCTTTTACATCAGGGAATTATGTAGGAAATATCACTCACTGATTACAAATATGAAAAGAGAAAATGGAACATTGAGACCATGTTCCCCCCCTCAATGTGAACATTTCACTTATTCAAGCCATAACAGGAACACTGAGAAAGAATTACGTTGCACACAACTGAAATCAACTGCAACTCTGAAATAAAAGCAAACTCACACACAAACTATCACCACAGCTTCGTGCGGCCCCGTCGTTGGTGACTGACGAGAGGTCACTGAATGACCTCCAGCCTCCGATGCCTCCATCCTCCAGTAGACGATGCTGCTTACTCAGCAAATTAGACGTTGAAGCTCAATAGTTTGTACATTGTGATTTATTCTTCTCTCCCACAATGTGAAACACTTTATTTTGTCGGTCGTCGGGTAACACCAAAAATGCGTCCACGAGGCAATTTTTTTAATAATTTTATTTTTTTGGACTTTTTACAATGACACAACTTTAACACTTGACAAGACAATAATCCTAAAATCACCTATTTAACATTGACTACCTATATTCACCTAAACACAATTTTAACAATGTTGATACGTAGATAATACTAAATGACTTACAATGATGAAGGGATGTTACAAAAATAAAAATAAAAACTAAACTTATGAAAGAAACGGTATATATATTACAAGACTATTAACTAAATATGATCAAAGAGTCGATGACTTAAATGACATACTTTACTTTTTAAATGACCACGACTTTAACTACGGACTTGGAATTACACTTGATGCATAGTTCGCATGTATTTATCTCCATAACGACTTGATATAGGGAGAAAACAGCTATGGAAGATTATTAATAAGCTAGTAAATTTTAGAATGATCACCCAACCAAAATACCTATTTCTTTATTCAAGCCTCTACTAATACTAACCACACATTTCAATGCAAGATATCAGGATGATACGGCCGGGGCTGATGGTGCACAGAGAAAAATAGACAATGAAGTCACTACGTTATACTTGGATCTGCCCACATATCTTGTGAACAATATATGAGTCAAGTTGGAGACTGATGTGAGGTCTGTATCTGCATGTAATGTAGAATGCCTCCCAATGATTTTATTTGACAATTAACTACCGCAGACATATGATCCATCAAACTCCAAATACATTGTGCGTGGACAATATAAGATAATTCCAAGTTGTAAAAGTTTGATTCAGACGCAATGCAAACCGTTATCGCCGCCGATTGTAAGTTCAAATGATCTGAGAGGGTAAGTTGTAGTGTTGGCCGATGCTTCACTGAGTTTCACTCACAGGATCAGCTTGCAATTTGAAACTTTCACGGAGATCCACAAATCTACTACGCAAAGACAAAAAAATAGTGATACAGTGGCACATTGATAGAAGGATCTGTCAGATAAAAAACTGCATGTGTTGAACACAATCCGTCTCATACACTGACCAATATATCCTTTGAACGGATCTACAACATGGAGAAAAACTATACGCAGGAGAGAGTCGATGAATGGATACATCAATGCATGCGTCGAATATCATAGCTCAGGGCACGAGCAATTTTCCCCTTAATATTCTAATCCTCCATGGTGTCGCTCTGATACCAAATAATAGATTTGGATCAGTTTTACAGATGAATAATGTATAATATTAAACACGGAATAATAATATACTTTCAATTCATTCTGGATCATTACATAATGAACAAGCTTCAAATATATAGGGAGATAGTTTCCTATTAAGTAGGAAACAACTCAACCACAAATCTATATATATGTGAGTTGTTATAACTCCCAAACAACTCACGTATATAATATACTAACCTGATATTATGAGTTTGTTTATTACAACTCATAATAAATTACATAATATTATTCATCCATATAATGTGAGCACTAAACAAGTATTCCTAACAATCTATGTGTTCAAATCACAAAGTTATATTAAGTATAACAAAACAATATTGAAGAATGATGATATCACAAATAAATTTATAACAAGACAATCATTCTAGCTAATCGTTTTATCCTTAATTTCCCCTCAAGTCCACAATACGACCATACAGTCAAAATGATAACCAAAACACAATAGTAATCAAGATGTCCAACACATTTTATTTGTGTGCTAACTAGAATACCACAGTAAGGTTTGAGATTATTATCAATTCGAAATTGATAACACACTTCGATATAGTCTAAAAGGAGTGGGCATTACAATTAACAACCATAGTGAAAAGGATATATTCCATTATGTGAGAAACATTAATACATTCCAGTAAAATCTCCCTCCTCACTTCTCTCCACCAATCCACCCGAGGTGAATTACCACAATGACCCATGGTCATATTTATTTTACCCCACGGGTCACAAATTTATTAAGTGGCGGAGTGTACCCGATTTTAATAAATTGATTTAATTAAAAACAATTAACCATAAACTCATAGTTTATATTAAATAATTAATAATATAAATATTCTTAATTATTTAATATAAACTATGAGTTTAGGTTTTTTTAAATAAATCAATTTATTTAAAAGGTGTACCTGACTTAAATAAATTGATTTAATTAAAAAAATTAACCATAAACTCATAGTTTATATTAAATAATTAAGAATATAAATATTCTGAATTATTTAATTATAAACTAAGGTTTATACCAACACTTAATATTATGTTCTAACAAATTAGACTTTCTGTCACCAAAACAACCTCCCCAATATGAATCATTTTATCCAATTAGACATAATTAAATTCGTCATATGAATTACACCATGATTATAATTACCTCTTACATATATTAACATTATTTTCATTTCTTGCAAATGTTTAAGTGATGGATTTCCCATAAATCTAAAAACTAATGAAGCCTAAACTTTGGTCTTGTAGACCCGTTTGACTCTAATGACATATTTTTCATATGGAGGATGAATAATTTCCATGTATAATTCCTCTCAATTTTCATAGCATCAACTTCTAGGTTTACTATCCATAGTTTACAAATATAGTATTTTCATCATAAGAATCATAAAACAAATTACCTTCTTAACCTTTAATATTCTTGATACGCCTATCATAATTATTTTTTGGATAAGGTAAATAAAAGTTTGGTTTTGAAGGGACCAAAAACCCTTTACATAGAGAGAAGCAAGGTTAAACAAATAACCAACAAGAAGCCAAGGAAGCAGAGTAAAAAAAACTTGACAAAAGGCTGCCTCAAACCAGATCCAAACCAAACCAAGTCTTAAATATTAACCATTACATTTTTATACTTTATAAAAATAGATACTAATAGAGCAAAGCAAAGAGAAACAAGGATCTAAGAAAAAAAAATGATAGCAAAATTCCCACTATTAGTTCTCCTTAGCACTAGAATCCTTGTTGTGAGTTCTAGCACTCGACCCATCAGTATTCAACAAACACTTGTGCTTGCTTTTTGTTGATGTAGATAAATTAATAGAGTCTTAGGAAGAGCCAATATTATTTACTCTTGAACTAGAAAATTGTGTAAGACTTTGTAATCCCTCAAGATATTATTCAAATTTCTTCCCACTTAACTTAATACATCTTTATAAATATGATCATAATCATAATACATCTCATTTTCATTAAAAATGCAATCCCTAGAAATAATTGTGGACTTATTAATATGACTATAAAACTTGTATGTTTTTATTTCATCGAATATCCTATCAAAGTGTGACTCGCACTCATAGGGTATAAATTTACAATACCTATTACCATATCTTTAATGTTTTAACTTGCATTCTTCCCTTTCCTTCAACTTGGATGGACTTTCCATCTCGCAATTGCACTTGTATTTTAAAGGATCATCTAACTTTTTGAAACCATCTTTCTAAATTATCATGTGATTTGAGAAACCTAAATCAACAAACCAAAAATTATCTCCATACTATAATACCACATTTCATGATAGAAAATAATTTGATTCATCTTGATCCTTACTTTGTTCAACTTGAAATGCCTTCTTCTCACCCTCTAGATTAACTTGAATCTTTGATGGCAGTAACCTACAATCGTTTACCAAGTGCCCTAATTCTTTGTAATGATGAAAATTAAGGTTTATCATTCCTTTTTGAAATATTTTCCTTAATTGCAAGTTCTTATTCTAAAGTTCATTATGAATCTCTTGCATATATTCTCATCTTATCCTCATCGGATAAGAGAGAATCCACTAATTCATCAACATTTATAGTTTTCATGTCCTCACACTTCTCAATATTGAACACATTTAATGTAACAATATTTTTGTCAATTATCTCAAAAATTTCCTCTCTATAAACTTATATTCAATGGTTTCTTCATAAACCCTCATTCTATGTTCTAAATATTTTATCTGTATGTAATATTCTCTAACTCTTTCATTATCTGTCATTCCCAAATTTTCAAAAATCATTTTCATATTTTTTTAATCTCTTACCTTAATATATATTTTTAAGTGAATTATACAAGGTATTTCATGCCTAATTGTCACTTTTACTTCCAACCATTCCTACAGTAATTTTTAGGTCTATGGCACTTTGTAGAGATAGGACAAATCTTGTGCATCAACCGTATCTTCTTCCTTTTTCTCTCTCTTATGATCTTGAGACAAAGTATTCCAATACATCGAGTGGAGTGTATCTATTGATGAAATTGTCCCAAAATCCATTATAAACAATAATCCTCTTCAATTTCTCAATCCAATGCTAAATATGTCTCCTTTGAAGATAAGGATGTCCATAGAAGTGGAATTCATTAAAGACGTGATTATTCTCGATAATGAATAAAAAACATTTTGATCCTTTCCTTAAAAATTATATGATGCCAAATGAAGGTTTTTCATGTGTTTCTTGAGTGTAAATCATATCAAAAATACCCTTTAAATGAATTTATTGATCATCCAATCTTGTTCAAGATAAGTAGTTATTGAACTAGTATTGTTGTAAGTGAGATTGATGACAAAATATGTATTGAATAAATTCAAATAAGGAATCCCAATATTTCTAATTTTCTTTGTAAATGATTGAAAAAGTAATTAGAGATGAACTTAATGCAAAAATTAATACCACTTGGAAAATAATTCCTCATTATTAATTTAATCAAGAAACAAAGCTAATATAACCATTACAAAAAGACTTGTATCATATTGCATGATAAGTAAAAAAATTAATAATAGGAAATAAAACTCATAAAAGAAATAAATTTAACTAAAGAGAACTAAAATAGATTCATAATGACAAATATCATCCAATAATAATATTTAGTCAACATGTAAGAGTCATTAGTAGTTTAACTGACACAAGCACACCTATCATGCATCATAGTAAAAACCTAGGCACCCCAAACTCTTATAATAATATAAAAAGATCAAGATAAGAATAAATTTAGTCATATAAACATAAAAATGACTTCCCAACTCTTGGGTATAAATGTATAATGATTTTAATTTAGTTAAGTGCACATACAATGAATTATACTCTAACCAAAGATTTCTAGTCTAAGAATAGAATTCTAACAATAGATTTCTAAAAATATAATTTTACACTCAACAAAAAAACTCATAAACTCCAAAATAATGAAAAATTGTTTTAATAACTAATTAATTCCCATTGTGGCATCATATTTAACATAAGATTATAACTAAATATTTTTCCTTTAGAATGAAACAAGTGGTTACATGCATAAGTGAGACTTGAACAAACCAAGTGTCTAGAGGTTGGTTCATCTTTGATATTATGGTTGTAGCATAAGAAATATTAGGTTAGGCTTATTACTCATGGAAGGAAATTTTCTTATTAATTTTATTAATGATAAGGCTTATGATAGAATTCATTTTAAACATAATAAGATGTCTTAGGTGTGGGTATCATGTCGTTAATCATGTTTTTCAAAAATGAGCGATGTCTCCACCTTTTTTTTTTTTGAATCGGTCTCTTTCTAGTTCATTTTTATTCAGATATCCATTTGAAAAAGGTTTTACCCGTGCCCCTTTCCTATGTGTTAGTTGTTTATGTGGTGAGATATGTGCTTGAGAAAGTAAACTTAGTGGGGAAAATTAAATGAATTTATTTTCCTCGATAGCATTTTGTTTCAACTCTCATTCTCGCTAATGATAGAATGATTTTATTAAAAATTAAAAACTCAAAATAAAAATACTACGTGGAATTTCTTAATAGACAATGGCCTTAAGATCTAGGTTATCAATGCATAACGCTGAATTCATTTTTACTATTATTGGGAATCCACCTAAATGGATTAATAAGCACTTAAAATAATTAAACGATGGAGAGATCATGAGTATTTGAGTATTCCAATTGGCATTGGTGTTTCTCTTTCTCATATGTGGGATTATTTTCTACACAAGTTTAACAAAAAAAATGAATAGCTAGGAAGTCATGTTATTTTCATTAATTGGATGTGTTAAAATCTTTAATTCCATTTTCCTTGATACTCATATGTATTATTTCTCTTATTGATTCCATCTAAAGAGTGATATCTCAAATTGATTCAAAAGTCAAAAATCATTTTTGGGATAAAAATGGGATGGTACTTAAGGTATGGTTGACATATCTTGTACACTTTGTACTCAAGAAAATGACAACGGTGGATTGGGTATTATTTATCCTTGGAAAAATGAAAATGCCTTAATCTAAGTGGATCTAAGTGGAATTTTAGATCATTATAAGGTACATAACCTTGAAATATCCTTCTAAGGCATAAAGTGCAATTATTTTCTTCTCGAGGTAAGTGGAATAAAGTTAATATCCATGAAAAAGTATTGAATGCCAAATTTGTTAAAATCAAAGGATCTCCACCCATGGCTAGTTTATGGAATAATGGAAAGAGAACTATCAATAGATAACCTAGAAGGATTCATCACTTAGGCATGGACTAAGATTTTCCAAATATTTAGTCTAGTAGAATTGACTAATCATGCTCGATGATCTTCCCCTTTCTCTTGATAATTTTGTATGTGGGTTCAATTTATTCAATAAAGAAATTTGTAGATTTAGATACCTATGGAGATGATGATCATGGAATGGTCTCCTTGGTATTCTATCAAAATTCCTTCATCTTTCAGAATATATTAAAACATTATTGACTTCATTATTTATCTATTCGATGATATTTTTATACTCAATATGTCTTCTCATATCCTATGAAACTTTATTGAGGACTAGAGATGGTAAAATGGAGTGAGATTTTATCAACTCCCTCTTAAAGAAACTTCTCTATATTTCATTCTTGAAATACTAATACATAAAAGCATAAATCATAAGTGGAATATTTAATCTTCCTAAATGTACATAAACCTACCTTTGTTTTAATATTTGGAAATCCAAAGCTGACTATAATACTCATAGCCTTGATTGGGGAGTGGTCAAATAAAAGGTACCCACAACTGATAGGATTAAAATCATTTGAAACATAGAGATGGATTTACCTTTCTTTTACAGAGTATGATGATGTTAGAGTAGGTATTTACCTTAGCTCATGTTCACCTAGGTACTTTATTTACCCTTATTGTATTTATCCTCACCCACTTATGTGTGTGGATATTTATTTTATCTTATTTAGATATTAGGAGATATTATCTAGTTTATTACGTATAGTTATTTCCTTGATCTATGGTATTGACTAATTCTTTCCTTGATCTATGGTATTGACTAGATCATTGATGTCTAGTTCTCTCCTAAATCTATGGACTTAAATAGTTCTTTGATGACTAGTTCTTTCCATGATTTATGGCTTGATCTACGACCTTGACTGGTTCTTAGATTGTTATTCCTTGCCTCTATAAGCAAGGCTCATTCTCAATGTATTTCATTGAGTTCCATAATAATATATGATATTGCTACTCATTTGTTTGCAAAGGTTAATATAAAGTTATTCTCCGGTGAATTAATTTCATCTTATTGATCGTGGTGTTTGAGTAGCATCTCGTGTTCTAGTCCTGCTCAATCTAGTTATCGTTCCTTTTATGGTATCAAAGTAGGAGATTGCTATTGACATTCATCTGTAAGTTTTATTTTGTAAATAAATTGTTTGTATATTCATATATTTGGGATTTGGTCATATTTTTTTGTTGCATGAGGTTTTATGCAAAATAGAGGCTTCCATTGGATCTAGAAGGTGGAAAAACCCTAAGATCGACTATAAACTCGACCATTTCTAGAGGCAGCATTTTTTTTTGTTGCATAGAAACGCACTAGTTTGCCTCAAAATGTGCCAACAAGAAAGGAATGCAAGAAATTATTTTCTGGTTTTTATTGATTTTAGCATTATCTACTTTGGGTTTTTTCTCGTTGTCATATAACGTTTTTGGATTGTGCGCGTAAGCGTTCGGATTCTTTCCTTTTTGGCGGGGTCCACTGATCGCGCAAGCGAGTTACTATTTCAGGAAAATCCGTAGACATCTATTTTTAGGGGGAAGTTCATTTTTGGAACAAATCCAAAAATAGCAGCTTTAACTAAAAGAAGCAGGTGGATGTGACTTTCTCAAAAACAAGCAACACACCCCAAAATAGTAAGTTGTGCAAACACCCATTGAAATCCTTAGCCCTTAGTCATATGGTATGGTCATATGAGGGATTAAATCTTGTGATTCCTACTAGTAGGTGCTTAACTCCAGCCCCCTTTCATTTTATTTGTGTGGTGAAGGCAAAAGCATTTTATTTTGTTTTAGTGGCAACTAAAATAAATAATAGAGCATAATATTGAAAAGCTTGTATCTTTTGATCGGTAACTCGGTTTTGAGTGTCATTTTTTGCAAAAGTAATTATTTTTTCATGCTCTTTCCATTGGAAATATTTATTTTGATAATTTCACTATAAGTATAAAGTGTTAAATATGGAGGAGTGTTGTAATCAATTGTGGACGCAATTTCGGCTGAGTCCGACGTCCTAAACTTTTGGGAGTTACATTCTTCTATCTATCATGGATTCTAAAAATGATATGCTTTTCTCTGAAGTGAGTGGACTTCAAGAGGATATTATAAAAAATTTGGAAGAAAATAGATCTCTCAAGAAGTGAAATTCTCTTCGAGATTCACTCATTCATGATAAGGATACACTAATACACTCCATGCAACAAACACTTGCTAGCCTACATCATCGCCATAATATTGTGGACAGCCATATCCATGCTCCTAGTCCACTTGCAGTTTTTGCTCTTATACCCACTAACATTGATATGTCAGTCTTTGAGTTTATTCTTGTTCTGATGCTCTTAAGCCTCGTGAGGCTTGTTATTGCATGCTCTTCCACATCTGTGTCTATTCCAATAACACATGTTGTGTATCCTACTTCTGCTCAAATACATGGCTATTTTGAGAAGTATACCACTACATTCAGGTCTCACATGCTCTATTTTATGGGTTACACTCGCGGAGGTATTGGAAGACATTCACAGGGTTTTGTTTCTCATAGTCCACGTATTAAGTGGAATTCTCGCCATGACATTGGTTTTCAAGCAGATACTTCATTGGGATCACACATTGACAGAGCTCCTATTTTTGTTTGCTCAACTCTTTCTAAGGATCATGAGTAACACATGAGTTCTACATCTTCACTCAAGATTGAGAAACCTAAGATTTCAGTTGTCGAACATGATCAACCTAACACACATTCTGATGTTCCTTTGCATGCACCCATTGTGCATTTTGCACCAAGTCATATACATGCATCTTCTTCATCCATCCATGTTGATTTGGGGTGGATATCTGATCACTCGTGGAGGTGACATAGGAATTCATTGAGAGGAATCTACAGGCATGGCTCCTCCACCATTCGGCCTCTTGCTCCGATTTCTATACCTTCGCGCATTGTAATGCTTCTTGTTTTGAACATTTTTCTTTAAAGAGATATAATGTATCTCTCTTGTTTGTTGAGAGATTTTGTATCTATATTTTCAACACTCTTAGCATGTTGACAGTATTTCTTGTGGGGAATCTATTCTGTGAAGCCCAAAGTTATTTTGTCAGTATTCAAGTAGTTGATTTTGGGCAACTCATATAGATTTGTAGCATCACTCCACCCATTCAGAAGTATGGTAGGGTGTGGTGTTGATCCTACTTCTTCAGGTTTTGTGTCCTTGCCTTGTTACCTTAGTTTTTCTTGGATCGTGACACTCTAGAGTTTTTTTCCTTGTCTTGTTGTTTTGGTTATTGATCTTGGATTGTGGCACACCTATTTGCAGTAATTGATTGAATTATGTTTGGTGTTTTTTTTCCACTTTTGACATCACTCATTTGACATTCTCCTTGTATGGAGCTATTATGGCGAAGCTCGGTGTCGCTTGTTTTTGAGTTTTGTGATCAAGCATTGGATTCAAACCATAGTGCACACCAAACTTCTTCAAGATTGTATGAGTTTTTTGATCCAAGCTTCAAGGGATGCCTTGCAGTGGATTTTTTCTCTCTCTACTTTGTTGTTACTGGTTTTAGGTAGCTTGTGGTGTCCTTTTTCTCGCTTATTTTACATGATTACCTCATCGTGCCTAGTTTTGAGACTCATACTATGGATATGCCACTTCTATTTTGGCCCCTATCTTCACTTGAGGGGGTGTTCGAGTAGGTATTTACCTTAGCTCATATTCACCTAGGTACTTTATTTACCTTTATTGAATTTATCCTCACCCACTTATGTGTGTGGATATTTCTTTTATCTTATTTAGATATTATAAGATATTATCTAGTTGTTATGTATAGTTATTTCCTTGATCTATGGTATTGACTAGTTATTTCCTTTATCTATGGTATTGACTAGATCCTTGATGTCTAGGTCTCTCCTAAATCTATGGACTTAACTAGTTCTTTGATGACTAGTTCTTTCCATGATTTATGGCTTGATCTACGACCTTGACTAGTTATTGTTTTGAACATTACTATTTCTCAAGGAATAGTTATACCTATAATTTACTCTAATTTCCTTCTTATATTTAATGACTTAGTTTGGGGTATGTGTGCCACACTACAATGTATTAAAATTTTGGGCAAACAATTGGTTGAGTTGAAAGATCAAATTTATCAAGTAGATGAGAACAAAAATGAGTTATATGATAAATTAAAAGATTTATAGTCCTTTGCGATAACTTCTATCACATGAATCCTTTATTTTGGTTGGCTCGGATCTATTTGTAGCCGCTTCCTACATGATGTCAACTTTTGGTTTCGTTTGTTCTCTTTGTTAATTTAATTTTTTTATTATGATCTTCATATTCAATATAAAAAAATAACTCCATTATATTTTTCAAAAACATGTATTGATTAAAGAAGCATTAATATATTTGCACCATTTTGTTGGGTTTGAAGGGGGAAAACAAATGGGCTTCAAATTCCACCATATAACTAAACTATTATGATTCTTCTTGAATGTAAAATAAAACCTTTTCATTTGGGAGTCTAATGATGCCCAATTCAAGATTTAAACCACCCAATGATTATAAAATGGACATCAAATTCAATATTGTAAGTAATTATTTATGCACAAAAATAATAGCCCCCACCATTATACTATCAATTTAGGATACATATTAACATGATTAAATTAAAAGTATCCAAAATAAATGGATAATCACATTGAATAGAGATAGATCCATTAAAAAAACATATGTTTAAAAATAATATAAACATGTGTTTTGATTAAGAATAAACATCCATAATATATTAAATATATTAACATCCATTGATATTTGGTACATGAAGACCAAAATCCACTAATACATTACATATAATGATTTTTGAGTATGATGCCAATACGAGCATCTAATTATACTGTTAGAATTATTTTTAGTTGTATTTGGCATTTTTAGGATATTTACTTGATTTAGTGTTGAGATATTTATTTGAAAATGTGAAGAAAAAATAGACATCTTCTATTTTTAGACTAGAAGTACTAACAATTCATTGAATGTGCATTTAATTTAGTTCAAATCATTAGCCATTCATCCCCAAGAATTTGTGTGGGGTTTCTATGTATAGATAGCTTAATTTAGTCCTATCTTAGTTTGTTTTTATTTTTAGGAGTTTGGAGTACCTAACTTGATTAGTGTGCATGATTAGTGCAGATGTCACTTAAACTAATGATGGCCTCTTGCATGTTGACCATATATTATTATTCGATGAGACTTGTCATCTTGAGTCTGGTTTATTCATCTTTAGTTGAATTTATTCCACCTAGGATTTATAATTTTATTATTATTCTTTAACTTGTCATACTAATATGAATAGTCTTGTTGTAGTGGCTATATTAGCCTTATTAGTTAATTAGTTGTATAAGTAATAGTGGGAAAACTTTTCCCAAGTGGAAACACTTTTTACATTTATTTTATCTCCTATTTTATTTTCTTTAACTCATAAAGAAGACTATAAATCTTTAGCATTACTATAGGAAGTTATTTAATGCATATTTTATCATCAATCTCACTTACAAGTGTACTACTTTAATAACAAGTTATTTTTAGCAAGCTAGGATGGTCATTAACTTAATTTAAAATGGTATTTCAAATCTTATTTACACACAATAAACACATCAAAAATATTAATTTGATATTATAGATTCATTGAAGAAATGTTTAAAATGGTTTTTTAGTCAATGTCAAGAGAATTGTGGCTTCATTGACTTCTACTTCTATGAATATCCCCATCTTAAAAGGAGACAACTTTGAGTGTTAAGGAGACAAGTTAAAGAGTATTATTGTTTGGAAGGGATTTTGGGAGATTATTCTTTATGGATACACTCCACCTATAGATTGGAATAATTTTTCTCAAGATCAAAAGAGATTATAAAAGGAAGAATAAAAGGTAAATGTAAAAGATTTTTTCTATCTTCAAAGTTCCATAGACCCAAGAAGTTATCCAAGAATTTTTGGAAGAAAAAATTCTCATGAAGCATGGAATACCTTAGATAATTCATATTGATGCTCTGCTAAGATAAGAGAAGTAACACTTCAAACTTTAAAATGAATTTTGAAAATATGATAATGTTAGACAATGAAGGATTTGGAGATTATTACATAAATTCAAATGATTTAGTGCAAAGATTGAGGGTTTGCGGAAAAATTATAGAAGACAAGTTTATAGTACTTAAAAATTTGAGATATATGACACAAAGATGGTTGAATATTTTGGTCACTTTTGAGAATTTTAAGGACATGAAAACTATAATTGTTGATGAATTAGTGGGTTCTCTCTTGTCCCATGAGGATAAGATGAGAATATATGAAAAAGATTAAAAAAATATTTGTAAAAAGGTAAGTATTTCAAAGGGTAAATATTAACCTAACTTCACAAGTAGAGGAGATAGAAACCTTACTTATTATTATTACCAAAAACTATGTCATTTAATTTTATGAAATATTGCAAGTTATTTCTAGTTAAGAATCAAGCTAATAATAAGGGTGGAAAGAAGAAATTTCATGTTGAACTAAGTGACAGCTTGAGATGAATCAAACCGTTGTCTCTCATGAAATTTAGGATTATAGTATAGAAAGTATTTATGGTTTATTGATTTAGGTTTCCTAAATCACATTACAAGTCACAAAGATGGTATCAACAAGTTAGACTATTCCTTCAAAAGTAAAGTGTAATTGGCAGATTGAAAGTTTATCCAAGTCAAAGGAAAGGTAAGTATGAAACTCACCTAAATACAAGGTAAGTATGAAACTCACCTAAATACAAGGTAAGGCTGAAAAATTATAATAAAATAATTTCCTAAGATTTTGGCCCTCATTTTCATAGGATATAGTGATGAAATCAAGGCAAACAAGTTTTATAATCCCATTAGTAAAACCATAATTGTTTCTAGGCATTGTAATTTTTTTGAAAATAAGATGTATTCTCTTCATGATCAGATTTATAAAATGTTAATGAGTAAATGAGGAAGCCTCTTGAATAATAATTTAAAGGCTTACAAACTCCTATACAAGTTTCTATCTTGACAGGAAATAATACTAGTTTTTCTCAAGAGATTAGTCATCCATCTACATTAATACCAAGTAAGCACAAGAGTTTTTTGAATCCACATCCAGAAAATCAAATTTTGGATAAAATTTATGAAATGGGTATGACAAGGATTCAATATAAATAAGTTAATTTGTTTGATTATGCTTATGATCAAAATACTTTGTTTTCATAGTTAGCTATGGCTAGTGAGCCAACAAGTTATCAAAAGCTAGTCAAAGGAAAGAGTAGGTTGATATCATGAAACTTGAGATGGATTAAATTCAAATTGATGATACATGGACTCTTATTTATCCTATATATGATACATATTTCATTATAACCAAGTGGGTCTACAAGGCCAAAGTGATCTATGGGGTTTCACAAGTTTCTAGATTAATGGGCAATCCATCACTTAAACATTTATAAGTAGTGAAAAGAGTTTTCATATATGTAAGAGGTAATTATAATCATGATATTCATTTCATACCAAAAAATCAATTATATATAATTGGATACACATATTTATATTGGGGAGGTTCTCTTGATGACAGGAATTCTACTTTAGGTTATTATTTCACACTGAGAGTGGGTTGGTTTCATGGTCATCAAAGAAGAAAAATCTTGACTTTAGGTTTGGGATTGGATTTTTACTAGAAATTATCAAAAGATATTCAATAAATTTAGAAAGCCTTTTAAGCTTTTAATGGTCATCTAAAGTAAATTATTTTAAAACCCTCATATTCATAACTTATTGTAATGCCCCCACTTTCTTTCCTCCTCTCCATTAATGGTGGGTTGTTTCAATGATTATTATTTTAAAATTTAAGATAGATAAATCAATAAATAAACAAAACAAAAGAATTTTAAAAATGTGAAGCGGCGGTGGACGAGGAGTAAAGGTGGTAGGTGGAGAAATTATGAGGCCGGGCACGTATGTGTTTGAAAAATGCATCTAGGGAGAGGGGCTAGTAGTGGTACACCCTAAGTTAAGGGGTCCACAAAATCAATTGTTTATGATATGGGATTGTGATTTTTTCACTAATATGTAGTTTAGATTTGTGTTAACTTATATTTTTTGTTTGGAATGTTCAATTGGAGGGAAAACCATATTTTGAAGTGATTTAAAATAATATATGTGAAAATGCTACAACCATGGTGGAAACCAATACTTGAATATAGGTGAAATTGCTTGAACATTGACTTTTTTGTAGTTGTACATGGGTGAAAGGTCTTACATGTCATGATGTGATTGGCTACTCTACATAATTATTATGTCAAAAATAAATTACTACTACATAGAACTATGACAACTATTGGGTATTGTGTGATCAATAGTCATATCAACTATTGGACCTTGTTCACCTATTGGCCCTCTCCCCTAGGTATGTGTTTGAAAAATGCATCTAAAACATGGGGACATGGGAAGACTTGTCAGGAGTTCTCAGACTGCAAAGGAGTCACAAATTGACTTATTGAAAATGTTTTGGAATTAGTGAAAGAAAATTCAACTAGTAGGTGTCTAGGCTACCTGATTGTTCCACCATTCCTTCATATTCCATCTCTCCCCTAAATATATGCCTTGTAGCAGGGATTAAAGATTTTTAAAAAGAGAGAGAAAAGTTTCATCTTAAGTGTAGCATGTATGCGCAGGAGATATTGACAACCCCAATACCTAGTTGTCTTGGGGGCATGTTTAACAAAACAAATGCATTTTCCAAATTCATGCTATGAGTAATGTGGACGCCTATAAAAGACACAAAAATAGTTTGACCAAACGCTACACGAGATGTGATCTCATGGGATGTCAAAATTTTAGGTTATGCAAAAATGGTTTCGTTTAAACGGATTTAGAAAATTTCAAGAAAACGCAAAGAGTAGGTGTAAAGCCTACTGGTGGTACTTCTAGCCTTTTACAAAATGGGATATTTAAAACAATGTAAGAAATCCACACAAAAATTAAATTTTGAAATCCATTTCTTTTTGTTGTAGAGCTACGAATACCATGGTAAATGTGTATGCAAAAGTTGGGCGCATAAGGCTGGTTATGGCAAGTTATATTGGAACGTGGAGCCATGTATGAAAATATGAGGATGCCTACACTAGGCACATGGACTATCTAATAAAAAAAATTAAAAAGGATGCATTCCAATGGAAGAAACAGTCCAGCATATATACAAAATGGATTTGTAAAAAGATCTAGAAATTTGCAGCAAGGTTTCAGCCCATCAAAGCAGCATGGAGAGTGGATTTTTGTCTTATTGTAGTTGTAATGATCTGTTTATTAGTGTTTACACAAGATGCATGAAATTTTTGACTAAATTCCTAAAAGGAATGCATCTCATGGCCTATAACGATTGCAGAGTATGCACAAAGGGTGCAAGGATGCACTTGTGTTGTTTGATCATTTTCCTAAAAGGAATGAGACCTCAAGGAAACCTCCCTTACCATGGAAGCTTCAATTTTAGTTTCAGGTTTTGGGAAACTGCAGATCTATGGATGGCTAGCAATCACTCAAATGGTGTAGATCTTGGCCCTAGCATGTGCTAGCTCTTGTTTTCCCGTTGGTTGCATGTATTTATCATTTTATGCATGAAAATATATCGTGCCTAAAGGTTTTTAGGGTGCATGTAAAAGTTCCATAGAAAACATATATGCATACATTAAACAAAACTAATGAAATGTTTTCTGAATGTTTGAAGGTGATGTGATATCATCAAATGCGGTGGTCGCGAGTTTTGCACAAAATAGGTATGGTTTTCCCTTTCCTTCTACACTAAATTTTCACTTTCATCATTTCTTTCATTTGGAAATTAAATGTTGAATAATAGGAAATGTAACTCCAACATATGATAAAACCTTACCTCGACCGGAACTTTTAAAACATTAGAAATATGACCTTGAAAGTTGCACTCATGAGCACCACATCCAAATTTACTACAAATATGAAACTTCTAGCATGACCCCTAGTAACATAGGACACCATGGAAAACCTTAACCAAGTTGTTTGAACTCATTTAATGTGTTATTGAGTTGAGTTTTAAATCCCATTTAGCATATTTTCCACTTGTGGTGATGAGCTCGTGTTAGTAAAACATGATCGGTTTTAGCTTCATTACCTCTTAGTTTGAGCAAAACTGAAACCACCACCACCTACCTCTAGACTGCCAATAATAGAATTGTAACCAACCTTCATATCAAAGAAAATTCTTTCAAAATTTATTTTTGTAAGTGGGTTTTGGGGCCTATTGTTATTTGTGCAACTAGAGTTTCTAATGTGAATATGATAAACGACCTCGGAGTTACCTTTATAACTTGAGCCCTATTCATCATAATCAACTTCCATCAAATGTGATGAATTCTATATATATATGGTCGTAATTAGGAATCAAAAAAAATTTGTTTGATCTTAAAATGAGTATTTTTGGGACCCGGATTGTGAGCACAATTTAGTCGTTTTAGCCGAATTTGCAACTTTAGCTACACAAACCTCTTGACGATCGCATTTGACTTCTAACTACTCGTGGAACCTTGTAGATATCGTTTTAGTACTTTATAGAGTGTGAATTGATCAATTTATTATATGAATGGTTTTTAGAAATTATGATGTTTCTCTCTTCCCTCTTCTCTCTCTAGAAATAACTATGAAATTTTGGTTGGTTTTGAAAATGTAAATGGGTTTGAAATGAAATGAAAATTAGATATGAGATGTATGTGGTTATGATATGGTGAATAGAAAATAAAATGAATTCTATACTTTCTCTCTCCATTTTCTCTCTCTAGAAATAAGTACAACAGCTTTCAAAAATGTAAACGAGTTAAAAATATATATATGGGTTTGAAATGAAATGAAAATTGGATACGATATGTATGTGGTTATGATATGGTGAATAGAAAAGAGAATGAATTCTAGACTTTCTCTCTATTCCTTGCTTTCCTCTCAAAAATTAAAAAATGCAATAAAATGTGAATGTGTGAAGAAACGACCTCTCTCCCTATCTCTCTCTCATTAATTTATGTTTAGGTTTGCTTGAAATGATGGATTTTTGGATTGTATGCTTAAGTGTAGGGGATTTCCATACCAGTCCTAGGACTGACCCTACGTTGATTCCGGGTACTTGAACAAGAGGAATTCACGATGTGATATGTTTTCTTGAATGAGTTATCATTGAAAATTTATATTCATCTCACAATACATGTGTTATCTTAGAATAATGGTATGTAGCTTTGTTCGAATAATTGTTCTTATGTACATTTTGAAAAGAAAATATCAATGTGGCTATATTTTATGTGTCGAAATGGATGTGAAGTTGTACTCAAATGTTGTACCTATGTTGTAAAGATATTAAACTAATATTTTACTATGTTAATTATTGATTTATCTCCTTAACACTCATAATGCTAGGTATAATATCATCTTACCCAAACTATCAAAATAAAAATGAGTTTATAATCCCTATCATACTCTCTCCTCCTAATTGAGCCTTTTTGTAGGGTATAAAACATTGATCATGTTAATAAAACACTCTAATCTCATTCAGATTCGTTTTTTTAGCACCTAAGTCAAGTGTTGCAAAGGACAATTCCCTTAAGTATTTTATGAGGCAATGAACATACTTTGTAAACCATGTCATTGATTTAATAAAATATGAATATTAAAGCTAATTTTAGAGTCACTAATATGATAAAACACAACACAATACAAATTCTAAGCACTCTAAAGATGCAATCGTGTAAGCAAATAGGAGAGATAGGTCACTTATCTTATTTGCGCTTATCCTGAAGAAGATCTAAGCTAGAGAAATTAATGAATATGGTGGGGAGAATGTCGTAAATGCTCGATATTAATTCTAGAATTTGTTGACCGAGCTAGACACGAGCACTCATACTAGGGCAAGGGTATCTAGGTTCCAGAGACCTTCTATAGGATCTTGTGACTACGCAAAGGGTTAGAATCTAATTTTTCTATGTCACTAGGATTTCACAATCACTTCCTGTTGATCACTTAATTGTTTTACTTGGATCTTTGAAGTACCGTAACTCCGCAACAAAACCCTAAATACTTGCACAAGTTCACAAAACATCAAATTGGAATGAAAAATGCAATATGTGAAGTTGTATTGACCTTCGTGATCATCTAAAGGATGAACTTATGACCGAGCACTACACTACATTCCAAAATCCATGTAGTTTTGTGTGCTTGTGTGTGAAATAGTGTCCTTAGGTTTCCCTTGTGCCAATGACACCAAGATAGTGGGCTATAGCTAGATAAAATGTAAATGTGTGGGATGGAATTCAGAAGTCCCCCTTCCTATACAGTGTATGCATAGTAATCATCCCAAAAATGCAGTCCATTTGATAATATGTAGATATTTTAGCCCTTTTGAATTAATCAACCTTATAATGGTATGTATGTTGTGTATATATAGGGATATCTTGTTTGAATTTCGACACTAGTGACACGACATGCCGACTAGGACCTTGAGATAGGAGTAAGAAAACCAAAAAGGTTGACCACAAATATCAAAAATGTGAACAAGAAAAAGAGGACAGGAGCACCCACAAGGTGGACAAGAGCACCTAGGTGCTAGTTTCTAGACCCAGGCATTGGTGTCCTGAGATAACTGATGAAAAATGTAAGAAAACTAGTAGATAGGGATCCCTGTGACTGACTAAAATTGACACATGTGAGAGAGAAAGATAATATAAATAACAAAGCAAGTAAATGGACTAGGAAGTGTGTCACTAGTGAATACTTTTCTTACTCAAGATCCATGTATATAACAACATACTTCGCAGTATAGTAAAATAGTAATGTGTGGGTGATTTTGTTTCTACTTTTTCCCCCCTTTATGCTATTTGAATGAAATTCAAGTGGTGTAAAGGAAGTAAGGAACACACATGTGAGAAATCTGGAGAATCCCTGTTATAGAAGTATGGGTAGAATATACATATAACATAGCAAACCATGGATTAGTGTGTTGATCCATATGGCATAAATAGAGACAGTGACCCATCGTAATGAGAACTTGGAGAAATTTATGACTTGATTTAGAGAATTTTGGGATTTCAAATTTTTACCCATGGAGATTTGTGAGGGGTAATGAGTGATCAATTCCCAACCTATTTTAAAAAAAATTATCAAGGGAGGATTTAGGCATCCTTTCACTAGAGGAAGAGTGTTGGGGAGAGAGGTCTAGTTTTACTCTTTAACCATGACTACATCCTTAAATAGGTCCAACCGCTGCATACCGCTAGAGACCAAATATAGTTCCATGTTGAATAACCCATATAAGAGCAATATAGGAAAGGCAATGACGTCTCACTTCCCCCACTCCCACAAGTGCCGCGATTCATATAGTACTAGATGGCTTTCATGTTAGGTCATATGGAAGTGATGCAAAGTGATTCCCATGTTAGGTCATCTAGGAAGGGTAATGAACTAATGTAACTCACAAGTTCAGTCATCTAGGAGAGGTAGTAATATATTATATGTTGTATCAATCGATTGATTTGATTTGAATAGTGAAATATTTGAATATATACGATAGATTAGTCATGGAGAGATTTTTTTCCCCAAATTGGGTCATTTGGGGGAATAGATTCCAAGGTATTTGAATAGATATATTTTCTCCTTTGATTGACTACCTGTAAAATAAAAATTTTGATAATGATGTATTTGGAGTGTGGAATGATTGTATAGTATCATGAGAGGGATCATAGGGTGATCCAAATTTATGCCCCACTTTTGGCGAAAGGGGAAAGGCTAGAAAATAATGAGTACTAAGTTGAAAGTAAAGGGAAATGGCATAATAGTGAACAAGATGTATTATAGAAGATGTTGCAAGAACACATGTATGTAGAGTTAAAAATGTGCCAAATTGGAATATAGAATCGTGGAATGTGTACAATACGGTGGTAGGAGAAATTATGAACCAAATAACGTAAACAGAGAAGAAAATGGAATAGTGAAGCTCAACATATAAGTGAAACTGTGTCATGTATTAGTTGGGAGAATGAGTGCAAATGGTGACTATAGTAAATGGAAAATTGGAAAAAAATTATATATAGTAAGAGTACAAAGTGAATAGTGATTTCATTTGTACCATGATTGAGTTGGAATTTGAACTTCGAGCTTGTGAAGATGACATAGTGAGGGAAGTGAGGTTGATGAGGTCCGAGAGAGTAATGACAATTGTGGCATCACAGATGACCAATGAGTTGGTGAGTATGATTGATTTTGAAATTTTAGGTGAAATTCACCTGAATTTATCAATTTTTTACAAAATTAGGAATTTTATGTTTTTGTGTGTTTCTAACCTACGCAGGAGTGGCCAAGGCCTTGACATTGTTTGAGATGCCAATGCCTAGGTCCGGGCTCTAGTGACATGCTTCTAGGTGCCCCCGACTGCTCCTAGGCAAAGGGCAACCCATGAGTGAGTTTTACTAGTACATCCCGAAATAGTAGTATTTTTATTATTGTTTGATGTTGATTACCCGGTTTTGAATATATATGAGATACTAAAGGAATATTTTTGGTGGTGGTTACATTGCATAGAGATACATAAATTTTATTTCCACAGAGTCGAATTTGAGCATGTTGCTGACTTTGGGGTTATTTGATGTTTAGTGGTACATATTAGACAATGTTGTCCTGCGGCACATAGTGAGATTGGGGGAGGTTCTCCATAATATTCCTATGGTGACTACATTGTGCGAGATGTGGTGTGTTGATACGTATACTTTTGGTTTCCTGTTGGGGAGATGACAAGAACCCTATAGGATGTATATCATATATTATGACTACTAGTTGTGGGCAAGAGAGTGCAAGTGTTAGTCATAGTAGATGCTCAAAGGTAGATGAGGGCAGCGAGATGATACTTTATAGGCTCACAGGTACAAACAGAGACCCATATTAGTTTGGATTCCATATTGAGATCAAGTTTTCCATAGTTACATAAGTTTATCGTAGTGGTTATTGCGTCATCAAGTGGCGGTAGAAGGTGGAAAAGTGGGTATATTGTATAAGATGCATAATATTTTTCTCGTGCATAGATTAGAATGAGATTATATTTTCATGGGCGCGATGTGTGTTATTGCATTTATGCGATATATATATATATATATATATATATATATATATATATATATATGTTTACACAAGATGACCATGGTGGTGGACTAGGCATCACCACATTGTTACATGTATGGGCCTATGAGCATATTGCAATATTATGGCCACTCGGTGGGCCATGTGATGATTGGGAAAGACCCGATATATTCACAAAGAAGATGGGTAGGTACCTAGAGCATGAGGCTAGATACCACTACTCATAGGTGGATGCTTGATTGGATGGGGCCAAGGGCCATCATATAGACACCATATAGGGACTATGATGGATGACTAGAGGATGGAGTAGAGATGCGGTGAATTCCATGCACCATGTGGTGAAAGGACCAGTTCCTAGGGGTGGTTGATTTGTTCCAAGTGGATAGGGTATCACGTAAGTTTTTATGGCTCAAGATGTGCATTAGATCCGTATGTATGTGTGCAAGCTACTAGAGCACTAAGGCAGCTAAGAGTGAGAACCAGGGCCGATAAGAGCACAACTAGTGCACCCTAGCCTATATGAGGTAGATGCAGCCATAGAGCATATACAAATGGATGATGATGTTGAGTGTACCAAGTCCTATAATGAGTGGTGGATGGCACGTCGATGGGTGTTATTATTTCCAGTTGTTGTAAATGGTGTAGGTGGACCATTGGCTAGAGGAGTAGAGGGGCAGGCACCTTCCCCTAATGGAGATAGCCTAACAACAGAACTAGTTAAGTATAAGTATTATTTGTTAGTACTTTTTGTGTGTTACTTAGTAGTTGTATGTGTGTAATTACTAATACAGTTTTTGGATGGTTTCGGGTGATGCCTATTGTTCATTTATTGTTGACTCATTGATCTGCATGCTGACATAGAATGTACCTCTGGATGTGATCATGGGAGGTGGGACGTTAGAGTGAGTGGATAATATTATTGGCGAGCATGCCCATTTTTTTAGCGAGTGGCGATAGTGGCAGCCACATGTATTGTACTATTGAGTAATCATAACGAGGTTCATTCCAAAACTTGGCAAACTAGGGATGTTGTAGGAGGATGAGCACTAGTTCAAGACATATATTTGAGATATGTGGAGTTGCAGACCAATTCATAAAGTATTCGGTGAGGTGGCCTTACTATAGAGATAGGTGGAGAGATATAGAGGTTGCGACCAGCGGTATAGATTGAGTGGTGAAGCATATAGTTCTAGAGCTCCCACGATTATAGACAATGATAGTGAGGATGACATATGATGGATATAGTTATATTGATGGATGGAGGATTTTCCCCAACAAATGTATTTTTGAAATGAAGATTTTTTCGATATATATATATATATAGATGGATGATTGGTATTATTGTGTTGTGTTGATTTTCATTTATATGTGATGCGATGATTGTGGTTCATATGTTGGTTTGTGATGTTGAATGTTGATTTGAAATAGATGATGATGTAGATAGGAAATAGATAAGGAATGCTTGAAAATTGGATTGTATGTATGAATGAAGATAGATAGTATGATAAATAGTAATATATGTATGTGATATGTGTAATGTATATTTAATAATTTGAACTCAATGATATGCAATAGTAAAAGATTGATTCCTTTCCATTTGTAGGATTAAAAATGATGGATGTAATTACATGTGATTATAATAAAGAGGGGGAGAATAGTGATGCCCCCAGCATATGTGTAGGAAAATGAGGTTCATTAATATAAGACCCCTTGATAATAAAGAATGAATTTATAACTAGAGTGTGTCATCAGAAATGGCTTGAGATTGTGTTGTTATAGAGATAGAGCATGAAGCGCAGAGACCATAAATAATGAGTGAGGTTCTTATTGTAACATATCTCTCAACAACATGAGTGCATCATCGAGAAATGAGGTCATCATATATAAATCACCTATAAAAGATAAAGAGGCATGTGAGGAATAGTGGAAGCATGTGAAATGGTAGCATCATGAGTGTAATTGTCAAACTAAATGTCGTATGAAATGTGTCCAATGATGGGAAATGTAGTGGTAGGAAGATAAGATGTCGACATATTAGGAATCCAATAGCGAGTAGTATCAATGTGAAGTGGATGAGATGATGTCATGATGGATGAGCTAGGTGGAGGAAGCAGATGGATAAATTATCTTAGGAGATAGATGAATGATGACATTAGAAGTGGGTAGAGGAGATAAATGAGTAGAAGTGGAAGCGTGCTTATGTAAAATTCAAGAAAATGAGAGCTCACGAGTGAGAGCCAAAGGAAATGGCACCCTTAACTTCTAATTTTTGTAACTTGTCATGAAGGGCATAACATTCATTCTCGCGATGTCCATTATTGCAGGTGTAAATTACAATAAGGACGATCATATTGGTGATGCAAGGAATAAGGAGGAGGATGTTGATTATAGGGTAAGTGAATTAAGTGCTTATCAAGCAAAGTATGCAAAACATCATGAGGCTTACTAACATGGGAGAAATACAATTTCTCCTAAGTAGGAGATGGAGAAGACTTAGGTGGAGAGTGACACGATGGAGGATATGGAAGGACGTTAATGAGGTGGAGGGGATGGTACATGCTTGTGAGGTAGAGGGGATGGAGACCTTGGAAGATGCTTAATAGATGGAAGAGGAGAAGAATTATAAGATGATGAAGCAGTAGAAGGAATAGAATGGGCTTCTATAATATGTGCAGAAATTAAATCTTATTCTAGATCAATAAATTTATAACATAAAAGCGTAAACGATTCACATGTATCATATTGTAATCTTTCTTTCAATGCAAGAATCAAACCACTATAAAAGGTAAATCACTTTTCTAGATCAATAGGTTTAAATAATAACTTATGCATTCATGAATTGAAGGGTAAAATGTAATCTATAATGGGTTCTTTCTTTCCTTGATGCTATCTAGGTAAGTGATCATGTGTAACTCTAGGACCATTGTTAAGTATAAAATGTCTAAGAAAAGCATTTTTCATTTCACAACATGTACTTGATAGATCCATAAGGAAAATCAGTACCATTGAATAGCATCATCAACAAGACTATGATGGAAATATTTTAGTAACAAGTGATCATTAGAATAAAAATCCATAGCTAAATGATAATGCTTAAGATACAAATATGGATTGTCAGTGTCATTAAAACATGATAAGGTACGCAAGATAAAATCCTTAGGAAATGTTGAATTGTGAATTTTCTTTGGAATAGGATTGCCATGAAGAGAATTAATGTTAATGGAAACATAGTAGGATTTACTTTTGATAGTAATAGATTGAACCTGAGATTTCAAATGTCCAACAACATGCATGAGTGATAAATTATCATGTGAGGAAATCATAGAAGAAGTGAGAGGCACATAAAGAGGTTGAAGTTTTCTATTGTGAGTGATCATAGGAATGTGAGAAGAATAAGCGGAAGATGAAAGCTCCATGGGAATGCTAGATGCAAATGTTGAAGAAATAAGAGGAGGTGTATTAGTGAATGTACTAGGAGAAATACAATAGAAACAAGAAAATCAAGCGGATGTAATAGGAAGTGTGTCACTAGTGAATACTTTTCTTACTCAAGATCCATGTATATAACAACATACTTGGCAAAGTATAATAAAATAGTAATATGTGTGTGATTTTATGCCTACAAACATATTTGGGAAAGCTAGGCCAACATTTATAATTGTTGTAGGTATGATCATATCATGTATAAGTTTAATCCTCATGTGCGTAATTTCCCTTAGTAACTTGGTGGGTGCCCAAAGCCTTGTAAATATATCTATTGGTTTCACCTACAATTGATCTCATGTGAGATCTAAATTACACGAGTGGAGGTTACGTGTCAATTTATCTAGTGCATTAAACTCTTGCATTGAACCCTTTTTTCCCTCTTATGAAAGTGTTCCCTTGGTGAGTAGTAGTGGATTACCTCAGGTTAATCAAAGGTGTTGAGAGGTAATGATTTCAAACTCTCTTGTAATGTCTTGTAGTAGCATGTAGTTTTCCCCTTGAATGCTTTTAAATTTAGTAGATCGTGGACATCTCTTAATTTTATTGATCGGAAAACTACGATACATATTTACCCAATGATTGAAATATTTCCTTGGGAGGCATTTAAAATGCATAAAAATATTTGGGATTTCTCGCTTGTAATATGCATTTAATACTTGAGTTTCTAAGAGCAATGAGATGATTTTTCTTGTGTGAGATCTTACTCCTCGTTGTCTTAAATCCCTAAGTGATAAGTAAGTGTTATAGGAATTACATTTTTTCTAAATGATGCCAACACAGGACCAAAGTAACCACGTAAATGTAGTTAGAACAAGGGTAAATAAGATTAAATTAGGGAATGATCGCTACGAAAATCGTATGCCCTTGAGCGATGTCAAACCAACTAAAATGCCTAATGTGATCATAAAATGAATGTAATAAAGGAGAGCTTCACGAGTGATAAAATAACCTATTAAATCAAGAAACCAACTATGAGGCATGAACACATACTTTGTACGCATAAATGTGGTTAAACATGTTAGGTAAAATATATTTTACTATAGTTAATTTTGCATTTACTATAGTAATTTGGTAAGTAATATATAATTCTTATATGGTTATGTTTATATACCATCTATATTGTTTGTATTAAACATACGTGATGTTGTTGTAATTATTTTTATATCATTTTAACAATATTTTTGTCTCGTATTGTTTCTGGTTATACATGTGAAACTTAATACTTTATTTGTACACGATTGTGCGCGATATCTATACATATTGCATCCATATCAAGTGTAATTGATTTTCTTGAATATCAATATAACAATTTGGTGTTTGTCCCTATTATTCATTTACATTTGGTACCAGAGAGACGGTTGAAGCTCCATGTCAAGTTGGAGAAAGGTTTCATAGGTAGAAGTGTCTTGGACAAGAAATTTGTGTTCTAGGAGAGGCTTTATTTCCTCCAAAGAGCTTCCCATACATCCCTACATCCCCACAACCCTCTGCTCAATTCCAGTGTTTGGAACGTAAATTTGTTTTTGCACCGGGTTCCCCTACACCAGAAAAAAAAATTACAGGAAAAGAAATTAAAAATTTTTTTTCTCCCCATAAGGGGTTTTACCTCTAAATTTAGAGGTTCAGTTTAATCATCACTATTGCGTTTAGCAGCTTCTTAATTTGGAGGACTTTATGCCATATTTAGATTATAAGCCTACCCACCGAGCTGGTTGAAGAGATATCCATTGAGTTAAAAATAGAGCTTTATATTGAGTTGTTTGAAAGGTTTTGCACCGAGTTAGGAATGTTTCATCGACCAAGCACCATTGAAGTCATCCCCCACCGGTCATGCTTTGAATCCCTTCTTCCTTTTATCGGAGAGCCTCGAAATTCATGCATTGGTGTAGGTGCATCACTTATATACACCCACCGAATCGAGCGTCCTTAGGGTGAATCAAACCAAATGCCGAGTTATTTTTTGCATCAAGCGAGCTCTACACACGTGTCGCACTCCACCTCCATCCAAGTCGCTTCCCCCAATGAAGATCTACATCAACAATCTTCAAGCAATCTTGTTAACACTTTATTTGAGCCCCTCCATGTTGCTCTAGCCATTCATTAGCGAGTTGAGGCCATTCCACCATCCATTGTGCACTAAGCCCTATGCAAAGAAAAAAGTAAATAGAAAACACGATGGTCGAGTCGTTTTGATCTTCATCAGCAACCTTGCATCCATGTTAAGCATTTTCCAAGCAAAAAGATAATTGTGTGCATTGAATCATGCTACTCTGCATCCAATACAAATAGTGGTGACAATATCAAAACAATAACCAAATCTTTAATGGTATTCAAATATCAAGCCGAGGATAAACAAACGCAAAAGCCAAAAGATATAGCTAAATTCATTTTATCAATGAATACATTATTCTCCCCCCACCAAATAATAGCTACATGGTCATAGCAACTCCTTGCCTTGACTTCATTCAAAAGGTAGGTCATTTTTTGAAGTATTTGTATATTTGTTTTACCTCATACCATATGTGCAGATAGCGCATGAGTGGCTAGAGGGGAGTTATTAGAACATTTTGATTGGGGAGGCCCTTTGTTCGACCCCCATCTACACTCAAAGTTTTTTATATGGTTTAAAATTGGCAGTAAAAAATAGTAGAAACCACCAACTATAGCGTAAAAACCCCTCTAAATTGCCTAGTCACAATTAAATGAGGGATACTAAACTTAGCCGAGAAATACATTTTTAGCTATTTTTTGTATTTTTTTTTCTCCGAGAGTCACACAATGCTCCGAAGGCCACCAAGGCTCAGTAAAAAAATTGCTTGTCATTCAATTTTCCAGTGTATTGATGTATTCTATATTTTTTAGTGGATTGTACTAATTTTCAGGTTGCTATATTCAACCATAACCTTTGTAACTGCTAAAAATTGGCAAAGCATTGTAAACAAAATTAGTGAAAATTGTGGTTCTATAACACTCACAAGATCTTTGGATCTCATTCACATCATTCGGTATAAATAGTGCATCTGGGAAGTGCTTACAAGTAAAGTAATCATGACTACTACTACACTTAACACCTAATATAGTTGCAACAACGTCATTTGGGCATCAACCCT
The DNA here is from genome assembly GCA_018340775.1 of Taxus wallichiana var. yunnanensis. NCBI lineage: Eukaryota > Viridiplantae > Streptophyta > Pinopsida > Cupressales > Taxaceae > Taxus > Taxus wallichiana. The sequence goes on from CM031235.1 coordinate 225,999,393, forward strand.
TTAAATCGATAGGGAGTAATAAGGACACAATGCACACACTTTAAGCCCTCTCATCCATCTATGAATGATTACATAACGTAAATCCGAAACTGAAAATATCTTAGTATATAGCCAAGTTACATGCGCGTATGAGGATATTTCTTTGATTCGGTGTCAATAATTGCACATGATCCCTTTCAAGAATGTCTTGGTACCACGTATCGATTATTTCACGTATTTTAACACCTCTTTCACATATTTCCAAGTATATAGAAAGGGCGAGCTTCTTCCATGTACCGACCAAGGTATATTAGAAGGGTGCGTATATAGAAAGGTTAGGTATATTGGAGTGATGGTATATAGATTTGGAGATCATATACCCGAGTGATAAGATCCTTACCCTTTGTCACTTGAATTCATAAAATGGGCACCAACACCCTCAAGTTCTTTCTTCCAGATTCACAACTCCTTAAAGGAGATAAGTATGCAGCATGGAAGACAAAAATCAAAACACGTCTTGAGTTTGAAGAGATTTGAAATGTTGTGAATGGTTTTGTAACCAAATCAACAACTGATACAACCCAACAGTGACAGTTTGATAAATCCAATTAGAAGTCCAATCTGATAATCTTGTTTTCATTGTCTGACGACGTGTAACCCCACATTTGAGATGCCAAATCTACCAAAGAAGCATGGGCTAAGTTGATCTCAGTGTATGAGGCCAAGAACAAGAATTTAATATTGAATTTGTAGAGTCAGTTACACACACTGAAGTTCAAAAAAAAATAAGAAAATAGAAACTTTCTTGAGAAGAGTTTCCGAATTGAGGGCTTCATTTCTAGCCCCTGGAGAGGAGGTCACCGATGAAGCTCTCATTCCCATTGTTCGAGAGAACTCCCTCCTTTGTATCACATTCTTGTGACAACACTCAACTTATCGATCGATAGTTAGCTTTGACAAGTTAGTGAATTTACTCAACAAGAGGAATCTATATACAACAAAGATGGCGAAAAGGAGAAAGAACTTTCTTCTCATCAGAAATAGAAAGGAAAAGGAAAAGGAAAATCTCATTCTTCTTAAAATTCCCAAACACAACATCAGCATGGGGACAAATAGAATAAGAATAAGAATAAATGTCCTATCTACAAGAGAGGACATGATTTAAAATATTTTTGGTTCAATACCTTTAAGAAAGGTTCATCAAGTCATTCTGGACCTCAAAATCAGCAATCTCCAAAGGGACATTCTAACTACAATCAAGGGCAGAAGAAGGGGAACTGGCAAATAAAACCCCATCAACAAGGAAATATAGTTGAGCAAGAAGAACATTCAGATAATGAAGACTTCTTGTACACTACTCATTCAAGTGAACCTTCCACGTCATCTAGTGATGTCTGGTATGTTGATTTGGGAGCCACTCGACACATGACCAGCCATAGAGACTGGTTTACCATAATGAGGGACACGCCTTTAAAAATCACGTTTCACTTGGTGATATTCTCCGTACACCCTACAGGGATTGGGAACATTTCTCTACCTCTTGGTTCACACAATTGTAGATTATCAAATGTATTATATGTCCCTGGATTAACAAAAATATACTATCAGTTAGTCAACTTCTAGATCACAATCTAAAGATTGAATTTGATATTCATTCCAGATAAGAAAATGTGTTTGATTCAAGACAAATCACGAGGCTCGAAAATAGTTGTAAAATCCTCCAATGTGGGACGTGTTCCAAATTGATTTTGTCCATAGAGAGGCACTTGTGGCTAATAATTCTACCTCTGCACAGTTATGGCATCGGAGACTTGGTCACATCAGTTTCAAGTATCTTAAAACACTTCACCGGTACAACATGGTAAAAGGATTTCCATCTCTCCAAAAGGATATAGATAAGTGTCCTCACTACCTAGCAGGAAAACAACATAGAGCTTCATTCCAAAAGAGTACTTATCAAGCTCATGGTAAGCTTGATCTGGTTCATGTCGATCTTTTTCATGTGATGATGCAACCGAGTCATTCTAGATTTTAGTACTTCATGCTTTGTGTTGATGAGCATTCGAGAAAAAATTGGATATATTATCTTCATAAGAAAAGTGATGTTTTTAGACCTTCAAGAAGTTCAATGTGGCTATTAAGAATGAGACTGGTCATCACATCGATCTCTTCACTCGATTAAGGGGGAAATTCACCAAAGTGATGAGTTAAAATCCTACCTACAAGCTCACGGAGATTCGTATCGACAAATGCCTCCTCTACACACACCACAAAGAAATGGTCTTATTGAGAGAAGAAATCATACTATCATGGAAATGGTGTGGTACATGATCGATGATTTTGGACTAGCAAGGACATTCTCAGGCGAAGCAACAAAGACAATTGTATATTTGTTGAACAAAGTGCCCATAATTGCTCTTAATGGAGTAACACCACATGAAGCATGGTCAAAAAGGAAGCCATCTATTGCACACCTCTCGAGTATTCGAATGCAAAGCAAGCATGCACATACCCAAGAAGAACATAAAGAAGTTAGATGTAAATTCATATAACTCATCTTCATTGGCTACAGTGAAGAAACTCTTGGGTATAGATTGATGGATCCAAAGACCAAGAAAATCTATACCAGCAAAGATGTTGAGTTTTTTTAGAAGAAGGAAGTATATATTCCTCCTCCTCTAGAACTCACCTGATGTATATATTTCCCTATTATAAATACATAAGTTGATGTTCCCACGTAAGATGACATTGATGATGGGCATGATGGTTATAATCGATAGAACCACAACCCATGGGAGCAGTTAGCATTTGCCCAAGTGGTATACTAGCATGATACGAGATGCAAAATTGGATGTTCCACCAAATACATCCACCACTGGACCATGGACTCATAGTAAAGCACGAGAAGAAGTAAACCTTTATTTGATGAGTAATTGAATCTAATGATCCCTCTACAAATAGAATCCCTACAGTCAAAAGCTTGGAAAGATGCCATGGATGTTGAATATAAGTCAATGATGAAAAATAACACTTGACAACTTGTCAATCTTCCACCAGGGAAGAAACCCATTGGTTACAGATGGATATTCAAAACAAAGTACAAATAAAATGGGACTATATACAAGTATAAAGCATGACTAGTAGCAAAGGGGTACACAAAAAATAAGGCATTGATTATGAGGAGACATTTTCTCCCACAGCTAAGATCAAAATGATCAGGATGATCTTTGCTCTAGCTACACAGTTTGGTTGGAAAGTCCATCAGATGGACGTAAAAAGTGCCTTTCTAAATGGATATCTACAAGAATAAGTCTACATGACTCAACCTAAGGGATGTGTCATACTTGGTCAATAAACAAAGGTATGCAAACTCACGAAATCTCTATATGGCCTTAAACAGGCACCCCAGGCTTGGTACATCAAAATAGATGAGCATCTCGTATAATATGGATTCATCATAAATCCATACGATCCCAATATCTACCTCAAAAAGAAAGGGGGAGATTGTGATTGTTGTTGTTTATGTCGATGATCTAGTCATCACCGGCGCTTCGGTGAAGATGGTCAATGCAACAAAGAAATTTCTTAACCGATCGTTCAACATGACAAATCTCGGGCTCATGCACTATTGTCTTAGATTGAAAGTATCATAGAAAGAGAATCACATCTTTGTCTCTCATTTGAAATATACTAAGACAACACTTGATAAATTCAAGATGATGGATTATACACCTATTGCTATGGAGAATAGATTGCAGTTATCTCATTCGATCCATCTCCTGTGGTAAATGCAACTATCTATCGGCGCTTGATTAGGAGTCTCATTTACCTGACCTACACTAGACTAGATATAAGCTTTGCAGTGAGCTATCTATCCAAGTTCATGCAGGAACCCATATTTTATCATTAGAAGGCAGCAAGGTGGATCTTGAGATATCTCAAGGGAACAATGTATCTTGGTCTAGAATACAAGAAGAATGAAAACTTCTTCTTGACTGGATATTCGATTCGATCATGCAGCAACACCGATGATAGGAAATCCACTTCATGATTTGTATTATTTTTGGGATTTGGAATGATACCATTGGGAATCAAGAAACAACACTTTGTTTCTCACTCTTCTAGAGAATTTGAATATCGTGCCAAAGGAGAAGTTGTCTATGAAGTGATACGACTACGCGCATACTTGCAAGGACATGGAATACCACAGATATAAACCTACCACCTTGTATGTTGAAAATGAAGGTGTTCTCAATCTTGTTCATAATCCAGATTTTCATGAAAGAACAAAGCACATTGAGTTACAGGTACATTTCATGTGCGATCATGTCTTGAAACACAATATACTAGCTTCAATTTTTCCCAACAGATGAACAATGAGCAGATATCTTCACAAAGTCACTTGCACATGAAAATTTTGAGTTGTTCAGAGAATTCCTCTCCTCATCCCTTGAGGCAATGCAAAATTAAGGGGGAAATGTTAGGTAAAACATATTTTACTATAGTTAATTTTTCATTTACTATAGTAATTTGGTAAGTAATATATAATTCTTATATGGTTATGTTTATATAACCATCTATATTATTTTTATTAAACATACGTGAGGTTGTTGTAATTATTGTTATATTGTTTTAACAATATTTTTGTTTATATTTTTCCCGATTGTACATGTGAAACTGACTTCTTTGTTTGTACATGGTTGTGCAATATCTATAAATATTGCAGCCATATCAATTGTAATTGATTTTCCTAAATATCAATATAATAATCAGGATTTCATCCATGTTCTTCATTTACAAAACAATGATGCTAATGAAATAATGAACATGTATCCTTGAGAATGGAATACCTTGGGTGTTACCAAGGTCTTATGAGTTAAGGATATTGCACTCTAGTTTGACTTGTAAAATTTAGTAGAACCCTTGGGCGATAGATGGGAATACATGAAACCTAGGATCACTCAAGAAGTAGAATTTATGGCCAAAACCTATAATTAACCCATAACTATCGAGAATGAATCCTTAAGATGATGAATTATAATTAGAGTGAAATGTGATATTTGTCACTTAAATCAATACAAAACCTCTATACTATTAACACAGTGGAATGTACTTTTCCATGCGCAACATGATTTCTAAAAACAAGGAGTTCTAACTAGAACAAATGGATTTTGAATCACATCATGAATGATGAAAATTAATTTGTAACATATATAATTTGTTGTAATAAAGTTTGAAGACAAAAAGAGGGTAACTTTAGTGTTTGAATGCTACTATGAAAATAACTCGGAATCAGTCTACTCTTGACCTATAGCCTTCCTTTTTACTTCATGTGATTTTTCCTCCTTGTAATGAAATTATAATGCTAAACCAAGTAAACATGATTCTTAGAAACAAAATCTTAGGACAAGTAATGGTAGACTCATGGGTGTGTAAATGCTCTTAATCACCATCAAGTTTTTACAAAATTAATTGTGATAAGAGAAAGGAGAAAAATAAAATGGAACCATCATAGGTAAAATGTTAAATGAAATAAAGAAAATGTAGCCTAGTTTTAAGAGGAATGAAGGTTTACATGTTAAGTGTTCTTCAAATAATTAAGGTCAATTAATGAAAATAATATTGTAATAAATATGTAACCATGAAATGTTGTGTCATGGAAAGTTCCTAATTGTAAATGTATATTGTAGTTGGATCGTTGTTTGTACTTTGTCATTTGGGGAAAATTGGCTTTGATGTGCATCATTTTTTCATGTTATCTATGTGGGTTCATGTTTGTACAAACGTCTTATGTGTTGTGTTTTATCCTAAGTGATCTCATGTGGTGGTGTCATGTGCCCAAGACAATGTAAGTCAAAAAATATTTGTGTATTTTTTTGTTGTATTTGTGTGTCAAAATTGTGAGTGTGACACTTATATCATAGCCATTTTTATATTTTCATTCAAATAAGCATCATTGGTAAGAAAAAAAAATCAAGAATACCAAGTCCCTCTTATGTTGGATCAAATATGGGAATTATAAGAACTCTAAATTATTCTTTCAATATTTCAATCATAAATGTAGAAAGGAATTCATCTCTACTTTTGTAATGTTGATGGAAATGTACAATCTACTACTAAAGGTATCAAGTATGTGTTTTTTCTCATTTTCAAAGATTCTTGTAGGATACTCCTTTTGATGGTACTTCCCAAGCGAGAATTAGATAAAGTCATTAAAAAAATTTACCTCTATAAAAACCAATGAAATGAGGCTAGAACTAGGTTGACTCCTCACTCCTAAAGAACTTGAAAAACTTTGCTTTCCATGGCCAAAAATGAGAATTTTGGTTTAGATTATTTTCCTACTCGAATTTTTCCAAGCCTTACAACCTCTCATCCACAATTACTTCTACCAAGTCTATCTTGAAGTTGAAATTCTTGGTTCTCTATGTCAATGAGATAATTGTGGCCTCATAAAATTAAATATAAAAGGAATAAATATAAATTGTATTATTGGATGGTGCATGATCATTCTATTAAACACCACCTATGAGATCAAAGTGCCTAAATATTTGGCCTTTAGAATAAAACAAGGGGTTTAAGACATGGTGATATGTAAAAACCAAGTTTCCATGAGGTTGATTCATCCTTGACAATCTATTTTTAACATGGGAAATACTTGTTTCATCGATATAGATAAAATAACCGTACACAATTAGAAAATTTAAGCATAGGAAAATTTGAATAATCGAATCTCTTACTAGAAATAAGGTTTTAGAGTGATACCATTTTTTTTAATTAAGGAGATTTCTATTTGAAATAGGTAGTGAAAAACAGATATAGATGGTGATTCAAAAAGACCTAGAAAAATCAATGCAAACTAAGAACCTTGACGAACACCATAGCACTCTTTTAATGGCGTACCCAGAACTGTAAAAATAGATATCTACTAGATATAAGATAATGTAAAAATAATTTGATGACCCTATTATTGTGCTTTGGGGCTCTAAAAACCTTGCTCATTTTTCGAATTTAATGTGAGTTATTTGTAAACTAATTTCCTTTCTTGGGACCCTAATGAAACTACAACAACTTGCAAAATTGTAAGTCTTGATCAAGTTAATGGGAGCCTATATTATCCCTCCATTATTATCAGGCCCCTTATAATTTGAAAAAAATTGAAAAAAGTACTTAGTATAATGTAGTTCAGAGACATTTAAGTGTAATGTAAGAACCCCAACACTTATCACTTTCAATGCTCTAAACAATACAAGTAATGCTTATATGATCTTCTCTAAATCCTCAAAAAAATTACATGGGGATTTTTTTGAAATAAATGAATTATATTTTTCTTCTATAAATTTAATGGATGACCTCTTTGGTGATCAAAAATGTCTAAATGCACTAATGCATTTACATATTTATAGAATTTTCTAATTTAAATTAAGACTTTATTAGTGTGCATGTAAAGGTGGAACAGAAGGAAACAAAAAAGGGTCATAACCCCAAGGGGATGTAGATCGAGGTTCAAAAAGGCCTACAATAAATGACCATAAATACTATGGTATAGTTTTGGTAACCAAAACCATGGTGGTCTAGTTTTGGCAAACCAACATCATACTACTACAATTCTAGCGAGAAAAATCACATTAAGAAAACTAAGGGAAGAAAGAAAAACCAAGAGATAAAAACTAAAAACAATAAAGGGAACAAGGAAAAACATGAAAAATAAAGAAATGATTAAAAATAATAAAGAAAAACAAGGCAAAAATCAAATAATATAAAAAGATACATGTCAACAAAGTCTTACTATAAACCAACCATAACAAATAAATAATCCAAAAACAAATTTAGGTGACTATGGAACTCTATGTAAAAATATATAACCTAAGAAAATAGATTTTATTTGTTTAATTTTTTAATTGGAAAATGTACTTTTTTAAAAAAGAAATGTATAGTACAACTATAATCATACAAAAATGGGTGGAAAAGTCACAACCCATTATGTAGATCAAGTCGAGCCAAGAAGGCCTTAAGAAAGAGGCCACTCACCTTAAGAGAGTATCATAAAAGTTGGCTTACATAATAAAAGTGTGCTTTTTAATTTAAAAACATGTAAAAACAAAAGCACTAGCTATCATAAAGGACCATAAAAATTATGCTATAACAATGAACATGGTAGTTGAAGAAGTCGAATGTAAACAACTATTAGGATTATTCCCCACCACTAGTGCCGGAGCGACGAGTCATGTTTGGGACATGATCAAATTCATATTTTCACTACCATTATTGTTCTTCTTATTATTTTTGTTAAGAATGATGGTAAGGAGATATGGAAAGAACGGATGAGGGAATTTCCCCTACGAAAGGGTCACCTCATCCAATGTCACCACCATTTTCTTCATCACCAATGAGTTGTTCAAAGACATCGCCACTACGAGAAATCAACGGGTTTTGAGATCTAGGAAGAGAAAAAGGTGTTGGGGATAATATCTATGTTTACTACTAGAATTACATATGTGAAAGCCCCGGTCATAGCCCTCGAAGGGGAGTGACAACACTATGAATCTAGAGGCACCCAACTCACAATACATGGATTTTTCCCCAATGCGAGAGTTGGGATTATAGGTGTTCCACTTCTAGGAAAAATTTCTCCACTTGGACCAGGACATGAAGCAACACATAGAATATCATAGTAACTTTATTAGTCAAAAATAATTCTCTATCCATAAGTGTGTTGTTAAAAATAAAAATAAAAATTGTCTTTACAAATATGAAATAGAATTCTAGCTCTAAATTATTGTGAGTTACTATAGCCTCTTATAGGGATCAATGTTAAATCCCCAGGAGAACCATTTTTCAAGAAAAACATCAACGATGAAAGGTTGGAAAAGGGTATAAATCCACTTCCATGCAAATTGGCCATGTGGGTAAAACCAAAAGAGGTATTTAACAAACTCAAATTATTGGTGGACTGGGAAAGTAGGGTTTAAAATCCCCATGTATTTAACCATGTCTCTTATATGAACCTTATAGGGAGGTCCTAATATATAAGACACCACAAAAATTATCCTTTTTAGGTTCAATGTGCACTTTCCAGATATTAGGAAACCTTCCGGACGAAACAACATCCTAGAATCTAATACTCTAGCATTGATTTTAGAATCACCTAGATGATGTTGAGGGAAAGAAGACAGAGCCAATATGGGGTTTGTATCAGTAAACAAGGGTAGCTAACGGCCAATCCCAATCTCTCTACCAGGGGTGAACCATAGGAAATGTTGATTTTTAAGGCAATCATCAAGTATGGAATTTGTAATTTCAGAAATGGACTCATCGTCCTCATTTTTAGCTGAAGTTAACCTTTGATCATATCCCATGGAATCCATGCTCCAAAAAACTTACAAAATAAGTCACCAATAACTAAGATTCCATTTTTAAAAATCCTAAGGATTTCAATATAAGGTATCATGGTAAATGGGACATTATGAAAATTAAGAATAGGAGACCACCATAAAGAGAGAGAGAGAGAGAGAGAGAGAGTTGATTGATATTCCAAATATGAAGCCTTCAAAACTATGATGATATTGGGTTTGAGAAGCTCCCATGCTTTCCATATGTTCTTATCAAAAAAGTGACACAAATCTTCAATGTAAAAGGTGGTAGAAGTAGAATTTGGAATCCAAAACCATTCCAATATTTATGAACCATAAGAGTCCCTTGAGTGATGCATTTCCAAAAACAAATTTTCCATGCTTTAGATCCTTTAAGACTTAATATTATCCATTTGAAACTGAGAGCATTCCCCTACATTTTGATATCTAATCATACCAAACCTCTCAATTCGTTGGGTTAAAAAAATTCCACTATACTATGTGGAACCCTTTAAGTCTCTCATAAGTGGCCCATAAAAATATCTAAGATACTTGTCTAGCTTAGCATAGGATTCTTTTCAAGGATCCCAACAGGTGAGCAATAAACATAAATAGCATCCATAACATTGGAACAAATTTTAAGTTTCCATGTGAGAGACAAAGGCTTGGTGACCAAATAGTTGACATTTTTCTCCACCCTCTAAAAACATAAGACCAAAGCTCAAATTGAAAAGCTATAAAATTAAATGGTATGCCAAGAAATTTGAATTGCACACCTAGTTGAATCTGCTACCATTGGAATTTTTCTATCCATGGATGTTTGGGGGTAAGGGATTATTTATAACATTAAGTCTTTTTCCATTGTTTGGAAGAACTAGAAGCAAGACAAAATATATCCAAGCACTCCATGGCATATTTGACTAACTCTTCTTATTCTAGTGTGAGAAAGGATTCATCAAAAAATCATGGTCATTGATGAAATTGATCAAAATGAGTTATAGAAATGCCTTTAACTAATCCTTGAGAGGAATATCTAGAATGAAAACAACTAAATCCTTCAAAGCAACCAGAATATAAAAGGAGAGGGAAAGAGGAAACTATTTTTGATTGATCGAATAATCAAAATATGGAGGATTGAGAAGCTGTTGATTGAGATACATGCTCCTACATTTGGAAATAGCATATTGAAAGAATGAAAAAGTGGGTTCCAAAACTAAGGGATTAAATCATACAAATAATAAAAGGCCAATTTATCATTTCATAGGATTTTTCAAAGGAAATCTTCATAAAAAGAGCTTTCGAATAGATACCCTTTCCAATTACATGCCTTCCTAAAAACTATCACATTGTCAAGAATATATATATGTGTGTTTAATGAAACTAGTATTCTCATTTTAAACAATGAGAGGAAGGAGATGTTTAAGTATATTATCCAAGGATTTGGAAATGATTTTATAAGAGACATTATGGAGGATAATCGGTCTCCAATTGGAAATTTTCTCGAGGTCTCCATATCTAGGAGTGAATTAAATGTTTAATTGGTTTATAAGCTCTCCTAAAGACTTGAAGAGCGTGGATTCATAGTAAAATTCATGAAAATTAGGTGCAATTGTTTTCCAAAATATTTGATTTAATTCACAAGGGAATCCATCAACAATATGGGCTTTATTTGAAGCCTTTGTATATATGCCTATGTAATATTATTGAGAGAAAGGGGTATGTCACAAGAAACTCTTTTAGCATGGAAGATCTTGTTGGGAACCACTTGTACTCTTCATATTTAAATGGAGAAGGAATTTGAGATCAATGAAGCATGAGTTTACATTCAATCAAGACAACATTTTCCTATGGATAGTTCACCCTAGAAAGGGGTTGTGACACATGCACAGTGGGAATGGATGGTATGATAGAAGAAGTAGCTAGCAATGTGTGGGAGAGTGGTGGTGTAACTTTAACATAAGGTGACACAATTTTTTTGGTAAGCGGCGAAAAGGGCCGGGATCCGGGGTACCGACATGGTGATAAGAATTTGTTGGAGGTCAAATGGTACCACAATGTTTGTGACATAAAAAATCAATCAGGAAAATTAGGTGTTGCCACCAACGTTAACTTGGCTACCCCTCTGTATTGAATGATGTATCTCCCTTAATTAAATTTAACTAATCTAATCCTAAACTAAATGTTGTGGGTTAGCCTAATAGGTCGAGGATCACACAGGGGACACTCCAATGAACCTATTACAAAGTGCTTTTACATAGTACAAGGGATGAAATCACAAGGATGAGGGTGTAGACACCAATTTTTATATCAATACCCCTCACCCCATGGTCAATTGTTGTCATATTTTTCATGCATACCTCTCTTCCCTTTTGAATTTATCTCTTCCCTCCTAAATTCAATTTATTCCACCTATCATTATTACCCATCATTAATTCATTTATTATTATGTATCCCTAATGATGTTTAGCTAATTATAAACTCCCACTAAATTTATTTCTCTTATTAAATCCTCCATTTTATCCTTTCTAGGCCATCATTTAATGTTTTCACCTCTCCATGGCCTTTATTTAATATTTTCCACCATCCACCTACCCATTTACCCATTCTATGCAACCCTAATTCATCCTAATCCTTCCAAACCCTAATCCTACATCAATTGGGATATTTTTCTCGAGATCACTACCTTTCCCACCGGCCAAATGGATGGATCCCTACAATCGGCGGTGACCCATCCGAGTCTTCATCAACCCTATACAGCCGCCCCTACCCCTCCTCTCAGGATGTAATTTTGGATTCTTCAAGCTTTCTTGCGATCTTGCTTTCATTTTTCACTTTCTTTGTAGCTGCTACATGAGTCATCTTGAAGCCTTCATGGAGATATTTTTACCCTACCCTCTTTGGGAGATTTGAATCCCTCTTTTATCATTACATGTTTGGGCCCTCTTTTGCAAATATCATCATCATATCTTGTGTAGGTTTAGCTATCATTAGGAGCTCTCTACCTCAGTCATTCCCAGGCCTTAATTTCTTGTTTACAGGTCTTCATTTCATCCCATCCATTTTTATCCAAGTTTAGATCAGTCCTAGTCGTCATCGACCTGTCTGGTCGTCATCGATCTAGCCTTCTTTCCAACAATTTTTCTGTCATTTAGATTCACATTCATTAAACTTTGTTTATGCATCCATCAAACATCCAAATCTTTTCATTATTCCTCTCTATTGTCTCAGCTTCATTTTTTCCATCCCAGTCCTCCTTGACTCAAATTCGCCAGCTCACGGTCAACCGGATTTATCTTTATTACATTCATCATTAGTTTCCATAATTTTATTGCATCCTTTTTGTTAGATCTTGTCCTAGATCTCTTACATATTCATTTTTTTCATCTTAGTGCTTCATCAATTCTAAATATGCCTCAAGAGCCTTAAAATTTGCATTTTACATTGATGTTCTAGTTGATCTACCTCAATCGGCGTTGGTGGCTCTCTGCAGATCTCGAGTCACCATCAACCCATGTAAGTTTGATTTATTTTTCATATATTTAGATTAGATCTACATTTTATCTCCTATATATCTTTTCAATTTCTATTTTACTTCAGATTTTACTACATGAAATTTATTAATATCTGATTTTATCTTATCTTTTATCAAAACGAGGGTTGACATCCATCCTAGGAATTTTCACTTCTCTAGACTGACATTGTCAGGAAACCCTCCCACCTATCTACTAATCCATCATTTGTTGAGTTTTTCTTGGTTTGCAGGTCACTTAGCTCGTTGTGGAGGAGGATCCAGCAATTTACGCCCTTACATATTCATCCCATCTTGAGGTACCATAAACCCTCGCATATTTGGAGTTACTTACTTTCTTTAGTACTAGTTAATTGATCTAAACATGAATGGGGAATTTGGTCAAAATTCTATCACTCTGGTGGGACCCACCTTTTCTTGGTGAGTCTTGTTATTTATTTTTCATTTTCATCTCCTTTCTTCCATTTTCTACTAACCTCGCAGGAATGAGTGTTGTTTGTTTACTTGTGTGCATTGGATAGTGTTTCTTGGATTGGATTTTTCTTGCTTTCTTAAAATTAAAAATTCAGATAAAAAGGAAAAGTGTTATCTAGGTATTCCTTTTTTTATTCCCCATCTCTTTCTTTTATCACATTACACCACTTGTCTATTGCACTCATCAAATCTACACATTTCATTTTGGATTGAAAAATAACCCTTTAATTCTTTCTTAGAAATCTAGTTTAACTAGGGGTTTAACTTTTTACATACACTTCATCACACACATCCAAACACACAAACCAACTTACACATCTAAACACTTCCTCCTAGGTGGAACTATTGGGATTTCATCACCCAATAGGAAAGCCACAAAGCAATGTTTTGGCCATGTTATAACATTTTTGTATATTGGTATATTTGCTAAACACCCGACTCCTTATCATTGTGAGACCATGAAGTGAGGGGTAGGCCCCAATACCAAGCCCCATACCAGTATACATCACAGATTCATACCTCATGTACCTTCGGGTATATCGAGGACTCTAACCAAAACTACTTGAAACCATCCATAGATTTCCATTTCTTAGGCTCCCTTCAAGCCCATTTTTCATTTCTTTTCACATCTCTAATAATCAAGATAATAAAAACTTTGTTGTGTGACTTGCTTGATCTAATTAAAAATCAGCATAGTTTTATTTTCTTGTTTGTTTCATGTTAGTTATTACAAGATCCCAAGAAAAAAATGGAACAAAACATGACATCAAACAACATCCCTATCTCCACTACCACTTCCTTCCAAAAAACTTCAGCACTTTCCATCCTTACCTCCATTCCTTTGGTCATCCCTTCCATGGTTACTCAACCCATCATTTCCATTCCCCCTCTTCAAGAAATTCCATTGATCCAACCTAACACTCATGTCAAAACAAATCCTTTTCTTTATCATCAATCCATTCCATCTAGACCAACAACACCCCCTTCTGCCACCTCTATTGACACTTTTGGGCCTCCTCTCATTCCTCATGGGTGTGCGAAGTTCCAGGAGCTTCTAGATGATAATTTGGTTTCTCTTCATGAATATCTCCTTCATAATACTACCAAACTCCCCATTTATGGACCTCATTTGCAACAAATCTATGCCTACCATTCCAATCCTAAATCTACACAAGTCCTCACATCACAACTTGTCGTCTTCTTTCCTAGAGCTATGAATGAGCTTTCCTCAACCCAACATGAGCTTGATCCTAATCAACCTTCTTCTTCAATCCCTCACAATCATCAAACCACTCAATTGGTGGTTCCTGTCCCCTAATTTTCCTTGTGTCAACACTACTATCACTTCTTTTATCTCTATCACTTCATCATCCACTACAATCACTTGTGCCCCCATTCAATCATCTCAAGAGTCACACTTGCTTCCTCCCATATCCAAACAACATAATTCAACATTTCCTCTTATCTCCACTTCCCATGTCCATGCCAATGTGATCACTTCACAGCCTCATCCATTTGAATCAATGTGAACTACATGCTTCTCACTCAATCAACTCAAGTATCTCAACCACCCATCACTTATATCCCAACTCATCCCATAGTAAACCAATCAAACATCCCCATCTCTCAACAACCCACTCAATCTAACTAATCTTACCACATCCCCATTTTCCAACAACAACCTTTATCACAACCCATTCAATCACATCCCCTTAATTACATTCCCCTTACCAAATACTTCCACAAACACCCACACATCCTCAAACATATCAAACTTATCAACAACACAACCCATCCACCTCTTATGCATCACAATCTCATCCTTCAACTTCACAACCCCATTCATTCAATGATCTCATGCAAGTGTTATTGAGTAGAATGGATAACCTTGAAGCCACTACCTTGGGATAAAAAACCACATTCTCATACAAACAAATCTGTAACAAACCAATTAATCCCTCTATCCCCATAAAGCCTTATCTTCCTCACTAGGAAATACTGAATTCTCTAAGTTCAACAGAAAGAAGACCCTCAACAACATCTTCGTGCTTTTAGACATGCATGCTACCTTATCACTCATGATCAAGACCTCATGCTTCACACATTCCCCACTGTCGTTAGCCAGACCCGCATTGGACTGGTATAACATCATCCCATAAAATTCAATATTTTCCTTCACCTAACTCACGCAACTATTTCTAGAACACTTCTCAATCAACATTGCATGTAAGATCACTATCACCAACCTTTATGTCATTAGATAATATGATGAAAAATCTATTGCGGACTTCATCACAAGATGGTGTGGCATCACTAATCAACTATCATTATCCCTTCCACAAACTAATCTTATTGAACTCTTCTCATGTTTTTGTGTGAAGTGTATATCCTCAACTCTTCAAATTCAATCATTCCAAACCTTTGAGGAGGAATTTACTATGGCTTGCAAACTTGAACTACGTGCCCTTGAGAAAGGCCATCTTAAACATTAATCAAACAAACCCAAATCTGAGTTCAGTAAATCCTCCATGCATGGTGAAAAATCCAAGAATTCCTCTAATTCCATCATGGTTAAATCCTCTTCCACATATACTTCTCATATGGAGCCTCCACAACGTGTTTCTAGAGCACCTCCTAACTATACTCCTTAGGGGAATCTTATAGTGCAATATTTGACAAAGAAATGACCATCAATCTCATTCATCTTCCTCTCATCTGACCCTTTGATGAATCATAACCCAAATTAGCATTGTATCATGAGGAACATTATTGCAAATATCACCAAGTTCATAGCCATGACATTAAGAAGTGTCACTATTTTAAATATTTCATCCAAAACTCATAGACTTTAGCGACCTCCAAGTGGACAATCCTAATGCACCGCCTAATCAACCTCTTGATGTCTTCAAACAACCCTTTCCTAATCATGCACCCAACAATAAAACTCCACCTCCCACATCACAACCACCTAATTCCCATACAATTAATACTATAGACCAAAATCTAACACCATCACCTATACCCATCACCTTCATCATCCATTGCATCCACCCCTATTTCAGACTCTTCCCTTACAAATTTATCAATATCTACACCCATCATATCAACATCAATTATAACTATAACTACGACATCGACATTAACCTCGATCATACCCACCTCTCCATCCATAACACCCACATCCTCATCCATCATATCTAGTCCTTTATCTACAACTACCTCAACACCTTCATCTCACACATTTATACCTGCTCCGACATCAAATAGATCTACTACTACTATGACTATAGCCACATCAACATCTGAATTTATGACCACATCAATGCTACCACCTCTTGAATCATCCAATATGAAAAACAAATCTACTTTCACTACATCTACAACTCCAATCATCTCTGCATCCACCAATCCTACATCTACACAATCTAAAACCCCTTTAGATCTCATCAAACACATCATTAAAAACCACTTCCACCTACAATATCCTCATCTATGACATAGTCTACATCATCCGATTCTATTTCTACAGACCTTCCAGTTGAAATAGTCATCATCCCTACCAAAGGTAAATCCTCGTAACGAAATACTAATAACCTTAACGTGCTCATCCAAAATCTCACACACCCCACACAAAATTTGGAGCTCCCCCTCCCAAGACTAACCCTCCTAAGAAATATAATACCACATCATCACTCTTAGGAGCATCTCCATCCATTTTAGGGCCAGCCCCTTCATCCAAGATCCCCATTATCAAAAAATCCAAGTCAAATCCATCTAATCTTTCTTCCAAATCTGACCTTCCTTCTAAATCTACAGAATCCAAACCATCTAAGTCACCAATCATTAAAACTAAGACTAAGACACAATCATCCTCTTCTTCTTCAACGCCTAAGGTAGAATCAAAGGCCCTTATAAAGCCTCATCAAAATAAATTATCCCTTCTACCTTCATCCACCATCCTCAAATCCACTCCACCTATGGCCTCTACTTTAAAAACTACCATTGGTCCCTACAAAAATATATTTCAACATTTACTCCAAGCGTCTCGTAATCATGCTTCCATCAATCAAACCATTCGATCCGCATAGCCCACAATATCACATCCCACAATTTTGGTATGTTTTTTCAAAAAGGGATGAACTAACGAATTACTTGTAGTTGCATGTGCAGCTCCACAACAGTGCTTGTCATTTGGCACACGTGGTGTACACAAGCATGTATGAAAAATTCCTTTCTTAGAAAACTATCATATGTATTTACCCTTCGAGTACGTGGATTTTGGTATAAGTGTTACTTGTTTGATTTCGGAACCGGTAATGAGTAATTATTGTGCATCTTATTTTGTTGAATGTGCTAGAGGAAAATAGGAACATGTATAGCTACAATACACATCTTGCTGGAAATAATAACTGTATGATCTATTTTTGTTACTATGATTTACATTACCTTATTGTTATTTATGGTGATCAATTATTTGAAATGTGATCGTTTAGTGACTTGTTTTGTTACATGACCATTAAGTGTTTAAATTGTTCGTCTCCTTTTGGAATAAGCATTAATCGTTGATTTTGATAAGGACATAATAATACAGTGACATTATGTTAATTTGATGTTATTGCAAAAGAAATATTGGTCAGCTAATGAGAATGGTCTAAGACCATGTATGTGAGCATTTTAATTGTAAGGAATTTGGTGGGTTCTTATCACACACCCCATTTACATTTGAATGTTTGATTGTTATTTAGTAATGATTCTTGTTATTAGACAAAAGGGTCTTTTTACCAAACCCGTGACATGAGCTATAATGGAAAAATACATACAAATGCTTGAGGGACTTATTATTGAATATAGACTACCATGAAAACCTAAGGGTTGTGAATAGCCTTCGATTGACTAAATTTTAGCTTCATGCAATTTTTATAAGGGATTGTTAACTGATGGTTAAATTGGTCAAATTGGTCAAATTTATTTGCGTGTATGTGTTTAAAGTTGAAATTCATTGTTATTTAGTAAGCGAGTCTATATACTCGACCCATGCATGAGGAAAAGGATTGATTGTTCAATAAATTTCTGTTAATATGGCTCAAATAAACCATGCAAGATGTGGAGGTTTGTTTTTTATATTTTATACCCTAAACTCCCACTTAAATTAGGAGATAAATTTGGTGGGGAAATGAAAAGGGTGGCGGCAATTTTTCAAGGCCACTACGTGGCTCTGCATAAATTAAATGAACGTTAATTTCCTCGATTATTACGAGACTTATTCGAAAAATACCATTTCAAGGGATGTTTGGTTCATTATTTTGGTTGTTTCTAGTTTAGCAAAGTTGTTTTGGAACCATGCATTGAATTCGATGGTGTAAGCTCCAGTTTCAAACTAGAGATATATGGAGCGAGGTTTGCATAGAATTTTTACTCGAGTTGTTCACAACCCGCACAAGAATAGATGATTGCTTTTTTAGCCCTAAGGCTCTCTAAAAATATGTATAAAGAAAAATAACTAGAAAATGGAGGTGGAGGTTTCTCTGTGTTAAGTGCTTGAGTTATTTTTACGTCATTTCTAAACCTGCGAAGAAGTTGGAAAAGGGAAAGAAAAGTTTCAATCTTAAATCCACAGTACGAATTATTCTATTTCCTTCCTAATCATTTATTCCATTAAATATTTACATAAATGGGGTTTCTAAAATTATGTATGGTTTGAACTTAGATTTTGGTGGAATTGATACTGGGTTTTGTGGTTTATACGAAGTTGAAAATTGTGTGTGATTGTATATTTTTGGGATTACCGCAAAGTTTGGAAAGAGTTATGTTATGTTATTTTTTATGGGTATATGCAAAACCCTCTTCTTGGTTGTTGAGATTATCATATGAAGAATAGTTTATTAAAATATGGGTCATACCTAGATGCTTGAGATATTATTAATATTGTGATGTTACCATTTTTCGGTATATGTTGTAACTTGATCAAATATATGGGTATCCCTGGTTTTATGTTTTGTTAAATCTATATTAGGGTTTTGTTGCATGACCTAAAGAGTTAAACTTGTGGCATTTGGTCTTTTAGTCAATTTGTTTAAAACTCATTTGGAGTTTTATGGTATTCTGTGTAACAAATCGTCTCGCCTACCAATTAGAATTAATGTGTCTATAAAATAAAGTTTACCTTAATATGCTCGATGCTTAATCAATAGCCTACTAATGAGACATTGTATGTCTTATTGGCTCGAATGGAATGAATTCTAGGATTACCCTAAAATGATTATTTTGTTGTTATGACAAATAATATCAATTTTATTACGTTGAATAAAAGGAGGTAATCCACAGGCATTTGTTTAGGGTTTGTATTATGTTAATGCTTCTTAAGTTATGGGTTCAATATCTGTGATGGCATTTTTGTGGACTTCATTTGAAATAAGGAAGTTCATGGATGGAATACAGAGAACCAAAAAATTAATCTATTCTGTTTTCAGGTAGACTACATTTTTAGGATACTATATTTTTATTTGGGTGATTTCAGGGCTTACAACCAAGTTTGGTTCATGGATATATTCCTTATGTACTGGAGTGTTATCTTCATTGGGGAATCATAAGGGCTTTCAGAATGTTTAAGGTAATGTTAATTACTGTAGTTTCTTCGAACATCAGAATACTTCTACCTATGAAGTCGTATCCCCTTCGTGCACAATATATCCTTACCTTTTTATGAAAAGGGCGTCGTGGATGCATTATGGATGACATGTGGATAATGATAAAGGTACATACCTTAACCTTTTTGAACTCATATATTTTATTTCTGCCTTATTATTATTTAACTTATACATTGTGGATAGGTCCACTTATATGTGCTTGAATGATAATTAGATATGAGGAATTTTCTCACGATTGAATTTGTCCACGTAATTATAATGATTTGAACAAAAATGTATTTATGAAAAGATAGATGGATTATTGTTAAATTCTAGAAAATAAGGCTTTCCTTAATAGAGATCCTAAACAAATCTTAAGTATGAGGTAATAGTTATTTATATGGAATCGCATGCAAACCAAGGGACATATTGTGTGTAAATGAATTCTAATTATAGAATTATGATATATCTCAATATTGGAAAGTTATGGGATGATATGTATGTTTGTTATAGGTGATTATGAATCTCATTTTCGTTAATCATGCCATTAAATCACTTAGATCTTAAGACAAAGGATAGTTATTTATAGATGCAAATTCAATTATTCTAAGTATGATTTTTTGATTCGCTACATTATTATGTTGTTGATATCATTTTAATATTGCAGTATTTCATTTATTCAAATATTAAATGGCATAAGTTGTTAAGTAGGAAAGAGAACCTTTCATGCCAGTTCAATCAAACTGACCTCTTCTAACATTTTTGCGTAGGTGAAATTTAAGTCTTCTTGGTGGATGTTGTTGAAAGATATTGTCTGTTTTGATTTGTTTGATTAAATGCTATAATGTATTGATTATTGAGATTGTAAGCAAGTGGAATATCATTGTTCTGTTTGATTAATACAAGGGGGATAAATTAGCCTAATATGATTTGTAACTATATTGAGAAGGAAATAAATCAGTTGTATTTATTATTTAATGATGTACCATTATGGATCAAATTTGTTGGAAAAGGTTACTCTATTTGATTAATGTAATATTATGAATCTATGTTTGATTAATATGGTATAATATATTTAATGGTTAATGAGATAAATGTGTTATAATTAAATATACATGGGTTAAGTACAATATGGATTGTTGTTTATTCATTTGACATTTAGATCTATAAGTAAACTTCTATGGAATGATACTATACTAGTGTAAACAAACATAAGACTACATAATTAATGCAGTAAGATAATTAAAATATGTAAACAGGAGGTAAAATGAATGTAAACATATGACTTAATCTACATTTGCAACTTACATGAATATAACAACATGTTTAACTATACCTTAAAGTTATATGAACACTTATTAATCACATGCATAATGATTATTCGTAAAGAAAGGAAACCTATTATCGCATCAATGTGAAAGGGATCATCATGAAAAATGATATCTCACTATGGTAACTTGATCATTAATAATGACACATAATAAATTAAGTGCACTTAAGGAAACAACTATTAATGATGTACTTAGTGTTGATAGATAACATAAGATCTATCTATAGACCTAGATCTCTAGGATTCCATAATTAGTTATATGATACGAACAAGATGTTGTCTTTTAAGAGCAGCGACATGAAATCACATGGATTAAGTATCATTCATCATATGTACAAATCATGACGGTATGGAATGAAGTATGTAGGTAATTTTAGATCACTGAGATAGGGTACAGATGTATTTATCTGTCTTAATAAACTAAATCAACCTAGTAAATAGGAATGGACATTAATGAATGCTTAAGTTGTTAACTATGAACTTAATATTTTAATAATTAGAAATGAATCCATATAACTAAATCAAGTGAAGACAAATTCCTAATGACAAATGTTCCATCATAGAACTGAGCATGAAAAACATGTCTCTAAAACTTTGGTCAAAGTAGTGTAAGTTGTTGATTACACTTGTCATGATTCACCAAGATCTAAGATGTAGGATACCCAATGGGATTCAAATGATTGAGTTCCAAGTATACACTTAGAAAACATCACTTGATTATCAATGCCTGAAAAGGAAACCAATAGTATACCTTGTATACACACTCGTAAAGAGTAATCTATGAGGGATTGGTTACTAACCGACTCATGTAATTGCACATGGTTTTTTATTGTTATCGGATGGATTGAATTTAAGATTTATGTTGGATTTAAATGTTGGGTATTTAAATTAGTGAAGCATGAAGTTAATATAAAAAAAATTCCTAGTTGAGAAGCGTAATAAAGAGGTGTTTGTTGATGTGGAATCACATCATCCCCGATTATTTGTAACTCGATAGATTGAAACTGTCAGCAGTGTGATTGCATAACATGGAGATATCCTAAGTGTGGGACATTGCGAAATGGGATATCTCTCTGGAGAAGGTCAATTCCTTCTCCTAACCTACCTACCACTAACTACTCCTAATGCAGACAAAACTACTAACTAATCCTAATCTAATGCTTCCAAGAGGACAAGGATAAAGATACATGGAATGGAAACCTACACTAAGAGTGGTGATACACCAAGAAAGGAGTTTTGATCACTTCCTCAACCCAATAAAATGGAGAAAGGGTGAACCCTGTGGAGGTTAAATAGATGCAACACAAACCCCAAATCACACCAATGCACTAAGGGGAGGTTGAACCACTACAACACAATCCTGAAATAAAATAATCTTTATTCTTGTAAGCATGATACACAAAACCCTATGAATGAACGTGAAATATGCACTGAACACCAGGTTGTAATGAGAGGTAAGAGAGAGTGAAAAATCATCCAAAGGTTAAAATAACTAACACAAAACATAATTTTATTGCTCATGAAATATACATAGTACATTACATGTGGGAGAGAGGCATGAATCCATTATGGAGTTTGGAGGAACACCTAAAGCCCCAAGAATATTGGGGTACATAGGAGAAAATATCATCAAAACTTTGCACATGCAAACCCCTTACAATATATAGAGGAAGAAAAATGAGGAGAGAGAGAGAGAGAAATAAATTTGAAATATGCACTCCAATCTCCTACAAAATCCATCATTGTCCCTACAGGAGTGATGGGAAAGTCTGTAAGGCCCATACTCCATTGTACCTTGCTTGTTGGGGAAGAAAAGAAGCCCATCCCTCATCATTTTGGGTAGGTGAGAAATTTGGAACCACCTTCTAAAATGGTGGACTGTACTTCCACATTTTGAAATATTTAACTTTATTAAAATTAAGAAATCCAATCGTAGTTATGTAGAGGACACTGGAAGATTTCCAAAAATTCTTATTTTGTGCAAATTTGAGCTTCGAGTCAAAATTTATGGCCATCTGAAGATGAGGGTGCCATACTACAATAAATGTTAGTGGTTAATTTGCCTTTTCGGACTCCAAACCTACATCGCACCCTCCGAAATCCAAAATTTTAGATTTTTCAGGATTTAGAAATTTTGAAATTTTGATATAGGAGTTTGGGTTACTATTCATCTACCTATGTTAGTGAAACCTCCAAAACCCCAAAGTCTCAATTCGGACTTCAGTTTTAGATTTCAATTTTTGTTTTTTTCGTAATGGGGTTTCAACGTTCTGAAATGCCGAAACCCCAAAGTTTGAAATTTGGACTTCGGGTTTTAGCCTTTTGTATTTTGGGGGGTTCGAGACTTTGGGTTTCAAATATTTGGGACTTTTGGTTTCAGGGATTTAAGTTTTAGGATTCAGGACTTCTTATTAATCCGGTAGCACATATCTCCAAAATTCTGAAACCCCAAAGTCTGAAATTAAAACTTCATGGTTTCGCACCTTTTCCCTCCTCCGCATGACAATTCTCGTCTACCCAACTCGTCAAAACCTCTAAAATCTAGAGTTCGGTTTTAGAATTCGACCTTTCCCATTTTTGGACTCCATTCTCGCCGAGTTCCTAAAATGCGCCCAAAGATGACCCCCGAAATAGTTGACCCCAAAAAGGTGTTGACCTCTAAAAACCCCAAACCCTTTCGGACTTTTAGGTTTCAGGCTTTCAAGCCTTTTAAGCTCACCGATTCAGAATTCTCTAATGCTGAGCTCAAGTTCTGCGCATCGTTGACCCCAAAATGGGATTTGACCTGAAAACCCCCAAGCCCTTTCGGACTTTGGACTTTTGGAGTTTCAGGATTTTGGCTCATTTTTGGCATTTTGTCTGCGAGAAATCCAAATCACTCAATCCCCAAAGTCCT
Source organism: Taxus wallichiana var. yunnanensis (assembly GCA_018340775.1). Classification (NCBI taxonomy): domain Eukaryota; kingdom Viridiplantae; phylum Streptophyta; class Pinopsida; order Cupressales; family Taxaceae; genus Taxus; species Taxus wallichiana. The sequence continues at coordinate 226,023,580 of CM031235.1, forward strand.
AAAATTTTAGACTTCAGGCCTTTGTGTTTTCTAAATTACTTTCTCGGCTCATGCCTAAGCCTTCGTTCCTTCCTCGTTTGGCCAACATGACCCCAAATTTCGGTGAGTCCCTTTTCAAGCTCTCCTCCATATCTTGACCATTTTTTACACTCGTTAAATCCTCATGCCTTTGGCTCAACGAGTCATTATTGACCCGAGCCCAACCCCCGTAATCATTTTGTGTCATTCTCCCACTGATCCAAGCCTCGACTTGCCAATGCAAGCTCCCATGGCCAAATTGATCCTTCCATTTTCTCTCTGCGAGGTCATGTTTGTCCAATTTTTCCTGAGGGGCAAAAGTGGATAGCGAGTGTTTTCTACACACCTTCATGGTTTGATTCTAATCTTATTTGTGGATATAATTTTGCACCATGACATGAAACTAAGCATTTTAGATCCCTCCAAACTATCATTCATAATATAATCAATGAGGATGACCTTCTTGTTGAAGGGGACCACATTCCTCCATCTACCAAATCAGCTTCTTCATTCCAACCTTCATCTATCAAGACATATAAATCTCCTCACTCATCTAAAACTTATGTTTCCATTCCTTCTCCAACGTCAATCGCTCCTAAAGAGGGTCCACATATTGTCACCAATGTTGTTCATGTCATAACTCATTCTCATCTCGCATGAATTCTAACCACCCATGCAAAGAATAATCAAAATTCATTATCACCGCTCCTCCTAGTGATTCTACTCCACCCACTTCTTCATCAAAACCTAAGGTGTCTATCTTAGCTTCTCCTTGGCCTATTCTTATTAAAAAATAATTATGAAACAACTTCATCAAGCCCTAGTTGATATGTTCCTTTATGAGCTCATTCGAGTTCTTTGAACCATAAGCAAGCTCTCATTGAATCTCTCAAATGTATCCCCAATCCTAATGATGAGGCTCAGCCCTTTGCATCTATTTTTGGAGCACTCGTTGCTTCTACTTCTATATCCTTTGACGACACTGAAATTCTTGACATCACACCTAAAGAACATGACCTTCCCCTCTTCATCACCATGTGCATCAATGATACTTTTACTTGCCATTCTATGATTAAAAATGGGGCTAGTATAAACATTATCTCATCTTACACCTTTGATCAACTTAAGCTCCCTAACTCCATTGTTTCCCAATCACCCGCAAATCCTTCATGCCTTAAATTATGTTATTTCCCCCACTTTAGGCACGGTTATGCTTCCTATCTGCGTTAGTGAAAAACTCCTCCATGAGGTTTTATATATTTTAAAAGGGTAGTTTCAATATAATATCCTACTTAGACGACCATGGATTCATGTCATGTATTCCATTCCTTCCATGCTCCATCAATTCATCAAATACAAACATGAGGGGAAATTATTAACTCTCCCCACAAACACCCCTCCATTCATGGCATGTAACATTACTTATCAACCTAACGACATGCTCATTCCCACACATGATTCTTCTAAGGCATCCACTATTTTATCTATTTCGTGTCCAATATTTGTAATGATGAATCTTTAGATAAAGTGATGGATCATCTCACACTGGGGAAGTATCACCTTCTCACACTTAACGCTCTTCCTACACCTCATAGACTTGGTACCCAAAAATGTGCCAATTTATCAACCTAATTTCATGGGTATCATCCCTTTTAGTCCACCTCATCTTTGCACCAACCTTTCCTATGGTGGCATCGATCTCCCTTCCTTACACATTGATGCTCATCAGCACACCAAACTATACACCAATGGCTTTGACTTTATTTATAATAAATCCTTTTCCTACACTTATCTTCATCATTACAACTGGAAAGGATTTGTAATGAGGCATTATGAACAAGGAATGCATGACCCCTTCATTGATCAATCTCACAAACCCCATAAAAATTTGGGTTGGGTTACAAGGAAAAATACACAGACCCTCTTCCACCATCTTTAGCTCTCATGGACATAGATCCTCCATATTCTCCATCCCACGAGGTTATGGATACAATTGACACTTTTTTTATTGCCTCTAGATTTTTTTAATCTCCACCATCACATTGGCAATGTTGATTTATCAAGTATGAAAATGAAACTAGGTCCCTCCCTCTTCATTTTTTGACTTGGTAGAGAAATATTCCCCTACTATTTACATTCTTCAATGCACCGACAACTATTCCATTCTCTCATACATGGAGGATGCACCACGAATTAGTTGCACTCAAATAGAATCGTGATAGCTCCAACGTAATCACAAGGATCGATCAATAATGGAAGAACTTGCTCAACAGAAATAAAGCTTGCACATAGAGGAAAGACAGTGGAGTGTCTTGGCATGCTCATAAATTAGGAATAAAAGGGTACATATAGGGTGCTAAGTAACCCTAGTGCATGACACACAAGAAAACCCTAAACCTAACCCATGTGATATGACCCTCCATATGTGAGTGGAGGACACATAGGATCCCACACACCAACACCCCCTTCATCGAAGTTGGGGTAGTGGTTATGATGAGTTAGACAGAACAAGAAGACACTCCTAAACAACTAAGAAATATGTGTCAATGGGGCCCGGCAACTAAAGGCCTGATAAGGTGCCCATATACAAACAACATATTCCTATAAGAATAAGAAGAAGAGAAGGACTATATAGCCCGAAGAAGATGAGCAGCTGCATAAGACCTCACCCCAAGAAGTGACCGCAAGTGAAGAAACTTCACCTCAGTGAAGGGCTTGGTAAATATATCTACAATTTGATCAGTTGTCTGAATGTACTGAATTTCGATGATACCATCATGAATAAGCTCTCGTATGAAATGCATATGGATCTCAATGTGCTTCATCCATTGATGCTGAACTAGATTTCTACAAATTGAAATAGTGCTCATGTTATCACAATAGATAATGGTAGGCCACCAAAAGTGGATGCCAAACTCGCTGTCGAATACCACGTAGCTAAACAACTTCTATGACAGCGTTAACTATTCCTCTCGTATTTTGCCTCTCGTAGAAGATATCATGATTACATTCTACTTCTTGCTATACCAACTAACATGACCCGAACCAAGAGAGAAAATGTATCCAGAGGTAGATTTTTGATGATATAAGTCACCGGCTTAGTCAGAATCTGTGAACCCATTCAAGTCAATATCCACCCCTCCATAATAGTGAATGCCATCAATATAGGTTCCACGAACATAATGAAGGATCTACTTAGCTACTTTCCAATGCATCTCATGTGGCTCCTGCATGAATCTGGACATGATCCCAACAACATAAGATAAATTCAGTCCAGTGTGAGTCAAGTAAATCAAGCTCCCCACCAACTGTCAATAAAGGGTACCATCAACTAAGGGAGTAGAGCAATCAGAAACCAACTTAACCCCGGAAAGAAAAGGATTAGGAGAAGACTTGCAATCGGACATCTGAAAATGAGCAAGCAAGTCAAGAGCATACTTAGGTTGCGAAATCAAAATTCCTAAGTCAGATTGTGAAATCTAGATTCTAAGAAAGTAATGAAGTAGACCTAAGTCAGTCATGGAAAACATGTTGGCCAAGGCAATCTTCACATAATCAATGATAGAGGAAGAGTTATCTGTGATCAACAAGTCATCAACATAGAGAACAAGGATGAGTATGGAGTCATCTTGCCATAGAATATAAACATTTGGATCAGAGTGACACCTAGTAAACCCTGATGTAAGTAAAAAGGAGTCCATCTTGGCATACCAAGCCCAAGGGGCTTGTTTAAGGCTATAAAGAGACTTCTTTAACTTAAAAACGAGGGAGGGATCATGGACATAACCCGGAGGTTGTTCCATGTAGATCTCTTCCTCTTGGTCACCATGAAGGAAGACACTCTTAACATCCATTTGATGGAATTTCCATCTGTTTGTCAGTGCAATGAAAAGGGTCTATCGAATAGAATTCATCTTCGCAACCAGAGAAAAGGTTTTAGTATAATCAACCCCAACTATCTAGGAGAAACCCTTAGCTACTAATCATGCTTTAAACTTTTCAACGTCTCCATCTACGCCATACTTTGTTTAGAATACCCACTTACACCGAATGATTTTTCTTCCTTTTGGAAGAGGGGTGAGATCCCAAGTATCATTATTCATGAGAGAGGAACACTCCTCATCCATGGCGAATACCACTTAGAATACCACAAGCCTCCCAGAAAGACTGTGGATTAGAAGCAGAGGTGAAGAAAGAGTGGGGTCCAACGAAATCTGAGCGATTACATCTCATATCCGAAGTATCTCTAACTAAATTTCCAACACTTTGCAAAGCTTTCCTAGCACAAAGAGGACCAAGAGGATCATGCTCGAGTCGAAAGATTCACCACTCGAGTGAGAAGGGGCATAGTCCTCATCATCACTACTTTGCCGAATCAAAATACTCAAAGGTCTTATGGTCGGGAGGGTGTTGGCGTAGCAGCTATTTAATACGATGAGATCCTCCCCACCATCGGTTTGAGCTTTTGGTGTGATGGCAAGTCGTGCGCATCGATGTCGGGTAGTTAAGCGCACTGCCTCGAGTAGTGTTGGGATGGGTGACCTCCCGAAATTCCCGGTGTCACTTCCTCCTAATTTTGTTGGGTCTAATTGGGTGTATACCTAGCTCCATCGTGTGGTAGGGTGTTGGTGTAGCAGCTATTTAACACGATGAGATCCATCTCCACATAATTTCAAGCTTTTAGTGTGACGGCAAGTCATACACTACTCGATACCATGAAATATTTTGTGAGAATTGAATCGGAAACGATGCACCACGAAGTAGTTTCACTCAAATGCAATCTTGATAGCTCTAGTGTAATCACAAGGATCGATCAACAATGGAAGAACTTTCTCAACGAAATAAAGCTTCCATTTGAGGAAAGGCAATGAGTGTCTTGGCATGCTCATAAATCATGAATAAAGGGTACATATAGGGTGTTGAGTAACCCTAGTGCATAACACACAAGCAAACCCTAAACCTAATCCATGTGAGATGACCATCCATATGTGAGTGGAGGACACAAGATCCCACACACCAACAGTCCATCCCTCTTCAATTTCTAGACATGGTAGAGAAAGATTCCCCTACTATTTACATTCTTCAATGCACCGACAACTATTCCATTCTCTCATACATGGGAGAATAAGATTCCTATCTTCATAAGAACTTACCGCTTGACACTTCCACCCTTCTTAATGAATCCACCATTAACATCAACGTAGGGACTCAGTAAGATCCTCGCATCCTCAAAGTGGGTCAATACTTTGATTCGCAGGAGCATGAATTTTTCACTACCTATCAAGATTTATAAATAAGGTATCATAAACTAATTATAAATCCATAATATAAATTTTTGAAGATTATAGATTATGATGTGCAATTAGATAAAACATATATCTAGATGTTTAGATATAACATATTACATAACATAATAACAAGAGATGAAAGCAAATAATAGACAAGCAAGGAGATGGTAACACCATATTTATAGTGGGGAAACCCAAAGGAAAAACCCCACTATAATAAAGCACTTTCTTTATTAATAATTTCATATACATCTTTTAACCAAACACTTCCACTTCACTCCTTGGTCTTACGAATAAAACATACGAGTTTTTTTTTCAAAGTCGTTAAATATAATGCAATATCATATAATGTTATGATAGTGAATGATCTTACCAATCTGATATATCTCTTGATATATGTCTGGTACCAATGTAAATGTTGTTCATAGCCAATCCCGAGAGGGATCACCCTAATCAATATAGGGTGGGTGAATCGATTACGTCGCTTCACTCTTAAATGTGGAAGACCATCATAATAAAGTTTGATGAATAAAATTTAAAATAATATGGGGTGTAAAGTAGTGGTAGATATCCCACTTGAAATTATCACCCAACACTCCCCCTTAATGTTAAGTGGGAAAAAATTGAACATGCCAAATTACATTTTTCTACAAAAGGATTTCCATATTCATAAATAGTCAACGATGATTCAGGCTAGCATGTAAACAAGGAAAATCATATTGATCTTTCCATACATAAATTCTCAATACCATTGCTTTATATATGAAAAATTATATCAGATTATAGAGCCTTTTATAAACCAAGGCATACCAATAACTAATGATTCACTGCAATTTACATGTAAACTCACATACTATGATAATTTACTTATTACAAAATGGAGGAAGTATTCGATGTTTACAATAAAGTCGTTTAAGAGATGGAATTGTCATGAACACTCCCCCTCAATAGAAACTCTTATAGGACCAACAAGGCATGAAATTTGTACAACTTTATAGAACATATCATCTTTGTGAAGATATCTACAACTTGATCTTCAAATCAAACAAAACAGACACTGAGATCAATATCACCATTCAGGACTTTTTCTTGAATAAAGTGAATATGAACCTTTATATGCTTTTTCTTTTGATGTTGAATTAGATTCTTAGCAAGATAAATGTAAATCTTTATGTCACATAGAAGGTAGTGCTCCCTTTTAAGCCCATATGCAGTTCATCTAATAGTCTTTACAACCACTTAGCTTCCTTTACAGCTTCCATAGCACTTTTATACTCTTCTTCAATATAAGAGATAGATATTGTTGGTTTCTTCTTACTGCTCTAAGTGATGGCACCTGCACCCAACTTGAAAACATATCCAAAATTAGACTTTCTATCTGCAGCATCACCAGCATGGTCAAAATCACAATAGCCAAATAATTTTACATCATTAGAAGAAGAATAAAATATACCATAATTAAATGTTCCTTTACTATATTTCAGAATTATTTTTTCCATTTTCTAATTATCCTTATAAGGATCCTACCTAAATCTTGAAAATAACTCCTATTGCATATGAGATATTAGGTCTAGTAATAGTCAAATAAATTAGACTACCAACTAGTTGTCTATACATAGTAGGATCAAATTTAGCACAAGCAGGTTTAGGATATAATTTGACACCAACTTCAATAGGAATGACAACATGCTTACAATAAATCATGTTAAATATTATAAGTAAATTCACAACATACTAAGATTGAGATGCAATAATAGATTTATGATCTTGAAATATAACCATGCCTAGAAAATGATTTAGCAAGCCTAAATCAATCATATCAAAACGTTGTTTTAGCCTTTATTTGATTCTAACAATTAAATTTTTATCACTACTAGTAATTAAAATATCATCAACATACAAGAAAATAATGATAATATGATTATTTTCAAACTTAAAAAATAAATCATTATCAGAACAATAGTTAGAGAAACCAAGATCCTGAAAGAAACTATTAATTTTAGCATACCAAGCTCTAAGAGCTTATTTAAGACCATACAAATACTTTTTCATCTTACAAACATAAATTTCCTTACCAGGTTATTCAAAAAAATTAGGTTGAGGCATGTAGATTTTTTCTTTTAAGTCACCATTTAAAAAGGAAATTTTGACATCCATTTGGTGAATCTCCCAACCATATTCGGCAGCAATACAAGAAGACTTCTAACAGTGCTCTTTTTTAGCTACATGAGAAAAAGTCTCAACATAGTCAAGACCATGTTTCTGAGTGAAACCACGAGCTACCATCCTTGCCTTGAATTTATCAATTTCTCCTATAGAGTTATATTTGATCTTATACAACCACCTGGATCCTACAATGCTTCACTTAGAAGGAGGAGGGACTAGTTCCCAAGTGTTATTTTTAATTAAAACAATGTATTCATCTTTCATATCCTTGATCCATCTATCATCTTGATAGGATTATCAAAATATTTTGTTTCAACCTCATATAGGGTTATCAAGGAATGATAAGAATGTTAACTTCAACTTACTTTCCTAAGATTATCAGATGATATTCATTAACAAGATTTTGATCCCATTTAGGAATCTTGGGATGTAACACATTTTGAGATGACTCCCCCTCAATCTCCATCATATCTAGATTAGGATAATCATCCTCTTGAACTTATGTTTCCATAATTTTAGGAGAAGTATTATCAAGCTCGTGGTAGGAGAGACATGGGAAGGTTCATAAGAAGCATCATAGAATGTTTTTTCTAAGACATGAACATTCTTGTTTTCAACTATGTCATGCTTGAAAGGATCATAAACTCTTAAACCTTTAGTTTGACAACTATAACCAACAAATATATAAGAATAAGAGGTTGGATCAAGCTTCTTTCTTTTAACTTTTGGAATGAAAAAGGAAGCAGGGTCCTACCAAATATTCTTAAGTGAGAGATATTTGATTTTTTTTTGTCCATACTTCATGAGGTGTAGTTTGATGAAGTTATTTTGTAGGAACTCTGTAAAGGATATAGACATTAGTATTCATTTCTTCCTCCCATAAAAATTTAGGCACATTAGATGCATGAATCATGGCCCTAATCATTTCTAAGAAAGTTTTATTCCTCCTTTCTGCAATGTCATTTTTATGTGGGGAATAGGAGTAGTCAATTCTCTTTGAATCCCACATGACACACAGAACTCATCAAAATTTTGCTAACATACTCACCTCCATTATCAATCCTAATTATTTTTTATTTTCATATTAGAATCATTTTCAACTACAACATTAAATTATTGAATTTTACACAAGACATCAAACTTTTTGTCAATGAAATAAGACCAAGTCATCCTAGAGAAATCATCAATAAAGAAAATAGCATAAAAAGCTCCACTGAGAGAAGAAACTTCAAGTGGACCTCTCGTATCACTATGAATCAGCTCTAATAGATAAAATGAATTTAGATCATAATGTTTGTGGAATAGTTTAGCATGTTGTTTACCACGCAAGTAACTTTCACATGTCGCATGATCATATTTCTATTAAGGAAGACCAACAACAAGATTTAGTCTAGACATTTCATACAAACTTTTGAAATTCACATGACCTAATATTTCATGCCAAAGCTGAATATCATTCCTAGAAGAGGAAGAAAAACAAGATTCAAACACAAATCCATCAAAAATATATAAGCCATTTTTCTGAATACTAGAAGCAATAACATTACTAAGATTATCTTTTACATACCATTTATCTTGCAACAAAACAACTTTACAGTTTTCTTTAGTTAATTGAGAGCAAGACAAAGATTATTTTTCAACTAAGGAACATACAAGACATTCCTAATTACCCCATTTGTCAATTTACCATTTGAATAACCTTCAGATCTGATGATGGAATTATCCCCTAAATATATGTTTTCCTCACATTTAACAACATCTGAGATGATCCATGAGTTCAATTCATGTGGCTAGAGGCACCACTATCTAGGATCCATGCATTGTCATTTGAAGCTGAGAGGGAAGTATTCATGGAAATAGATCGCTCAAAGCATTATTTGCATGATTTTTCTTCTAATTTTAATCTTTCTTTTGATTTTTAAATTTATTATTTTTAGTATTTTTAATCAATTTGTTATTTTTTACATAGAAGTTAGAATTTTTATGACCAAACTTGCAACATTTTTTACATGTACCATTGAATTTCACTTTAAAAATATGACTATTATTAATAGGATTGGGTTTAAAGTTGGATGTGATATTGGGTTTCTAATTAGGATTGATATTATTTCTTTTATGAGATGGTTTATGATTCAAAGAGAACAATTCTTGAGTAGCAGTTTCTTTTGAATCAAAATTTTCTATTACACGTTCTTCTCGAGTAACAGAGAGAAGACAAAGCGTCCAGATGAGGTAAATCAGTCTCAATCTGATATTTAGAGTTAAGGATGGAGATGTAATTTCTAAAATTTTCATGAATATTTATCTAAATGATAAAATGCAGTAGTTTATATTGAAATATTTCAAAGTTACATCCATCCAACTCGAGATTTGATGTTTTTAATTTTTTCAAATACTTAACAATTTTCTTGTCCCCCTTCATGGGAGTTGTGAACAATTCCATAATTAGCTTAATTTTTTTTACAGTAGACTACCTCTATGTATGGTTTTAATTGTTTCTATGCATCTGTAGGAGAATTCATATGACCTATATGCAATAAAAATTCATCTTTTATGCTCTGCAATAGGATTGATAGGGCTTCTTGAGATCTTTGGGAGAAGGGACTAAGGTTTTCAAAAGTTTCTTGTATTCTAGTGGGTCGTTTATCCACACCATTTACAAGATCCCAAAGCTTCCTTTCCATAAATAAACTTTTAATCGAACTCTCCAAATACTATAATTAGTTCTATTTAATAGTTGAGACTTATCCATTGAAAAACTAGTAGAACTAGCCATTTTTAATGCTCATGCGGTTGTGAAGACAAATATAGCTAAAAATAAAAACCAGGATATCCAAATAGAGACAAAGAAACAAGTTACTGAGAATTTATTTTTAGTTATATGTTTCACAAATAGATTACCAAAAATCGTAAAAATAAGCCGCAAAAGGCCACAGAGAAAAGATATAAGATTTTTAAATTTTGGAATCCATGAGACAAAGGAAGTTATAAAATCCAAAAACACAGACTTTAAAAAAATGTGAAATGAAGAAAATTTAAAATCCATGACACAAAAAAAGTTGGAAAACTGCACACAATAAACTTACAAAATTGTGGTATAAAGAGATTTTTAAAAATCCTATGGCGAGACATATGAAGTCTTAAAAAATTAAATAAGATAGATGATTTATCGTGTCCACAACAAAAAAAAAACTAAGGAGAACGCCTCACCTTTCCGAGACACTTTCCACACATATTTATCCCAGCAGACATGAAGTCTCGTGGGAATTTAATTAAAATGAATAAATTATCAGGTATGCAAAAAAGTTTTTAAAAAATGCAACGAAAAGTAATAGAGCATGTGGCAAAAGGAAAAAATGACAAAGGCACGTGGTGCTTCGCTATCGATCGCACTTAGCAATGAAATAATCAAGTTAGAAGACCAATTAATTGTCAAAATAATCTAATAAACTATGCACACATGTCGTTAACTAATTGGATCAATTTTTCACACTCGACAATATGTGGAAGCAAAGACTTAGTCAAAATGATGTCGCTTGTTGAATATCTAATGACTAAAGAATAGACACTGGTGGATTTTTGCCAAAATTTTAATAGATGGCTTTGGGTGGACTTAAAGTCCCCTGGAATAAGCCAAAATTTAAAATAAAATTCAGGTCTAAAATCAAAAGATAGGTGTCACTATCTTACTAGATAAGATAAAGCATATACCGACACCTCGAAAGAAAAGTCGAAACTTCAATTCTAACACTTTGAAAAACAAATATATGTGGACAAATGCAATTGGTTCACACTTCGTAGTGCTACCAAAATGACTAAAGCAATACTAGACACACGTGGATCCTTATTAATGGCTCACTTTTAGTAAGTCTGACAAAGACCGACAAATGTGAAAAGGTCGCTAATTCTTATTGGATAGCCACTGCCACAATTAAAAAAATTGAAAAATGTGAAATGTGAAGAGACTTGGAGATATTATATTGGCTCAAACTTTTCATATGACAAAGGCAAGCAAATACAAGATTGACAGAGTGAAATACGGAGCTACATGGATCAATCTTATTGGCTCATATTTTGCAAGTGTCAAAAGAAAGAAAATAGAAGACTAATAATGTAAAATACTTGGATCACTCTAATTGGCTTGAGTTTCAAAAAGATAGAAATAAGCTAACAAAATACTGACAATGCAAAATACTTAGAGAACTCTTATTTGCTCAGATTTCGCAAGTGACGGAAACAAGCTTACATAATACTGACAATGTGAAAAATGTGGAATTCCCTTATTGGCTCGTACTTCGCAATTGACAAAAAGATCAAAAATACCGACAACTGAAAACTAGACAGATAAAATGATTGGCTCAAGCTTCACAAAGAATGAACTTTGTAGGAAATGAAAAATTTAAAAAAATGACTCAAAGAAGCCACTTGGCACTTTATGATTGGATTAGGCTTCGCAAAAACATATCCGGTGAAACAATGAAGATTTTAATGTTGCGCACTTAGACACTCTAAACTAATTGGATCTAAAGAGATATTTTGGATCTCATTATCCTGTAAAATGACGAGGAAATTTTACAAGTAACCATACCAAAATTTTGTCCTGGTCCCTCGTGACGGACCCTCTACGTCTCGGAATGTTACAAAAACCCTTTCCAGGAAATCTAGTTCTCCGAACTTAGTCATTTTGGTCCTTTTTGGCTAGGCGCACCTTTTGTATGTGTAACACAAAGTAAATTGGTGCCCACTTCATTTCCTTTGGTGCACCCTTTGATATGTTGACACATCAATTGTTGCGCCTTCCCGTGATGTGCATTTCTTGCATGCGCCAAGGCAAATGCGCCTTCATGTTAACAACTAAATTGTTGCACCGTGTTTTGGTGCGCCAAAGGGCCTAAGGAATGAAGTGTTGACATTCATAAATTTGTGCCATAGGCACAAATATTTCCATGTTGACACGCGTTTATCCACACCAAAGGGTGCAAATTTTTACATGTCGACACATGTTTTGGTGCGCCTCTTGAAAAAGTGGTTGGTGCATTTATTACACCTTCGCCTATATATAGGCGCACCCGCCCTATCACTTTCACAATTGAAAACACGTGATAACTTTATTCCTCTGCACCTGTCAGCACACCCGTCCTCCTCGTATCACGTTCATGGACCCCATTTCGTCTCTCACATTCTATATATTCTCGGGTAGGTGGTTCTTACTCCTCTTGTGTTTTGTTTTGATTGTTTGTGTGGTAGGATACAATGGATCTGTGAAACCATGAAAACCCCCTGTTGTTCTTGCAAATCTTTCTTCCCAAGCCGTTTCCATCCTTTTTCCAGATCTGCAGCCAAGAGGGCTCTGCCTCGAAAACAAATCCAAACCTCTTTGCTATGCCCCCTTCACCGCTTGAATCAATACGAAATGCAGCCTAGAAGATCACAAATCTATCGAGAGGGAAAGAGAACTTGAAAAATTGTTTCAAGGTGTGTTTTTTCCCCTTGGCGCAATCGCCACCCTTGCAACAGGAAACATAGTCACGCTTATGGCGCACCAACATTGATTACGCAACACATAAGCTCCTCGCTATATATAAACCAAGTAAATCCTAAACGGCGCAGTGCATCCCAATTTACAATAACAAAATGTCATGCAAGTTTCCTCTCTGCGCGCACCAAAGTCCCCTTTGCACACCAAAAGTTAGTGCTACATGCAATAAACTCGCGCCCTTTAGCACACCAAACTTCCATGTTGCATGTCAAATACTCGTGCTATTGGCACACCCCCCCCCGCAACACCAAGATTATTTGCACCCAATAGTAAACCGTATATAATGGCGCAGGCAGCATCCTCCATACAATAACAATAATGTCATATGCAAAATGCTTGCGCCCTGCACCCTTTGGCGCTGATTTATTCCTTGTAACACTCCATTTCTATGCACCATTCTTTTAACTTTGCAGCCTGCAGTGTCCCTACACCCCGCACCCCGAGGCCTTAAAATTGCTAACTCCTCATTCTATTCTCAGAGTGCTTTAATGAAAGATCCGATAAATGGATATGGCTCTTTGGCGTTGGACTTCTCTTCTTCTTCTTGCAAATCAGCAACTGAACTCGAGCCACATATGTCTACATCAAGCAACAAGCCAACCAAGTCAAAGGGTAGGCTAAGCTTACAGAGGAAGAGATGAATTATAAATATCGGAGGGTCGAATGCCCGAGTCCCAGTGCGAGAATGTGACCTAGACATTAGAGACTCGAACTCGGTCACAATGACATGGAGGATTTCTTGGCCGAACCAGAGAGTCACAGGGAAGTCCTTGGATGGACAAGCTAGTGGGCGATGGACTACATTTTTCTGGGGGATCCCCTCGTTAGTGCAGTAAACAACTAATTTATGATGGTAGTGGCCCGTTATTACAACAAAGACACAAGTCATGTGTCGAAAATGAAAAGGGCAAGGTCATAATCAACCTCACCGCCCGACTTCGAAATCATACTAGGCATCCTCGCCACCGACACTTTGGGGTCAGTAAGCCAAGAGGACTACACCAAGGCATGGGAGGACAATGAAGACAAGTGCATGCAACATGAACAAAGTGTACTTGAAAAACAAAAAGGTAATAACCAGATGGCCACAGTTATTCACCGCAGTGACTTCTCCGAGGAATTGAGCGACACCATCACATTCCTAAGTAGATTTTTTGGGATTTCTGACGCCCATTACTTTCACAAATGGATGCTCAGGTACCTTGAAACTATGAACAAGAATGTGCCAGATCAACGGTTTGAGTGGGTGGAGATCATAAGAAACACCATATCCAAACAGCTCCAACAACTCACCACAACGGGGAGATTCTACATGAACTCCTACGTAGTCTACGTTGTAGCTTCGGAGAGGGATTATCCAGCACTAAGCCGATGCGGGGTTTGGCCCCAGGTAAAAATATATGAATACTACCCAGGTGAAAGCCGAGAACAAACATCCCACGTATACTAAGATCAACGATGCTTTCTTCTATGGCATCGTCTGCCTTTTGAGGCCAAATATGACTCATGGTCGGAAGACCAAGAGCATAGTCACAGCGAAGGAGAAGCGGGGGGCACTATTTACTCAATTCCCCACCTTCACCTATCTCAGAGCAGCCAACTTCTTGGGGAACCCACCAAATTCCCGAGATATGTTGGCCCTAAGTTGATCCTGTTAGAACTGTCCCGCATGACTCATAACCTACCATGAGAAATGTTTGAAGAGAAAGAAGGGTGGAACTCCTTTCCCCCTTACAGTGGGTAGATACACCTAAATTTCTCACAACAAAGCCCGGAAATGTTTGCAAAGCTAGAACTACTCAATCTAAAGCACAACTTCCTAGAGAGGCCCACTTTTGATCCAAGGAATTGCCTTCCCAAGGCAAAACTTGATCCAATCCACATTCCACATATCGAGGACATCTATATTGACCTGTATCATGAGGTCGAGCTTAGAAGGAAGGATCACTCTCACCTGGCCTTGGCAGAAATTATTCAATACGGCGTGGCCATTGTTCCAAAGGGTTATCAAACTACCGATCAAGAAGTTGATCAGGTGTATCTGGACACAAATGGAGACAACTGGCCATTTGCTGCAATTGACAGACAAAAGCACCCCAGACCATTGAAGAAAGGGTCAAGGAAACATTGCGGAGGATAGAACACTGGTGCAGAATGAATGGCCTTATCTACCTCGGAGTAGATTTCACTACATCCCCATTGGGCAACGCACCATCAGGCCGAAGCATCTACCTAAGGGTAAAAGCAAGGACAAAGAGGGTGAATCAAGCTCTACTCAAGGAGCTCCTAAAATTCCTCCTTCCGCTATGCAAGAATAGATTGTAAGTCTCATATCTCTAGAGAAAGAAGCAAAGTAGAAGGTGTTCTGACGGGCACATCCACTCATGATGTCGCCATCTTTGCTACAACTTTGAGGTCCCTTCTGTCCCTTCTCCCTCTCCTCCTTCCCCTCCTCGTGTGACTCAAATGACCATTCCTTTGGTCGTATTCTCTCCCCATCTTCTATTGTTCCACCTTCCTCGTCATCCATCTTCTCTTCTCTCGCGGAGCTGTCCCCACCATTTCTTCTCTCATCTCTCGGCTCCCTTCCATTCCCGTGTCTACCTCCCCTGCGCAGTATCCCTTCCTCCCGTGAGTATTTTCTCGACCTCCCTCTCGATGCCACCACCAAGTGTCTCTACCCATTTCCCTCATCCACCGCAACTACCCCCTCTTCTACCAAAGGTCCCATTCCCTTAGGTCCAGTGTGGATCTCCCGGCATCCCGAGATTCGAGCCAAAGAAAAGAGGAAAGTCCTTATCATACCGATGGACTTCTCTGTCATCCCAACAAAGGGGGCCAAGAAGCAAAAGCCTATAACCCGCTTCTCTCATAGTGCATCGGGAGTAAGAGTAATGGACATCGCATATCCCGATCCTACAAAGGGAAAAAAAGGATCTGTCTCCGACATAGATTATATAGTGACTCAAGTCACAATGAGAACATCTTCGAAAGTCTCCAAGGGGAGGCCATATCTGCGCAAAGTGGATGCCCTATGCAAGAAACTTCAAGAAGCAAAGGAGGAGAAGAGGTTACTGAAATAACAAAACAAACATCTTCTCCATGCCTGCGAGAAAATTGGCGGTGCACCTCCTACAATCGCCAATGAAAATCCCGAGCTCCTAAGCCAGGACAAGATAAACGAGTACGCCAAAATTGGCGAACAAGGTATGGCATTTTCTACCTGGAGGGATCAAATCCTCAAAGACAGCGAGGAGGTAATAGTCAAGTTCACCGAATTATATCAGAATATCAGTCGGGCGAACAAAGAGCTCCAGGCGATCGCAGGACCTATCTCCGAAGAGTTGGATCATGCAAGGTTGCAACACGAAACATTCCAGAAAATGCTCGACTGCTCAGTCGACGATCTGGTGAAATTTGGCATTTTCAGTCACCCTAGGGTACCCAGCAAGATCCTTGCTGCGTTGGATTACCAGGTCAACCAGATGGAGTTCGTCCTGGAAAAGATTGATAAAGTCAAGGAGGAAGCCCTAGATGCAATGCATCAAATGGAGCAAATTGTTCTGAGAATGTCTCTAGGCTTGCTTACTCCTTCTTTCACCTTGAGGAAGGCAGACGAAACTATCTAGATCTTTAAAGAGATCGTCTCAAGGGTTAGGGTCAAGCCACTTTCGACACCGAATGTATTAACAACCTTCTAGCTTGCCATGATTTTGTGGGTTTCCCCGATGGAGGGAGCGACAGGCAACGAATATTTCAAACTCCCTAAAAAACTCAGGGATGAGCAGGAGACTTGTGAGGTCATCGGTGATCATACGAAGGGTCCTACCCAAGATCAACTTCAGCCCATGATCAGTAAATTCATGGAATATCGGACCCAGCCCACATCACCTCTCTAAGGAGCAGCGAAGTAGGATACACGCTTTCACCGCGAGACAATGACGAATATATTTCTTCCTCTTGGCTCCTCTTTTTGTAAATATATAAGAGTATGTTGGCACAAATGATGACATCATCCATGTTGCACCATGGGATGTTGTCATCCACCAAGTTGTCCAAAGTCAACATTGACTTTTAGATATTTTGTAATTAGTTGTTGGTTGCCTTTTTCCTTCTCTCTTCTCCTTCTTCTATATATACTTGGATACTTGTCGTATGCCAAGTGGTGGATACTTTTCAGATGAAAAATAGAAGTAAGAAGAAAAGACTTTGAGCTTTTTGTAACAGAAGAAAATATTAATACAAATATTAAGACTTTGTGCTGAATATGTGTGTTATGAGCATTTAATCTTTCTTATGTCAGATTTATGCATTTATTCTGTTGAATCTATCTCTACTTTTTGTCATTTATTCATCAGTATTGCTTTGTTCGTCTATGCAAGTAGGTTCGGCTCTATTTACTACCAGCCCAAAACATAGACCCTCTGACCTTTCTGCTTTGGAATTCATTTCTTTTCTCCCTTCAGATCTTTTCTATCTCCCCACCTCATTTCTTTCCCTTCTTTTCATAGTTGGAAATACCTCTACTGGGATGAGATCCCAACCCCGAAGGCAGAATATTGTGAGACTTGCACAGATTCCTGCTGGTAGAATAGCAATAAACCAGTTTCACTTTGCTGACTCAAAGAGGGGCTATGCCCTGCACACTGTTGGCTTGTCTATCCATAGATCTGTCCACCTGACAGATTTTCGGACCAACAGTTTTTGGTGACTCTACTGGGGATCGAACAGATCTATCAAATCTATGATAGTGGTATGATAGAAAATCAGTAAAAATCAGAAGAATCACTTCCTATTTGCAAATTTTAACTTTTATTCAAAATCCAAAAATTTTGCAAAAGTGATCCAAATTGAAAATTTTCTTCAGGGATCCATAGATCGGGACTAGTTAGAGATATTTAGTTCGCTGAATTTTCACGAAAATCTGTATTTTTCCATAGATCTGAGTTCTTGACCGTTTTGCAAAATTTCAAACCCTTGCCAAAAGTCAACTCTAAGATCTGAAAATCAGCCTACTAATTTGGCCGTTATTTTATCCCCATTAACATTTGTCATTAAACCACAATCGGTTTTCAAATGAAGGATAAAATTAAATATTTAGAAAAGTACATGCTGCTGGTTTTTGTCAGAAAAATATGAAAATCAGCAAGTACAACAAAAAAAAAAGAGTGTTTAGGATTTGCTCCAAATATTGCAGATCTGGAAGGTACGCTGGCGGGTGAACCTTTCACTCGTAGCAGAAGAGCTCGTGGAGTAATCGATCCTACTTTTGATCTACTTCAAAGGCATAACTTCAGTGTTACACCGGCACACTTCTCATCACTAAGTTCAGCTAGCCGGTCATCCAGGAGTGTCTCACCTCCACGAAGGAAGCATCTCTCACAAGGAATATCCTCATCTCTTTGTAGTGCTTTGCTGCTTAGTGGAACTATGCTTCCAGCTCGCATCCTTTTTCCAGCTGTTCAAATGGCAGTGCCATGGGGAAATGCTATGGGCCCACTCGCTTTGCCACACCCCGTTCATGCGCTCCCTCACGGAAACCGGAAGAATTTTCCTAAATTTTATGGTAGCGGGAACCAAAGCACGGATTCACACATATCTCGCATTCATCATGTCATGCAGTATCCTAGATGTGACTCATGAAGATGTGTTAGTTCACCTTTTTCTAGAAACCTTGCAAGGACCAACAGCGGAATGGTTTCAGCATTTGCCGGCTGGATCTATCACTAGTTGGGCCACCTTGCAGACTGCATTTGAAGAAAGGTACAAACCTTCAGAGGACGCGTTCGTGTTACTATCCAAGATCACTCACCTGAAGAAGGAGGTCAATGAAACCATGTGAGATTTCATCACCCGTTTCAATTCACTAATCAATCGGGTTCCACCTGCCATGCTGCCTACACCAGAAAATTAGAAGTGTTTCTTCATGAACGCCATGAGCTCAAAAGTAAGTTTCTTACTCTTGCAGAACAGGTCACTACTTTGGTTCTCGCCCAAGCTGCTGCCATACAGATTGAAGATAATTTGCTAATATCTGGTGAATTAAAGCGAGAGCCATCCAAGCTGAAATTTTCAGCTCCTTCTCCTGCCACTTCATCTAATCGGCATTTCAAAAGATGGCAAATGACTTGCTCGCGTTAAAAAAGCATCTAGCTCAATCTTCTCCCGGATCTTCATACCGGGATATCCCGCAGAGGAATTTTACTTCTAACAACATCTCACAAAGGACGCGCCTACCTGCAGCTACTCCGCAGTTGGCACTTGAGGTTCCTCTGGTCAATGCTTTAGCCAAAATCGAAGAAGAGGAGCAAAATTATGAAAAACCTTCGTCTCAAGGTGAAGATGATCAAGATGTCGGTGAACCGACTGGCGACTCTACTATTGGGTATATGGAATTTGATGAGGAGGAATCTGATGAAGAAGAGGGTACCCAAGGGTATGCGAGCGGACAATCATATGTTGTTTTCACCCGCTTGCAAGGAAAAGAAGCAGAAGTTACTGCCAACATGCAGAAAGAAAAGGCCGTGTCAAAAATTCCTCCAACCATCGCTAAAACAGGTAGTCCCCTTCCTACTCAATCTGTTATTAAGTCTTTTCCAAAGAAATCTTTTTCTCCTATCTCCCCTCTGAATCAGCCCTTTCATGTTCCTATCAAGACCAGTAATCCTACCCTACCACCGCGAAATGAGGGACTCACTCCTTCATCAACACAACCCTTGGCGCGTTTGACATAATTGATCATGCTAAAAAGACCAAGATCCAAATGTCTGAAGCCGAGTATCTTCGATAAAACCCCGAGCAGCTCGTAAGATTGACCAAATATCCAAAGCCAAGTTGTCATAACTACTCGATCTCCCCAAGAGGAATTCTTCCCACTCCTGCATCTCACATAAATGTTCCCTCAACATCTCGTGTCGGGAAAGGTAGAACCTTTCGCCTCTCCCTCCTAATCAATGGCCACAAACTAAGCAACTGTATAATTGATTCCGGGGCTTCCGATAACGTCATGCCAGCAAAAGTCACCCATGCCCTGGGCCTCACCCTTACCAAGCCTTTTGGCAGATGTTATTCCTTGGAAACCAAATAGGTTCTGTTGATCGGTCAAATCAAAGACGCACAGTTTGCATTTGCGGCGTTCCCAGATAAAAGAGTAAAGATGACCGTCTTTGTTGTCGATATTCTGGCAGCATATGGAATCCTATTAGGAAGGAGTTTTTACAGTGAGGTTGGTGGAGAGATTCATATGGACTGGTCTAAGGCTAGAATTCCCATCAATGGTATAATGCAAACATTGGAGCCAAAATCAAAAAAGAAGTACTTGGTTACTAACTTCGACAACCCCAAAGCCCAAATCCTCTTCGAATCATCAGGAATGGGGAACTATTTCTTGTCTACTGAGTCTGACAAAATGGATGCCCTCGTCCAAGTGGAGGATCTTAACAAGATCTAGACATTACAGTTTGATGGCGATTCTTGCGACTAGTGGGTGCGGTGCTTTGGAGCCGTGCTAATATCTCCCGAAGAAGATATTATTCCTCTCTCTTTCAAGTTGTAGTTTTTCAACATGAATAATGCTTCCGAGTATGAATCTTTGTTACTTGGCATGCAAGCCGCAAGGGAAAGAGGAATCAAGAATCTAAAAGTACAGGGTGATGTAGAGCTAGTCATAAATCAAGTTAAAAGGGTATACCAAGTAAAGAATGAAAGGCTCAGACATTACCGTAACGTGGTATGGGATAGCATCTAGGAGTTTGACATTTTTTCAATAAAAGCCATTCTAAGAGCTCAGAACGACATGACCGACTCATTAGCCATCTCAAAGATCCCTCATGCTCCCCACCCGTGTTTGAAAATAGACACATACACCATTGAGGTGGTTTTCCACCCAAGCGTGCCGGACAATTCTCAGCACTGGCAGGTATTAAACGATGACAATCAACTTATCACCTTTCTGGAAAAGGCAGAAAATTTTAGTGAGCTTCATTTTGAAGGATCCACTTCCGCATGTCGTGAGTCTGTTACTGATCGGACGGGGAATCCAAAGGAAGCGATGGCATATGTCAGCTCAAAGGAAATAAAATTCCGAAAGGCCTGGTTTCTCTAGAGCATTTGTTCGACAGGCACGATCGTTTTGTCAAGAAGAAAATGCGAGATGATCCTAACTCCTCCCCAGAAACCGAACCGGTCAATTTAGGTTCGGTAGAAAATCTGCAGTTTGTGAACATCAAAAATGTTGTACACCCGAAGAAGAAAAGTGAAATTCATCAAATTGCTGAAGAAATACATGGATGTATTAGCGTGGTCCTATGCCGATCTAAAGTCTTTCAAGCCAAAAGACGTCCAGCATGACATCCCGTTGAAAGAGGATGTCAAACCATTTCACCGTAAGCGAGAGGCACTACAATCCTAAGATATCGTGTACTATCCAGGATGAAATTCGAAAATAATGGACGCAAGGATCATTTTTCCTATCCATCACATGGGTGGCAAACATTGTGCCAGTATGCAAGAAGAATGGCGAGATACGCATATGCGTGGATTTTTGTAACTTGAATCAAGCATCCTTGAAGGACAACTACCCACTTCCCATAATGGATCAGGTTCTACAAGCAGTGACTGGATCAGAAATGTTGTCCATGCTTGATGGTTTTTCAGGCTACAATCAGATTGAAGTCTCACCCGAAGACCAATTCAAAACAGCATTCACTACCCCTTGGGGTACATTCACTTATAACAAGATGCCTTTTGGTCTAACCAATGTCGGCACCACTTTTCAGCGGGCCATGGACTTCGCGTTCAAAGGTATGATGGGAAAGGTCATCGTAGTCTACTTGGATGACTTAACTGTGTTCTCTAAACAGTGAAATGATCATTGTGATCATTTGGAGCAAGTATTGATTAAATGCCAGGAACATGGAATCTTCCTAAATCTGAAAAATTCTATTTTCGGAGTCACAGAGGGAAAGTTGCTAGGACATGTTGTTAGCAAAGAAGGGATGAAGATAGATGCCGAAAGGGTTAGGGCTATTCAGAGCCTTACTTTACCCACAAGCAAGACCGGTGTTCACTCTTTCTTCGGAAAGGTGAATTTTCTCAGGTGCTTTGTTCCCGACTTTGCTGAAAAGACTCGCCACATATTAGACATGATGAAAGGATCACCAAATTTTTGGTGGAGCGAAGAAGGAAAGAAGTCGTTTGAAGATATAAAAGCCTTCGTCCGCTCACGCACTGATCCCCGTATGTCCCAATTTCTCCAAGGATTTTATCATGTATAGCTATGCATCTGAGCATACTGTATCGGCTATCTTAATGCAAAAGAATTCTAAAGATTTTGAATCCCCAATTGCGTTCATGAGCTCCCTCTCTCAAGCCTCACAAATTAAAAACGTCTCGGTTGGAAAATCATGCCTTCATCATTGTCAAATCAGTCAAGGACTTCGGTATTACATTCTAAACTCTCATACGGTGGTGCTCGTCCTCGACACGGCGATCAATTCAATCCTAACTCAACAGGAGTTAGGGAGTTTGCGAGGAAATTAGATTGCAAAAGTCCAGGAGTATGACCTAGATATAAAACCAACCAAGTTGGTAAGGGGAAAAGGCCTATGTCATCTTATGGCTGAAAACTGAAATTTAGAAGACCCTGAGGAAAAGGATGATTGCACCAAGGGAGCACAAAGCCAATCGGGAGGAAGCCGATTCTCTACCCATGGTTCTATTTGTCGCCACCAGCGACGAATGGTATTCTGATATCACTTTCTTTCTCACTTATGGTGAGTGTCCAACTCATCTAACTTCAAAGGAGAAACGTGCTATAAAGCTCAGAGTGGCCAGATATGTCATCTGGGATGACTGTTTATACAAACGAGGAATAGATGGCATCTTCTTGCGATGTGTTGACAAGACAAAGCAGATAAATCTACTGGAGAGTTTTCATGATTCATCCTGTGGTGGTCACTTCTCCTCTTCTGTGACGGCACACAAGGTCATCCAGGCCAGATACTATTGGCCGACGTTGTTCCAAGATACAACCACCTGGGTAGCAAAGTGTGAGCTCTGCTAACAATTTGTCGCCAAAGCCAAAATCCGGTTGTTTTTCCCCAGCGGGTGGTCGTTATTGATGAACCATTCAGACAGTGGGGAATTGAATTTATTGGAGCACTCCATCCCCAATCAAGTGTTGGACATAGTTATGTCCTGACAGCAACAGATTACTTCACCAAATGGGTGGAGGCCATACCTGTCAAGCATGCCACTTCCGAGGTTGTTTACAGTTTCATCAAAGAGAATATCATTGTCAGGTTTGGCATTCCAAACAAGATTGTTGTTGATAATGCTTCCAACTTCTCCTCACGAGAAGTTGTTGGTTTTTGCTATGAACACGGGATAACCTTGGCCCACGCCTCGATTATTACCCCCAAGGAAATGGTCAGGCAGAATCCAGTAATAAAAACTTGGTGACCATCATACGGAAGCTAGTTGATAAGAGTCAGCGGACGTGGCACAAGTCATTGTCGACGCTTTGTGGGTAGACCGCATTACTCCCAAGAGGTCTCTTGGTATGTCACCTTTTCAAGTGTTATATGGGACCAATTCGAACTTCCCATGTCTGCAAGCTCCCGCTCTGCGCTTATACGAGCGAATGAAGATGAGACTTTCCAAAATTCTCTTGAAAAGAGGATCATGTATCTATCAAACCTCGAAGAAAAAAGAGTAAGAGTAGTTGACAGATCACCGAACATCGAATCAAGTTAAGAGATTGTTTTATAAAAGAGCTAAGCAAAGATATTTCCAAGTGGGAGATCTCGTCCTTTTGTGGGACAAACGAAGAGAGCCGAAGGGCATGCACGGGAAATTTGATTCTCTATGGAGAGGACCCATCAAGATTAGGCAAAATCAATGGAGAAAATAGCTTCTACATCTCGTATCTAGATGGAATTAATCTCCCACTTCCCTATAGCGGGCAGTATCTCAAAATATTCAGGAAATAGTACTTGCTCTCTTCCTTGTACATTTTACCTTTTGTTGTGTGTTTGCTTTCGTTGTGTGTTTGCTTTTGTCCTCGCCCTTGTTTTTGACCCTATTACCCAATGGATAGGCACATGTTAATCTGGGTTTATCTACCCTTGAACTTTGCTCAAAGATAGTCCCCAAAAAGAGACAGTTGTTATCCTGTAAAATTGACGAGGGCAATTTTACAGGTAACCATACCAAAATTTATCCTGGTCCCTCGTAAGGGACCCCTCTGCATTCGGAACGTTACAAAATCCCTTTCCGGGAAATCTAGTTCTCCAAACTTAGTCATTTTGGTCCTTTTTGGCTGGGCGCACCTTTTGTATGTGTAACACAGAGTAAATTGGTGCCCACTTCATTTCCTTTGGCGCACCCTTTGATATGTTGACACATCAATTGTTGCGCCTCCCGTGATGCACCTTTCTTACATGCGCCAAGGCGCATGCGCCTTCATGTTAACAACTAAATTGTTGTGCCGTGTTTTGGTGCACCAAAGGGTGCAAGGAATGAAGTGTTGACATTCGTAAATTTGTGCCATAGGCACAAATATTTCCGTGTTGACATGCATTTATCCACGCCAAAGGGTGCAAAGTTTTACGTGTCGACACATGTTTTGGTGCACCTCTTGAAAAAGTGGTTGGCGCATTTATTACACCTTCACCTATATATAGGCACACCCGCCCTGTCACTTTCACAATTGAAAACACATGATAACTTTATTCCTCTGCACCTGTCAGCACACCCGTCCTCCTCGTATCACGTTCGTGGACCTCGTTTTGTCTCTCACATTCTATATATTCCGGGTAGGTGGTTCTTACTCCTCTTATGTTTTGTTTTGATTGTTTGTGTGGTAGGATACAATGGATCTATGAAACCATGAAAACCCCCCCTGTTGTTCTTGCAAATCTTTCTTCCCAAGTTGTTTCCATCCTTTTTCCAGATCTGCTGGCCAAGAGGGCTCTGCCTCGAAAACAAATCCAAACCTCTTTGCTATGCTTCCTTCACCACTTGAATCAATACGAAATGTAGCCTAGAAGATCACAAATCTATCAGAGGAAAAAGAGAACTTGAAAAATTGTTTCCAGGCTACGTTATTTCCCTTGGTGCAATCGCCACCCTTGCAACAGGAAACACAGTCGCGCCTATGGCACACCAACATTGATTGCAACACATAAGCTCCTTACGCTATATATAAACCAAGTAAATTCTAAATGGCGCAGGCACATCCCCGTTTACAATAACAAAATGCCATGTAAGTTTCCTCTGCGCCGCGCCAAAGTCCCTTTTTACGCACCAAAAGTTAGTGCTACACGTAATAAACTTGCGCCCTTTGGCACACCAAACTTCCATGTTGCATGTCAAATACTCACGCTATTGGCGCACCCTGCCCCCGTGTAACACCAAGATTATTTTCACCCAGAGGGTAAACCATATATAACGGTGCAGGTGCATCCCCGTTTACAATAACAATAATGTCATATGCAAAATGCTTGCGCCCTGCGCCCTTTGGCACTGATTTATTCCTTATAACACTCCATTTATGTGCGCCATTCTTTTAACTCTGCAGCCTGAAGTGTCCCTGCGCCCTGAGGCCTTAAAATTGCTAACTCCTCATTCTATTCTATAGTGCTTTAATGGAAGATCTGACAGCTGATATGGCTCTTTGGCGTTGGACTTCTCTTCTTCTTCTTGCAGATCAGCAACTGAACTCAGAGCCACATATGTCTACATCAAGCAAGAATCCAACCAAGTCAAAGGGTAAGGCTAAGCTTACAGAGGAAGAGATGAAGTATAAATATCAGAGGGTCAGGATGCCCGAGTCCCGGAGCAAAATGTGACCTGGACATTAGAGACTCCAAACTTGGTCACATCGACATGGAGGATTTCTGGGCCAGAACCAGGAGAGTCATAGGAAGTCCTTGGATGGACAAGTTGGTGGGCAGTGGATTGCATTTTGCTGGGGGATCCCCGTCAGTGCAGTAAATAACAAATTTATGATGGTAGTGGCCCGTTGTTACAACAAAGACACAAGGTGTGTCGAAAATGAAAAGGGCGAGGTCATAATCAACCTCACTGCCTGGCACTTCGAAATCATGCTAGGCATCCCTCACCACCGACACTTTGTGGCTGTAAGCCAAGAGGACTACACCAAGGCATGGGAGGATAATGAAGACAAGTGCATGCAACTGATGAACGAAGTGTACTTGAAAAACAAGAAGGTAATAACCAGATGGCCACAGGTTATTCACCGTAGTGACTTCTCCGAGGAATTGAGCGACACCATCACATTCCTAAGTAGATTTTTTGGGATTTCTGATGCCCATTACTTTCACAAATGGATGCTCAGGTACCTTGAAACTATGAACAAGAATGTGCCAGATCAACGCTTTGAGTGGGCGGAGATTATAAGCAGCACCATATCCGAACAGCTCCAACAACTCACCACAACTAGGAGATTCTACATGAACTCCTACATAGACTACCCTTCAGCTTCGAGAGAGGGATTATCCAAAGACTAAGCTGATGCGGGGTTTGGCCCTGGAAAATATATGAGTACTACCCAGAGCTAAAGCCGAGAACAACATCCCACAGCTTTACTAAGATCAATGATGCTTTCTTCTATGGCATCGTCTCGCCTTTTGAGGCCAAATATGACTCATGGTCGATGACCAAGAGCATAGTCACAAACGGAGAAGTGGGAGGCACTATTTACTCAATTCCCCACCTTCACCTATCTCAAAACAGCCAACTTCTTGGGGAACCCACCAAATTGCCGAGATATGCTTTGGCCCCAAGTTGATCTGTTGGAGCTGTCCGCATGACTCATAACCTACCATGAGAAATGTTTGAAGAGAAAGAAGGGTGGAACTCCTTTCCCCTTACAAGGGCGAGATACACCTGCAATTCTCACAAGAAATCCCGGAAATGTTTGCAGAGCTAGAACTACTCAATCTAAAGCACAACTTCTGGCGAGGCCTACTTTTTATCCAAGGAATTACCTTCAAAGGTGAAACTCGATCCAATCCACATTCCACGATCGAGGACATCTATATTGACATGTATCATGAGGTCAAGCTTAGAAGGAAGGATCACTCTCACTGGCCTTGGCAGAAATTATTCAATACGGCATGGCCATTGTTCCAAAGGGTTATCAAACCACCAATCAAGAAGTTGATCAAGTGTATCTCGGACACGATGGAGACAATCGCCATTTGCCACAATTGACAGAGACAAAAGCACCCCAGACCATTGAAGAAAGGTTCAAGGAAACATTGCAGAGAGGACAGAACACTGGTGCAGAATGAATGGCCTTATCTACCTCGAGTAGATTTCACTACATCCCCATTGGGTAACGCACATGTCAAGCCAAAGCATCTACCTAAGGGTAAAAGCCAGGACAAAGAGTGTGAATCAAGCTCTACTCAAGAAGGAGCTCCTGAACGTCCTCCTTCCGCTGCGCAAGAACAGATTGTAAGTCTGGTATCCCCAAAGAAAGAAGCGCGGAAGGTGTTCCGATGGGTACATCCACTCGTGGATGTCACCACTGCTACAACCGCCGAGGTCCCTTCGTCCCTTCTCCTCTCCTCCTTCCTCCTCGCGTGACCCAAACGACCATTCCTTTGGTCGTATCCTCTCCCCATCTTCTATTTTTTCCCCTTCCTCGTCATCCATCTTCTCTTCTCTCATAGATCTGTCCCCCACCATTTCTTCTCTCTCATCTCTCACTCCCTTCCATTCTTGTGTCTACCTCCCCTACAGATATCCCTTCCTCCCGTGAGCACTTTCTCGGCCTCCCTCTCGATGCCACCACCAAGTGTCTCTACCCATTTCCCTCATCCACCGTAGCTCCCCCTCTTCTACCACTAGTTCTGTTCCTTAAGTCCAGCGTGGATCTCCCAAAGATTCGAGCTAGCAAAAGAGGAAAGTCCTTATTGCACCGATGGACTTCTCCGTCATCCCAGCAAAGGGGGCCAAGAAGAAAAATCCTATAACCCGCTTCTCTCGAGTGCATCGGAGAAAGAGTAATGGACATCGCATATCCCGATCCTTCAAAGGGAAAAAAGGATATGTCTCCGACAGATTATAGAGTGACTCAAGTCACAATGGGAACATCTTCTCAAATCTCCAAGGGGAGGCCCTATCTCATGGTGGATGCCCTATGCAAGATACTTCAAGAAGAAAAGGAGGAGAAGAGGTTACTAAAATAACAAAACAAACATCTTCTCCACGCCCTCGCAGAAAATGGGCGGTGCACCTCCTATAACTCGCCAACGAAACTCATGAGATCCTAAGCCAGGACAAGATAAACGAGTACGCCAAAATCGGTGAATAAGGTATGGCATTTTCTACCCGAGGGATCAAATCCTCAAAGACAAAGCGAGGAGGTAATAGTCAAGTTCACCGAGTTATATCGTAATATCAATCGGTGAACAAAGAGCTCCAGCGATTGCGAGACCTATCACCGTAGAGTTGGATCATGCAAGGTCAGCAACACGAAACATTCCAAAAATGCTCGATCGCTCACGATTTATCCGGTGAAATTCGGCATTTTTAGTCACCCCAGGGTACCTAGTAAGATCCTTTATGCGTTGGATTACCGGGTCGACTAGATGGAGTTCGTCCTGGAAAATATTGATAAAGTCAAGGAGGAAGCCCTGGATGTAATGCATCAAATGGAGCAAATTGTTCTGAGAATGTCTCCAGGCTTGCTTACTCCTTCTTTCACCTTGAGGAAGGCAGATGAAACTATCCAGATCTTTAAAGAGATCGTCTCGCAAGGGTTAGGGCCAGAAGCCACTTTCGACACCGAATGTATCAACAACCTTCTGGCTTGCCGTGATTTTGTGGGTTTCCTGATGGAGGTAGGCAACGAATATTTCAAGCTCCCTGAAAAACTCAGGGATGAGCGGGAGACTTGTGAGGTCATCGATGATCATACGAAGGGTCCTAACCAAGATCAACTTCAGCCCATGATCAGTAAATTCATTGAATATTGGGCCCAGGGCCCACATCACCTCTCCCGAGGAGCAACAGGCGGATACACCCTTTCAGCCGCGAGATGATGATGAATAAATTTCTTCCTCTTGGCTCCTCTTTTTTGTAAATATCTAAGAGTATGTTGGCACAAACGATGACATCATCCATGTTGCACCATGGGATGTTGTCATCCACCAAGTTGTCCAAAGTCAACATTGACTTGTAGATATTTTGTAGATATTTTGTAATTAGTTGTTGGTTGCCTTTTGCCTTCTCTCTTCTCCTTCTTCTATATATACTTGGATACTTGTCGTATGCCAAGTGGTGGATACTTTTCAGATGAAAAATAGAAGTAAGAAGAAAATACTTTGAGATTTTTGTAACAGAAGAAAATATTAATACAAATATTAAAACTTTGTGTTGAATATGTGTGTTATGAGCATTTATTCTTTCTTATGTCAGATTTATGTGTTTATTCTGTTGAATCTATCTCTACTTTTTTGTCATTTATTCATTAGTATTGCTTTGTTCGTCTATGCAAGTAGGTTCGGCTCTGTTTACTACCAGCCCAAAACATAGACCCTCCGACCTTTCTAGCTTTGGAATTCATTTCTTTTCTCCCTTCAGATCTTTTCTATCTCCCCACCTCATTTCTTTCCCTTCTTTTCACAGTTGGAAATACCTCTACTGGGATGAGATCCCAACCCCGAAGGTAGAATATTGTGAGACTTGCATGATTCCCGCCGGGTAGAATAGCAATAAACCGGTTTCACTTTGCTTTGACTCAAAGAGGGGCTATGCCCCGGCACACCGTTGGCTCGCCTATCCATAGATCTCATGTCCACCTTATAAATTTTCGACCAACATCCATAACCAAAAATAGCTAAAACAACTATAAAGATGTGAAAAACTTAAAATAAACTTGCAGACAATTGATTCAACTATAAACGATCAAGCAAGATGTAGAAACACATATCTAATCATGTAATTCCTCAAACATGATCTAAACAACCAGCTAACCAACATTTCACCAATATTTCAAAAATATTTGGGGGAATTGGAATTTTAAACCCGATTATCTTGAAGACAACTACGGAACAATTAGGGATTCACATATCCATAAATAAACTTCAGGCCTCTTTACTCTAAAAAATTAAAATCTTCAAGATCGATCTTGCACATGCATAATTTCCAGCTCGATACCATATCGATTTATAAAGAAGGTATAATAAACTAATTATAAATCCATGATATAAATTTCTGAATATTATAGATTACGATGTGTAGTTAGATTAAACATAGATTTAGATGTTTAGATATAACATATTACATAACATAATAACAAGAGTTAAAAGCAAAGAACAAACAAGTAAGGAGACGGTAACACTATATTTATAGTGGGGAAACTCGAAGGAAAAACCCCACTTCAATAAATCACTTCTTGTATTAATAATTTCATATACAAATTTTACCCAAGCAATTCCACTACGCTCCTTGGTCTTATAGAATAAAACATACAAAGTTGTTTTTCACAGTCATTCAATACAATGCAATATCGTATAATGTTATGATCATGAATGATCTTACCAATCTGATATATCTCATGATATATGTCTGGTACCAATGAAAATGTTGCGCAGAGCCAATCCTGAGAGGGATCACCCTAATTAATATAGAGTGGGTGAATCGTTCGTGTCGCTTCACTCTTAAATTTGGAAGAACATCATAATAAATTTTGATGAATAAACTTTAAACTAATTTTGGGTTAAAGTAGTGGTAAATATCCCACTTGACATTATCACCCCAACAACTAGCACTACCTTTATTTTTAGACATAGCCAAGCCTTCGCATGGTTGTACACCGATACATGTCGTGCCTTGATCCTTCCATCATTGTTCATAACATTGTTACCTTTTCTAATAACAAGCCGCTTAAGCAAAACCTTTTCCACATGCATCCTTGAGTTTCCCTCCTTGTCAAAGAGGATTTGTAATGCCTCCTTTCTACCAATTTTATCATCCCCATCAACTATCCACAATGGGTTTCCAATATCATACCCTTTTCCAAAGCTTCTGGAAAGCTCTGCATTTGCACAGACTTTCGAGATCTTAATCTCGCTTACCCTAAAGATTACTTCCTCTTCATAACATTGATCACTTGTATACCTTCTTACGCATGCCACAAGATGCTTTCTCTTATGGATGGATTTTTTTGGTACAATCAAATCCTCATGGCATTAAAATACCAACATAAGACCTCTTTCATCACTCCTTAAGGGACCTTCTACTATCATGATGTGCCCTTCAGTTTAAAAATTTTGCAGCCACCTATCAGCGAGCCATGACTTACATCTTCCATGATCTTATCCATAAGACCGTAGAGGAATACGTTGATGACCTCTTGGGTAAATCTAAGCATCGAAATGATCACCTTGTTATCCTTGATATCCTTTTCGATCCGCCTCATCTACTTCTACTTCGCCTCAATCTAGCCAAGTGTGTGTTTAGATTGCTAATTGGTAAGCTCCTTGGCTTTATCATTTCCATTAGGGGTATTGAAGTTGACCCCACCAAAATCAAGGCCATCCTTGAGATGTCTCCCCTTCTAACTTGAATCAGCTTCGCAATCTTCAATTTTGACTTCAATTAGTCTGTCATTTCATCTCACAACTTTTTTATCGTTACCAACCATTTCATCACCTTCTTTGTAAAGACATCGACTTCAAATGGGATGATAACTACCAAAAATCCTTTGATGATCTCAAGTATTATCTCATATCTCCATTTGTTCTTAGCCCTCCACATAAGGGGGAGCCTTTATATCTCTGTCTTTTCCTCTTATCATGCTCTAGGTGTCATTTTGGCACATCGCAACAAGAAAGGTAGGGAGCATGTCATCTACTACATCATCTCGCACCATTCATGAATATAAGACTCACTTTGAAAAGTTGTTTTGCTCTTTTTCTTCACTACCTCTAAGCTCTCTGTCATTATCTTCTTAATCACAACACTTTTTTATCACTAGCTTTCATATTCTCGAAACCATGCATTCCAAGCCTTATCATATAGGTCACATCACTCGATGGATCATGCTCATGATAGAGTTTAACCTAGAGTTCATCTCTCATAAATCAATCAAGGTCCAAGCTATCACAGATCAATTAGTTGACGCCCCTCTTCATGATACTTGCCTTCCTCACAAACAATTTCCAGATGAATATATCAAAAATTTGAACATGAATATTCTCCTCTCAAAATGACACTCTTCTTTGATGGCTTTAAGGGTAGACAAGGGGAGAAGCTAGCATCATTATCATTCCTCCTTGTGCCACTCCTATTCCTATCACCTATAAAATTAACTTTGAATGCACCAACAATATGTCTGAATATGATGCTCTCATATTGGGCCTCCAAACTTCCATCGTGTTTGGCATCCAAATCCTTGACGTCTACGGTGATTCTCATCTCATCATTAATTAAGTCAAAATCACCTATCAATGTAAAAATGAGATCCTTCAAAAGTATAAAGACATTGTTGACTTCCTTCTTGAGCATTTGATTTCTACACCATTCAAATCATCCCTCACTCATAAAACCACTTTTCGTACACTATATGGATTCACTCACCTTTCTCATCCCTTGGTTTATGGAAGAATATGATATCTCCAACATTGTTCATCTCATTAATGAACCATCTCATCTTAGTTGATTACCTAGCATTTGTAATGCCCACAAAAATGTCTCACACAAAACCCAAAGCCAAGCAAATATTATAATAGAAAAATTGTGGAATAATTATTTTTTGTTAAAGGATGAATGCAACATTTAGCTAAACCCTTAGTTAATAATCGGTCATCCAAAATTAAATAAATAATAATAATAAATAAAAGAATCGAGACAAGTCTATGGTTGGTTTTAAAATATTTCATTCGATTAATCCAACATTAATTTAATACATTGGTTTCTAAGGTCAAGCAATAATTTATTAATTAAAGTCCAAGGTCTAAAATTTCTAAGTCTATACATTTAAGGGGAAAGAAGCTACTAAAAATAATTTAAAGAAAATAGAAACAATTTAATTAACTTGCACCCACACAAGTGGCCCCATTCAAAAGGGAGGCCCATGTGATCAAATGATCACCCCACCTACCCCCACCTAACTATTGTAGGGGACAATCTTGGCCCTTGGATGAAAACAATATGGACCTTTGGATGAGGGATTTCAAAGCAACCCTAAAAATCCTTAAGGAAGGTCTTTATCTTTTTCCTTAGCTCATTTCTCTCTCATTTCTTGGTTTTAGCGAGTTAAGGAAAAGTATGGGAGAGGAGTTGGGGATGGATATACACATCCCCAATATTATTTATTTTATCTTCATTATTTTCTCTCCTACCCTATCCAAGGGATTGTAGATTTCTCATTTTTATAAGCAATAATCAATCAAAAATATTCATTTGGGTATTCTATATTTTTTTCCAATAGATCTAATATATATATTAAATTGTATTTCTTTTCCTTCCTAAAATGAGTATATATACACTTATGGAATTCCTTTAATATATGTAAATATATTTATGTATATACACATATACACACTTGTATGTGTTTATATATATCTATATATATAATGTATATATGAAAATATTTAATTTATTAAAAATATACTATACCCAAAATTGGATAAAAGAAATTTATTAGTTCAAAATATATATATATATATATATATATATATATATATATATATATAATTTTAAAATTATTTTTAAAGATTTCAAGGTCGCGGATCAAAACCGCATGGACTGTGTTGAATTTAGTTTTAGGTAGAAATTAAAATAGTTTGGTGGGGGTCTCGGCCCCAACCCACCTTATTAAATAAAATCAAAAAAATGTGGGGGGAGGGGTAGCCAACCCCACCCCCCATTCCATTTAATTAATGGGGTGGGGGGCGAGGTCGGCTACCCCTACCCCACCCCATTCCCCAAACCTACAACTATTACCAATATTAATACGTGCACTTTTGTTTTGTTTATAAAAAAATTGTTTTTATAAAAAAATACTAACATAAATAATAATATAAGATTTAATATTAATAATAATATTACTATTAATAATAATAATAAATATACATTAATATATAATTTTTATTAGGGGTAAAAAAGGGTTGAGGGGACCCTGCCCCATTACAATGAGAAAAAGTGGAGATAAAATATAACAATGAGGAACATGAAGGGCTGCCTCTTCCAGTGGCACAGAGAAACAAACAACCAGAAGTCCAACTAACAACAAAAACAAACACAAAAGAAACACTAACCATGAGACTTCTTCCCATGGGAACAAAGACACATCTTAAGGGAGTCATTACCCTTCCCTTTCTTTCTTCTATTCACAGTAGACCAATCGTCACCGATATTTGGATTAACATTTTCATTTGAGTGAACTGGTATACAAATTTCAAAATTATTTTCACCCATCTGATTGAGAATCCCTGAAGGAGGGGGAAAGGATTCCAAACCAGCGCAGGGAGAAGATTCCTTCTCGACAGACTCTTACACAGAGCCTCCACTTCCACATCCTCAGATCCCTCTTCTGACTCTGAATCTGAGTGATTGTTTACAACCAAATGACTAGAATCAGCATTCTTCCACCATGAAAATTGATTATTGGTATTTTTCTTCCCACACTTACAATCCACCGCTAAATGGCCAAGGGAAAAGAAAATCCGACATCTGAAGGAAAGCCTTCATAGTCAATGTTTTGAGTCCATATCCTATCCTCAACATGCGGTCAATAAGAAGGGAAATCCTTTGAGGTGTTCAGATCGACCAAGATGCGAGCATACATAGTATATTCATACAAGGTTGTCTTTGTGTCAATAGCCAGGGTTTTGCCTAAAGAATCCCCAATAGAAGTTAAACATTTCTCCCCCCAAAACTGGAGAGGAAGATATGGCAGCCGGATCCACACAGGTCAGGTTTGGAAAGTTTTAGTAACAGGGTGAAAAGAGGGAACCATGGCTTCATAAGCAAAAAAATGACTTTGATAATCCCACAATCTATCAAAAATCAGATCTCTATCAGCTGTGATATCAAAGATGACAATGAAGAAACCTCTAGTTGTGGGGTAGATGTCGACTTTACCTTCCATAAGTGGTTTCCACGAAAGGGAGATCCATTCATGGAGAGCAGGTAGGCCCGGGCATATATTGTTGAATCTGCAGATGATTCCTTTCTCCTTAAAATATGTCTCAGATTTCAAAACATCTGCTCCACAAAAAACAATGGGAGAAGACATTGCATGTTTCATTGGTTTGACTGGGGCACAAACAGATTTTGTGACCTCAAGAAATATTTTTCCTCTACCCATATTAGCAGTTAAACCTCCGCCAAATAACATCCAAACACCCTCTAGAGTAGGGGAACATCGGGAGCAGGGGAGGCAAATTTTAAAAGCAAAACCTAAGCCTCCATCTAACCCCTCTGAAATAGACCCACGTTCCTTTGGAGACCAATGACCTTCTGTGGAAACAATCCCAATAAATGGGGTCAGATCTGCAACACCAGACTCCACTGTGTGCATACCCCGATCCACCGATATTTGCTTAAGACTACCACCGCTGCCATTAAATGTTAGTTTAGGTTTAGAGATCAGAAATTTCAATTAATTATTATTATTAAATCATAATAATAATAATATATTACTAATATCTAGATAACCAAATTTATTTTAAATTCTATTTTTTTCATTTGTTAAAAGAGAACACTAGTTAGTTAAATTTATATAAGAAATTTAAGGGATATTCCAATGGGTTTTTCTAAACCATAGTGATATTTAAGTAGGGAAAGTATATTTATATTATTATTCACTTTTATATTTATTTGAATTTTACTTTATTTTTGTTTAATTCCATATAAGGCTAAGTTGAAAAATTAAAATGATTTCATACCCAACCCATTCTACAAAATGATAATATGGGAGATACTTTCATTTAATAAAACAAGAATAACCTTCCTTTTTTTTTACCGAAAGATATGAGTATTAACCATTCTCAACAACAATAAGTTTTAACAAACTTCACAATATTTTTAGAAAATGAGAGTATATCAATTTGAATACATTGAAACAACTTAAATTTAAATAAATTTATGTCCATTCCAACCATATTTAAATCTTCCTTTCTCCAAGGCAATATAAATCTTGATAATTTCTTTTCACAAAATTACACATATGAGATTTTAATTTTCTAAATCCACACACTCTTAAAGGAGTTTACAAGATAGAAAGATTTCCAAAGAATACAACAACTTTCTCACAAATTTACAATTTTACAATGCATCCACTCAAAGTGGGAAGTATGAACTTGAAATAAATTACAACAAGGCTATCCACAACCAACTTTCAAGTCTTCAAATGTATGTCTTCTCCACAAAGGTAGCTCCAACTTTGTTTTTTCAACTTCACATATAGATCACAAAATAAGGAGGGGGAGTAGGCAATGCTCTCCACCCAACCTTAAATCCATTAAGGGAAGAATTCATTCCCTTAATGGCCCCCGAGCCCCAACCAAGGAACCATGAAGGGCATTGAGCAACATTGACAACTATCACAAAGAGGCTTCTCAACAAAACACACATACAAGACAAGCAACTCCACCAAGATCACATAACCAACAAGTTTACACATACACATCAAAACAAAGGTTTGAGGATCAAACCAAGTAGAGAAAGGGATATGGGAGACCACCTCCTTATGCCTCCCAAGTGAAGTGGGAGTCTTTCCCTAAGCCTCCAAGTGCACAAAAATAATCACACAATTCCTTATCTCTCCCTTGCAACAAGCAACAAATCCATGAATCCCTTTTCTCTCCCCATAGGAAAGATTCCCATTCACACTCCCACCAATTTTCATGCCTCACATAAACTCCCTTTTCCCTCCCCAATGGTCCCATAATCCCTTCTCAACACACCCAACTAAGGCCAACTACTAAACCAACCCACACAACACCATCACAAGACAAAAATACTTTTAACAAGCACAACATTGCTTACAACAACAAAGTAACATAATAATAAAAGTGTGGAGATCCTACCTCTCCATCAAGATCCAAGAATAACCTTCACAAGCCTCTTCAAATCCAAGCCAAGCACTCCAAAAGCTCCCAAATTCAAAAAGTGCACAAGAAGCAAAATGAGCAAGTAACCCCCATTCCAACCAAAAGTCACAAATAAATAGAATTGGGAAGTGAGGATGATGAGGTGGATCCATGTAGGATGCCACTTCATCATCCCCCATCCTCACACTCAAGTCAAAACATCAAAACCAAGAAACATCAATGCACAAGCAAGGACTATGACAACCCACATGGCTCAAAACTTGCACACCATGCTTTCAAGGGACAAAATAAATTTGGGAAGAGAGAAAGTGCAATGATTTTCCTTCTCCTACACTCAAAGATGGAAAAAGAAGTCAAAATTGAGCTTCCCAACCCATAGGTAAGGTTGTTGGGCCAAATTAAGAGGCATGGGACAAGCCTTGCTTGTCCCACAAGTCTCCAAAAGTTCCCCCAAGTCAAAATCCGAATTTTGAACTTGGGGTGGAGTAAAATACTCCCAAATCAACATAAATTCATCTTACACAAGGACTACAAGATCACATCATTACTATAAGTCACATCTCTACTTTGGTTAAACTAAACAAGAGGGATTAAGTCTAATAAACACACAATTACACATGCTAATAAAGTGACAAATTCTCCAAATTTAAAATACACAAAACATAAATAAGCACATGCAAAAATTAAAGAAAGGAACACAATTCACCCCATGGCCACACATGTGAAATCACCCCCATGGGTGACCTCCAAACTAGACAAGCAAGACACAACACAAAACAACATTACACAAGTTGTCAATTTGGCCTCGTTGCTCAATGCTCGACATCCTTCCATGGTTGGTCTCCTATCCCCTTCGATGTTTGTGATAAAATTCTTGCACACAACAAATACCTCTCTAGCCTTTCAGTCGTATTAACAACATTGAGAAAATCATATATATATATATATAAACTCCAAATTCATCATTCAACATTTAACAATTCTATTATCCATCAATATGCCAAAATCTAACCCTAACATCCATGATATTACAATTATATTCCAACATCTCAAAAACATAACATGTTAGTATAAAATCTACATCATGAAAATCAACATGCATCTAACTGTCTAACATCACTATCTAGTGCATCATGATAAAACATAAACATCATAGTGTCCATAATCCACATATCAGTATAATCTAGCATCTACTGATCAATGTATCATAATCAAATGTCTAAACATCAGTCCAATAGTATCAATATCAAGATAGAATAATGTCAAAGAGGAGTGGGCACTACAGGTTAACCTCATCGAAGCTAATCCTCGCGACCTTTGGTATTCTCAAATTTTCGACTATCTTTTAAAATCCATCATCCTCTGACCTATCTAAAAATGGTAGGAGGTCCTTTCATCAACGCGTTGACCACTATGTCATCCTTGGCAGGATCCTTTATAAGTGTGGCTTCGATGGTATCTTTCTTTTTTGCCTTAAATATCATGAATCCACTCATGTTATCCAAGAAGCCCACAACAATATCTATGGTGGCCATTTTAAAGATTTGGTTGTCGTCAAGCGCTTCCTTCACATGGGTTATTATTGGCCCTCTCTTAATCAAGACTGTTGTGAATATGTTAATAAATGTGTCAAATGCCGAAAAATTCCAATCTAATTTGCATTCCTAGTTAGGACTTACATTCGCTAAGGACATTTGACCTTTTCACAATGGGGACTCGACCTCATCAATTTTTGTTCTTCTCAATGCCATGATTCTATCATTGCTATTTAGTACTTTACCAAATGGGTGGAAGAAATTCCACTCATATCAACTAAATTTAATCAAGTCATTAATTTCATCTATCAACACATCATCTTTTGTTTTGACATTCCTCATAAAATCATCACTGACAATGAAAAGTCTTTCAAAAAAATGATCTTAAGAAGCCTTGGGATTCATTCAATATTAATCTTAGCTTCTCTTTGTCATACTATCCTCAAACTACCACCAAGCCAAAGCCACTAGAAAAACTCTTAGCAATATTCTTTCCAAGACTATTGATAAATCAGGTCGTAATTGGTATTACCATACACCATTCACTCTTTGGGCTTATCTTATTACTTGTTCACACCTCTACAGTGCTAATCCTTTTCTCTCATCTACGGATCTGATTTTTTCTTCCTCTCGAAGTCCAAATCCCATCCTTGCACATTTCTCTTTGCGTCTTCATCTATGATTATGACTATTTCCAAAAGCATCTAGCAAAGCTTGAGTTATTATAACAATGTCATCTTCTCGACTCTCAACAATCATCATGTCTATCAAGAGTGCATCAAACATGCTTATAACAACTACCACAAGGAACGCGACTTTAACATTGGTGACCTTGTCCTTAAATAAAATCATAATCTCACTACTCTTGAAAGGATTCAAAGTGAAAAATTTTCTCCCAACTTGATTTGACCTTATATTATCACATATAAGTACAGGTCTTGAGCCTATCGCTCTATCTTATCTTGATGGTAAACTAGAAATATAACCTCTTAATGCATTACACTTGTGAACTTTCTATTGTTAACATACCTACCATTGAGAACTTAGTTATCTCAGTGGTCATCCATCCATCATTAGCCTTTTCTGCCTTTCATTGTAATGATTTGGAATTATGTGTTCTCTGTCACTTTTTCTATCTATCACCTTGAATATAGGCACCACGACACTTTATTCATAGCATATTCCTCTTGGATAGGTTCTTCCTTTTTGTGAAAAATCTGCAATCATTACATCCATTTCCCTCTTATCTACCTACTGGAACCACGCTAAGGGTTTATATATGTCACTTGTTCATTCGTTATCCCCTCCTAAGTGGTTTACCTAGCTATCCCCATCTCTTCCATAAAAATTAAAAATCATAGATGTTCATCTCAAAAATCTATCATATCCAAAATCGATTGCTCCCTCGAAGGACAATTATTCATAAAAGTAAAAATATCCAAAAGTATAGACTGATCCCTTGAAGTAAATATATCATGCATATCTTATCTTTCCATTTATAAAAGCAAAATCGAAAGTCCAAAAGCAAAACAAAAAAGTAGACCACTCCCTCGAAGGATGGATACCATCTCATATCCATGGCAGCAAAAGCTTCCTGCATTGATCAGCCTTCTATCTATTTCAAAATCAAAAGCATAAAAGTTTCAAAAGAAAGCATCCTAAGTAAACTTCCCGCATTTTTTCTCATCTAGGCAAACTTCCCGCATTTATATTGCATATTGCTCGAGTTGGGGCATAGACCTAGGAACACCTACCTATGGAGAACCTCTATTCTTGCATACAAGTGTTATCCAAACCCCTTGTGTCATGTTGACATTAGGATTATAATTTCACCTTCCATTCTTTCCTTGTGACCCTTGGGATTACTACCTATTGATGGTTTTGCGTTAACACTCCGCTATTAGTTGCAAGTTCATTTCTTTCATTGGTTCCTTTTGGTTTACCTCCAATCTATTTTGAAGCATCAGTTCTTCATGTTCTCCTTACTACGATCAAGTATAGTTCATCTCCTTTTGGTCACCTTCTATCAAATTTGCATCCTTTCCATCACATCGAATATGTTCTTATCATACTCTTCCTAATTTATCCATTCCTATGTATGTACTTTTAAGTATAACATCAATCATAGCTAACATATTTATAAACCATCACATTATTTATCCATTATTTAATCATATATAAAACCATCTATGCTAATCACATCCACATCATACTTTATTTATAAAACATAATCACTATTAGTTCATCATAATCAAACCCATAACATCTCAATCAAATATATACATCCAATTTATAATCATATGAGTATCCATAATCCATCTATATCTAAATCATCATCCATAACATATGCATCTAATCCATAAACATCATAATCTATAATCAATGTCATCATAATCTATAGTCAATATTATCTACATCTAATCCATAACATCATAATCATAAACATCCACATCTAAATCTAACATAAGCATCATCAAAACCATGAATCAAAATACATAACACATGATGAATTGTAACCGAAATCATATATATTTCATCGTGAATCTCGTAGTGCCGACTGGATAAAAAAAAATTAATAAAAACAAAAAAATTGAAAATAAAGTGTGGATGCATGCTGGCAAGGATGAGGGGATTGATGGGATGGAACATGGGCTCTCGAACAAGGATATTGGAATCCTATGCA
The DNA here is from genome assembly GCA_018340775.1 of Taxus wallichiana var. yunnanensis. Taxonomy (NCBI): domain Eukaryota; kingdom Viridiplantae; phylum Streptophyta; class Pinopsida; order Cupressales; family Taxaceae; genus Taxus; species Taxus wallichiana. The sequence goes on from CM031235.1 coordinate 226,064,907, forward strand.
GCCTGTAGCCTATCATTCTCTTTGCACAATATTTCAAGCACTTTATTGGGATCCTAAGTTTCCAACCAGCGTTTTGGAGAATCCAATGAGCCTTCCCACGTGAACCAAAAAAAGGGTATTAGCAGTCTTGGATAGTGCAAAGTGCACATAAGACATGGTTATCCTCATGGCAAGCTCACCATTTTCTATTGCAACACACGGAGCTCCAACCTGATCAGTCTTCTCCCAGCCTGTGCACCAAAGTAGGGGGCCTTTTCAAGTGATGTTTTTGGAAATGATTTGGTAGACAGCTCGCAAAACATGGAGGCATGTGTTTGGAATGTGAACTGTGCACAAAATTCTCAAGGAAACGTGGTTTCATGTAATGCTATGGTTGCAGCTTTTACACAAATCAATGTGCTTAAGGGCACTTTATGATTGTTCAAAGAAATGCCTCGCCAGATGTCATCTCATGGAGTGCCATGGTTGCGGCCTATGCCAGCATCCTTCCAGCCTGCGTCAAAAAGGGGACCTTTGGAGCAGTTGTGATCATTCAACAAATTATTAAAGGGTAGAGGAATAGTGTCAGACGTTGTAGTTGCTAATGTTATGGCAGACTAGTACGTAAATGGGGAATCTTGCACAAGGAAAGTCGACTGTTTGGCAATGCATATCAAGGAGATGGGTTCTAATGGGTCTGGCCATGGCCATATCAACTATTATCATCAAGAAAGAAATTAGATACTAAATTTTGGGGTGATTTAGAAAACTTCCTACCCAACTAGATCACTTCAATATTTTTTTATCGATGAGACGAAATTGACTTCCCAAAGAAAAATGTTGACCATCTCCCTATTTAATTAGACAATATTTGCATTTTTCGAGACTCGTTAAGTAAACCTCCTAACTCGAAAATGGGATATTAGGCTTCATTCGTGTACGTTGTTAAGTGAGGGATCACCTTAACCTTTGGATTGACCCCAAATGAACATATGTGATCTTTTTATGCTCTTATAGGATCCTTGTTACACTATTTTACAACAAGAGAGAGTCATTAAATCTAGAAAGTTGGCTTTCGTTTTGAACTGCCATTTGAAACCTGGATAGAGAAATTATTATCCGTCTTCACAAACCTCTAGTGTTTTTACTAGACAATTGCATGGAACCTTCAGTTTAGGGGAAAACACTTTTCTGGATAGTTTGACAATGAAATTTTGTAGGCCTCCTGGTCACAAATTGATAAGGTCAAATCGACCAATTAAGACCGGTGGCTTTAGAAAACTTGTCGTCGTTTGAAGATTGTTTTCTAGTTCTGAGTTTCATCGACTCTGTTGAATTATCCTTATATAGGGAAATTTGTAGGAAGTTTCTTGTTGCGCGTTCATTCATCAAACGTCAATTTTTGACGTTGTTTTCTAAGCCCTCGAGCTAACTTTTGTTCATTTGCACTAGGCCAACTACGACCAGTGGCCCCGGAAAACTAGCCGCCAAACGTAAACCATTCGCTAGTTCCAAATTCCGTTAGTTGCTATGAACTCTTGGTATATATGTGGACATGTAGAAATTTAATCGTGGTGTGTGTTCTCATTGGAAGACAACTTTTGGAAGTGGTTTCTTAGCCTCCAAGCCCATTTGAACATTTTTGTAGCTAGTAAGAAAATGTAAAAATAGAAAGTTGTGGGACCCTCGTCGGGTTGCCAAACCACCATGGAACCTTTTGACACATGTAAATAACTATTTAAAACTCTATAGGGTAACTTGTTATGTGAAATAGAACTTTTGACAAATGGTGTTTTCTCTCTCTTCCCTTCTCTTTCTCTCTCCTGGGTTACAAAATGAAGTGAAATGAAATGTAATGAATACATGTCTCTAAACCTTTTATTTCGATTGTAAATTGTAATTATTATCATATGTAAACGGAAATTGAAAAATGTTAGATTAGGGTGGATGTCATGCCAAAGAATTTATCGTTGATATCATGCTCACGTGGTTTTGCGGATGAAAGAATGATGATGAAATGGTGATGTGTAATTCATTAATTACCATTTTACTTTATATAGTTCATTCTTAAATGAATAAATGTATAATGTAGTCTCATGTTACGAAGGTTATATTTGATAATTTGCTAATATGTATGAGATGCTAGTTTTTAGGGATATCTAGGAAATGGGTATTTAATTATAGGTTCAATTTGATTCATAGTACACATGGTAAAAATATTTGTATATATATATTTGATATATATATATATATATATATATAAGGTAAATAAATTTGAAGTAATATCTTGTAGTGCATACTCGTGTTCAATAAAGGATTAATGAGTCATCTTGTGCATTCATACTTTGCAAATGTAATAAAGAGATTTAATCAAACACTCTACCCGTGAATAATATCGAGCATAACTTGTTTTCATGTGTGATACTTTTTACCATAGAAGACATTGAAAACCGTAGAATGAACTTAAACTCTGCACTCGATGGAACCTCCTAGTTTGGGTAAACAAGAGCCCAAGAATGGGTTTATCATCTTTGTCGGTATGTTTAGTGACATTGTCATAAACCTGGTAGATAGGAGCGACACAATCAACTTTTTTTTGGAGTATGTAGAGCTAACTCCTCCTTCGTATCCTAGAGGACTATCTTGTCTTCCTAAGATAGATCTAAAATTAAATTTCTTCATCGAATGAAATCCTTGTTGGATTCAAACGACATAAATGGAGATCGGGATATAGTTGTTCTATGTCTTGCATTTTTGTTAGTGAACTCTTTAGTCCCTCGCAGCTAAATGTCTTATCTTTGGCTTGTGACAATATAGTTCCTTGATCTCTCATGAAGGGTTTATAGAGTAAATACATTTTAACCTTAATCAAATCTATAATAGGGATTAAAGCCCTAGGTAAAAATTAGAATTAAGCTTAACCTTAGTTGTTTTGGTGGTTAACATGTGGAATCATGAAAGGTAGAAAGATGGGACCCTACCTTGAACACAAATCACTTGTGGTTCATGTGTAGTTATAATGCTTCTAACCATGTACTTCTTTAAGATGTCAGACAAGTACTTTTGTAACTCTTCTATTTTAAAGTGATGGTAATAATGAGACCTTAATGCGATGTAAAAGTAAAGCATAGAAGAGAAAAAATGAGTTTTGAGGTTAGGGATAATGCCGCTCTTGGAGTCTTTATAACTCAATTAAATATATTCATGTGTTTCAAAGAATATGTATTGCCTTGTTGTGATCAAACTTCGAGAAAACAAAAGATATATATAAATATAAAAGGAATTCATTAAGTTATTGAACTTTATTAACTATGGTAGCGAAATAACTATTCCGTGATCGAAGAATGTTCTTGGGGAAAAAGCTATCTCGAATCTAAGTCTTCCTTAATCCCAAGATTTCATCTTGACATCACGTTAGATTCACTTGTGTAGCAAGGGTAAATTTTAAACATTGAATAAACATTAGAGAAGCATATTCTTAACACAAGAACAAGTTAACTAAGTACTTTATATGCATTTTTTTATTATGCCAAATAAGTATGTAAGTTATGGAAAATTCCGTGAAGCTTAAAAAGCCAACTTAAAATGGTCAAACTATAAATTAAATGTGGAATGAACTTAAGATTTTGTAGATGGAAAAAGGAGGAAGTTTTCCTTGCACAATAATGTTCTTGGAATGTTGATCGTAACTAAAATACAATTAAAGAAATGATGTGTTGTGGGTTCGCCATTCCTGAAGTCATTTTTCTTGTGGTTGGGTCATTACTAGTATCCATTCATTGGGAAAAGTGTGGCATCGACATGCCTATGTTGTTTTCATGTGTCTATGTGAGTCGATGACTTATGTAATTGTTGTATGCGAGTCGAATTTCTATACTTGGAGCCCTTGTTGTGTTGTGTAGTGAGCAATGTAAGTCAAAAACAAAAAATTATCCTGGTATTTTCACTGATGTAATTGTGTGTGTAAAATGTGGGCATTACATATGGTATCAGAGTGGAGGTTCATACTCTCGAACCTCTAGGATGGATTGGAGTTGTGATGATTTTGCATGATGGTGGTGGATACTGGAAGAGTAATGTGATATATGTTGTAATGTGAACAATGTTGTAATTGTGACCTTATGGAAACACATGTGGTGCATGTCACTTAGTGTGTATTTGTTATCATGTTGATGTGCTTGTGATGAGAGTATTCACTCTCTATTTCGTGGATTTAATGAGGAATTTGTGTGTGATGTACCACCCTGTTGTGTGTGAACGGAATGTTATTGTGGATTGCAGAGTGTTGGAACATTTTGGCATTATGTGATATGAAGGTGTATTGATGTATTGCATGAAAAAAAAAAATTAGTGTAAAGTGAATCGATTGTATCATGATGGCCTCATCGTGTTGTTATGAATCGTGTGTATCACTATGTTGTATTGCAATTGACTATATGTTGTAATGTTAGACATTGTGTTTGTCATACTTATGATTTGTGTAATATGTAATGATTTATGTCATGATTTAGGGGCATATGGTGAGCGTATGATCCCTATGGTATAGTGATTGCACTCGGTTGCAGAATGTGGTAATGTGATGTATCGTAACTTGTGAAAGTAATGATTGTGTTATACCCCATATAAATACCATGTGTAAGACGCTATGGTTAATTTGTGTGAATCACCATTGTGTTAGTGATGTAGTTATGTGTATGTTATGAACCTTACACTAGACGACCCTAAGGGGATAAAATGTCAAGAGTGTATGTGTAGAGAGAGGAGGCGTGGACCATGTTTTCATAATCTTGAGCCGAGTACGAGTGAGGAAGTGGAGTCTTATATAGACTGAAAACCCACTTTTATCTGTTTAGTATACTTCGAGCTTGCTTAGTATATTGTGGGTGTGCACCACCTTAGGCTCAAACTTATGCAACTAGTGTCCCCTGCTCTTTCCTATTGGATTTTTCATTGAACAATCCTATGTGATTTTAACTATGTTGATCCTTGTGGTAGTATGGAGGGATGAGTCGTAGAGAGATGATGACAATTACATTATTTGATATGCTCATTTCTGGTTACATGTATATTTTTACGAACTGAGGCTCGATGTCTGAGTGCTAGCAACTCGATGAGTACCCCTTTGGTGGCAGATGAGGCCGCATAGTGATTATAATGTACTATTTTCTCAATAAGTATTTTATTCGTAAATTCATCATTATCTCTTTTATTGTTAGAACCAGTCGTTTTCCTGATTGACATGTTCTTATATTTTGGGCATGTATTCAGTTGTTGCATTAACATTCAAATTTTTTTGCTAACCATGGTTAATTAGCCATTTATTTTTCTTAGATTTAAACTTTATTTTCACATTTAAAATTTTATAGCCTTGCCCAAGGCTTTTGATTTTTCCACTTGGCATTTGAATGGATTGTTATGCTGGTTCTAATGTCGTAATGTGTTGGAATAGGGTCATGGGATTAACCATGGAGTGGTTGAACCTATGGTCCCTCTTCGTTGATGGGGATACACCCCAGAAGTTATAGATAACTAGCGGGTTGTTGAACCACGAGTTATTATGTCACTTGGGTTGGGGGTGACAGGTCATAGGTCATAGGGTGACCCAACCTCATTAAAAGGAGAAAGGAGATGGGCCTCTATGGTTAAGTGACCTGATATTTTTTATGGCACTCTATGGTTGAGTGACCTGATATTCCTTATGGCACTCTATGGTGGAGTGACCTGATATTCTTGATGGGGCTCTATGGTTGAGTGACCCGACTTGGTTTTGGCACTATGATTATTTCTACTTCAGGAGATATATGGAGTTATTTCTTGATATTTTGTGATGTGTGGAGTTGGTATAGTGAGATATGTGTACCCTTGTGAGTCTTTTTGACACCTTGTTATGTTTGAGGTTTGACTCTTCTCTTGGTTGGTATGGACTATTGATATTGTCTTGGCACTATGTTGGTACAGTCATGGATTTTTGGGTCTTGTGATACTCGTTGTATATGTATCAGTGCGATGAATTTGTTTATCAGTCACATCTGTCTACTGGATCTATGTCTGTGACATAATTGTTGGAAATTCTTTGCTATGCGGACTACTTGTTTGTCTTTCCATGGTGGAATTAAAGGTCTCGTGATGTGATACTGTCTTGAAAGTATGTAGCAAGATGTCTCATGGGTTGTTTTTGTTATATTAAGTTTTGTGTGACATCTTGATGTTAGTTACTGTTGGACACCCACGAACATAAGACAATTAAAAATTCTAAACAATGAATATTATAATCTTGAGATAAGAAACACTATAAACGAAAATATTAACAAAGTAATAAGGTAAACAAGAAATACCAATCTTCACAGAACATTAAGAGTTTATGAAATTTTTGAACTTTTGTGACTTCCTTTGGTTGTGTTCTAATGAAAGAGATCTTATCTTTAGATGAAATTTGTCGTCATTAGCTTCCTTCATTACCTTTTTCTCTACCCTTAGTGTTGTGTCGCATCGAGGATGATGCTCTTATAAGGGGAGGAAAATGTAGTGTTGACTTGAGATAAACCATTTTTTTAATAAAAATGAAAAAAATGAAAATAAAGTGTGGATGCGTCTTGGCAAGGATGAGGGGATTGATGGGATGGAACATGGGCTCTCGAACAAGGATATTGGAATCCTATGCGAATGTAGCTGTCATTCTCTTTGCACAATATTTCAAGCACTTTCTTGAGATCCTAAATTTCTAACCAGTTGATTTTTGGAGAATCCAATGAGCTTTCCCACGTGAACCAAAAAAAAAGGGTATTAGCAGTCTTGGATAGCGCAGTGCACATAAGACATGGTTATCCTCACGATAAGCTCACCATTTTCTATTGCAACACACGGAGCTCCAACCTTATCAGTCTTCTCCCACCTATACACCAAATTCGGGGCATTTTCAAGTGATGTTTTTGGAAACTATTTGTTAGACAGGCCTATAAAATGTGGAGGCATGCGTTTGGAATGTGAACTATGCACAAAATGCCTGAAGGAAACGTGGTTTCATGTAATTCTATGGTTTCATTTTTACACAAATCAATGTGCTTAAGGGCACTTTATGATTGTTCAAATAAATGCCTCGCTAGATGTCATCTCATAGAGTGCCAAGGTTGCGGCTTGTACAAGATCCTTCCACTGCGTGGCAAAAAGGGGACATTTGGAGCAATTGTGATCATTCAACAAATTATTAAAGGATAGAGGAATAGTGTCGATATCAGTAGTTGCTAATACTATGGTAGACTAGTACATAAATAGGGAATCTTGCACAAGGAAAGCAATGTGTATCAAGGAGATGGATTCTCGATGGGTCTGCAATTGCCATATCAACTATTATCATCAAGAAAGAAATTAGATACTCAAGAACGTAGGATCAAAGAACAAAAAAAACTCATTTTGGATAGAGGAAGAGAGCATTTCAAGGAACTGAAAATTCAATTGAAATTACCCTCAACGAATCTTGAAAGTAAAAGGGTCTAACTTCTCAATTCAATTTCCATGAAGGAGGAACATAAATGTATGTATGGATTTCTTAGTCTTGCTGGCGATCTTGAGGGAGCTCCAAACCTTATTGTCCAACACCATTTAAACATGTGATTTTATTGTTGGTTCGATGCAAAATGGGTTCGTTGGGAAAGCTTGAGGATTTCGAGCAAAGGTGAAATGGTAAAATTGCGGATGCTCATGATCTGTTTGACAAAATGCTTAAGGGAGATGCTGAAACGATTTCCGCGGTTTCGACCGGCTTCGTTCTAGGCATGGTTCATCTCTCCTTACCTTTCATAATTCTCGTGCTTTAGTTCTCATTTGCAACTTAATAGAATTTTAAAATATTAGGATTATAATACAGTTAATTGTTTATATCAACTCGTTGCAAAACAATGAAATGTCGTGTCGTAACTCACGAAATCAAAATAACTCTTTTGCATTAAACTATGAACTTCAACCCCCATTCTGGGGTGATTTAGAAAACTTCCTACCCAACTAGATCGCTTCAATATTGTTTTATCGACGAGATGAAATTGACTTCCCAGTAAAAATGTTGACCATCTCCTTGTTTAAATAGACAATTTTTGCATTTTTCAGAGACTCGTTAAGTAACCCTCGTAACTCCGAAAATGGGATATTAAGCTTCATTCGTGTACCTTGTTATGTGAGGGGTCACCTTAACCTTTGGATTGACCCCGAATGAACATATGTGATCTTTTTGACGCTCTTATAAGAGCCTGTTACAATTTGCTTTTACAGCAGAGAGAGTCATTAAATCTAGAAAGTTGGCTTTCATTTTGAACCGCCATTTGAAACCTGGATAGAGAAATTATTATCCGTCTTCGCAAACCTCTAGTGTTTTTACTAGACAATTGCATGGAACCTTCAATTTAGGGAAAAACACTTTTTTGGATAGTTTGACAATGGAATTTTGTAGGCCTATGGTCGCATTTGACAAGGTTTAACTAGACCAATTAAGACCTAGTGGCTTGAAAAACTTGTCGCCATTTGAAGACTATTTTCCAGCTTCGAGTTTCACAACTCACAATTATCCTTATATGGGGAAATTTTTAGGAAGTTTCTTATTGCGCATGCTCATACATCAAACGTCAATTTCTGGACGTGGTTTTCTAGCCCTCGAGCTAACTTTTGTTTATTTGTACTAGGCCAACTACGACCAGTGGCCCTGAAAAACTACCTGCCAAACGTAAATTGTTCGTTAGATCCAAATTCCGTCAGTTTGCTATGAATTCTTGGTATATATGTGGACACCAAGAAATTTAATCGTGGTGTGTGTTCTCATCGGAAGACAACTTTTGGAAGTGGTTTCTTAGCCTCTGAGCCCGTTTGAACGTTTTTGTAGCTAGTAAGAAAATGTAAAAATAGAAAGTTGTGGGACCCTCATTGGGTTGCCAAACCACCGTGGAACCTTTTGACACATGTAAATAATTGTTTAAAACTCTATAGGGTAACTTGTGTGAAATAGAACTTTTGACAAATGGTGTTTTTTCTCTCTCTTCCCTTCTCTTTCTCTCTCCTGGGTTACAAAATGAAGTGAAATGAAATGTAATGAATACATGTCTCTAAACCTTTTATTTCGATTGAAAATTGTAATTATTATCATATGTAAACGGGAAACTGAAAAATGTTAATTATGTTAGATTAGGGTGGATGACATGCCAACGATTTATCGCTGATATCATGCTCACGTGGTTTTGCAGGATGAAAGATTGATGACGAAAAGGTGATGTGTAATTCATTAATTATCATTGTAATTTATATAGTTCATTGTTAAATGAATAAATGTATAATGTAGTCTCATGTTACAAAAGGTTATATTTGATAATTTGCTAATATGTATGAGATGCTAGTTTTAGGGATATCTAGGAAATGTGTATTTAATCATAGGTTCAATTTGATTCATAGTACACATGGTAAAAATATTTGATATATATATATATATATATATATATATATAAGGTAAATGAATTTGAAGTAATATCTTGTAGTGCATACTCAGTGTTCAATAAATGATTAATGAGTCATCTTGTGCATTCATACTTTGCAAATGTAATAAAGAGATTTAATCGAAACACTCTACCCTTGTATAATATCGAGCATAACTTGTTTTCATGTGTGATACTTTTACCGTAGAAGACATTGAAAACCGTAGAATGAACTTAAACTCTGCACTCGATGGAACCTCCTAGTTTGGGTAAACAAGAGCCCAAGAATGGGTTTATCGTCTTTGTCGGTATGTTTAGTGACATTGTCATAAACCTGGTAGATAGGAGTGACACAGTCAACTTTTTTTGGAGTATGTAGAGCTAACTCCTCCTTCGTATCCTAGAGGACTATCTTGTCTTCCTAAGATAGATCTAAAATTAAATTTCTTCATCGAATGAAATCCTTGTTGGATTCAAATGACATAAATGGAGATCGGGATATAGTTGTTCTATGTCTTGCATTTTTGTTAGTGAACTCTTAGTCCCTCGTAGCTAAATGTCTTATCTTTGGCTTGTGACAATATAGTTCCTTGATTTCTCATGAAGGGTTTATAGAGTAAATACATTTTAACCTTAATCAAATCTATAATAGGGATTAAATCCCTGGGTGAAAATTGGAATTAAGCTTAACCTTAGTTGTTTTGGTGGTTAACATGTGGAATCATGAAAGGTAGAAATATGGGACCCTACCTTGAACACAAATCACTTGTGGTTCATGTGTAGTTATAATGCTTCTAACCATGTACTTCTTTAAGATGTCAGACAAGTACTTTCGTAACTCTTTTGTTTTAAAGCGATGGTAATAATGAGACCTTAATGCGATGTAAAAGTAAAGCATAGAAGAGAAAAAAATGAGTTTTGAGGTTAGCGATAATGTCGCTCTTGGAGTCTTTATAACTCAATTAAATATATTCATGTGTTTCAAAGAATATGTATTGCCTTATTGTGATCAAACTTCGAGAAAACAAAAGATATATATAAATATAAAAGGAAGTCATTAAGTTATTGAACTTTATTAACTATGGTAGCGAAATAACTATTCCGTGATCGAAGAATGTTCTTGGGAAAAAGCTATCTCGAATCTAAGTCTTCCTTAATCCCAAGATTTCATCTTGACATCACGTTAGATTCACTTGTGTAGCAAGGGTAAATTTTAAACATTGAATAAACATTAGAGAAGCATATTCTTAACACAAGAACAAGTTAACTAAGTACTTTATATGCATTTTTTTATTATGCCAAATAAGTATGTAAGTTATGGAAAATTTCGTGAAGCTTAAAAAGCCAATTTAAAATGGTCAAACTATAAATTAAATGTGGAATGAACTTAAGATTTTGTAGATGGAAAAAGGAGGAAGTTTTCTTTGCACAATAATGTTCTTGGAATGTTGATCGTAACTAAAATACAATTAAAGAAATGATGTGTTGTCGGTTCGCCATTCCTAAAGTCATTTTTCTTTTGGTTGGGTCATTACTAGTATCCATTCATTGGGAAAAGTGTGGCATAGACATGCTTATGTTGTTTTCATGTGTCTATGTGAGTCAATGACTTATGTAATTGTTGTATGCGAGTCGAATTTCTATACTTGGAGCCCTTGTTGTGTTGTGTAGTGAGCAATGTAAGTCAAAAACAAAAAAATTATCCTGTATTTTCACCGATGTAATTATGTGTGTAAAATGTGGGCATTACAAATCCAATCACATAAATACATATGTCACATGTCGTTAAGGGTCCTTTCTTAATCCGAGATACTTCATCAAAATCATGAAACCGCACATCCAAGAGTCTTAAATATTTCCCCACAGGAAGGTTCTGAATCAATTCTTGGGCCTCATCAACTCCATCATGGTCTACATCTTGTAAGGGTTGTGTCATGCTCATCATACTCCTAGATGGAATTGTGCCACCTACTCCCCGCTGTGAAGTTATATAGGTTGCATATATCAACATCTGTGGCATCTTTGATATCACGATACAATCATAGTATTTTGCCTCGACTTCTAGTGCTCTATATAAATCTAAGGGCACAATACTTGTAGGTGTCATTTATCCTTCTCCCTCTCGATTCTACTTGAAGCACCACTACCTAACTCCGCTGCTAGGATCAAAACAAGATCTCTAAATTTGTCTTTGTAAGCCTCTCGTTGCCTCTTGTATTGATCCTCTACTCAAATGGCCTAGTCCCTGATGTAGGAGCATCAACTCTAGGATGTGTTTAAGGATGGAAAACATCTAGATTTTGGTTTAAAGGTATGTTGGTGAATTGCTAGAGGTCATTTAGTGCTATTTAGGTGTTTTACTATGGTTTTAGGCCTTTCAAAATTCAAATTATTCATTTTCCCTCCAAAAGTGCAAGTTAGAGTCTTAAAGGCCTATTTTGGTTTGATTGAATAAGTTGGCATATTCTAGTGTGTGTTGTAGCTAGAAATATCCTCATGTTTGTAACAGTCCTTTTAAAGTAGTCAATATGATATAAATATTCCTAAGTTTAAGGTCATAATTTATTTTGTAAAGTTGAAGCATGAAGAAGTGCTTAAGTGATTAAATATGAAGGTGAAAGATCACAACTCGATGGTGGTAACTTCCCTGTAAGGGTATAAACATCATTTTATAATGGTTTCAATCCATTCCATTCAAATTTGAATCATAGAAGCTTCAAGGAAGGAATGGAAGTGTATAGAAATGTATTTTCTTGTGTGTACATTCTTGATATAGCGTGTTTATAAGCATTTGCATGTTGTTGTGGAACATTACAGGCTTTGCATGCCTTTGTAAACTAGAATAGAATTGGCTAGAAAATTATTCTTGGGTGTTTAACGGTTCTTGAGTGATTATAAATCTAGAGAGTGAGAAATTAATACTTGTGTTTGATAAGAATTGAACAAGGTGGCGAGTACTTGTAATATTGTTGTAAGTGAGTTTGAAGTGGATAAATGTTGAAATCCTACGCATGCAACAAAGAAAGGAGGTTATGTAGGACACCTTGTACTAAACATCCATATTGTTATGAAGTGCATGTTCAATTAACATAAGGAGTTTAACCTTAGCATAGACATGTTGTGAAGTTCTTGTCTCAAGGGTAAGAGTTAATTGGAAGCCATTAAGAACTATTTGAGCTAAATAGAGTAATGGATTTAAGAGGGAGTATTAAGTAAAATGGATAAGAATTGAGAAGAGTATGAGGAAGGGAGATTGAATGATATATAGGCAAGGCCAAGTATGAAGGATCAAAAGTATGAACTCATGTTGGTGAGTTGAAAGGTCTAAGTGGATCGAGGCGCTTATATAGACTTGGCCATTCAAATACTAATGCAAAAAAAGTTGTCAAAGTAAGAGAGAATATTTGCACTTACCTTTATCATTGATTATTTGGAGTGAATTCATAGTTTTTAAATGGGGATATCTAATCAAGAAGTATTTATTTACATGAGGAATGTATGATGAATTCCTAGTATTTATATGTTCAAACTCGAAAAGTAAGTTTTGTTGGGTGAATTATAGGCTAAGTGGAGTTTGTTTATAGCTAAGAAGGTACTAAGTGAATGAAATAGCTTATTGCTCTGAACCAGTCCCTCTCCTAGCGTAGGACCAAGGCCTCCTAGCAAGCAACCTCTCCTCTGTTTTAATGTGTCCCTCTCTAAGCAGGCTAGGCCACGCTCCGCGTGCGGTTGTGTTATCTATGTAGCCCCTCCATCATCACCTTGCTCACCTCTAGGATTTGTATCCTCCTTTGCAGCCACCTCCTCCTCATCAACACCCTTAGCCCCCTCTACTACCATCTGATTTTCCCATGTAGTGATCATCCAATCTACAAATCTTTCTCCAACCCCGACATCACCATCATCATGTCATGGTGCTCCCGCCTCCTCTAATGGTTTGACCATATCGGGACTCGGAGGTCCCTATCCGACTCATCTCACCTATATCTACTAGGCTCTCTGGCACCTTTCTACACTACACCAAACTATTACCACACTCTATAAAAATGTATTTCATGTTTCATATCGGGCCTCTAACCCTATATCCACCTCATCTATCTCATCCCTATCAACTCCACATTTAACCTAGTCCATGTAAGATAATCACGGTATGGCCTTCATCTCACCTGCTCTATATCCAACTCATCTAATCTATATACATACCACTATGATCCCCTCTCTCCCCTATCACCATGAGCCTCTTTGGATCTCCATTTTGAGAATCCAACCACCAACTCAATGTGGTCACCTGTCATCCATGGTAGCCCTAGTGGCCTAATCACTACTATATGCTTGTACACCCCGCAATAAATAAGGAACCTCACATCCATCCTTGTCCTCCTCATATTGGTGTACATGCACACTCATGTTATACATGTGCCAAAAATGCAAAGTGCTAAACAAAAACATTGGCCTATAATCTACAATATCTCGTAACCACTCCTACTAGTGTCCGTGGGAACCTATCACCCCGAATCGGTAGTGCATAACTAGAAATTTCCATCATCACTAAGAGAATCAACTAACTCATGGCCACACCCCTCTCATATCAGGTCTCTATATGGAATTCCCCAAATGAAAAATTAATCCATGGTGCATTGGCTCCAAAAATTCATGTCAAGACCCACAATCGATATCCGATGTAATGGGTTATATGGGCTCCCCCTATATACGTAGCCTCAAGATGCGCTATACATCCTTAAGTGTGGCAGTCATCTTGCCCATTACGAACTAGAATGTGCCTACACACACATCCCATATGTCCATTAGTGCAATCATGAGCCCAACATCTCGTGAAATTTGTTGGTACTGCCATAATCCACCCAATCCAATTGCAACCAAGTGATCCCATTCAATATCTCGTAACATAACCTCTAATCTAGTCATACATGGTAGGTACATGGTCTCGTAAATACAAGGTCTCTCAAGCATGCAAAACCAATCAAACATGCAAACATTAGTAGCTCATCCAAAAATCTAAAATCAACCATTTCGCCTAAAATATATAGTATATTTTTTTGGGGTCAGCTTCGCCTTCATTTGAAAACATCTCCTATAAAAACCTATGTCTGATTCCCTCTTCACTTTAGTATACCCTCAAGTAGCTTAACAAATTACCAATACTCGTGAAATTTTAGAACTCGCATACCCTTTCAAGCACCGAGATTCATTCGGATTACCTAAAATATATAGCCTATGATTGTCGACGCGCACAAATGCAAAGTGTTTGACGCGCGAAGGGCATCGCTGACGCGCGACAACAACCGATCGACGCCACGATGCGACAAGAGTATGCAGAGGAAGTGTCGACGCGCGACAAATGGGCGTTGACACGCGACGCCGCAAGGTTGCGCGACGCCGCGAGGGAAGTGTTGACGCACGACAGAGGAAGTGTTGACGCGCGCAGGGAAGTGTCGCGCGATGGCAGAAGGGCGAAGTGTTGACGCGGGCAAAGTTGACGCGCGATATTTCATGAATATTCGGACGCGGGACAGAAAATGGGTTGTTGACGCGCACAAGTGCGGAGTTGACACGTGACAAAGACCTCGATGAGGACGCGCGACAAGACCTCAGACACTGGACAGAGTCGCTACTCAATTTTTTTACGACGCAGACTCTTTTTAAATAATGGAAGGTGCCACCAAAGAATACGAATAACCTAAAAGTAAGTAAGAAATCTCAAAATCACTCTTCAAGTATTTTGGAAACTCATGATACGATATCAGAAATACCAATCATATAGATGCCACCACAAAGAATCGAATATCGACTCATGTGGAAGGTATTATTGAGGTGGACATGCATTCTCGCATAAAGATCAAAGTCAAACAAATGAAACCTACGATAATATGCCGATCTTGAAGATATTGTTCCTGTTGGGGTGCAACTGTGCAAATGCTAGATATCACAGATACAAACACTCAAAGAAAATGGAAGACAAAATCAAAATCAAACTCCGGTCCAAGAAAGAGGAAACTCGGTGATTGTGATATTGCTCAAAATTCTACTCAAAAAGTAAAGCATCAAAACGAACAAGAATATGTGGACCATCGGCGGGACATACAAGTTTGATTGGGCAGCTAAATTTCCATTTATCAACCTCGTACAATCATCTAATTCTCAAGAAATCCCATCCGAATGTACATGTAAAATATGTACGTGGAAATTGGGAAAGCAACAAAAATGCAATCAAGTTTGACACTATAAAAAACATCATTGTGGAAAACAATATTTAATCAGTAATGGGGCGGATGGCCGTAAAATCAAAACACATAGGTGGAAAATCAAAAATAATGCATGCATGTTAGATACGCAAAATGGAATATGAGGCAGAGCAGAAAAAACACAGACATCTGTTGGAAAAGGGAGGAACGATCACATCGCATATTGGTAAGATGAAAGAAACAAATCTACATGCAAAATTCATACAATTCTCTACTCTTTTTCAAATACTAAAAAAAGGAAGAGCGATTTCGGATTTCCTCGATTTCAAAGTTTTGTATCAATTTAACGGAATGCTGAATGTACCTCAGTCTCATTGGTCTAAAAGTAGTGGATGGGAAATGGCAAAATGCCTCTCGATGATAGAGAAGGAAGATTTGAAAGAGAATGTAAAAAAAGCAAACTTTATCTCTCTTTCAATTGATGAAGTGACAACAGTTGACAACACCGCATGGGTATGTATCCACATCTATACTTTAGAAAATCATATAAGGACACCTCATCTATTGGGTGTTATGAAAATGGTTGAAAATTGCAATGCCGAAAACCTATATAAAATAGTTGTTTCTCATTTAAAGATGTCATTGGTATGACTGATTATGAAATTGCTACGGGTTGGTATGCGTTGGAGCAGATGGTGCATCTTTCACATGCAGGTCACCGAACAGGGCTCGTGTTAGATTACAAACAACAAGGCCCCATATATGCTACCAATTCACCGTATGGCTCACGTAATGAATTTAGCGTATAAAATGGTAAGCAACCACGAAAATGTTGCTAAATTAGAAGACCTTATAAGAGAACTTCATGCCTATATGTCAAGCAGCCCAAAGCGTTTTCTCGAGTTCCAAAATTTGCAATTGGAATTACAGATGGCAAAAACTTCAAGGATGTGGAGACTAGATGGATCTCTTTGTATGAACTCGCATGCAGAGTTCGTGAGGAGTATCCTTCATCGGTTGGTTTCATGCACAAATACCGCATGAAGTTGATAGGCAAGGGACTTGTTGTTCCGCTTAACCGATTTGGAGACATTGCTTACATTGGTTGGTATTCTTCCAATGTTAAAGGAGATCAATACACCGATGAAGCATGCACAGGCGAAGTGTTAATTAATCTATATTGTGGATTTTATACTGGATGAGGAAAATGGTATGTCAAAGTCTTGATATATTGTAGATGTCTCCCGATAGTTTTGATGCACCTGTTTTTGAAAATTGGAAAGATTTATTAGATCTTAAAAATCCTAACACCTTTTTGAGATTTAATATCCACGATCACCTATGCATCACTGTTAATGGGAGGGAAATACCAATGCACATTTTGTAAAAACGTCAAGATATTACAGGATCGGAACGAGAAGATGTTCCCGTGACACGTAATTTGTTTGAGTCTGTTATAGTTGAAACAAGAATAAAGCTTAAAAATTTTCAAAACCTTGTCATCGTAAATTAGGAACGCTTTCAGAAAGATAAAATTCTGGAAGCCATGGGTGTGATGAATCCTAATTTTTGGAATACTGAAGGTGGCCGTGCAGACTTTGTCAGAAAGCATTTCCATAAATCAATGGGTACAATAATGGAACAATTTACAAAGACGTCAGAGCTCAAGGGTATGGAAATCAAAGGTATACTGAATGCCGATTTATTAAAGTTTCAATCAACAAATTTTGCAACAACAATGAGGAACCAATATAAGAATTTAGATCAACCTTCTGAAAGTGGTGCTATTACAAGGCTGTGGCGAGGAATCTATCAAAGTTCTATCTTACAAGAAGATATCAATGAATATTTCAGATTATATGAGTTATGCCAAACAATGATTTTGGGGTCTGTGGAGGATGAAAGGGTTTTCAATGCATTGTCATTTATAAAATCAAAACTGAGAAACAGTTTGGATAAAAATCTGGAAAGTTGCATGAGGTGTTATGTTTCTCGATACTCCATCGAAACCTTTCCGCTTCGACAGAGCAATTGCGACCGAATTCCTTTTGCAAAAGAAGAGGTGTGAATAATACAGCTACAAGTACAAATATTCCCAACCTTGAGAGTGTAATTGGCTCTTCGTCACATTCTACAGAAGACAACATCGACTTTGATGAAGCTATTGATAATGGATTGTTTCAACTTTAAATAGGTATCTTCTTTATCTATCTTTTATCTTTATCATTAAAGATGTTACAGGTCTATATACTAAAAATGTCAGGCAATTCACCCATCTATCTACTAATACATTTCTCGTGTTGGGTTTTTTTAAAACACAGATCTAGCTCATTACCAGTGGCAATGATGATTTCAACTTTAAGGAGGTATCTTTTTCCCCTTAATCTTATTGTTTGTTACTATTCATTTTTTTCAGCTCTAGTTATCATTAAAGATGTTACAGGTGTATGTATTTACATTTAGTTAAATACAATCTTTTTATTTTTTGAAAACGTGGGTTGACATCCGTCCGAGGAAGCTGTTACTTCTGACTGACAATGTCAGGCAACTCACCCATCTATCTACTAATCCATTTTTTGTGTTGAATTTTTTTAAGACAAAGATCTAGCACATTACCGGTGATGATTTCAATTTTAAATAGGTATCTTCTTCAACATAATCTTATTGTTTGTTACTTTACATTTTTTCAGCTCTTGTTATCATTAAAGACGTTACAGGTCTAATTCTATATATTTACATTTATTTAAAGATATTGTTGGTCTATATATTTAAAGATGTTGCTGGCACTTCTCAGGACTGACAATGTCAGGCAACTCACCCCTCTATCTACAATGTCATGTAAAACAAAGATCTAGCACGTTACCCTTGATGATTTCACAACAATCTAATACGCAAGAGGTAAGCTAAACCCTAGCATATTTGCAATTATGTTTAATTTCTTACCAGTGATGATTCTTTCTTGATTTCTCAGAATTATATTTAATTTATTTTTAAATATAAGTCCACATAAAATTCCTCATAAAATTCACATAAAATTCGGATAAACAATACATTATACGATTTTAAATATAAGTCCACATAAAATTCCTCATCATCCATATATATCATATCATCACCATATCATTATCATATCCTGAGTCCTGACACTACAATTATTATTAACACAATTATTTATCTAATTTTAAATTTATTAAAACAATTTCATTTTTTAAAATAATTCATAATCATATCATTACAATTCTATTCGTTCTAATGTCATCTATATCCATTCTAATCATTAATGTCATCTATATCCATTATAACACATTCCATTTATTTATCATCTATATCCATTCTAATGACATTATGATCATATCGTTACAAGTATAGAGAATAATTATCTTAAAACAAGTTCAAAAGTCTAGAGAAGAAGAATTACTGTGCTTGATGATAAATCTACGTCCACATTAAATTGATCATCGTCTTTCATCATCATCTATCATTAATTATCAATTATCATCATTCATCATCTACGTCCACATACAATTCATGACAATGCAAGTAAACAAGAAACATACATATAATTCATGATAATCACCATCTAATGCAATTAAAATTAAAGATTGTATATAAATCCATATAATTAAATTCAAATACCATAGTACATACTCAATAGTAGAAGTTTTCAAATTCAATATTTAAAGTTTCCTCAATAATAAAAGTTTCTAGTTTTCAAAACCCTCTTTTTCTTTATCCAATTCTACTCCTCTGCACTCTTCCCCAACGGCTTCTTCCACTGTGGCTGTACCTCTTTCCCCAACACCAGAAATCTCCATGCGACAACAAATTGGATCAGCCGCAGCAGATAAAACTATCCCATTGCCAATAATAATTTTCATAACGACTAATAATCTCATTGATAAGAACCTTAGCCCTTCTGTCCCATTCTATAAGCTGATTGATATGAGGAAGCATCTCCATCTTTCTCATCAACCCACACAAAATATTTTTTGTGCTTGTCCAGATCTATGAAATACTCCTTGCCCTCTTTAGAAGTACTTGTGCCAAAACCCTGTATGGTCCAAGCAACAAGTGATACCTAATCAGCAAGTGAACAAAACCAGAACTTGAAAACATATAAAGAGAAAACAAACTAGCATTACTTTGTAGTACTATATGGTCCAGCCAGTTATCGATCCACTCAATGATTCTCTCCAAGCTTCATACTCAGGAATTGTGTAAAAAGATAACACATTTCCATTTTTGTGAGTTGCCTACATCAACATGTGCCAAAATTAGACATGGAGATACATAACATCTGGAGGCTTAAAAACAAATATAAAGAGTCTCAATACACTCAACCAAATATACAGGGGGAACATTTACCCTGACAATAGGAGTGATAAATTCCACAACAAATGAAGGAATTTTAAGCAGTGATGGCCAGGTATGGTGTATGAAATTGATCAGCAATCCTTTGATGTGGGAACCATCATGGTCCTTTAAGAGACAAAGGACAAGTCAAAAAGGATCTCACTAGAAAGGATGTGTCAGAATTAAGCAGAAACTAAACAGCGCTAGACAAAGATCATGTACCTGGTCTGTCATTATCATCAGATGGCCATATCTTAAAGATTTAATGCTGTCATATATTTTATCTTCCTGTAGACCAAGGATTTTTTTTATATTTACTATCTCTTTATTCTCCATTTGTTGGTGAGTGGTAGCTTCCCTGACATTGAGCAGCTTACCTCTGAGAGGAAACACGCCATAATAATATTGACCAACAATAGATATTCCTGCCACCTGATAGGATAAAGATAACTAAAATAACAAAAAATTAAATTGGAAAGTGATGTCGAAACATGTCACAATACTACTAAATTCAGTATTCACATTTCCCTGATTCAAGGCACAAACACTTACAGCAAGAGCCTTGGCTGAGTCACCCTCCATTAATATTAAAGTACATTGATCAGAATTCTTCCCCCCTGCTTGATTTGCATCATCAAGTTTGGGAACATCAATTAATTTCCCCTTCTTGGTTCCATCAGTTTTCTTAAGATCTTTTTTTTGTTTAAACTTTTCCACTGCACTCATCAGGTCAAACAAAGTTACAAAGCTCATCTTAGACCCTAGCATTGCAAAAATTACATGTACTCAGAAATGCTACATCTTAGACACCACGCCTTTATTTATTGACATGGGCTAAAATGCTAAAACAAGAAAATTACTATAAATTTATAATAAAAATCAGATCGTAATAAAAAAAAGAATAACAAATATGAATTAAAACGAATTATACTTACAATCAACATGGAAACCGAACGCTGATTCGAGAAAATTCTTTTCTTCCACGAGTGTTGCCTTGGTCAGAATAATTGGTAAATTTTTGAACTAAGGCCCGTAAACCGATGGATGTCATTTGCTTCGATATCAATTGGAAAATTCGCCATCGCTCGTAGTCACATAAAAATGCCGCCTCTCAATTGTAGGATGACAAGGTAATTCAAAATATCCGATCTGCTTTCAAATGGGGCATATTAACGAGCCCTCAGAAATTCACACGCATCCATTAAATCTTTATATTCTCAAGACATCTTTAAAACAAGATGGATGTGAGGGCATAAGGGATTCCTCGAGTTGATCTTGGAAATCGATCAATTGGATTCTCTCTTGATTTTTGTTATCGAACTTGCAGCTTGGGAAGCATTGAGACCTGCAAAATTCAAGAGCGGGAAGGTGAAAACGAGAAAATGACCGGTTGAAGGGTATTTATAGGCTAAATCGGCATCAATGGCTTCAATTGACGCGCGTCAAAGGTCTTAGCTGACGCGCGACAATAGTCCTAGCTGACGCGCGTCAATAGGATCCAGCGACGCGCGTCAATAAGAGCAAGCGACGCGCGTCAATAAGATCCAGTGATGGCGACGCCGCGCACAATAGGAGCCGCACGCGACGCATCAATAGGGAGCCAATCCAGCGACGCCACGCCATTATAGAGCCGACGATCCAGCGAGCGACGAGCCAAAGCGCGCAATAGAGCCGCGACGCGCGCGCGCAGAGAGCCAGACGCGCGCGCAAAAGAGCCAAAGCGCGCACGCAGGCCAATAGGCGCCAATAGATGCGACGACGCCAATAAGCTGCGCGCGATCGCGCTTCGGCCAAGACCATCGACGCCCATCGACGCCACGCCGCCGAGTGATGAGTGACTAGATGGATCTCTTTATGCACAGAGAAAGCCTGAGACTACCAAATAATTGATTTCTTATCCAAAATTTAATGGAATTCAAAGTTTTCACCTCTTTTGCACTAGAGGAAATTCCCTTCATGTTTGCAATGCAGCCAATTGAGATGAAGCCTTCAAATTTATCCCCAGACCAAAGAAACAAACAGTGTTTGGTGTGTACTTGATGATGATAGGGTCTTGTTTGATAAGTTCAAAAAGAAACTTCATGATATATGCTAAGACTGAGTTTGAGATGAGGTACCAGTAAGGCACTCTTGACAAAATTTACACAATGTTACCTTTTTAAGATGATCCAACCTTGCACAGAGAACTTTATGTTGAGTCAGAAAAAAATTTTTTTCAATATTTGAGACACTTCATTTTATCAATTGTACTTCAAGAAGATCATGATTAATCAATTCAAGGCATAGAAATGGGGGAGCTTCAAGAAAATTGTCTTCAAACATACACTTGAACATTATATCTTCAGAAAGGAAAACAAAACAAGGTGGTAGCAGGAATTTTATACTTTGATACTCATTGCAAGGGTCAACCAAGTATTTCATCAGCTCAACAATGATAATTAGAAGAAAGTAAAAACAACTTTCCGTTACACACAACAATTTTGATCACTTTACCCTTATTGTATCTTTCAAACCTCATACTTGTGCCTGAATATCCTTACATAGGATGAGATGAATCTACTAAAGGATCAAAGATTTCAAGTTCATTCTTGTAACTAATATGATATGTAAACAACCTTATTGAGCTATGATCATATGCACCACCTTAAAAATTTGAAAAAAAAAGAGAAACATATTTTAATTCAACCACTCCAAGAAGCAGTCCTGAAGAGAGAATCTCAAGATGTGAATCCTATACAACATATTTTGATACTGATCCATTTTCCCCAAAACATTTTACAATATCTCAAGATGTGAATCCTATACAAAAATAACTTCTATGATTTATCTGAAGAAGGCACTGTATTTTTTCTTGGATGCTAAGAAGACAGGTTGTTTAGTTTGCATTTCTAAGCGATCCAGTTTTATAAAAACTTGAATAAGTTTAAATACTCATTTCAAAATCTGATTAAATTTGGCATGAAGCACTAAAAGACACTCCTATACACATTTCATGTTTTGGTTAACCATGGGTTTTCCTAAAGATGTTACAGGTCTATATACTAAAAATGTCAGGCAATTCACCCATCTATCTACTAATCCATTTCTCGTGTTGGGTTTTTTTAAAACACAGATCTAGCTCATTACCAGTGGCAGTGATGATTTCAACTTTAAGCAGGTATCTTTTTCCCCTTAATCTTATTGTTTGTTACTATTCATTTTTTCAGCTCTGGTTTTCATTAAAGATGTTACAGGTCTATATACTAAAAATGTCAGGCAATTCACCCATCTATCTACTAATCCATTTCTCGTGTTGGGTTTTTTTGAAACACAGATATAGCTCATTACCAGTGGCAGTGATGATTTCAACTTTAAGGAGGTATCTTTTTCCCCTTAATCTTATTGTTTGTTACTATTCATTTTTTTCAGCTCTGGTTATCATTAAAGATGTTACAGGTCTATGTATTTACATTTAGTTAAATACAATCTTTTATTTTTTGAAAACGTGGGTTGACATCCGTCCGAGGAAGCTGTTACTTCTCGGGACTGACAATGTCAGGCAACTCACCCATCTATCTACTAATCCATTTTTTATGTTGAATTTTTTTAAGACAAAGATCTAGCACATTACCGGGGATGATTTCAATTTTAAATAGGTATCTTCTTCAACATAATCTTATTGTTTGTTACTTTACATTTTTTCAGCTCTTGTTATCATTTATTTAAAGATATTGTTGGTCTATATATTTAAAGATGTTGCTGGCACTTCTCAGGACTGACAATGTCAGGCAACTCACCCCTCTATCTACAATGTCAGGTAAAACAAAGATCTAGCACGTTACCCTTGATGATTTCACAGCAATCTAATACGCAAGAGGTAAGCTAAACCCTATCATATTTGCAATTATGTTTAATTTCTTACCAGTGATGATTCTTTCTTGATTTCTTAGAATTATATTTAATTTATTTTTTATATGTGCAAAATCCTTTGATATATTTTTTTAACTGCGGGATAAACTATTAAACAATACATTATACTATTATAAATATAAGTCCTGACACTCTTCCTAAAATTCCCTGCTTTGTCATAGATCCATCACTTCTTCAGATTTCTCCATGAAGAAATAGATCTATTTTTAGACTTATAATGATCATCCTCTAACACGAAGTTATTCAAACTCAATTCTAATGCTATCTTCCATATCCTATAGTCTACCACCCAAATCTACACTAATCACAACTATTTAAATCAAAATGCTGAATTTGTTCACCGAGAAAGCATTAATTTGATACTACATATTGGGATTTTTAGAAATCATGAATGTAATAAACTAAACCAAAGAAAAAAATTAGATCTAAATGGAAGAATGAAATGCGCAAGGGAACTTGACAGAGTCTTTATCTAATAAAAATCCTTTCTAGTAATAAAACTGACTAGAACATTGATAATTCTATTAACTTCAAACTATCCTGCAAATGTAGTGTGCCTTCTTCAAGGCTCTACATAAATACTTACACACATAGTTTACTATGATCTAGTTTACAACCTTCAATATTTTCTTACACACTCAAAATTATTCCAACTTATAGCCTCCCAGTTCTAATCCACAATTATTCTTCACCCTTATCAAATATAAAAAAATGATAGGATTCTTCAACCTATGAACTTGATCTATACAGACTAATCTTCATGATAAAAACCTTATATGTTTTACATTAAACTTCAAAGTTCTATATCGAGCTTGACCTATCTTTTAATCACATGGTTATTCCAACTTTGGTTAATCTAGCCTCCATAACCTTGACTATTTACAGCAACTTGTCAATCTACTCTACACAAAACAATATCCATGATAACAAAACCATATCTTTTAAACCATGGTCTTGATTATTTCCCAAGCTCTAATTCTTATGGCCTGGAATTTAACTATTTCATAATTGGCTAATCTAGCCTCCACATCAATGATTGTTTCCAGCAAAACGTTATTTTCTGACAAATGGTCTTGACTATTTTGGATGTCAAACAACCTCTCTAATGAGAGATTATGCACTTATATAGAGGTGAATCTCTTTAAAATAGAATTTTCCTACACCATAAGTCTATTAAGGAGAAATCCTAAAGATCTGTTTCAAATCTTAGTTGCTATTTTTTCCCAAAAACATAATTTTCAAGATAATTAAAGTCCCACAAGATATTTAGGCACTACATTTTACATTATACACATTAAATTGATCATCGTCTTTCATCATCATCTATCATTAATTATCAATTATCATCATTCATCATCTACGTCCACATACAATTCATGACAATGCAAGTAAACAAGAAACATACATATAATTCATGATAATCACCATCTAATGCAATTAAAATTAAAGACTTTATATAAATCCATATAATTAAATTCAAATACCATAGTACATACTCAATAGTAGAAGTTTTCAAATTCAATATTTAAAGTTTCCTCAATAATAAAAGTTTCTAATTTTCAAAACCCTCTTTTTCTTTATACAATTCTACTCTGCTCTCTTCCCCAACGGCTTCTTCCACTGTGGCTGTACCTCTTTCCCCAACACCAGAAATAACCCCTGAACTTATAAGATCTTCTCAAAAAGACTCTGCCCGCATTTTTTAAAATTCTTTCTTCTTGATTTGTTATCTCCATGCGACAAAGAAATTTGGATCAGCAGCTGCTTTGGCTTTGAATAATATGTCAGGGTCGAGACCATGCTCTTTAATTATCCGCTTTAGTGTATTGTTTTGTTTGTTAACCAAAACAATATTTTGCTTCAAATTTTTTGTCATGATAAGTTGTTCTTTGTCTTGTTTCCAAGTGAACTTGCAAAACCTTCGCCTGACTCTTCAAATTTTCATATTTCAACTGCACAAAAAGAGTAATGTCAATTCAAAATATTACTAAAAAATGAAAATTTCAAATTAACAAGAATGATTGTTTGAATGTAATAGTACTTACAACCGCTCTATCTCTTTCGGCATTTGCGATTGCTACCAAATCCTTGTCCTCGACCATTTGTTAAAATATGCCTAGGCCTCGCACTAATATTTTCCAATTTGTTTAATGCCTTATCTAAAATGTCGCCTTTATAGTTGTTGTTAAACGTGATACCCCACATCTTACTTGGGTAAGTAAGGAATCCATCTTCGCAGTTGATTCTGGACTCGCAGCAGATAAACTATCCCATTGCCAATAATTTTCATAACGACTAATAATCTCATTGATAAGAACTTTAGCCCTTCTCTCCCATTCTATAAGCTATTGGATATGAGGAAGAATAAACTCACTGACATGGGATTGACAATCATAACCAATTAAGTTCTCCAAAGGAAAACGTGGCAACTGCTCACTATCTCGAATCTGATGCGCATTTATCTTGCCGAGAAGTATGGGGGCTTTCACCAAGATCAACCGCTCTCCTTGTTTCGCCTTTGGGTGGGCTGATCCTGTTTTTGAAAAAATTAATCAAGATTTAGATAAATAAATTTAAATCAGAATGTAATTCAAAATTGTAAAGCATATTAAAATTGAAATTTGAAGTATACCTTACTGCCTTGAATCATCTCGCGGGTATCGAAAAAACCAGTTGGGTCATTGCTATCAATGCCCAAATAATCTTCATCTAAATTTATATTGTTCAAAATAGATATGCCACAGACGGGCAAGCCACCAAGTGAGAGAGTTGGAATTCGAAACGAGGAGGCAAGGTTTAGTGTCCCACTAGGGGCCGGAGCAAAAGGCATGCGTTTACCAATGTTCTTTTTCACTGTTCCTCTGGTTGGCATTTTAAAAATTAATGGTTGAGTGGGTGTCGGTGCCGTGGTTTGATCATGACTGACATGTGCTGAAAAGTACAAGAAAAAAATGAAAAATATTAAAACAATTCATAAAGTCAAAACTACGAAATTAAACGTACTATAGAAAAGTTGTACCTTGTTGTCGAGGGGTTGTTTTTCTCGGTGCTACGGGTGGCCTCAGAGTCAGTTGTACTCAAAGTGGCTGTTCGCTCGTAAGATATGAATGCATGCGACTGTATGGAGTGAGTTGGGGAAGAAGGTTCCAAAGTCCCTGCAATTCATCAATATTAAATGTTGTCAATTCATTTGGTTAAAATTTAAATTGAAAAATAAATATGCAACTTTGGAATTTGTAAATAATATATGAGAATGTATTACTTCTCTGGCATTTAACGAGTTCAAACTGTTGAGGGTTTGGAGAGGAGTGAGCTTCCATTTCAGATTGGGAGTCCCCCGAAGCCTCCGCGTGTTGTTGGCCTCTTCCTCTCGATAACGCCTTTTTTCGGGGAAGGGCTTCAAGATATCTTCTCTGCAAAACATTAAAATTTAAGTTTTAATAACTGTGCACTGTAATGTCGAAAATTGAAATACAATTACAAACTAAATAGTTTATACCTGTTGTTCTTCAAATGGAATTGAGAATTTCATCAAAGCCTCATCAGAGCAAGTAGGAATTTGTTTATCTTTTAAATTTAAAATTGCCTCATAGTAGAAGCCGAGGAGATAGTTTGTTGAATAAATGAAAGGTTTATCTGAGAGTTTTGAATTTGTTATGTCAGTTCTTATTTTTTTGGATAGATATGTGCACCAATCGAATTTTCGTTTTGCGATAGTGGCACAAATGTATGCAATGGCCCAATTTGGTATATCTGTTTGGCGACCCTGCAAAACAATTCTGGATTGAAAAAATGAAATAAGTGCAGCAAGAAAGTGGTGTGCAATTGATTGTGTATCCACACCACGCCTGGATTTATTGACATGGGCTGCAAATGCGAAACAGTGAAAATTACTATAAATTTATAACAACAAATTGTATCAGAATAAAAAATATGAATTAAAACGAATATACTTACAATCAACATGGAAACCGACGCGTTGATTCGAGAAATTTCTTGTCTTCTTCCGTGAGTGTTGCCTTGTCAGAATAATTGGTAAATTTCTGAATGGAAGGCCCGTAAACCGATGGATGTCATTTGCTTCGATAGTGAATTGGAACATTTGGCCATCGTTCAGAGTCACATAAAAAATACCGTCCTCTGAATTGTAGGATGACAGAAGGTAATTCAAAATATCCGGATCTGTTTCGAAATGGGGCATATTAACGAGCCCTGTAAATTCACACTCTTCCATCAAATCTTGATATTCTGAAGACATCTTTAAAGCCGTATGGATGTGAGGGCATAAGGGATTCCTGTAGTTGATCTTGGAAATCGATTGAGTTGGATTCTCTTGATTTTCTTGCTGAACTTGCAATTGGGAAGCATGTGAAGTCGACATTATAGTTGTACTTGCGTCTTTGACAACGATTTAGACCTGTAAAAATTCAAGAACGGGAAAATGAAAATGAGAAAATGAGCGGCAGAAGGGTATTTATAAGCTAAATAGGGCGTCACTGGCCCCTATTGATGCGCGTCATTTGCTCCTACGACGCGCACATCGCTCCTATTACGCGCGCATCCTAGTCCCCTACGACGCGCGCACTTCCTCCTATCGACGCATCACGGCTCCTCTTGACGCACGCCACCGACGCCGCCACTTATTCCTATTGCGCGCGCGCCTAGGACAATTGCGCACTCGTCAACTAAGACCTTTGACGACGCGTCAGCGGATCGATGCGCGCGCGTCAATAGAAGAGCGATGACGCCAGCGTCAATAGGGGACGCCACGCATCAATAGGATCTAGTGACGCGCTGTGTCAATAGACTCCAAGACGCGCGACGCACAATAGGAGAAAAATGTCACGCATCATTACGGCCAATGACGCGCGCGTCATTAGGGTAATGTCAGTGACGCGCATTATTAGGGCGATGTCAAGAGGAGACAATGTCGCGCGCCATTACGAGCCGCCGCGCGCCATCGGGAGTGCGTCATTAGGAACCATGGCGTGCCAATGACGACGCGCATCAATATAGACCATTGACGCCCATCGACGCGTGTCGAGTGGTTATTGACGCCTTGTTGTCGCACATCACACCGATGGAGCCATGAAAACCAGTGAAAAATTTGTTTTGGAATATCACAAATTCGCCTTTCACGAAACTCAAGTTACGGGATATTCGCTGTATTTTCCACCTACAATTTTATAGGGTGTCTTAAAATGAATGACTCATTGGTCCTACAGCTTGCACATCCATTTGAGTGCATTCCCTTTGGATTTCCTCCATTTTGCAATGGTTTTCCAACACAGTGTCAGCAGGATATTGTCATCATCTCCATTGAGGTCGTACTTTGTTCCCTACCAAAGTGATTATGAAATCACCACCATATTTTTATTTACTTTTTACTTTTTGTTTAATCCTCGTTTGGGATATCTTATCTCCTCATTTTATTTTTCTCATCCTTTCCACCCTTTCCTTCTTCCTCTATCTCTTTAAAACTCGTGATTGACTTCCTTTCATGTCATCAACCCCTAGTTTGAGGGGGAGCACATCATCAATCATCTTTTCATCTCTCTTCATTTTTGTCTCATGGCTTGCCCAACGCAAACCACTTGACAAAAAGGGACAAATGTAGACACAAATTTTGGTATCGCCACCCTCACCCCGCATTCTCTCTCCGTCATATTTTTCATACATACCTCTCTTCCCTTTTGAATTTCCCTCTTCCCTCCTAAATTCAATTTATCCCACCTATCATTATTTCCCATCATTAATTCATCTATTATTATTCATCCCTAATCATGTTTAGTTAATTCTAAACTCCCATTTAATTTATTTCCTCTTCTTAAATCCTCCATTTTATCCTTTCTAGGCCATCATTTAATGTTTTCATCTCTCCATTTCCACCATCCACCTACCCATTTACCATTTTTATACAACCCTAATTCATTATAATCCTTCCAAACCCTAATCATGCATCAATTGGTATTTTTATCTCGAGCTCACTACCTTTCCCACCACCCAAATGGAAGGATCCCCGTGTCGGTGGTGACCCATCCACATAATTGTCAACCCTATGAAGCCACCCCTACCCTCCTTCTCTCAGGATGAAATTTTGGAGTCTTCAAGCTTTCTTGCAATCTTTCTTTTATATTCACTTTCTCTTGTAGTTCTACAATCATCTTAAAGCTTTCTTGGAGTTCATGTGACCCTCTTTAGGAGATTTGAATCCCTCTTTCATCATTTTATGTTTGGTCCCTCGTTTGAAACTATCATCATCATCATATCTTGTGTAGGTTTAATCACATCCGAAGAACGTTGCCTTAGTAATTCCCGAGGCCTTCATTTTTATTTTCTGGTGTCTTCACCGCAACCCATCCATTTTAATCCAAGTTTAGATTAGTCTCACGGTCATCGTCGATATGGCATTCTTTCCAATAGTTTTCTGTCATTCAAATACCCAGTCATCCACTTTTTGTTTCTACATCCATCTAACATCCAGATCTTGTCATTCTTCCTCTCTATCATCTTAGATCCATTCTATCCATCCACGGTCACCTCGACTCAACTCGGTCGTTGTCGATCGGATCTGTCTTTATTGCATTCATCCTTATTTTCCATAATTTTCTTGCATCCTTTCTGTTAGACCTTCTCCCAAATCTCTTGCAAGTTCATGTTTGTCATCTTGGTGCATCATCAGTTCTAGATCTTCCTCGAGAGCCTTCAGATCTACATTTTACATCATATTTTCAGTTGATCTACCTCGGTTGCCATCAATCGACCCTCTACAATCTTGGGTCATCGTCGACCCACCCAGGTTTGATTTACTTTGCATATATTTAGATCATATATGAATTTCATCTCTTATCGATATTTTTAGTTTCTGTTTTACTTCAGATTCTACTACATCAAATTTATCAATATCTGATTTTATCTTATCTTTATCAAAACGAGGGTTGACATCCATCCTAAAAATTTTTCACTTCTCGATAGACATTGTCAGGAAACCCTCCCACCTATCTACTAATCCATCCTCTGTTGAGTTTCTCTTATTTGCAGGTCACTTAGCTTGTTACGAGAGAGGATCCATCATTTTAGGCCCATACATCCTCATCCCATATCGAGGTACCATAAACCCTCAAATATCCTGGAGTTACTTATTTTCTTTAGTACTAGTTCACAAATCTGAATAGGAACAAGGGAATTTGGTCAATAGATGGGGAAGGAACATTCAATATAGAGGAAAGAAAAATGAAGATATCTAGTGAGACGGAAAAAACCTCATACACAAATTTCATATATTCATCTATCAAAGATACAAATTTATTTTGGGAACACTATGCTTTCAAAGTACATAAGAGAGAGAGAAAGAGGAATACAAGAAAAATAAAATTGAAGAAATATAGCTTTTATTTCATGTGTATTGGTGATAAAAAGCTCAAAAAAAATCACAATCCGCTATTGCTACAAAGAACTAAATTTTCAGATCCTTTGGAATGGAGAAACCATCCCAATTTATAGTAATGTGAATTGACTCTTCACCTACCCCCACATGACTCTTCATGGTCTCATTTAACTCGTGACTTTTCACCTTCCTAGAAGTGAGAAATAAGTTCCCTTTTTATAAATTAAAGGACTTTTACAATGTAACTTTATAAAGTCACTTAAGTGAATGAGATGAAATACAATGATTATGCCCAATGAAGAATTAGAAAGGGAGAGAAAGAAGAGGGATAAAGAGAGAAGAAGGGAGAGATTGTCATATCCAATGAAGAAGCTCCTTTGATGATGAACCTTACTAAATCATGCCTCTTGATGATGGGTCTCTGGAGTGGGTTCTTATTCCTTTAATTCTTTGTGAATTGAGCTATCACAATTGTCAACTTATCTTCCTCTGGAATGAAAACACATTCCAAAACCTTGGTCCATGTCTCGAGGACATCATTGATCCTCTTACATTGATGAAGTCATTCTTTATGATCCATTGCAATTGTAAAAATGCAACTTATGATATTGGCCAGGGACTTTAAATTGTCTTCATTGAAGGAAAGAGGGAGTTACCTATCTCTTTCTTAACCAGCTCTTGGAATGACATGATGAGATCTTCTGATGATGAGTCCTCAGTGAGTAGATGGAGCTCAAATATTTTAATCTTTGATACAATGGTGGTAGACCTCATTCAATATTTTAGAAACCTGATACCCACGAGAGTCCAATTAAGATATGGAATTCTTGAACATTGCATATCTCGCATCCATGATACGGATCCAAACTTAAGACAAGTTCTCCGTAGTTGATGCAACACTTTTTTTTACTCACGAGGGTGTGAGAATGAAGGAAATTATCTCAAAAATAGTGGGAAAATCTCATCCAAATGATTGACTTCTTTTGCAAACTCCTCCTTTTTCTTGTTCACTTCTTCCCATGTTGTAAAGATCATACTTGATGAGAGAAATGAGGTCTGGACACAATACCTTTCCTTGCTCAATGATTTTCTCAATCCATTTCTCATTGGATTTTCCCCACATTCATGTATCCTTGTGCTTTCTTGATTTCCTTTGAGTAAATACTACTTTATTGGAGGATATCTTTGATCTAAAGTTGATGTTGATTCAATTCCTTAGAAAGGGTTGAATGTATGCATTGAGAGATTTTACATGTTCCTCTAATTGCACAATGGTTCACTTATATTCTTTATTTCGAGAAAGAAGGTGGGAAGAGGATTATTTTAACATATGAGATTCACCCTCATGATAAGCTTGACCCAATGAGATGTGGGTTAACTCATAGTCATATGGAGTCATTTCCTCCATGGGTTTATCAGTCTTAGGCCTAGAAAACTTCAACATATTGGTTACCTGAGGCATCACTGAAGAAGCGGGAAATTGTCTAGGCCTTCTTTCTTTACTTAAAATTAAACATTCTAGAGATTTTTGTGAGACTAGGAATGGCAATGAGATGCCTTGTTCTTGGCCCACTTTCGAGCATTTCTTGAATCCATGGAAATGGTTCTTTAGGAATTGCCACGATGTCGATCACTTACCTACTTGCACTGAAGCTTGTCATGGGGTCAACTCTTGATTATCATGGGAATCTCTAACCTTTGAGAAGACATAATTGGATGCTTAGGTAGAGAAATATGATTCTATGAATCACCCCCTTTTTAATACTTATCAGATTGCATAATGTCCCTGGTTTTACCTGTTGCACCCTGTGATGTTTGTCTCACTCCCAGGGACACAAATTTGATGCCTTAAGACCTCTATGAAGGATGAAATGACTTGTTTGAGCTATGAAACCATCTTAAAACCTTGAGAAGATGAAAAAAATTAACGAGATCAATTGAAAATGGAGCCTACTGCAACTTTTTGCACTCAACACTGAAACTTTCTATTTTTAGCCACTGGGATCCATGAGCTGCTATTTTAGGAAAGGTTGTTTTTTTTTCGAAATCGGTTTCATTGGGTTCTCACCATGTTTAGAACAATTTCACATATGTTTCATGACCATTTTGAGCACTTTATATTTTTAGAATGTTTTTTTTTTTTTTTTTTTTTTTTTGCTTTTTTGGCTTTGAATTCCCTAGTTTTCCATTTTAGTGATTTTTTGAGTTTGTTGCTTTTGGAGGGTTTTTATTTTTTGGGAAATTTTCTATTTATAGTAAGTGTGGACCAAAGGAACTTAATATTTTTATAATTTTTCTTCCACACCTCGGTTTGATGAAAAATCATTTCTTGTATGGGTTTTCTTCTAGATGTTGTGTTCAAATTTCTAGCTCAAACAACCTTCCGGATTGATGGGAAACTGGGGAAAAAGAAGCTAGGGCATATTTTGGGGTTTGCTTCCATTAATAATAAGATGTACTTATGTTTTTTATATTTTTTTTTTTGTAGCTTTGAATCTTCCTGAGAGGAGGAGATATGGTGAAACTTTTAGAAGTACCACCTTACTCGTTTGTGAGATATGAAGCTTTCATTTTGTGGTTTTTGCCTATGGAGTTCTTCTAGTGCAAAAAACATGGCATGGTAACATGATTGAAAAAGCAATTTTTTATTTTTTTATAGGAAATTACCTATAGGATGATGGAGGAATGAAAGGTGGAAATGGGGAGGATCAAGGTGGAGTTCTGGCATGCAGGTTCTCTACAAATTTCTTCCGTAGTTGATCATGGAGTTTTTTCCGGAAGAAGAAATAACACGACAATGTAAAATTTTGTAAAAACTCGCTTTTTAAATCATGGAAAAGAAAGATGGCATCCTAAGATTGTTGGTGAAATTTAAAAATCACTTAAAAAATGGGTTTTAAAATTTTTTGGCTTGGGAAAAAAATTTTTTGTCCCAATGGGTTGAGATATTGGTGCAAAAAATGTGCCCCTCAACTTGAGCATTGACAAGTGGCATCCCAAGATTGGTTGGTGGAGGAGAGAGAAAAAGTGAGCTAAAAACATGGGGCTGAAAACTTGGGTCATATGGGTGACCAGGAAAATAGGCTTGGGTGGAAAAAGTGTCCCAACTGTCCCAAGGGGATATTATATTGGTGCACAAAAATCTCCCTCACTTGGTGAGGACAAGTGTCATTCTAGGATTTGATGATGGAGAGTGCTAAGAAATGGTGCAAATGGGCTTAAAATGGCAATTGGTTGGGCTCCATCAGGTCACATGAGGTCCAAGGGTCTAATCTAGGGGTTGGGCACATTTTTTTCCCAAATCCCAAAATTTTGGGATAGTTGGGACAAAATTTCACTCATACTGGGAGTGACATGTGTCCACCCATAAAAATGACTAAGTCCCAAGCATACCTTGGAAACAACTTGTCGGCAGCATAACTTGAGCATCTAGAGGTATTTTTTAGAACTTCTTTATATGATTTTGACTAGAAAAATTTTTGAGAAAGGATGGGATGGGTCTCATGCCTTGATTCTTCTTGAAACCCCTAAAAAATAGGATTTTTTTCTAGGATCATAGGTTGTGCATGCTGAAAATAGTCTATGGGAAAAATTTCTTATGTCTTGTGAAAAATGTGAAACCACCATCACTTAGATATCTGAAATACCTTTCCAATGATGTTTTTTTGACCTCCAAATCCTTACAAAGCTCTCAAAATCACTTCCCAAAGCTCGGGGTTGTTTTACACTTGCAAGCTCCTTCACCCTTAAAACCCACTTTTGTTGAACTTGTCCCAAAACCTCTTAAACTTTCCAAAATCTTCCAAAATCAGTTTCACAATGTTCTTATCTCCTTAATACTTCTCCTTATGATTTTGGGCCTTAACTTCTCTTCTCCAGGGGGTGTGCCATGCCTTAGAAAGGCTAAAAATAGTCATTCTAAGTCTCTTGAAAATTCTTCCTTGAAAGATACCATCTTGGAAGCACTTGAATGAAATTTCTTTCCTAAATCACCTATGGAAAATGTTACACACAACACATGAGACCACTTGGAATGGTAGGATATGGCTGATACAGGGGGGATGGGATGATCTAGGAGGAGTTTCTGGGAAGGTTTACAATCAAAAAATTTGACACTGGGGTCCGTTGTCATGCTTTAAAAATATTTGGAATTTTCATTGTTGCACATTTGCATGACAACAATTGGCTCTAGCTTGGGGACATGTTGTGGATCAAGTGCAACAAGGACATAGCATGAGGAATCCCAAATCTCAATTTACTTTGTGGACCAATGCCTTATCCATTGGGCTTTATGGAGTCATTTCTTCCAAACACACACACACACACACACAAAAAAAAACAACATGCAGAAGGGAAACACACCAAAAGTGGAAAAAACACAACAAAAAAAAGGAAATTATGTTACAGGGGGATATTTATAGAGGTGGGAAATAATATACACATACCCGAGTAATGGGTTGGGAAAAGTACATGCCATCATGGAACAACGGACTAAATGTGATCTTTGAAGCACAAAAACTACTTATCTGATCATACCATGCTCTTGTGATGGCTTTGCATGGTTGAGAAGAAGAAGAGACACCAAGATTCCATCTTCATATTCACATATGCACTAAAAAAGTTCTTGCATCCAATGAAAACTTTTTCACCTTCTTGAAACTCTTTACATCTTGAGGGCTTCCTCTTGATGTCTTGTGATCATGAGACACCATTTCTCCATGTCCTCAAAAGTGGGAAAATTGATCTTGTCATGGAAACATTCCTTCATCCTTTAATTTTAACATGGAAACATCTTTGAATCAGCAAGGCACTCAGGAGGAGTGAGAACAAACTGATTTTCTTCCCATTCAATAGCTTCTCTGAACATCTCACTTTGTTGCTTTGAAAAAAATGCTTTCAAAATAGAGGTCACATCACTGGGCTAGAGGTCTTCATCATCTTCAAAAATTTTGTAACATGGAAATATGTTCAAGAAAAATCGGAGCTTGGGAAATGGTGAGCTCAATCTGATTTTGAATTCCTTCACAAGAGTCATGCACATTCTTGCTTTGTTGTTTAGAACAATTTTTGTCAATATCCATCCATTCAAAATTGGTTTGGCATCATTCTCAAAACTACAATCCTTGATTTGATCATAGAGGAATTCTTCATTCTTGAGTGAATTTTACAACATGAATTCTTGTTCTACATTGGTGGAGCATCCAATGGTGGTAAGTTGATCTTGAATACATTCACAAGGCTCCTACAAATTTTCACTTTGTTTTGAAACAACTCTCTTTAATGAAAATCAGCTCAACATTTTCCCTATCTATCTTCTCCATGTGGAGATGTTGTCTTCAAGATTGGGGATATTCATAGGAGATTCAAGAACCTTCCTTCTTTTACACTTATGATCTTCTTCACAAAGCATGAAAGAGAAATATATATCTTCACATTCCCTCTCATCACCAAGGCATTGGGAAGTCATCAAACTCATCCATCTACTCCATCTCAACATCAAACATTGGTGTATCAAAATGAGAAGCACAAATTGATTCATACCTATCTTGCATTTCCATAGCCCGAGTCAGGAACTCGAGACTAAGTTGGGGGTCTTTAGTCTCTTCTACAGCCTTCAAGATGTCTTGCACAGATAACTCTTTCAAGTTTTCCATATACTCATCTTCATCCTTATGGGAAGAATATTTGCATTGTGCTCTAGAGATGGTTGAAAATATGATCCACATGTGCCCATGATTCATTTGAAACATCCTTGTTCACCTCTTCTATGATTTTGTTTCCAAGGCTCACCTTCTTGCAAGCACATGGGCATACTTGATTCTTAAACACTTTATGACAAGGAGAAGAGGTCCATGCTTCATGGGAAGGGCACTCCTTCGAGCTCAAAATCCATTTCATCATCCTCTTGATGGGAAGCATAGAACCATGTTGGGAAAATAAATATGGGAATAATTTTCAACTCTATCTTGATCATTCATTATTGAATCTTCTTGCTCATATGGAAAATGAAAGACTTCATACTCACCATGATGATCAACATTATGTCCCTTAGGTGAGAATGATGGAGTTAAATCCTTGAAGAGGTTATGCTCAAATTGTTCATTCTCCTGGATTTCAAAAATAAAATTGGCCTCTTCCATTTATTCATCCATGATTGAATCGGGAATAGAATTTGATTCTTCAATTGCCTCCATCTCGTTATTCAACATTTCCTCATCATTGAAAAGTCAAAATTGGAAAGAAAATTATCCATGAATACCTTGCATTCATCATCTTGAGTCCAAAGTGAAGGATGATATTTCTTGCACTTCTTCACATATCTCCATTCCATCATTATTGAAAGATCAAAATTTGAAAGGATATTATCCATGATTACCTCGAACTCATCATCTTGTACTTCTTCATTGTTGGTGGAGTCTTCAAAAAGCATTGAATCATCCGTCATGCAACAAGAATCTTCCTCTCTTGAATCCATTTCTCCTCAATGGGTTGTGCCTCGAGCTAGAATGAGTTGATGAATGGCGGTTCCACCTCCATGTCTTCTTCTTCATCATCTTCAAAGGTGTTTCTTTGATTTTCAATGGAGGGTTCAAGGATGAGACATTCCTTAGAAGTGTCGAAGAATCTTCTAGGATGAACACCTCATAGTGTGAACAATCATCAAGATCTTCCTCCATAGGAAAATATCTTCTTCTTCTTCCTTGTTATGGAGTGCTTCAAGTTGTTCATACATCTCTTGCAAGGCTTCAAGCATATTTCAGAATTTCAAGGTAGATTTGAGGATCAGAATTTCCTTGTATGGTGCTTGTAATTCTTTGCACATACTCAATCTTCAAGGTTCATTTCATCATTTCTATATGCAAAGAAATCATCCCAAGGGAGGGTGATGAAAGACATGGCTCCGAGATTTTCATTCAGTTGTGCATGATTGAGAGTATTACCTTCAGATTCTTGTTCTTCTTGGGCTTCACACAACATCTTGTATCTTCTTTATGCATCTCTTTTCTTTTCAACCATTTCCCATTTTATTTCCTTTACCTTTCTTCTTGAATTGTAACCACCATTTTGTTTTCTTTCCTTTTCTAATTGATTTTTTTTATTTGCATGAAGTAGGAGACCCTTTTACCATTCTTGAATTCTCCTCTTTGCAAGAATTGGTCCAAAACCATGGTTGATCAACAATCTTCATTTCTCAACCAACCATCTTCTTCTTCTTCATTGTCACTCATTTGTACTTCACTCCAATCTGAAATTTCTTCATTGTGTTGTGGAAACAAACGTGACACATATTCATTCCTTGATGAAGTCACCTTCAAAAATGATTCTTCTTTGAAATATGATTTTTTTTTTTTTTTGAATATATATATTTTTTTATTTTTTTGGGCAGAGATCTCTTTTTGGGTGCACTTGGGAAAATATCTCCCCAGTAGAGTCACCAAAAAAACTTTGGTGAGAAAAAAATTCAGTTGGGAAAATTAGGTGTCTCCACCAACATTCACGGGGCTACACCCTCTGCATTGAATGGTGCAATAGCTCCCATTATTGAATGTAACTAATCTAATCCTAAACTAAATGTTGTGGGTTGGCCAAATAG
The DNA here is from genome assembly GCA_018340775.1 of Taxus wallichiana var. yunnanensis. Taxonomy (NCBI): domain Eukaryota; kingdom Viridiplantae; phylum Streptophyta; class Pinopsida; order Cupressales; family Taxaceae; genus Taxus; species Taxus wallichiana. The sequence goes on from CM031235.1 coordinate 226,103,781, forward strand.
GTCGGGGATCACACAGGACACTCCACTGAACCTATGGAAAAGTGCTTGTATGGGGTACAAGGGAGGAAATCACATGATGAGGGGAAAGGAGAGAAATTAGGAAAGGAAGGTTATTGTCATGAGTAGGCCAATTGTAGAGTTCACACCCAATAACTAGAGTAGTTCAACATTCAATATAGAAAGAAACAATAATGAAGCTATCTAGTGAGATGAAAAAACCCACATAGACACACAATTTTAGATTCATTTATCAAAGATACAAAGTTCTTTTGGGATCAATATGCTTACAAAAGCATAAGAGAGAAAAGAGAGAAACATGAGAAAAGGAAAATGGAAGAAATGTAGCTTTTATTTCATGTGTATTGATGATACAAAGCTCAACAACATATCACAATCCACAATTGCTACAAAGAACTAAATTTTTTTAGGATCCTTTGGAATGGAGAAGCCATCCCAATTTATAACAATGTGAATTGACTCTTCGCCTACCCCCCACATGACTCTTCATGTGGTCTCATTCAACTCATGACTTTTCACCTTCCTAGGAAGTGAGAAATAAGTTCCTTTTTATAAATTAAAGGGACTTTTACAATGTAACTTTATGAAGTCACTTAAGTGAATGAGAAAAAATACAATGATTATGCCCAATGAAGAATTAGAAAGGGGAGAGAAAGAAGAGGGAGAAAGAGAGAAGAAGGGAGAGGTTTTCATATCCGATGAAGAAGCTCCTCGATGATGAACCTTATTGAATCATGCCTCCTGATGATGGGTCTCTGGAGCAGGTTCTTGTTCCTTGAATTATTTGGTGAATTGATCTATCGCAACTGTCAACTTATCTTCCTCTGGAATGCAAATGCATCCCAACACCTTGGTCCATGTCTCGGGGACATCACTGATCCTCTTACATTGATGAATCCATTCTTCATGATCCATTGCAATTGCAGCAATACAACTTCTAATACTAGGTCAGGACTCTAAATTGTTTTCATTGAAGGAAAGATAGTCACCCTCTCTTCTTGACCATCTCTAGGAATGACATGATGATTCTTCTGATTATGATTCCTCAATCAGAGAGGGAACTCAAATATTTGAACACAAGTGATAGACCTCATTCAAGATCTCAAAAACTTTGATCCCACTTTGAAGAGTCCAATTCAGATATGGAATTCTTGAGCATTGCATATCTCGTGCATCCATGATGTAGATCCAAACTTGAGACAAGTTATTAGTAGTTGATGCGAACACTTTTTTTCTCATGAGGTGTGAGAATCAAAGGAAATCATCTCGGAAACAGTGGAAAATATCATCCAATGGTTGACCTCTTTTGCAAACTCCTCCTTTACCTTGTTCACTTCTACTCATGTTGCAAGAGCATACTTGATGAGAGAAATGAGGTCTGGACACAATACCTTGCCTTCAATGATTTTCTCAATCCACTTCTCATTGGCTTTCCCCCACATCATGTATCCTTGTGATTTCTTGATTTCCTTGGGGTCAATACTACTGATTAGAGGGATATCTTCGATCAAAAGAGAAGATGTTGATTCGGGTTTTGAGAAAGGTTGAATGTAAGCACTGAGAGCTTTTACTGTCCTCCTCGATTATACAATGGTTCGTTTGTATTCTTCATTCCGAGAAAGAAGGCGGGAAGAGGATTATTTGAACAGATGAGAGTCACCCTCATGAGAAGATTGAACCAATGAGATGTGGGTCAAATCATAGTCGATGGAGTCATTTCCTCCATGGGCTTATTAGTCTTAGGCCTAGAACTTTGACATATTGGTTACACGATGCCACTAAAGAAGAGCGAAGTTGTCTAGGCCTTCTTTCTTCTCTTGGACTTCAACATTACAGAGATTTCTACAATGCTTGGAATGGAAATGAGCAGCATTGTTCTTGGACCACTTTCACAGGTACTTCAAAATTTCTTGAATCCATGGAAATAGATCTTCGAGAGTTGCCACAATGTCGATCACTGGAGTACTTGCAGAAGCTTGTTTTGGGGTCAACTATTGATCACCATGGGGAATCTATAACCTCTTTAGAAGACATAATTGAATTTTAGGCATAGAAATATGTTGTTATGAATCACCCCCCTTTTAATACTTATCAGAAGTTGCACATGTCCCCTGGTTTTACCTGTTTTATTTGCCCTCTGATGTGTTTTGTCTCACGTCACTGGGCCCAAATTTGATGCCTTAAGACCTCTGTGAAGGATGAATTGGCTCATTTGAGCTATAAAACCATCTTGAAACATTGAGTAGATGGAAAAAAAATCGAGATCACTCAAAATGGATCCTACTATAACTTTTTACACTCAACACTATAACTTTTTATTTTTAGCCACCTGGGATCCAAGAGTTTTATTTTGGGAAAGGTTTCTTTTTGCCTCAAAATCATTTTTGTGGAATTATCAAAATGCTTGGAACAATGTTATAGAGGTTTCATTTCCATTTTGAGACATTTATTTTTTTAGAATGTTGTTTTTTTCTTTTGTCTTTTTCGTGTTTTTTTGCTTTGAATTCCCTAGTTTTCCATTTTAGTGATTTTCTGAGTTTATTATTTTGGACGGTTTTGCCATTTTGGGAAATTTTATATATATAGTAAATGTGGACCAGAGGCACTTACTATTTTTATAATTTGGTCTTCCACACCTCATTTGACATGAAAAATCAGCTTCTCTGATACGGGTTTTTCCACTAGATGTTGAGTTCAAATTTTTGGCTCAAACCACCTTCTAGATTGATGGGAAACTAAGGAAGAAGAATCTAGGGAAGATTTTTGGGGTTTTCTGCCATTAATAATCAGATGCACCTCTGGTTTTTTATTTTTTCAGCTTGAAGGTTCCAGAGGAAGAGAGAGATGATGAAAGTTTCAACAATACCATTACTTGTTTGTGAGATATGAAGTTTTCATGGTTTTTGGCTATGGAGTTCTTCTAATGTAAAATGAGCATGGTAGCATCTGAAAAAGCACTCCTTTGGTGTTATTGCAGCAATTTACCTATAGGAATGATGGAGGAATAAAGAAATGGGGGAGGGAAAATCACCTTCTGCAAGTTCTCTGCAAACTTCTTCCAATAGTGAGTTCACGGGCAAGCATGGAGATGCAACACAAAAAAAAGTTTTTACAAAAAATTTTTTAAAACTTCTTTTTGCTTGGGAAAAAAATTATCCCAAGGGGTTGGGATATATGGTGCACAAAAATTCACCTCACCTTGAGCATGACAAGTGGCATCCCGAGATTGGTCGGTGGAGGAAAGAGAGAGAATAACTTAAAAACACCGAGGGGTTGGAAAATGGTTACATGGGTGACCGAAAAGGGCTAGGATTGGGCACATTTTTGTGTCCCAAATATCCCAAGGGGACGGGATAGATGGTGCACAAAAATGTGCCCTCATCTGGTGAGGACAAGTGGCATTCTGGGATTTGATGATGGAGAGTGCTTAAGATTGGTGCAAGGGGGATAAACTGGCCTATTTGGGATTCGTCAAGGTCACATGAGGATCCAAGAGGCAATCTGGGGTTGGGCACATTTTTTTGTCCCAAGAGGATCTAGCACATTGGGACAATTAATTGCGCTCGAGAGACCTAGGAGTGACATGTGTCCACCCAGAAAAATGACTAAGTCCTAAAGCATACCTTGGAGAGCAACTTGTCAAGGCATAAGTTGAGCATCGGAGGTCTTTTTAGAACTTATTTATATTATATTGACTAAAAACACCATTTGGAGAAGGATGAGATGGGTCTCATGCCTTGATTCTTCCTGAAACCCCTAAAATAGGATTTTTAATCAAGATCATATGTTGTCCATGCTAAAAATAGTATGTGGGCGAATTTCTAATTCCTTGTGAAAAATTTGAAACCACCATCACTTAGAGATCTGAAATACCTTTCCAACGGTGTCTTGTTTGACCTCCAACTCCTTACGGAGCTCCCGAATCACTTTCTTAAGCTCGGGGGTTTTTTCTACAAGCTCCTTCACCCTCAAAGACCCACTTTTATTGAACTTGTCCCAAAACCTCTGAAACTTTCCAAAATCTTTCAAAATCAGTTGCACAATGTTCTTAGATACTTAATACTACTCCCTGATGAGTTTGGGCTTAACTCTCTCCGAGGGGTGTGAAACATACCTAAGAAATGTTAAGAATAACAATTCCTAAGTCTCTTGAAAATTTGCGCTTGAAAGGTACCATCTCTAAAGCTCTTGAATGAACTTTTTGCCTACATCACTTATGGAAAAGACTGGCATAACACACAAGACCACTTGGAATGGTAGGATAGGCCCGATATATGGGATGGGTTGACTGGGAGAGTGACTAGAAAGGTTTACGATCAAAAAATTTCACAATGGGGTTTGTTGTCATGCTTGAAAATATGAAATTTTCATGTTGCACATTTACATGACAACACACGAGAAGCATTTTTTGGGTTTGTAATAGTTGTCCATCCTACGAATGCATCTGTGGGGGCTTTGGATTCTTTCAAGATCTTTTCCTGAGAGGTCGACATGAAGTGACCATTAGAGGGTATTCCCGAATCATATGGTCTCGAAGCTTGGCACGAAAGCATGTGTTTTGAAGGTTCACCACACGTTGAGAGAACTAAGTGTCACCAATCTGTATCAATGGTTTCCTTGAGGTCTTTAGTTAGAACAATTTCAAAGCGAGACGTGTTTTTAAGGATGAATGCATAGAACTTGGGTTGCTTCTAGGCAAATGAAATGCCCTAGGGATTTGATGAGTTGCTCAAAAATCCCCATAGGAAGAAGAGAGGCAAACTAGGGAACTCCACCAGTGGGATTCTAAGTTTGGTTTTCTCGGACACTTGGAAATCTTTGGAATGGTGGGAAAAGACAACCGAGTGTTGCGAATAAACCACGGACCATGATTAAAAATGGCTTTACAATGTTCAACATTGTTGAAATGGAATTGGAAAAACCCTTAGTTAGATTTTGGAACCCCTCAAGCTTGACATCATGGGATTGCTAATGGTTAGAACCCATTGTTTAAGCAAACTCTCTAGGGGACTCAACCAACAAAATAACCAAGAGTAAAATATTCAAGCCTATTACATGTCTTATCAAATTATTTTAAATCAAGAACAACATTAGGCAAAGGGGTATCTAGATCATAACCAAGATTACCTTGTGGAAGACCTTTAGGATGAACATCCTTGCCTTCTTCGGTGTCATTGTTGTCTAGAACTATATCGGAAATGCATGCAAAGAATGATTCCAGAGCCAAAGATATGGCCATTAATAAAATCTTTTACATCGCCCAAAGGGCGGGGGTGATTGTTTCAACGTAATAAATGCACATTGCTATCAAATTCCTGCTTGGATCACTAACGGATCAGCGATCTGATATCGTGGTTGTATGTTTTAGGAAACCTATAATGTTAAAGCACATGCAAAGCAACAGTAGGATTTATCATTCAAGAAAAAAATCACTCATGTTTTGCTCACTTTTTGTCCGATAATAAAAATTATAATTGAGGTCACATTGAATAAAAATATAAATGAATGGCATTCATTATATATGAAAATTACATTATTTTTTTAGTTTTTAGATTTTTAATTTTCAATATATTAAAAAATAGTTTTTATATTATAAATTTCAATATATTTATATTTATATTGATAGGCATTCAACAATAATATCAAAGTGGGATATAATAAAGTAGGCATATTCATTTTAATTTTTGAATATTCCTAAAAAATATGTGTATGGAACCAATACAATAATACAACTATATTGTTATCATTTATCACCAATCAATTAAAAAAATAGACTATAATACAAGCATTTCAAATTAATCTCTCTTATTTCACATAAATATATTCAAAATATTCATATAAATAATAAACATCCCCCAATATCACCGAGAAAAACATATTAAATCATTATATACACTCACGTTATTGAGCTAAATCATTGGAATTTTATTTTTAAATTTATAAGATTAGTGGCCACATGAAATATGAGTTCATCCTAAAAGATCAACACAACTAGTTGATCCTCTATCTCTCGGGTAACTTTTATACAATTCGCTCAAAATCTATTAGTGGCATATTTTATAATCTATTTGAAATACACATTAATTTCAAAGTTTTATTTTAGGATTTAATGTATATTATTTTGATTGATTTTTTTTTAGCTTTTCCCAAACAAAAAAATGATTGAAGAGGTATTAACTTAGTTGTATTAATATATTGAGCTTGAAAGAGGAAAAATAAATAGGCTCCTAACTCTATCATATAATTAAAATATTGCAATTCTTCCACAAACAAAAAGAAAAAGTTTGTATTTTAGAGTTTAATAGATATCAAAGTTAAGATTGAAATTATCCAATGATAATCAAACAAAGATCAAATTTAACATTGTATGTAACCCTTTATGCAAAGAAAATATAATCCTTACCACCATCTTGCCATTATAGAATGTTTATTGATATAACACACAATCACATTGAATAGAAAATAAATTGCATATAACAACATAAAAAAAAATTAACTTATGTTTTGAATAAAGATAAACATCAAAATATTTTAAAATCTATTAACATTCATTAATAGTTGATACATAAGAACGAAAATCCACTAATACATTACATTTACATATATCAATTTAAAGATCAATAATAAAATGACCTCGAAATATAAGCAACGAAAGGTCCTTTTAAGATCGACAATAAAATGACCTCGAAATATAAGCTAAGAAAGATCTTTTTTAAGATCACAATAAAATGACCTCCGAGTATAAGTTATGAAAAGTCTTTTTAAGATCAACAATAAAATGACCTCGAAATAGAAATAAGGAAAGGTCTTTTTAAGATCCACAACCCTAAATGACCTCTAAAACACACTAATGGCCCTTGCACTCTTAATAACAGACACAACATGACCCTTAAACTCCTCAAGAACACCCTCCCCCAACACATTATCCTCCTCGCAACTCTCCCTCTTGGGAACGACCACCGTCAAAACGCCGTCTTCATAACCCGCCCAGCTTCCTTCTGGGTTAGCGGAAGGCGGTAGCCTAAACCGCCAGGTTTCCGTCTCATCCGACGGTCCCTGTAACCCTCTCAGAACCACTTTCTTCACCCCGGGTACGATTCCCACAACCTCCATTTTTACAGCACCGCAGACTTCCAATTCGAGATCCTCTATCACAAATCTGAACGCCTCTTCCGTCTCTTCGCTCTCCACAGGAGCATCCGCAGGCACGGGAAGCTCCAGCATCTGAGAAAATATATGCGGCATGCGCTTCAATTTCTTCAATTTCGGCTCCGTTATTTCCACCTCCATGAAATCTCGCATACAGAAACAGAACAGGGGAAATTATACAAGCAAGTACGCTCTGAACCCTTATATTGTGAAGATTATTGTCAATTGACGGGAAATTGAGACCAGAACCTCCGATTTCTGTTTGAAGACAGGTTAGCGGCTTTCGTGGAAAGCACAAATATTATACGACTTGAAGACCTAATCGATCTGATCTGGCGAAGACACAGTCCGGGTTTGTAAATTTGTGTTTTTGATATTTTATTTTTTAATACAGTTTGTTCAGTGTGGGGCTCTTTTTAATTGGTGATTTTAAAGTTGGGGGCCACTTAGATGAAGGAAAGTCCAAAATTTAACTCCAAATATATGATTTAATGGGGAGTGTCTTGTGGAAAAGGGTAATTTGTGTTGGAAAGGGCTTTTGCGTGTTTATTTAATACATTTGCATGGGTGTTGGGTTCTAGGAAATATTCCATTAATAAGCTTCTATTATTGTTGTTTCTATAATAATATACTATATGTATGTTTATATACTTATACATATAATAAGCTTTTAGTCTTGTTGTTTCTACACATAATAAGCTTTTATTTGTGTTATTTCTATGGGAAATATCTCATTAATAAGTTTCTATTATGGTTTCCAATAACTAGGGGTATGCATGTATGTATGTATGTATTGGTGTGGTCATTAGAAGGAGATCAATAGGTTGATGTGGGTGGACTTTTTATTTATCTTAAATTAAATGTTAAGGCAATGATTGGAAGTACATGTAAATGTAGTAAGATACATAGATATATAGTATATACATACACCATTCAATACCATACAAGGTCTCGTCACCTTTTCTACGTAGATTTTACGTCTCCACTCTTTTATGTAGACCTCATTGCCAAAATACATGTGAGTTGTCTTTACTGTTCATTGCCCGCATCCAAGGTGAACTAGTTTTTCTCAAGACAACATTCCACACTACCTTCGTCTTCTTCCATGTGTTATGACCAAACTTGTTATTGTCTCATCATTTTCATATGAAACATTGTATTTGCTAACACAAAGATTAGTCGTTTCCCAATGTACAATGTGTACTATATGCAATGATTGCAAGTATTCATGATTGCATAGGGTGGAGCACACTAACTTATTGAAGTTTTTGGGATCAAGTTGCTTATTCATGCTACACATTCAAAAAAAAAAAGCACATCTACCCATTTGAAGGATCTCAAACCTTGGAGTGCAGAGAGAAATATTAAAAGGTAGCCACCGATCGAGAGAGGAAGAGGCACATAAACAGAGCGAGAGGAGACACACATAAAGGAGAAAGAAGTAACACAAAAACCTGGATGTATGTATTTTTATGTATCTTAAGACGTCACAAAAGTGATTCTAGTCGTCACAAATGGATATTTTGAGGAAATGGGTATACATATTTTATTCTTTCTTCCATGTCGCGAATTAATAGGATCCGAGATACAATGTTACTACAATATTTAATTGAAATGTATTTGTGAGAAACCCTTTAAGCTTACGATTAAGCATTAAGAAAGTCCCATATTTCATCCTACACATCCCTTGTTATATGTAGCATTTACATTTGACACATTAAGTTGCTTGCGTAAATGCATTTAGTTTCCCGAATTATTTCTTCCATAAATATGTGAATACATAGTCTATACATAGGAATATGACATGGTTAGTTGAATTCATTATAGAATTATTATAGAGTATTCTATTAAACGAAACATGTTTTGAAGCAAGCAAGTTCTAGGAATGCAAGAAGAAGATGTACAAATAGAAAGAGGGAAATTTGGCTATACTTTCTTCAATAAATATGGGTATTCATAGTTTATACTTTCTTAAATAGCAAGAAATGGAAATATTAATGCACCATTTCTAACATACAAAGCTTATTGAAAGAAATGGTTAATGCACTAGCTATACAGAGTGTATGGAAAGGAGCATTATGCAATTTATGATGACATCCAAGTTATGTTTTTGTAGTATATAGTTTTTATTGGATTGATTAAATGATATAGTTGTTTACTAATTTACGAATCAATCCAATAGAGGAAAGGGCATGGGTTATACAGAGTATGGAAATGGACATTATGCAATATATACATTGACATTCAAGCTATGCTTTTGTAGTATGGATTGATTACATGATAAACTTGTTTACCAATTTACAAATTGATCTAGTAGAGGTAGGGGACTCTAGATGACTCTTTTGTTGCTCTTCAATTAGCAATTCAAATGCTTTATATTATAATGAAATACAAACTCCGAATAGTAGATAAAATATAATCATTTCCATAAATATAACATAGGCATTAAAGTGGCATATAATTTGTTCATGGATTAACAAAATGATAGACTTTATAATACAATGACAATTTGACTTTATCGCTTTGTTATTAAACTTTTTTGATGTAATATCAAAATTAGGGTTAATATAATAAAGATGATTGATTCAATTGTTTATGTTATGATCTATAACAACAAATATAATAAGTACATAATCTTGAATCATGTGAGAATAAATGTACAATCAACACAACTTCGAAAGTTATATAAAGAGAAACTAGGGTTAGGATTAGAAATATTGCATCATTTTGTAAGGTCCGGTGATATGACAAAGTTGATATGAAAGTATGAGATTATGTTGTGCAAAGTGTTCTAATTGTGCTTGTAAATTCTAGAGACCTAAAACTAAGCTATGGACACAATCATTCATACTGCATACAAAATCACCCAATGATTTCATCCTATGGTATTGTGCTTTGTGACTCAACTCGACACCTAGCTCACCTATCTCTTTGGATCGGGGATCTACGTTTGAAATGTGGCGATCGAGCTTCTCTACCTACAATTGCTCGCTCCTCTATTGAAACCTTCACTTCTTATCTTGTGACCTATAAAAAGGGCCTCATCTAATAAACCAAACTAACCTTAAGAATCCCCTAACTACCTAGCATTGTTGACAGACTACCTTTAAAGGGCCTCGGTCTCATGTATTTCTCTCCCTCTTGGATGTGTGTTAATGTTCGTCAACAATGTAAATTAGGATATCCCTCATAACGCCTTCAAAACTTGGCAATGATCTTTGACTCCAATTTTGACTTATGAGAGTAATCAATGGCGTAAATAGTGATGTATTCAAACTCGTAGCTTGTTGTAGTGATCTAAGGAATTAATTTTTCATTTATTAGAGCTAAAAATCATTTTTATAGTGCACTTTTGTGTGTTTTCCAAGATGATCAAAAATCTCCCTCATAAGTTAGGGTGTATATGATTTTATACCTAACTTGTGTGAACTATTTCCTTCTCACTTGACCCTAAATTGACTAGGGTGACTTGTGCATTTACAAATATGACCATTACAATTATAACATACAAAATTGTCGAGTCTTAGACATTTATAGTGGCCGATTACTACATTTTCCACGTAATTTTGTCCAAGTTTAGCTTGGGACCTAATCAAAGACATGAGGTGAATAGCTAGGGGTTTGTAGATGTGTTATGTATATGGTGCATTGGTTCCGTATACTAAACAGAAGAACAAGTGGTGACCTAATGGATTCGAGTATGAGAATTGAGTGAGATGCCCAAGATTAAGTCAATAAACTATTAAATGACATTGTGCTAGAATAAATGCCAAATAATTATTTTCAAGTGCCTTAGGTCCAAATTTTGGGTACTACAATTGTCTCCATTTTGATTTAGTAATAAAATTGTTGGACTAAAATAAATGGAACAAGCAAACACAAACTTCCCATTGGGTAAAGTGTACGCTAAACTGGAAAGGTGTGCCCTCTACACCATACATGTGAAACTAGAAAATCAAATGTAAAATTGTGTATTAATGGTTGATATAAATGTTTATAAAATAACTAAAATTAAAAGGTATGAAAAATTTATACATGTTTTCCCCAAATGACAACATATGGGGTATGGATGAATATTATTTTTATAGAACTTTAGCATTTGGGATTACTACTAGCCATCTATAGCACTTGAGCCTTCTAGAAGCCATTTGTAGCACTTGAGTCTTCTAGAAGCCATTTGTAGCACTTAAGCCTTCTAATAGTAAATATGTAACAATTGAGCCTACTAAAAGCCAATTTATAACATTTGATCATTTTACAATCAAATTTTTATATGATATTGATGTGTAATGATGTGGTAGGTAAAAATTCTATAACATGTTTTGAATAGTTGTGTGTAACGAACCATTACACCAAAACCTCGATGTGTTAGTGAAATCTGCACATCAAAATCATAACATCCCACCACACTTCCATAGCTCGGAGTCTTGGGTGATAGACCTCCTTGTCACCCACTACACTCCACAAACCCCCTCTAAGATCCAGACTTTGGACACTAGGCCGAAAAACATCCTTGTCACCCACTCGACAACTCGAACCCGAGTGGTTGCTCAAATACCAAATGTATCAAATCGTTACACCAAAACCTTGAGGTGTTAGTGAAATCTGCACACTAAGATCATAACATCCCACCATGCTTCCATAACCTAGACTCGTGTCAAAAACCTCCCTGTCACCTACTCCATTCCGTAAACCCCCTCTAGGAACCGGACTCTTGATCGTAGGAAAACAAACCTCTTTGTTACTCACTCCACGACTTGAACCTAGGTGGTTGCATTGATACCAAATGTAACAAACCGTTACACCAAAATCTCAAGACGTTAGCGAAATCCACACACCAAGATCATAACACTATTTGAATGTCATCAAACCATGTCAATCAAGCATTACGATAGTGATTTGCATGAACTTATTAGAAAAGCCACAATATGCCCCCTTTTTAGTTAAGAGATGTTGTAAACAATCACTTAGCTCAAAATAGAAAGTGTTAGTTGCATAAAGTACAAAGACTTTGTGACAAAACCATAAAATCAATGATGTGAATCATATATAATATATCAACTAAATATGGTATTGTAAAACAATGTGCATTAGATATGAGCATTTTGGAAAGGGTTATAGATTTAATCGCAATATGAGGCATATCATGAGTATATATAGTAATTCAAAGCAAACCATATCTAAGAGCGTAAAAACAATTGATAGAGTAATATGAACATAACACTCGAATCAATGCCTAATTGATCCATTGTGATGTATGACACAACATGATACCGAATGACATGGTAGGCCCACCATAAACAAATCATAAATGAACAGACATCATGTTTTGACCATTGTTAGTAGTTGTTCATCAGTATGTATAAAGGACGTATGTGCCAAACAATGTGTCGTGAACATGATATAAATAAGAATATGCATCAGCTATTTATGCTTAGAACAAGATATGTGACAAGCAATGTGAAATAAACATGATATAATTTAGAATATAAGTCAACCATTTGTTCTAAGAGCAAGATATGTGTTGGGACTTGATCATAAAGTCCAAATTAGAGCTCGGGGTTTGGGTTAATTAAATAATTGTAAAAGGGGCATATATCTTCATTTGAAGACACCCTTTTAACTTAGTATTAGTAATAAATAATTATGGGTACACATTCCCTATAAAAGTTAGAATGGTTTGGGTGTTAGCTTTTTAGGGAGTTGTATAGTTAGTTAATTTACCAACACATGTAAATCTATGAATAAGTGAAAAAAAATCAACTGGGGGTTAATTGTGTTTGGGCACCTTATTGTAAGTTGTATTTTGTATATTAATAAAATACTTGTTTGTATCGGTGTGTAAAGAAGCTTTACCCTAATTTTGGGTTGTTTGTGATTACATGAAATCGATTGATCAATGCTATCAGAGTTTTGGTGGACATTGGTGACATCCTAAAGGAGAAGAGAACTCGGTGCGAGAAGAAGAAAGCTTTGTGGGCACGTGTGAAAACAAAAATAAATTTCTTTGTGAAGGAGATTAAGATTTTTATTGGTCTCGCAATGTTGGGCTTTGTAATATTAAGTGGGAAATTGCTTAATTAGAAAATCCATCAAAGACTAAGAACTTTGGCTTATAATGTGGTGGATTCCCATATTGGGTCACATGTTTAAATTTAAATTATAAGAGTGGATTCGACCACCCACCTTGATATATAACAAGGTGATCTCTTTGAGATCATACACATAGGCATATATTGGTGACTGATCATCGACCAAGAAGAGTGAACTATCATGTGAGCTAGATGCGAGCTGATGAGTGAATGTAATTGTGTGAATTCAAGGAAATAGTGGGAGTGTTGGGTGAAATACATATTCTCAATAAAGATAAGTGATTTTTCAATGGGGTTTTTAACAAAGGTTTTCCCACTTAAATCTTGTGTCTTGTGTTCATTTACTTTCATGTTCATGCACTAAATATAATATCTAATTCATTATGTGATGTAATTTATTATAACTTGTTGTTCAATCATAAACTATAATCCTTAGTTATTTATTTTGGTGGATATATAAATTTGTGTTATTATTTATCCCCATGTTTCCTAACATGGTATCATAGCAAGATGTTTGTGGTTGCGTAGATAGATCTGGTTGTTTGTGATTTATAAGTGCAAAGAATCTTGTAGATTTGAAGTACTTGGAAAATTTCAAAATATGTGACACCTAATTCTAAATGTTGTGCGACTATTTAGTCTACAAAGGTGCAAAAACCCTAATTCATGTGAATTAAGATAAATGTGGAGTGCTTGGATGCTTTAAATTACTGTGGATGATCAAAACCTAGGTTGTTCTGACTTACTTTCTCTTTCAAGCCTTCGTATGATTAGATCTATTTTGTTTTAATCATCTTCACCTTTCTTAATGTTTTCAAATATTTCACGCTTTTTTAAGTCTTTCGAGGCATTTCTTATATTTTGTTTTTTTGAATGTGTTTTTGCCTTTTTTCCTTAGTTTCAGGTGGCTTGTTTAAATGTTGTGCGGGTTATTTGTGTGTTGAGTGCCTTATTTAAGTGTTTTTCGCACAACTTATTTTGTTTGTGTGACTTTTCTTCACTTTGCATCCATCTACTTTTTGTCTTGTGAAAAGTTTTTTTTGTGTGTTACGAGGCTCTTTTCTTTTTTATGTTTGTTGCGTGACTTTTTGTAGTATTGATGACATTTTTAGTTCTTGCACGGCATTTTGAAGTCTTGTTTTGTCCATGGAAAATTTTGTTTGTTTTTGATAGCTTTACTGCATTATCCTTTTGTTCATGAAATTTCCTTGTTCCGAGGACTTCCTTTTTTCACATACTTTTCTTTGCCTTGATTTTTTTTTTATCTCGTGGACTTGTTTCTTTGTATTGCATTTCCTTTTTCAACTTGGGACTTGGAAATTTTTATATCTTATTTTTTCTTGTCTCGTGGCATGTTTTGTGTTTTTTTTATTTGAGAAGTTTACATACCTTGTTTGAAGGCTTTCTTTGGATCTACGGAAATCTTCATTTTTATAATTTCGTGGAACATTATTTCCTTTTGTTATGCTAGATTGTTCTTTTTGGATGTGTTTTGTGACCTCCCTTCTTGGTTCTCATACCTTGTTTGAGTGTGTTTATTAAGTTACAAGAATTTCCTAATTGTTTCAAATCCATGTAAATTTGTTTTCTTAAGGAAGAGTTGGAGATATTTGATTCACGGATATACGCAATTGTTAAAAACCGCATAACACCTAAATCTTACTTATTGTTTTAATATGGTTAGTTCTTCTAATTTCTCCATGGATAAATATTAATTGTTAAATGGTACTAACTATAGTATTTGGAGAGTTAGGCTTAAATCCATCTTTATGGAAAGAAAGCTTTGGGATCTAGTTAGTGGTGTTGAAAAGAGACCCATTGGGAGACAAGCTAACACCTAAAAGCTTGAGTATCTTCTCCCAAAAATCCCAAGAGGCCATGTCAATCTTGTTGCAAAGTATCAAAGATGAATTCTTGTTACACATAGGACACATGGAGTCTCCAATTGATGCATGGAATCAATTACAAACTATGCATGAAGGTAGTCACCTTTCTAAGATAATTAAAACTAATCATGGAATTGTTTACAACTCCAATGAAAGGAGATGAAAAGATAGTTAATTATCTAGCTAAGATTAAGAACATTAAGGCTCAATTAGATGGTTGTAATTGTGAATTATTTCAAGATAAGTTGTATATTTATTATTCATTAACATTCATGAGAAATTTAGAAATTATATCTCTATTTTGAATTCTAAATATCAAAATGAATCTGATTTACCTAGTTTGGATACTTTGTCTACTCTCCTAGTTCAAGAAGAAAGAGTAATGGAGAACTTTGACTCAAAAGAGAATGCCTCTCAAGCATTGTTCTCCCAAAATCAGAAATTTGTTAATCAAAATAACAACAATTCTAATCAAAAATCAAACTTTAAATCTAAGTTCAAAACTAATTCTAAAAATTTTATAAAGAATAATAAGAATTTCAAGGTTAAGTTTGATGGTACTTGTACCTTTTGTGGAAAATTTGGTCATAAAGAATTTGATTGTTATTCTAAATCAAATAAAAATGCTCAAAGTAAGAACAATAGAAAGAAGAATAAGAACAAGAACCAAGAAAATATTGTTGAGAAACCTATTGCTTTATGAAAATGTTCTTGGTAATGTTATTTATACATGTTTAATGTATTTTTGATTGCATGTTTCATGGATGCATGTCTAAACCTATTTTTCTTCTTCTTCTCATAATGTTCTACAACTTTGGCATGAATGTTTTAGGAATGTATATGCTATAGAGAAACCATTTTGTGTATTGACCTCTTAACTCTCCTTTGTTTTCTCCTAAAATAGAAATCCTAGAGTTTCTTAATCCTTCTTTGGACAATTTGGAAACAGATGTCCAAGAGGATGATCATCCTTCTTCAGTTTTGATGGATTTGGATATTGAGGGGGAGTCATCTCAAAATGTGTCTCTGTCTAGAATTCCTAAATGGGCTCAAATATGGGTTTTATTCCTCTTCCTAATAACCTAAGGAAGATAACCCATGCAACCTTCTTAACATGCTTGTTTGAGGTTGTATCTTTTTTTTAAGAAGCTTGTCTTGTTGAAATGGTTTGAAACCTTTTTGCATCTTGGTTTTAATCCCAATCAGTCTCTCCAAACCAAATTTGAGAACTTTGCATCAAGTCTTGTGCAAAATATATGTTTCTCCTCTTATAACCCTAGTTGAGGGTTTTCTAGGCACCCGAGAGAAAAAATTTTGTATCTTGAGCAATAGAAGGTTTCATGATCTAAAATTGAACTCTAAAGTTTTGTTTCATCCTCCTGCATCTTTCCTTTTTTGAGACATCATGCCGCAAATGCACCAAATGCTCTAGACAATAAGTTTTTTTCCAAAATAGAGCATGTTTAATTGTGCTCAGGTTGAGTTTCTTAGAAATATGCATTGTCTTCCATTACATAGTTGTTTACATGTTCTTAAACATTGAGGATCACCTCATCATGCAAATGTAATTGGAAATGGAGGATTCTTTACAACTTTGTATACTAAGACTGTTTGCTTCTTTCAAGATCTTGCTTTGTAAAATCTGTCTTGTTGATTATGATTTGTAAAATCTGAAAACAATCATATTTGTTATTATTGTCTTATATATGATCTCTTAATTGCTTGTAAAATAATAAGAATCTAATTCTTAAAATCAAAAAGAGATTAAGACAATGTTTTTAAAATATATTGATTTAAGTTTGATAAATCATTCTTTAAGCATGGTTATATGTCAAGATCACAAATATGTTGTTGCATCTCTTTTGTTGTATGCCACTAACTTACTTCAAAGAAGTTAGAATCATTGATTATAAACCTGCATGTGATAAAGTTATTTAACTATCACTAATATCCTATGAACTAGGAGTTGCTCCTAAGATTCAAGCAGGATCCTTATGAGGACCATTGAAAATGGAAAAAAAAAAGGATTTTGAGGTATAATCAATTATGTTTTGTATTATTTTGTTAGTAATAATGCAAAATTATTTGGTTTTTTATGATTCTAACCATGTTGTTGATATTGTAGATAGAATATCTACTTTAGATATGCTTGTTTCAAGTTGAATGCAGGTGTAATCACTTGGAGTAGTAAGGAGCAATCAATATGAAGTACTATGGAAGCAACAAAGGAAGTTATGTGGCTGAAAATATTGTTGATGGACTTCATATGGGCGTCAAAGGAAGCATTCTTCTTGAGTGACAACAAGTTTTACATTTCTCTTGCAAACAATCCAGATCAACATTAAAGAATGGAGCATATCAAGTTGGTGTGCAGTTCAAATGGTGAATTTGTTCTCCACCTCTGAATCTAATGATCATGTGGTAGAATTGACTCCAAAATCATGTGGATTAATTGATCTCCACCTGGTAATCATGGGAACTCAAATGATCATGTGATGACGTCTGATGTTCATCTCACCTCTGAATCAAATGAGCTATGGCCTTTCAGAGTTGCCCTCTAAGAGGGAAAAAATAAGGAGGAATGAACATGTTTTTGTTTTTCAAATGCCACCTCTTTGCAATGCCACCTCTTAATGACCTGATTGTGCCAATTGTAAACTCCCTATACTATTTCATTTTGTTTAAGTAAATTATCACTTTATGTGAATTTTACTTGTAATACCCAACAAAGCATTAGATATGAGATATTCTTTGTTTTATAAAAGAACCCATGATCTTATGTAAGACTTCATACTTAATCACTTTATCTTGAGAATTATGTGTTGTTCCTATGTATATGCATGTTTTTTTTTTCCAAAAACCCACGTAACACACTATGCGGTGTACCGCGAAGTTTTTGTTCTTTCAAAACCACGAAACATTTTTAGTGTAATGCGGTTTTTTTAAAACCCATGGAACACTAGCTTTGTGTTGAGGCTTTTCTAAAACCCACAGAAACACTAATTAGTGTATCCACAACTTTTTAAAATCCACATTTAAACACTTAGTAGTGTACCATGGCTTTTCTAAAAAAATCCGTGAAACACTAGCTTTGTCCACATAATTTTCAAAATCCACAAAAACACTAAAGCTTTATCTCTTACAAATCATGTTTTTTTTGTAAAACCCATGGAAGACTAAAGTTGTGAATTGTGGTTTTTTTCAATTGGTGGAACAAAGAGTTTTATTTTTCATACTAGCCTAAATCATTTCATGATTTATGGATTGTAATTCCTTTTGTATAAAAAGGTGACTTGGCATGTTTTGTGGAACAATAAGTTATGTTTGCATGTAATCCTAAATCTTCATTTAATGATTTATGGATTATAATTCCTTTTGTATAAAAAAAGGGATTTAGCATGTTTCCCTACTTAACATTAAGGGGGAGTGTTGGGGTTTGTAATATTAAGTGAGAAATCGCTTAATTAGAAAACATGCCAAAGACTAAGAATTTTGGCTTATAATGTGGCGAGTTCCCATATCGAGTGGATCTACAGACCACCACCTTGATATAAATCAAGATAGATTGGACACACTAAAAGACATGGTGAATCGATCATCGACCAAGAACAACGAACTATCATGATGAGCTAGATGCGAGATGATGAGTGAATGTAATTGTGTGAATTCAAGGAAATAGTGGGAGTGTTGGGTGAAATACATATTCTCAATAAAGATAAGTGATTTTTTCAATTATTTTTATATTCATGCACTAAATCTAATATATAATTCATTCGGTGATGTAATTTACTATAACATGTTGTTCAATCATAAACTATATTCCTTGGCTATTTATTTTGGTGGATATATAAATATGTGTTATTATTTATCCTGTGTTTCCTAACATGCAAATTAATAAGTTATTTGCAAACATTATTTGGATTTGCAATATTTGTTTTTATTTTCAAGTTTTGAAATTAAATATTTGATCAGTGGATCAATGGGAATTATCATATTTTTGTTTGTATGTCTAATGTTTGTCTGTGGCATGAAAAATGTCAATTAACGTGCACGAGAATTATGTATTACCTATAGCATAGGATTTTATGAACGAAGGCATGGAAAATTTCTCATAACTTTGCAAAGCTTGGCATGATAAGTTTGATGCATTTAATTAAAAACATGGTATGAGCGAAATCCACTTAAATTGGTGTGGAAAATTTTCATGTGTTTGTTGCATTGCATTAAAAAATTATTAATTATTAACATTATATCATTTTTCTACCCAACCAGTGTTGTCCCAAGCACAAAATAAACAATAATCATATGTATGTCACTCATATATTTCTCTTTATTTGTCAAAAAATAAAGAGATATCTAAAACATAAAAGTCTATAAGGAGTTTTTGCTCTTATTAGATTTTAATTGGTGATAGAGTAAGTGATAAACATATTTTCCGAGTCACGTCACTAGTTAAGAGGTGTAAGGTTCAAAAATCGTTCACCTTACTTTACAAAATGTTAGTGGGATTGTTTTTGTTGATTTATTGCTCAAAGTTATAATTGTTCAAAATTGGATTTTGTGTAAAAAAGTTTGCGGGATTGTTTTTTAATTTATTAGAGCAATAGACTTGACAGAAATAATAGAGTTTATGGGAGAAACATAATGATATGAATTATGTTTTTAATGATATAAGGGTATACGAAGAAGTAAGGTGCCATTTGTGTCAGTTTTTGTTAAATTTGGTTATATGTTTTAATTTTCAAAAAAATGTGTTTTTTACACAAAATAACAATGTCCACTATCCGAGATGCCTCTGGGTTCATGCTTGCCATTCAAGTAGTCATGTTTAAACTAATGCATCATTCAAGTAGTCATTTCGGTATACAAAATCTCTTTCAAAATCTCCAACAGGGATCCAAGCATGTCAAAAAAATATATATGGAAAGAGGATGCTTTATGGTACAAAGATAGATTATACCTATGTAAGAACTCAACCCTTAAAAATAGGGTTTTTCTTAGCTTCATGCTTCTCCAATAGGGGGCATTTTGTCTTCTTGAAGACTTATCATCGAATCGAGCACGATTTCTTCGTGAAGATCTAAAAGAGGATGTCCAAAAATTTGTGACAGAATGCATGGTTTGTCAACAAAATAAAGGTGAAACAATTAAGTCCTCAAGTCTTTCACAACCTCTATCTATTCCTAGCCAGAAGGTGGGAAGAGGTTTCCATGGACTTCATCACAATATTGCCTAAATCGGAAGGGAAAAGCATAATCATGATGGTGATGGAAAGACTCGCCAAATATGCTAATTTTTGTGCCTTATCACACCCATTTGTTGCAAGTATAGTAGCAATAGCCTTCATGGATATAGTTTAAAAGATGCATGGGACACCAAAGATTATAGTAAGTGATCGAGACCCTATCTTTGCTATTAATTTTGGACCGACTTGTTCTCATGTTTGGGCATGCAATAGCTCATAGTTAATCTTATCATCCTCGGCCTAATAGGCAAACAAAGGTGGTAAACAAGTGCTTGGAGGGATATCTTCAATGTTTTACCTCAAATAAGCAAGCAAGATGGGTCCAATGCTTACCATTGGAAGAATGGTGGTATAACACCTCCTTTCATACTTCATCTAAAACATCTCCTTTCTTGGCGTTATATGGGTACCATCCACCATCCATCACCTCATCTTTGAGAGTCCAACCAAGGGTTCGAGCAATTGAAGAGAATATTCAAGACCAACAAGAGGTATTTTCTAGTCTCAAGGAGAACATGGCCATGACACAAAACTACATGAAGCAACAAGCAGACCAACATCACAATGAAAGACATTTTGAAGTCGGTTATTGGGTTTTTGTGCATTTACACCCATATAAGCAAATGTCCTTGAAACAACGAGGATAACAAAATTTCACCTAATTATTCTCGACCCTTGTCAAGTGTTACAAAATATTGATAATGTGGCATACAAACCGGAACTTCCTTCGACCACTTGAATGCATTCAATCTTCCATGTATCTTGCTGAAGAAGGTAATTGGACATAAGGTATCATCCTAAACAAGTGTTACAAAGCTTGACAAGGAGGGAAGAATCATCTTGGAACCAAAATGCATCCTTTAGAAACACACTAAACGATTGAGGACAAGGGTCATCACTGAGTATTCGATCAAGTGGAAGAAGCTAGACAATGAAGACGCAACTTGGGAGGATCTGACTTTCCCGCAAAGATCATCCAAAGATTCTTAACATTGGGGACAATGTTGCTTCAAAGGGGATGGCATGCTACACCCTTAATCCTATATCTTACATTGGATGTGTATGGCCGAACTATGGATATCATAACTTCTTATCATGATGTGTCTCTTTCATTTGCGTTATATTATCATTAGTGGGTCGGCCTTGGTGATGGCCATAGCATATCAATGTTATATATAGAAGTTAGTAGGTAGTATTTCATCATCAAATTGAGCACTTAAGTCTTATTGCATGGTTTGAAGATTGACCCCTCAAAGTGGATAAGTTATTCTACTTGCATATTGTGATCATTTATCTACATTTTGGTGTTCTTGGTGTTCTATTTCGTTGATATTCATATCTATCCAAGTAATTTCGTTCTGAGAGAAAGTATCATTATGTGAACGTATGAAAACAATGACTTGGAGACATAAAGATTGAAAGAAGCATAAAATGGGTACAATCCAAATGTTGATTGCTTCTATTTTTCTTAAGGAGAATAGAGGCCTAGAAGACATCTTGGACTACATTTTGAATGAAGAAGCTAGCGGATACGTAAGTGGTTTAGCTTGATTCTTGAGACATCAATGAATTTAAGACATGTGTCATTCTTTATCTCCAATGTCAATAGTTTTACATATCCTTAAAACAAGGATTAGCA
This sequence comes from Taxus wallichiana var. yunnanensis, assembly GCA_018340775.1. Classification (NCBI taxonomy): domain Eukaryota; kingdom Viridiplantae; phylum Streptophyta; class Pinopsida; order Cupressales; family Taxaceae; genus Taxus; species Taxus wallichiana. Next base: position 226,125,810 of record CM031235.1, read on the forward strand.
AAGTATAGGGAAATAAAGAGCATGCCTTTAAAAGATAAAAATGATACGTCTAATTATCATAAAATAAGGTGAATGGGATGCAAACACTATAATCAACCATAGGTTTTTTTTTCTATTTTCATCATCACCCAAAAATTCAAGACCGCACAAACAAACACTAACATGAAGCCATTATAATTTCTTGTAGGTTTGGGTTTGTTTATTTTAGGCGGCCTTCTCGAAGTAATTAAGGTATACACGGGGGTCTCGCTTCCGCGAGGCCTAGAAATCAATAAGCAAAGGGTATACAGATGGAATTCTCACCATAGAGAGATCTCATAAGATGTCAAACAAGTATTGTCTTATGCGATAATTTAAGAGTAATGGGAAGGAGGGCGGTGGATTTCTCACCACTGCGACACCTTGTTAACAGCCATGAAAATAAAACTATGAGAGGTAGTTCTTGATTCAACGAGACCTCAACACTCGTGAGCACAAGACCTTGTTATGATGAGAATTTGACTTTGATTTCGTCCATCATGATCAAGGTGTCATACCTCTCACCTACCACAAATCAACCATTCGGTATATTTTGTATGTGCATGTGGACCATCATTGATTGTCAGATTTGACCACAAATTTGATAACTTAAAATATTATTAATAAAATATGTGGCCTATACATTGGAACATAAGGGGCATCAACTCTTGACACACAAAAAATCAAAAACAAACCTTGCCTATCGTAGCATCCAAAATCCTAGAGCAATAATTACAAAATTAAATCTTCAACATTGTTGAAAGATTTAGAAGGAAAAACATGTGTACAATGATGCAACACCCAAAGGTGAATGATAGAGAGGCCGAGAACATTCCATCAGCCACATTAGTGTGCTTGGTGGAGAGGTGGGCTCACAACAAGAGGGGACTCGAGCGAATGCAATCGCAACAACTCCTTCACCACCCCCTACAGATAGGGAAGCTTGTAGATGTCCATATTTTTTAACCTTTCCATCAAGTGTTGTTGTAAATTTGCTTGATATATAATTCAAAAATTTATTTTATGGCTTGTTATTAAAATAGAAGAAATAATTAAATTGCTTCACAAATTTGAACTGAGAATTTGTGCATTATTACAAGAACTCATGGTAGAAAATTCTATGTCGATGTAGTCTTGTTCAAGTGGGAGGGGCAAAGTATGTATTCCCAACATCAATGGTGGTGTAATATGAGCCGTAATTGCAACCCATGCTCTAGCCTACCTAGAAGATATGTGGAAGCGAAAACCTACGAACCTCGATGTAAAGTCATCGTTGACTATTTCAATGCAATGGCGACATGGGCAGCGTTGCGATATTAATGACAAGTGATGCTTTTTTGCTAACAACGATATGCAAAATAGAGGAATGTTATCTCAAAATACAATTGGAGGACCTCAACCAAATCCATGGGATGTTGTGAATGGTCTCACCAACTTTCCCACTAAAAAGAATAACCCTTCGCACAATGCACATGCCTAGTAGAGGGGGCAACACGAGGAAGATAAGCTAGATCAGGAGGATGAGTGGAGGGCAAGGTGGGTAAGGGTAGTAGCGTGACAAACTCATACATATACAAGCTTCCTATTTGTAGGTGATTATGAAGGAGACTCGTGAAACCTCCAAGGCAAGGAGAAAGTGAACGCTAGGGTCAATGACATGAGTCATGCCCCTTTGGCACCGGTCATCATAGTCCCTACATAGCCTACGAATATCTTGAATTTGGAATTGAGTAAGACATTTCAAAATTGTGTCGCCCCCTCTACTAGGTATGTGCATTATCCGAACGGTTATGATTTCGATGGGAATGTTGACAAGCCAATTCACGGTCTCTCACTACACTTTTTGGGTGCAATTACTAGCTCAATGAATAGATACTTACCTTTTCCATCATGGTACATTGAAGTTAGAACATATTTTCTCGCACAAAATCCTTTGTTGAGTAAGATTAGGATGTCATAACATGTGAGACATGTATTTTAGTGTAGGATTTATTTTCCTCACTTTATTTGTATTATCCTACTCGAGATATTCCACCTCACTTGGAGTTTCCCTACACTTATGGGATATGCTTGCTTAGGTGTACACTTGACTACACTATTCTAGGTGTTGGTTACCACTGACAACACTCTTCTAGGTGTCGATTACCACATGACTACACCATTCTAGTTGTTCGTTACCACTATTCTAACTAGAGATTATCATGATTCTAGGAGTAGGTTACACATTCACCTCTTATTATCCGGCATTATTTTATTCGATCGTATTGAGTTGGAGCTATTTATGTGTTATTGCAATTATCTCTCTTGTATTTTTCGTAATTTGCAATCTTGTATGCTTGCTTTGTTTTGTCTTGGAACAATTCACATCTCGCATCATTCACATATGCATTCTTCGAACCAACAGATTTGTGGCGCTTCTCCGATATGGTATTAGAGTCACGCCTTGGTATGAGCTTGTCTAGTTATTATTCTGCAAATTTATTTTCATGTAAGATCATTATTTGTAGTTATTTGGGTGTTTTTTAGTGTTGGTTTTCTGGTTTGTGGGTATGTAGCCTATTTACGAGACTTATAAGGTTTCTTGCCCGCATAATGCATATACAGATTCGGAGATTGTTTTTTGCAGATCTTAAATCATTATTCTGAGATCCTGGAAGATTTATCCAAATCTAGGTGTTTTCGGACATGTGAAGAGCATTTTCGAGACCTATGAAGGGTGTTTCACCTGTGGTAGTGCTTTGCATGCATGTTCAGACTTGTAAAGGCGTTTTCTTGATCAAGAGGCATTTTTAGACCTACAACAAAGTTTCCAATAGCCCATACACACATTGAAGATCCATCTTGAGTTATTGTTTTAAGTCACACGGCAGACTGTTTATGACACGCAGATCTATGGAAATTTTAGAGGCATAGTGAAGATCTTCTTGGTCCAAATGGCCTCGGCCTATGTACAAACAAAAACAATTTCGTCTTGCTTAACGACCTCTTGAAACAAATAAGTTCGGGGTGCGAGGTGGCTAATGCCAACCCCACGGCATTTTTGGCCTTGATCGCACCCGGCACATGTGAATCGAAGGTGCTTATCTTGGGTTTATCAAAACCCTCCTCCTTTTGCTAAAAATATATTTTAATGAAAAAGTGCATTTCAAGTTTAGTGCAAATTCATTTAAAATAGGGTTTATTTACAGAAAATAATTATGGTAAAACTTTTGATTGGTAGCTCAATATCGAGTGTCATTTTTTGCAAAAGTTAAATATTTTTCATTTCCCACATGTTAGTCCTATTTATATTGTAAAATGCACTAAGTTATAAAGTGCCACATTTTGGGAGGATTTTTGCAATGGATGATGAAGAAGACGATGATCACTTGGTTCATTTTCGAAATCTATTTTGAAGACCGGAGGGTGGGGTCTGTTTGGTAGGAGACCAAACCCCCCATTATGACTTGTACATGTGTTTCTCTTGAGAAGAATTTTGTACATGCATTGTAAATGGGTATCTAAAAAGGCACCTATTGTTGAAACCCATATTGAGGATCATTGTGTCTTCCTTGTAGCAGTTGTGGATTCCCGTAGTACTCTTTGAGCATGGCATGTTCACACAACTTCTCCATTCCTCTGCAATGCTCGACTTTGTCCTCTATTTTTTTGTGCCTGCTTGGCCAACCGATGGTTTTAAAACAATATTGGACATATTTGTTTGTGCAAGTTCTGCTTATTGGAGGGTGATCTTTGGAGAAAGTTCTACTTGTTGGAGATTCTTTATCAGTGCCTCATCCAATTTTGGATTCTTATTAGGTTGTCTTATTTCTTCCCATTTCATTTTTAATGTACTTGGGTACCTAACATGGCCTTGTTGCTGGGACCCAATTCTTATATTCACATTAACAATAATCATCATCTTCGAGTGGGGCTTTCTAGTTCTACCTTCTCTTATATCTCCCTTTTGGGGGAAGGGGGAGTTTTTCCCACTAGGTTTTCGCATTTTACTCTATCTTTGTGAGAGATGCACCGTACGTGCGTGCGTACCTTGTCGACCTTGTTGTTGGGATCCACTTTTATTTTTCACTGCCCACCTAAGTTGTGCTTATGGGGGTGTTAGTGTAGGATTTATTTTCCTCACTTTATTTGTATTATCCTACTCGAGATATTCCACCTCACTTGGAGTTTCCCTACACTTATGGGATATGTTTTCTTAGGTGTACACTTGACTATACTATTCTAGGTGTTGGTTACCACTTGACTACACTATTCTAGGTGTCGGTTACCACATGACTACACCATTTTAGTTGTTGGGTACCACTATTCTAGATGGAGATTGCCATGATTCTAAGAGGTGGTTACACATTCACCTCCTATTCTCTTGCATTAATCTATTTGATTATATTGAGTTGGAATTATTTCGTGTTATTACAATTATCTCTCTTGTATTTTTCGTAATTTGCATTCGTGTATGCTTGATTTGTTTTGTTTTGGAATAGTTCATGTCTCGCATCATTCACTTGTGCATTCTTCAAACATAGATTTGTGGCACTTCTACGATAGTTCAACATTTTCTTTTTCATAGTAGTCAAAGGGATTCATACTACTCCAAAGAGGAAAATAGTTGTATGTAGATTGATAGGACAACATCTCCATGGTTGACAAAGGGTTAGTTATTTCTAAGTTCCAACTTAGGTAGAAGTAGAACCGTGACACTTTTTAATATTCTAACTTTGATGGTTTGGTTTAGTCTTATAGTATTTAATACTTTGCTATTTGTGCTCCACTTTATCGTCTTAGTCGGCTTGCATTATTCACGCGAGCGCAATTTACGCTTAAAAGGGGCCAAATTAAAATTTGGGAAAATCCAATAGGTTCCAAGTTCAAAACCCAATCACAAAGGTGTTTGCTTGTTATAACACTTTGTACCTCCTTTCCATTTAAGCTCAAGTATTTGTAGGAAAACAAACGATGTGAAACCAATCGTCAATATTGAATCCTCTAGTGTTTGGTCATGTGAGCGATAGGTAGATTTTATCTACCGTGTCAAAAGTTTTAAACTAAGCCTCTAAATGATTTCCTATATTATCAAGAGCAAATTGCTCTCTGATTTACAAGGAGGGATTTTTACTAATAAAACCATCAAAGTGTATTGTGTAATGTACAAGTCTAAAAGAGATTCCTTGTTTTCTTAACTTAAGATCCAGTGTACTTAATCTAGGTTAAAATAACTACTTGTGATTTCCACCATGGAATTTGTGAAAAAAAGAATCATAGGCATATATAAATGGAAAAGTTTTGCACTTCAAACATATTGGATCTAAACATGGTCCCATAGAGAGCTAACATAGAGAAAAACGATGGCCAAGAAAAAGACAAGAAGTGATGGCATTAGAAAGCGGAGAGGCAAACAACACAATTCCCGGCGAGAAAATCTATGGGTTTCTCTCATTTGATCACAGAAGTGGCACTCAAAATTGCTTTGTCGAATCCAAAACTTGTTGGTCGTGTGTGATGGACCACGTGCTAACCATGGCGGTCGCAGCCTTCAGAACACAAAACATCCCATTAGTCACATAACAAGAGAGCAGGAAAAGGCATCTCAGTAGAGTCTCCTTTACCATCGAAGCTTGCATATGCATGAATCCCACCACCAATGTTGGATTTTGCAAGGTGTTTAAATGTTTTTAGTCATTTTAGATGTCAAAATACAACCACTTATAAAATATGACTCTGTGTATGTGCGCATGCATGTGTGTGTGCTTGTGTGTGTGCATGTGTGTGTGCACGCGCGTGTGTGTGTGTGTGTGCGTGTGTGCTCACGTGTGTGTGTTTGTGTAAGTTTTGATTTGAAGACAAATTTGCCCCAACTATCTATGATAACATCATATTTGGATTTGATGGAAGGTGTTGGGGGAATAATAGAGACTTGAATTGTGAGTCGTATGGTCACTTCCTTCACTTTGATTGCTCACTAGTTCAGCACTTGTTCAGAATGAATGTTCTAAGCTTACTTGTTCATTTCCTCTACATGTAATGAATCATGTGGCCTATAATTTTCTCCATCTCATTAATACTTGTGAAGACAAATTTGCCCCATCTAACTATGATACCATCATATTTTAATCTAATGAAAGGTGCCAAGGGGACTCGAATGGCAATTGGGTATAGTTGCTTCCTTCACTTTGGTTGCTCATTAATTTAAAATGAATGTTCTAAGCTTCCTTGCTCATTTAACGGATTGACATGGTCCAATTCATTTTACTACTCTCATTAGTTGTTGACGATCATATACATCTTGCTCAATATCCATGAGATTTTCTTTTATCCAATTGCACAAGTGATACTTAACTTGGGAGAACCATACCACCACTAAAATCCAATATAAATGCATTCAATTTTGTTTATCAAGTACTTAGATTAATAAAAGTGGATAGGACACTGCAAGATTTCAGGTCTGTATTAATCCGTGCAAATATTGAAGATAAGTGCATCATGACCTCATAACAATCTTCTATTGTTTAGTCATATTTGGACATTCATATTTCATATAAGTAGGCATTGACTTTTATCGGACTGTGTAAACCATACTAAAAATGGGAATGTCAAGGGGTTTTTTCACCACCGAGGATATCAAGTCTATTGTGTTGACCAGCAAGCTTTTGGCTCTCTCTCACTATACCATGGAGGATCCCAAAAGAAATGGGTTGCTTCAAAATGTAAAAACACCCCAAGTTTGTTCAAAGACAACACTTCAAAACTTCGTTCTCGTGCCACCTCTTTAAATAAGGTAATGATTTATGTCAACTTTAAAGAAGGGTCTCACAATTATAGATTTTGAAGACATTCACATATAACACATTGCATTGATCGAGTCTCCTATAGATGTGTTAGAAAAATGAAACAATTAATTATCTCCAACCCAATGCAAGAAGGTTTAATTATTGGTTGTGGAAGCTTGCATCGTTTAGAAACCATTCATGCGTGCCTATGCAATATTATGAGAATTCATGCAACAAAGGCCATCAAAAGGGGCAAAGAAACCACCATCCCCTATTTTAATGTTAAGGTCAACTAGCCTTCTCGATAAAAATGTTGCACATGCACATGAAAACAATACAGTTGGAAGGATGATAGAATCTAAACCAAAAGTAAAAATACTTTATATTGTAGCTACTAAATAATGTGCAATAAGGGCCCTGAGCATTCCAGTTTTTTTGTATGCTAGCATTTTCCTGTCATTAGAAACATCTAATAGTACATATGAGCAGTGGGTGCACTTCAGTAATTGGAAGCCTTTTGCCCTGACATTCGACAAAATTTCTTGCCAATTTTTTGTGCATCTTGCCAGGACTCAACCGTAGTTGCCTGAGAAAGAGTATAGTTCAAGTAAATAATCTTCCATAAACAATAATATTTCTTGAAAATAAATTTTAACTTGAGAAAATATCAAGGGAATATGTCACATTAAAGCTCAAGTATCAGAAAGGAACAATCAAGTACAGCAGACTTATATACATCACTATATTGGTTCAATTGGATGAAGAAGATACATTTGCAGCCTCCAGTTGGAAAGGAAAGGATAAATGCTCAAGTACAATTCAGATAAATTGCTATTAACAACAATATTGCTTGGGATAGGAAAAGGGTCAATACTAAAGAACAATTAAGATAATTTGTTATATTTTTATTTTATTTTTTTGCTTAAGAAGAAAGATCAAGACAATAAGTCAAGTCGCACAAACAAGTACAACAAACTGATACAAAACTTTAAATATAGTAAGTTCCGTTGGATGAGGAAGATACATTTTCTGCCTCCAGTGGGGAAGGTGAGGATTGATGCTGAAGTACAATCCATTGGGTAAGAAAGATACATTTGCCGCCTCCAGTCAGAAGAGCAAGGACCAATGCTGATGTACAACAGTTTCTAGACACACCTATTTTGTAAGCTTTGACTGATTAACTTCAAATAATCACTGGCATTTTTTGAAAAATAAAAAGCATCCGGAGAATGCATAGGAACTCTACAACATGAAGAATCCTACAAAGTTCGTACAAAAGTTTATAGAGCTAGTGATGTTAATAAAAACTTCAATTTATGCTTAATCTAATCACTTTCTGGTCCATTATTAGCTGCACCACCTCTGTAATCAGCCATTGCTTCCTTGTATCTTTTCTGATCGGCCTTGGCCTTCGTTTCATAGGGTTCCTTCTCCTCAGCTGTAAAGACATAATATACATCATCAGCAAAAAGTACCATCCATGGGAATAATAGAGGAGAGCTAGTAATCTTAAACAACAGTTCTAAATCTTGCTTCTTTAAATAAACCTAAGCTTCCACAAGCATTGGGAATGCCACATATGCACCTGACATCTTTTTCCATCGTTCTCCAAGTGTCCTTCCAATATCAGTGAATGCCATTCCAGGGTTGTCCTTTTTTACATTCTGCAAAAGTACTTAAGTTATCAGATCATGGTTACAGGATACTTTCAAATCTCATTACTTATGCCTGAATAGTAGCAATCTATAATCCAGTTGATATTTCCATCCAATTGTGATCTTCAATCACGACTGTCAAACTTAATCCATTTGATTGACTGTATAAAACCTTGCTACAGACATCAATATGGTTATCTTTCACAAAAGGAAAAATTCAAATGTGGAACTCGTCTCTCAAAAGCTAATAATTACATATGAGAATTACTAAACTTGGGCATTTATATTTTTTGGTATTATTGTATGTTTATTTATTTTTTATGTGTAATTGATTTTTACTTTACAAATATGGATAATTTTGATTGTTCTATATTTTTTTTATTTGAAAATTTTATGAACAGAACAGAATCAAATCAAAACTTTTGTGAAATCCCAAACTTCTGAACATTTTTGTCAGGATAACAGGAGGTAGATAAGATCGCCACAATTAAGCTCAGGAGAACAAAACCACTAAAAAAAAATTGCCAAGATACAACACTCAGAACAATGGAAACATTGGAATAATGTATCAAAAAATATTAATATTATTCCACACCCTATGGTATCTCCACTTCTCTCTCACTCTTAGCCATGTGAGTGCCTATTATATAGGCTTTACAAGTTGTTTGTAACAACAATAATTTTTGTGACCTCAACAAAATCTCTCGTGCCTACAAAGCTGTTTAAAACAAATATTTGTTAGGCAACAAATATGCACTCAATTAAGTAGTCTAAACAACAACCTAAACTTTGAAGTTGTCTGGAAAGCTAAGTTTGTTAAATAAACAATTTAGTTATAACAATAAAATAATATAACTTCCTGAATGAGCTTACAACTAGGTGTGAGCACAACCAAAAACTAGTCTAGAAAAATAATATCTAGAAAGACTCTGCATAGTGTGAACACAACTATATGCCTAATGTGAACACAAGTCCAACATTTTTGCCCGTCCAAACAACCCAAACTCTTTGAACATTGTGTCTATGACTCTAAACATACAAAGAAGCTATTACATGGTTATATTTACAAAATCGGAAGGAGGGGACTTGGTTTGCACAATCATAAGGCAGGGTCTCGGGTTTGCAAAAATGGAGCCCCTTGACGAGAAATGCTGGATTGTTCACGAAGAAGTGGACAGTAGGTTTCAGTCTGCTGGAAGAAACAATTTACTGCAAGGGTTTGCGCATGACTTCCTGCTATATTTCTAGCATTGGGTCTTCCCCTATACATGTTAAATTTTGATTTATAGGAATTTCAGAAACCTTCACCGACTTGTTTGTATCCCACGTCAACATAATTAAGAAATGAATGGTGACAAACTTAATGAACTATGAAGTGTAACAATACAAATAAGCTATTCCATGGCTATGTTTGCAAAAATCGAGTCTGTGAATGGGCTTGCACAATCATATAACAGAGGTTCTTGGTTTTGAAAGAGGAGCCCCTTGATAAGAAATGCTAGATTGTTCATGAAGAAGTGGATAGTAGCTTTCAGTCTGCTGGAAGACACAATTTACTGCAATGGTTTGGGCATGACTTCTTGGCTTATTAGAGTTTCTGGTAGGATCTTTGATGAAAAAGCGAATGCACGAGCAATTGCAGAAATCAAAATAACTAACTAGTAGCAATCGTATGTGTACAATGCAATGTGAACGACGAACGGTATATGTTATTTGATTTAGAGGGATAGTTATTATTTTTGTTGATAAGGGGTGTGATTGATTTTGTAAGTATAGGAATATAGATGAACCACTACATTTAGTGAATTAAAAAACTGTTGTATTTCCTTTTACACTGACATATTATTGCCTCCTACTACTATGTGGATTGAAAGTACTATTAAGAAAATAAATGAATATTACTGACGTTTGGTAGTGCTTCTCAATAAACCAATTTGCAGATAAAAACACCGAATCAAATAATATCAATAAAAGAATTCATTCGGGATAGATTACACTTTGGAGAGATTACATACATATATAGGTAAATGACTCCTTAAAGTAAGGAGTCCACTTTTATCCCTCATATCTCTCTCATGATCACTCAGCATCCCACAAATCTCTCCCAATTTATCTCATCCCCGTAAGATCTCTCACACTCCTATCAACGTGAGTTGTTCTCACAACTTCACAATTATTCTAAACTATATTATTAATAATGTTACACAATATATTCGTAACAATTACTTGCACTTTTGTTATGTACATATTTGCATCCTTGTAGACTATGTGAACGTATTATATTTTTCCATATAACTGATATTCTTTTCCTTCAGCAACATATGCAATTTTTTATTCTCAAAATTTTACCTCTTACGCGTAGTTCTCATTGGAACTCCACATGCATTTCAATTGTATATAGTTTATTGATTTTGACTATTTCTACATTTGTATGTCATCAAACAATGCATCGTTCCTTGCTGACTCACAAACGCATTCATGTTTAGTGCCAAAAAAATTGGCCACAAAAGCCTACTACTCACGATATAAAATCTGCAAATGTACAGAAGTCTTCATGTATTCATGTTTAGTTCAAATAAACTACTCCACAAAACGCTACCACTCATGATATAAGATTTGCAAATGTATATGTACGAATTTGTAACAAGTGAAATGTAGAGATAGAACCCTTAAATGAAGTGGTTCATCTATATTTCAACATCAACTACAAAAGTAATAACTATCACTTTAAAACAAATAACATATACTGTTCGGCGTCCACATTGCATTGGACACATGCGATTGCTAGTATATAAATATATAACAAAATAAAAAATATTGATTACTAATAAAAAAATTAGATTGAATTTATTTTTAAAAAATTGATTAGCAATAAAAAATAAGATTGAATTTATTATTTAAAAAACATATCTATCACGGTGAAAACCCACTTATCAGAAATCCAAATAACTCATTTAAAAATAGAAAAGAGAAAAAATTGCAATACAAGAAGTGAACTTAGAAGACATTAAAATTAGGAATAATAGCTACTTCAATACGTGGCAAATGGAAAACCAAGCTAGTAGAAAGTGGTATCCAATCAATATATGGCACAATGCTTTAAAGTAATACTTTTGTAGTACACCAACCAAAACAAAACAAATATGTATGATATGTAAGTTGCAACCTATCAAGGATTTTAAAAGTGCTTTGGGCACCTCAAGGATGCTTATTAAGATAATCCAGCCTTTCAAAAATAGAAAAAGCTGCAAAGAAGTGTCTGCTGGACTACACCATGGAAACTGGATGTCTGTTTAGCAGGAACTGACAACAAATTGTGCAACCTAATGCTACATTACAGAAAAACTGATTCACAATGCACACAGATATAAAGGGTAGGTCCAAGTTTTGGCAAATACCAACTAACAATTAACTAAACTTACTTAAATAATCAGACATTGCACAGTCCTAATTCTAACATTGCACACATTATGTACATGTTAAGGAATTGATCAGACATCTAGTTAAATAAATGCGTCACATTTGCAAAGACGTGAAGCTTTGATAACCCTAAATTTAGGACAACACCAAATAGTCACTGGATCGTTTCAAGCCTCGAGATAACACAATTAAATTTTGTTAAAAAAATAGTTCAATTTTCAATGGTAAATGGTTTAACAAAATTAAGGTTTAATCCATTGTGCGTATACAACGGGTTCCACAACTCGGTATTGGATTTCTGAGATCTTGACCCAGATAAAGAATTCGTGATAATCTCTTGAATCAATAAAAATTCCGTGCTCAAGCTGAAATCGAAGAAAACGAACCGAACTCATTTCAATTATAACAAAAGTAACGGAACCGCTCGGACATTCATTAGAAAAAACACTACCATTCGAAGAAAATACGGGACCACTGCAAAAAAAATTACCAGATCCAATACCATAGATCACATAAACCTTCGAGAAAAAATCCAGAACGATGACCGAAAGATAAGTGGAGGTTTAAAGTAATGTTTTAAAGCAAAACTGCTGAAAATAGACGAGAAAAGTGACAACATCAACAAGGTCGTCATAATTGTCATTCTGCCCGTCAAAATTAATCACTTTGAAAAAACATCTAAAAGGCCGTCAAATTTAACATAGTTGCCGAAACGCTGGAAGGGCCTTTCCCATAGGGGGAACTCCTCCGACGTAATAAGATGCAATATGATCAAGAACACACAAGGCAAGAATGGCTCCAAATCAACTCAATGCTCCATATGCTCCATAGGATAGACTGATGCAAGTCAAGTACATATAAATGGTGAAAGTGCAACCTCCTCTTACATCAATGGAAAATAATTCTCACTAACTGATACTAGAAATAGAGTTGACTCCACACAACTAGTAGGCTAACTCAACAAAACCGATAAGCTGACTCAACACAACTGCTACAACTAAGAAAGCATATCCCATGAGTGTACGAAAGCTCCAAGTAAATAAACAAATACGAGAGAAAATAAATATCCTACACTAACACCCCCACATAAGCACAACTTAGGTGGGTAATGAAAAAAGGACAAAGAGTCCCAAAAACAAGACTTGATGAGGTACCCACGTACAAATGAAAAAAATCTCTCATAAAGTGGAAAAAACCCGGTGGGAAAAAACTCCCCCAAAAGAGACAAAGAAACTCACTCCAAAAAGCGGAGAACAAGTGGATCCCGGTAACTCGACTCCGATGAGGTACCCACGTCTGATGATCATTCCCAGTACAGAGAGAGAAAGAAGTGAGGACAAGGTCCCCTAAGAAGAGTGTCGATGATGTGGTCCTCCGCGTGAAGATTGAGAGAGAATCCACTGCACCAAACAGCATTCTTGCCCTTGGGAAGGCCGAAAAGGAGCACTTGAAAGTCGATCGACTCCACAAGGAAGAAAAAGCCTACAATACTCGATCTCTCGCATCTAGTCTCAGAACTAAAAGGTGGCATAGGTCTGGTAAAAGTGTGCACAAAAGACAATGGTAATACCACTACGGTATACATGTCGGAGAGAGAGAGATGATGGCGGCCCTATAACTCGCAAAGGGATCCACAAGAAGAGGTGGATCATGAAACATCTCTCGAACTAGTGAAAGTGACAAATGTCCCAAGGCGAGCACTCCCAACGAGAGAGATGAATGTGTCCTCCGAATGTGTGATGGCTCAAGCGAAACACATTCCTCTGACAATGCAACACAAGTGGAATCTACAAATGGACAACTCAAGTCAGTGCAGGCGGTACTCGTCCCGATGGGTTTCTTAATGATAGCAATGTCTAACAAGTATAAACATCACAACATCAAGTAGGAGGAGAAGACTCATTGCAAAGCACTCTTGGGAGTCTGAGATGAAGCAACGTTGTACTCAAAGGTAGCAACCGGTGTATGTGGAGTGTCGTCAACTGAGCAATCAAGATGCAATGGAGCACGAGAGGCAATGGTCACATTTGTCTCAGAGGAAGGTTCTTCATAGAACAACTTTGTTATGGAGAGTGAATGAAAGCATGAACAAGGACGACAATGAGCTCTGTGGAGGCAACAATAGGGAGAGTGTGCTCAATAGCAAGATCCTATGGTGAATGGTCAACATGGTACTCATGAGTAGCAACAAGTGCAGAAGAACACTCAACAATGAAAGGGATGTGAGAAGGGGGAGAATCTATGGAGGCACTAGAGTGGTCCAGAAAGCGTCGCTCTCAGATGATGAAACAAGGTTGCCATATAGACCTCATCATTGTGGTTAAACCACTCATTCTTTTGTAGAGGCTCATCATCAGGAACAAGACCATGGAGGTAGGGCAACAAATCGTGCATAGTGCAATCATTGAGAATGCTTGCCTTCCAAGACAAAAAAATTCTCGAGTCGAGCATATCAAAACACTAAAACTACATAATACGGATAAACCCCCAAAATTATCCCAGATGGCACTTTATAACTTAGTGCGAAAAGTACAAGTCCCCATGAGTTTTACAAGAACCCCCAAAATGCGGCACTTTATAAAGTAGTGCATTTACAAAAATAAATTAATCCATCATGTAGAGCACGAGAAAACATTCACTTTTGACCAAAACAATGCTCAAATCTGAGCCACCGATCAAAAGTTATAACAAATTCAATTTCCGTAAATAATGGCTTATTTAATTAAAATTTTGCAAACTGATTAAAAAATTCCGAAAATGAGAGGAAAGGGGGTCGTGTGTATACTCGTTGGAACTGCAAAGAATGAAGAACGCAATGGTTTAGCTTGTGAGGGGGAATTGGCCTCCTTCCAACTTGGGCCTCATCCTTCGTCTTCGTTAAGCAAAGATACAAGTTTTAAAAACCACTTAATTCTCCCTTAATGTATTTTCCCAAAAAATGACTTGCATCCAAAAAGTGAATAATACTAAATTTTGGACAAATTAAAAGCCAAGTAGGAAAATAACAACTTATTCACCTTATGAGTGGTGGGGTCCACCAAAGAAAAAGGCGTAGAGTTGATTTTAGGGTTGAAACCCTAAATTTCTTTATCTTTTCCTTGTGTTGAGCTGAAAGGTGCCGCTTTAGACTACAAAATTATGCCAAGGAGGTCGTTTTGGGCAAGAGGCCAAAAAGGCACAATAGATATTTTTTTAATGTTGCAAGGTCGTTTTTAGGCATACACCAACATGTATGGGGCCGTGCCCAACTTAGAAAAATGCTGCCACATATGTAAAAATGAATTTCAACACTCCACAAGTGTAAAAAGCGCCCTTCCTAGACCTACAAATGCATTTCCAGCCATGTTATAGGTCTGAAACGCCCCTCACAAAGGTGAAAACGTCCATCACATGTGAAAATGCCCCTCGGCAAGCGAAAAATACGCCTCAACCCAAAGTAAAAACACCTCACATATGCAAAAACGCCCTCAGTGAAGCCAAAAAAATGCCTCGAACCAAGCAAAAAAACACCTCAAACATGTGAAAAATGCCTCATACAGGCCTGAACAAGTTGCAAGGAGGCAAGAGCAAGACATAAATGTTGAGAAAAGATTTCTAAAACCCCAGAATTTGTAAAACGTCGACTTATTAATCTGTAAACACCCAAGCTCACAACCATATTGAACCAAGATGGAGTCAAATCTATTTGCACATGAATTGTTAGTTTCACAAACGAAGTATTCGAAAACTACAAATAACTCAGTAATGGCAAATGTATCACCAAAATTGCTCTGATACCATATTAGAGTTTCTAGGAGGATCTCTGATGAAAAACAAATGCACAAGCAATTGCAGAAATTGAAATAACTAACAATAAGATGCAATATGATCAAGACCTCACAAGGCAAGAATGGCTCCAAATCAACTCAATGCTCCATACGCTCTGTAGGATAGACTGATGCAAGTCAAGTACATATAGGTGGTGAATGTGCAACCTCCTCCTAGATCAGTGGGGAATAACTCTCACTAATTGATACTAGAAGTAGAGTTTCTTGCACACAACTAGTAGACTAACTCAACAGACGGGTAAGCTAACTCAACACAATGCTTTCAACTAAGCAAGCATATCCCATGAGTGTACGAAAGCTCCAAGTAAATAAACAAATACAAGAAAAATAAATATCCTACACTAACGGGTTTATGTCTGCATTTGAAAGACACAATTTACTGAAGGGTTTTCACATGACTTCCTACTATATTTCTAGCATTGGGTCTTCCCCTATACATGTTAAATTTTGATTTATAGGAATTTGAAACCTTCACAGACTTGTTTGTATCCCACGTCAACATAATTAAGAAATGAATGGTGACAAACCGAATGAACTAGAAGGGTGCTCTAATTGTAAGTGTAATACAAATAAGCTATTCCTGGCTATGTTTGCAAAATCAAGAGTCATGAATGGGTTTGCACAATCATATAACGGAGGTTCTTGGTTTTGAAAGTGGAGCCCCCTTCATAAGAAATGTCGATTGTTCATGAAGAAGTGGATAGTAGTTATCAATCTGTTGGAAGACACAATTTACTGCAATGGTTTGGGCATGACTTCTTGGCTTATTTCTAGCATTAGATATTACCTTGTACGTGTTAAATTTTATTTTATGGGAATTTCATAAACCTTTGACATAAACTTGTTTATATTCCACATCAATAATTGTAATGTCCCTTTTTCCCACTTGAGGATCAAAAATTGGACTTCTTGCCATTCCTTTTCCATGGCAAAGAAGTAGAGGAGTTGGAAAAGGACATTGAGCTTTTATTTGCATTTGTTTTTCTAATTTTTAATGTTTTCTTTTTAGTGTATTTTCTCTTGAAGTAGGTCGGCTAGGTTAAGGCAATTAATGAAGCTCAATGAAGAAATATAACATCTCCTATGGGTCGGCCATGTCTTTCTTAGCCTTGGCACCAAAGGAGGGATATAAAGGAAATGAAGACCTCATTTTACAAGCATCTAGATTGGCGCATTTTCTATTATTGGGCATTGAGAGCTTGTTGCTCCATGTTCTTCCACTTGAGGACGAAAACCCTCTTGTGTGGCTTCCTAGAAGGACGAAAACCCTTCTAGTGGTTTTGTTGGAGGACAAAAACCCTTCAACATTGATTGAGCTTGAAGTAAATTGCAGATTTGAGGAGAATCATCCACTTTCAGATTTTTATTTGTTTTCTAAAGGAGAAGCGACCTACCTTGGTGTAGGGTTTGATGGTTTGGAGGGGATAAAGTTGATCTTTTATTTCATAATCTGATTTGCCATATTTAATAAGGCCAAAATCTACATTCTCATGAATTTTGAGGGTTTCTAGACCCATATTTCATAGTTTAGTTGTGGCTGCTCTTCGTTGGTTATTAATTAATTTCCAGTTGTGTGTTGACTTTGAATTTTCATTGATTATTGATCTATTGGATGCCTAAAATACATATCTAAATTGTGGCAAGGTTATTTGGAGTGAATTTTGTGTTTTGCATACATTTTCATACCGTTGTTTGGAGAAATCAGTTCGTTGGTTTTAATTACAGTCTATTGATTATAAAAAAATCCGATTAGGTTATTTGGTGTTTGCGCCAATTCCTTGGTTGTGGTTTCATCCCTTGAAAGGGATATTACAGTGGTATCAGAGCTCGGATCTTCAAAGGCCAAGGGTTTAATGGAAGAAGGCAACAAGGGTTTCATCTATTACCAAAGAAGAAGAAAGGAGGACCAGCCAAGGGAGGAAGGTAGCATGGTTGATCATGACTCTCAAGAAGCTAAAGTTGATAAATTAATTGTCGGCCAAGAGAGACTTGCAAATACAATGGATTTTCTAGCCCTATCCCTCCAAAAGATCATTGAACCTAGGGTTCAAAGTGGTGATGGTAGCTCGACTAGAGCTAACAATACACGGCAACCAATGGGATCAGCCCGAGGATCGGTTACAAAGCCCACTTTCCTTCCTAGGGAAGAAGTTATTCCGGAGGAAGAAACAAGGCCCACAGGTGGACGAAACATCGCTGCAAGTTATGAGGAGTATATGGCTTTACCAAGGGAGATTCGTGAGGCTATTTCACTCGCTGAATTCATTGGAGTGAATAAAGGAAGACCTAGGCCCAAGCCTAGACATCACATGCCACACAAGCAACATGAAGAAAGCACAAAGTTTGATGAAGAGGGAGTCAAAACCCCAAGTTCGCCATGCAATAATGGAACCATTGAGGAAGAAGGGTTGGTGATCAAGGGACCTAAGGCCATGGCACTTACACCCATTCCAAAGAGTCAACAACATGAGGTAAAAATTGCTCATTTTGTGGTTAATACTGAAAATGTTTTGACATGTGATGAATCTAGAGATGAAACAAGGGGTGTGGAGCAAGAAGGGGAAGAGAAAGGGCTGGTTGGAAACCCTTCTCCAAAGAAACATGATGACAATAAGATTGCTGGTCTGATTATAGCAGCAGTCACTAAAGAGCAAAGTGGTGATAGATTGGACCTTGGTGAGAGCTATGAAGACATTTCAAACACACAGAACAAGGCAACCGAAGGTTTGGAGGTAACTCAGATTTATTTCTTTATGCCATGCCATTTCGGATTTATGATCATGGGAATTTTGTTAACCTTGGGGAAAATATGATGCTCCAAAGCAAATCATGGCAAATGGGTAGTCTTCATGATGCTACATATGATGAAAATTCTGATTTGCATAGGGTCCATGGACCAAGACTTTTGAGTGACCTTGTTGGGGGTCACATGGATGAAGAAGGTGTTTTTCAGGTGCCTATGATCATTTTCAGTTTGCTGGAATTTCCAAAACAGCAGTCAATAGGAGGCAGATTTATGGTGCCCATGATTACGGTAAGAGCTACGAGTTGCCCTATGTGAACACCATCAAGATATGGTTGAAGCCAAGGTAGAAGAAGCTTCATTTGCTGATTATGAGAAGAAGAAGGTTGATTTCAACTCAGAAATTTTGAGTCACAAGATTGGGAATATGGAGGATGTTTTGATCACTCCTCATCCAGCATGGGAAGGTAGATATGTGGTGGACAACTCAAGGTATGATGGAAATCACATTTTATCTCCTTTTATATCGCTGCCATACTTATGTCATTATGGGAAAGTTGTTGTTAAAGATCACATGCCAAGTTTTGGTGATGATATGAAGAACTTGTGGGATGACACATGGCATTTAGATATTTCCTTGCAAGGGTACATGGTTCCAGTTGACCTCTTGCATTGTAGAAAGGAAGACTATGATATTCTTACCCCATGCACATGGTTAAAAGAAATTTTGATGAAGGATTATTTTGAAATCATTATGTATGCTAACAAGGTTATGAAGGATTCTACCCTCCAAGGACAAGGAGTCACGAGTTTGATTAATGGTGAAGTCACTCATGATTCCATTAGTGAGTGTTTGGGATTGATTGGATACACGGTGAAGATAATAGATGGTTACTCTATGCCATGCTCAAAGGAGTATTTCCAACTCCATGATACATTGGAAAATTATGAGGTATGTGCTGATTTCCATTTCATTAACATGGTTGATATGAATAGCATATTTGGGGTCCAAGGGTTGCTATCATTGGGAGAGCTCACCTTCAATTATCAAAGCATGAAAATAAGACTCTCAGACAAGGGTAAGAAGGTTACTTTTCAAGGTATGCTTCCTGAACTACCTCAAGTTAAGTATTTGGTTGAAGCTACTCTTCCATGGGAATCACATTTTCTATCTAGGACAACAATTGATTGGAAGCCTTCTATTGCAGCGGAATATAAGTTTGCTAATGTTGTTTTGGAGGATGAAATTGTGGATGAAAGATTCGAAATAATAAATGGAATCATTCACTACAAGAATGGAGTCTATTTGGCTTCGAATCAAGGGTGAAGAACAGGATCTTGAGGGTTGTTCATGATACTCCATGGGCTGATCATCCAGGCCACTTCATGAGACATAACAAGGGTGAAGGTAAAAATTTCAGTTTTTCTCTTTGCTTATGGAATTTGATGAAAGAGAATGCTAGCATGACATGTTTAAGGAAGCATAAGTTTGAAGGGAATTCTGAATTTTCTCTCTATGGATTGTTAACCCATGGTTCCATGAGAGAACCAAAAGAAGTAAGGGCAAAGGGAAACAATTATGATAAACTTGCAGCTGTTCACATGGCCACCAAAGTGGAGAATGATGGTTCTATCTTTCAATTTTATGACCCCATGATGAGGTATGGATTTTGCTTAGACTATCGTGTTTTCATTTCATCTGAGTCACACAATGTTTGGGGGTATCTAGAGATCCAAAATTTAGAGGAACTTGCCCTCAAAAGTCACATGGAGTATGAGTTCCACTTGAAGAATGATGAAATTAAAATTCATGGGAATGCCAAGGAGGTTGAATCTCTCAAGTTTAAGGCCAAGATAACTGCTGATTTTAATTGTAGGCCTGTTGTTCCTAAATTTTCAGCATATGTAAATCAAATTTCAATCCTTACTTTATTCATGGAGTTGCTTTTCTTTGTGAAATTTCGGTTTGCTAGCTGTTATCTGCCGTGATTAGTAGTATGTTTTCATTTTTTGAGAACATTCCATCATGGAAAAATGAGGAAGGAAGATTCCAGTTGGAAGGAGGAAAGAAATCAGATTGTGGTGTTATTTTCATATTTGAACATTCTAATTTTTAAGGAAATATGCATGATTACAGCTTTTTTGGGACAACACTATTGAAATTAAGGAAAGCCTAGTGTGGTTGCGGATGCAAATACATTGGGTTTGCAATTGCTTGGGGACAAGCAATTTTCGAAAGGGAGGACTGTAATGTCCCTTTTTCCCCCGAGGATCAAAATTGGACTTGCCATTCCTTTTCCATGGCAAAGAAGTAGAGGAGTTGGAAAAGGACATTGAGCTTTTATTTACATTTGTTTTTCTAATTTTTAATGTTTTCTTTTTAGTGTATTCCCTCTTGAAGCAATTCGACTAGGTTAAGGCAATTAATGAAGCTCAATGAAGAAATAGAACATCTCCTATGGGTTGGCCATGTCTTTCTTAGCCTTGGCGCCAAAGGAGGGATATAAAGGGAAGTGAAGACCTCATTTTGCAAGCATCTAGATTGGCGCATTTTCTATTATTGGGCATTGAGAGCTTGTTGCTCCATGTTCTTCCACTTGAGGATGAAAACCTTCGTGTGGCTTCCTAGAAGGACGAAAACCCTTCTAGTGGTTTTGTTGGAGGATGAAAACCCTTCAACATTGATTGAGCTTGAAGTAAATTGCAGATTTGAGGAGAATCATCCACTTTCAAATTTTTATTTGCTTTCTAAAGGAGCGACCTACCTTGGTGTAGGGTTTGATGGTTTGGAGGGGATAAAGTTGATCTTTTATTTCATAATCTGATTTACCATATTTTATAAAGCCGAAATCTTCATTTTTATGAATTTTGAGGGTTTCTAGACCCATATTTCATAATTTTATTGTGGCTGCTCTTCACTGGTTATTAATTAATTTCCAGTTGTGTGTTGACTCAGAATTTTCATTGATTATTGGTCTATTGGATGCCTAAAATACATATCTAAATTGTGGCAAGGATATTTGGAGTGTTTTAGTGTTTTGCATACATTTTGATACCACGCTTTCTAGGAAATCCCATGCCTTCACACTACCCCACACCAACCCCGTTGTTTGAAGAAATCAGTTCGCTGGTTTTAATTAGTCTGCTGCTTACAAAAAAATCAGATTTGGTTATTTGGTGTTTGAGCTAATTCCTTGGTTGTGGTTTCATCCCTTGAAAGGGATATTACAATAATATTATAAGCACTTAACCCATTTTGCTCAATGAGGAATCAAATTACACAAGTTCTTTGAAATGGTAGATGAGGGACTCCACAGGCCCAGCCAACAGCCGACAACCTAAGAGAAATTAACAAGTTGCATCTGCACATGTACCTTGAATTAGATTTACAAAATGGAAGAGAAGGGTCATGAGATGGCAACAACCAATGACAAAAGGTGATATGTAATACCTCACTCTGTCAGCCACTATCTGGTCGAGCGAGAATTCATATCACCGGCTGGTCCAAATTCATTTTACCTTCTGGTCCTGTATCTATACCAGTCCAAAATCTGTTTTGTCCACCAGTTGACCATCCATTCCATGCATTACTGACAAGGCCATTTCTTGTGCTAGAATCATAGTTATCAGGTTTGACCGGATCTGGTTTAGATCCGGTTCTAACCGGATTTTTGGAGGTGGCCGCATAAATCCAGTCCAATTCGCCACATTTTCATTTTTTTTTTTTTAAAAAAGTTTTCAAAAATATTTAAGTGAAAACCCTAAAAGTGAATGTTTGAAACCCTAAACCTAGACACAAACACTTATAAAAGCGATGGAAAATAGCATATAACACACAAAACGTGAAGCATTCTCGGTTGATAGCGGCGACATTGGAGTTCAAAGCATTCCTAGTTCGAAGCATTTGAAACCATGCCTCTCTTTTAATCTTATTTAAATTTCAAACTCTTTTACATTTCTCAATTCTACGAGCTTTAATTTTATGCTCTTCTAATGATGATGGTGGTGGTGGTGGTAGATGGATGCATTTTTGCATGATTTATGTTATGTGTGTGAATCTATGATTTGTCTATATATAATAATATAAGTATACAATAATATTAGTATATATATTCCGAACCAGATTTTTCCAGATTTTTTTACCCTTCCGAACCTGGTAACTATGGCTAGAATCATAAGATTGTCATCAGCCTGTCCTAAATGTTGATTGTCCAAAAGTTGATTGAAGCCTACCAATCAGAAACATAGTAGCCTGAAGGACTTTTGCCAAACATCAATTATTTTATTGAGCCAAAACCTATTGGACCAAATCTGCCATCGTCACGTCAACACATTTGACCATGACTCCAACTCCGATTTTTGTCAAGTAAAAATAAAATTCCAGCCCATGCCCTTTAAAACCACACAGACAATGAATATTTAGTGGTAGTGCAGATGCATTGGATCAAGTGTTAGCACTAGTATTAATAAAATCATAATCTGGATTATGGATTATTTAGTGGTAGTTCAGATGTATTGGATTGAATGTTAGCAATAGTTGTATTAATAAATCATAAACTAGATTATGTTGTAAGTTTTTATTTTGAAGATATTTAAATTTCATTTTAGAGCCCAGTGGCTGTAGGGCCTAGACCATGGAGACTCTAGAGCAAGTGCCACTCTATAAATATTGTACAATAGTATGATAAATCAAATTTTGAAATACTGTGAACATTAGGTATTAAAATATTTCTGTTACAATATCTTTGTATTCTATTTATGTGATTATGTCAATTTTGTATGTTACATAGCTTCTAAGTTCTAACCTTTTAGACATTCCAGCGTTTGGCAAACATGCCACCTTCTCAAACATATTTCAAATCTTGTTACAGATATAAACTACATCAAAAAGTTCGACTTCGTGCTTATGTTCGACGAGGATAAAGTTTGGTTCAAGCTCACCAAGGGATAAAGTTTGAGAAAAATGTCTTTAAGTTCAAACAAATTTTTTTCTATCATTTTTATTTTTGAAAAAAATGCATAAATATGTCAGAGGGACAGAGTGGAGAGAGCTTTTTGTCCACTACTTTCAGTCGTTATATGTATATATACACACATTTGTAAAATAATGCAAAATTGTGTCAAAAACTTCCCATGCAAAAATAATGGATAAAGTTTGAGTTCATGTTCGACAAGAGTAAAGTTCAGCAAAATTCAAACTTTTTGATTAAATTCAGAGAACCTTGTGACATAGGTTATAAGTGACTTGTGCAGACAGATAAACATTGTCTTTAAAAACAAATCAAAGCTGTGTATTTGGACTGTGACTTTGCCTAAATATCTTTCCTTCTGTCATATTTAGCAGCAAACTTTAATTTAGCTTCAAGTTTATTGCATAAACCTTCAACTGCTCATCTCTTAGTTGTTTACATCATTCTTTTCCTTTAAAATTTGATTGTGAATTTTTTTTGTGCCTGTCGTAAGGTGTTTCATCATATGTAATAGCTTTGTGATTTGACCATAATATTGGCCAATTGATTTTGAAAATTTCCTGGCCACACCTTAAGCTCTTTCATCATATTGAAAAAAACTGTGATTTGGCCACAATCTTCAACAAAATCACAAAGCTTTTTGAAATAACTTTGTGACTTGGCCACAGTATTGACCAATTGACTGTGACAATTTCCGGGCCACACCTTAAGCTCTTTCATGCTATTGAAAAAAGCTTTGTGATTTGGCCACAATCTTCAACAAAATCACAAAGCTATTTGAAATAACTTTGTGACTTGGCCACAGTATTCTGAAAATTTCATGTGTGAGCCTTAAGCTCTTCCAGCATTTGAAAAAAGCTTTGTGATTCGGCCACACTTTTCAACCAAATCACAAAGCTTTGTGATTCGGCCACACTTTTTCAACCAAATCACAAAGCTTTGTGATTGTGAGGGTGTGCTACCCGTGAACAGGGCAATTTCAAGCTTTGTGATTGTGAGGGTGTGGTACCTATGAACATGGCAATTTCAACCTTAAATTTGACGACTATTTGACAGTCACTTGTAAGTTTTTACTTTTTTAAGTCAATTAAAAAATCAAAAACACCTTGGCCATTTGAGGTGTTGCAAGGGTGCATCCCCTAGATTTGGGTGACATCCAAGTCGTCCCGAACATTTTGGGGCCTTGTAGGGGACATCCCCTACTTTTTAAAAGTTTTGTAATGTTACTACTTTTAAAAAGCTGTTATTTTACCAAAAACATTGATTTTTATTTTCAAAAGTACCTAAAGGCTGAAACACATTAAATACACAATTTAAAATACCTAAAATTCATTGAAAAATATTAGTTTTTATATATAATTTTAATAGTTGATAGCCATCCCCTGCTGTCCCCAAAATTTGGAAAAAAATTCGCCATCCCAGACACTCCATCCCAATCCCGAAACGTAGATAACTATGTCCATATGTGGAGTTTGAAGCCCATTTCCCCCAAAAATATTTTTCTAGTCTGACGCAGTGGTGCAACTAGATTGATGCCATTTGTCTCCAACTCATAGGAATTCACAGAGAAAGTAAGGACTTATTAATCAATGTCGCATGCAAAAATCCAAGAAAGGCCTTAAGTTTGATAGTGATACCTCTCAGCATTTTTCAGATAGATGTACTTAAGATATCTGTACTATCAACAAAAGATTATTGATAGATTTTGTTTTCCCATCGGCTTTAGGATAATAAACATTGGATTTAGGGTGTTCTGCATTCAATTCTCAAAAAACTTTTAGTCCTCTCGTAGGACACCTCAACTGAGTAATACTATCATAAATAAACTTGTCAATACTTGCAGATGAATTATCTGACAACAATTTCACTTCTACCATTGAATCAAGAGTTTCACTGCAACCATTAAATTATTGCATTACCAGTCTAATAGTTGGAAATACTTCCATCTTATGTGTGCTTTGTTTGTTCATTGATTAACATCCCATACTGATGCACAATGCTTACTATGCCTAACTGGACCATTTTACTTTTAATTAAATGTTTCTCATATCTGCTTACTACCTCTGTCTGATTATCAGTTTTTCCTTCCAGTTACTCGTAAATTCTCTAGTCTAAATTCTCTTTTCCAATTACTCTGGTCTTGATGTATCCTTTCCACTTTGCATGTTGCTTAGTTTGACTCCCCTTTAAATATTATCAAGTTGTCTGATTATCACTCGAGTCTTCCAGTTACTCATAAATCCCATATTCTAAATTCTCTCCTCCAACTACCGTTGCCTTGCTATGAAAATGTTAGATAGTCCGTGTATATCATCTCCATCACTACCCCCTGCCACCCCCATCTTCATTTGCTGTAATTCCAATCTTCATTTTCCTGCTTGTGAATTTTTGTAAACTAACATTCTAAACATTAATAATACGTATCAAACTTCCACAAATATGAATTGTCATGCTTCCTACTTCCTTATGCTGTCTGCAAATACAGTACATGAACACATTACAAAGTAATTATGCAATGTACATATCTACATAACAGAAAAGATTCTAATGGTGTTCAAAATATTAAACTAAGATACATTTTATATGTTTATTCCATGATAATCACACCTTTATGTTCACTGCACGTGCATATTTATAAATGCCAAAGGCCATAGTTAATAAACTTTTGACACACCCATTCACATCCAAAATTAACATTGTAATTAAATAATAAAACAATGACTTCATAAATACCATTAAAGAAATATAAGAAAGTTTTTGCCTACAATAAAAACTCTCCCCCACAGTAGTTTTTGTACATCAATTAAAATATAAGATGATTTGGTTAATGGATGTTTAAAGCCAAACAATGTAAACAGGTAAAGACAAGCCAACCCTCTACCAATACAAGAAAACAATGACAAAACTGATAAAGTCAAAGTAGATGGTCATTTACCTCTCTTTCAACTTGAGAGAAGAACATAAACCCAGACATGGCCCTCTTGGGTGCATTTGGATCTTTCTTTCTTTCGGCTTCCTCTTCTTCCCTCCCCCTTCTTCATCATCCTTCCTCTTCTTATTTCCAGTAGCCTTGGGAGCAACTGTATCTTTTTCTTAACTTCTTTCTTTGGAGGCTTCTAAGGAAAGCCACAAATTCACTTTGAATTAGGAATGAGAATTTATCACTAAGAACAACCATTGACATGCACTGGCTCAACCCATACACATGCACATATTTTTGCAGCGTTTTGGCCAAATAAGATTCTGATAATTACAAGCTAATATGATATTTATTTACATATTATAGGAATGCACTAATGCCATGCAAGGTTATGATTCCGATATTTACAAGCTAAAATGATATTTATGTACACATTATATGAATGCACTAATGCCATGCAAGGGGCTGAAGGACAATTTTGTTTAGTTCATTATAGTACAAATTTAAGAACACGCTACATTTGGGCTTGTGGCACAATTGCAGCAAAATGACAAGCATATTGCTAAAAAAACATTTCCTATGATATACTAGATATCAACATGGCACGTGCACAATAAAGCCAGTATTCAAGAAAAATGAGTTTCAATGTCTGTCTAATGGCAGTCCGTGCTAAAATAGAAAATAAAGTAATACGAGGCACGAACAGCATACTTCTTGTTCTCCTGCACTTTTACTTGCATCTGATCCTTCTTCATCTGAATCATCTGTTGGTGATCCGGCATCATCCTTCTCTGCCACGAAGTCTTCATCCTATAACCAACCAAACAAACCAATCTCATTTTCATAACTAAACTTGTGATCTTCCCAATAAAACCAAAGGAGCAAAGGCAAACTCCTTTTCATAACTTGATTTGTGATCTTCCCAATAAAACCAAATGAGCAAAGGTAACATGGCATGCCACATACCTCTTCGTCACTGTCATCTTCACCACCAGCCCCAGCATCACGTTGGTTTCTAATACGCTCAAGATGTGGATCTACAGCTTCATCATCAGAATTCTGAAGAACAGCTGCCACTCCACCAGTAGTTTGTGCGTCTCTAAGTTGATAATTTTCAGACCCTTGGAGCTGCATAAAGGAAAAGGTATTGTTGGTTAGCACAAAACTTCAACATTAAAGCATGCTATGTACAGCCATTTAGTATGGAAAAACATTAGAGGCCTAAATCCTTATAAATTAAGACATAACATTACATACTTTATGAAATTGAAAAGATTGTGATATTCATTCCTTTGAATATTGCGAAACTGGTGTTCTTGCTCACTCTTCAGCTTTACGATGAGATCAAAATAGTGAGAAGACATACTACTCGCACCACCAGCACCATGCCTCTCAAACTCAAGATAGTCAATCTGGAAGAAGAGTGCAAGAGGTCCAATTATAAGTAGATATAGTGGACCTAAATGCAATTGTTTTCGTAAAACAATAAACCTCAAGTTAAACCATGCACAAAATAAAACCTTTTCACAATCACAAAAGAGCTCTGGCATTAAGATTTATTTCAAAATAATTAGTCGTGAACAGATAGGATTACTAATGCTTACCTCATCATGAAGAATAAGTGTTGGAGGCTTTGGCAAGAAGAAAAGCCTTTTTCAAGAGGATATAAGATTCCATCTTCAGCCTTAAGCGAAGACCTCACAGCATACCCATCTTGACAACTACGGAATTTCCCAGGCCGTGTAACTTTGGCCCCAGATAGACCACGCAAAATTAGTGTAAATACTTCATGTGATAGGCCCTGAAAATCATTTCAATGGAGGAGAACACAAAATACAAGTTACCATCAGTAGCTCAAAAAACTGCACCAAACAAGTTAAAAGGTAATCGCAAGCATCAGAATTGTGAATCCTTAATCTACATAAAAAAAAAAATTGTCATACGAAGTTCAAGAACAAGGTCATAGATACCAATAAAGAATCAAGAAGAAATGAAGAGATGTAAGGAAAATAGAACACTACAAGACTTTTTTCTTTACCAACAAATTCCTTATAAAGACAACCATTACAAAAGCACGTAAAGATGTAAACTACATGGAGTAAATACAAATAGATTTCCGTCTTATCAAAAAGGTTTTAAAACAAAAGACTGCCTCAAATTGTCAAAGCTCGAGTTCACTTTCTCACTCGGAAAAATTCGGTAATTTTCTTTAGCACTTCAGATGTTTGTTACAAAGTCGAACAATTTAATTCAAATGTTCATAGTGATAATATTAAAAATAGATAATATCGAACAAAAACTTTGATAAGCTCGGGTAAAATAAACTTGTTTGATACTTTAATCTATGTTACTAGGGTTCGCCCCCACCCTCCCATACCCTCTGGATACGTACCCGGTACAAATACATCTCGTGCACGGTACTAATACATCCTGAGTATGTCCAGTACATACCGAGTACGTCCCAAATACTCGGGATGTACCCACAGGGTTGGGTAGTGGGGGGGCTCTAAAAAAGTTTTTTTATTTTATTTTGACTCGAACAAACTTCAGTTTTATTGAGGACTAGACTAGGAGGGTATGGCAACCACAAGGAAACTTGGAGATTGTTTAAAATCCCTCTAGTTTATTGAAGAGAAAATATTCAAAGGATATCAAGAATGTTTGAGCTAATTATTTGGGATCATCGCAATTGGCCAAGGAAAGAAGCTATTCATAGAAATTTGAACATGCATCTGAGCCTCCATAAAGTTATTTATGAGATCAAATCTCATGTGATCTTCAATATTAAAAGAAAAATTTGGATCTACAAATTGCATAGCTTAAAGTTTCAAAAAGTATCTTATTATCCAATTTTGCCCCTCAGGCAAAATTGATCAAACACGACCTTGCACAGGAGGAAATGGGGAGGTTGGTTCAGTCGTGCGAGCTCACATTCGATTCCAAAATTCAAGTTGCAGGCAGGCTCGACAATGGAGAAACAAGGTTGTCAAATAGGGCTCAACAATGTTGAAGGGATCAGAGCTTGAGAGGAAAAAAAATGGAGAAAAGCTCGAAGTCTTCGGACTTCACATACGATTCAACTCGAAACAAAGCAACGGACTCGCAGAAGGTGCCAGTGTCAACTCAACGCAATTCCAAGAGGCACGACAAAGCGGAGACCCCAAACGAGCACAAGCCCTCCACGTGGTCAGAGGCAGAAAGTTGCATCGGCCGTTGAAAAGTCGAAGCAAAGCAACAAAGCCAGTGAAAAGCGCCACGTGTTAGCTCAAATCAACTTCGGGGTAGAATCCAAAGGCAATCCCTAAACAAGCGCAGGCTCTCCACGTGTCCAGAGCCCGAAAAGGCAAAACCGACCGTTGAAAAGTCTAAAAGCCTACGGAAGCCTCCACGTGCCTCATCAGCGCAACTCCAAAGGTAAAATCAAGGCGGGTCCCAAATGTGCGCTGAGCCTCCACGTGTCTCGGGTCAGGCATAGTGTCTCCACCAACAAGAGGGGCTTAGGCGAATCTGAAAGGAAACAGAGCGGGTCGCGTACGACGCCACATGTCAATTTGACGCAACTTCAGAATAGAAAAGAGGGCAAAATCTTAAGACATGCGGGGCCGCCACGTGGATCTTATGCGAATAGATTCCAAACCCAAGCACCTTGAAATAGCCGTATCTTTCGACCGAAAGCTCGAATTGAGCGAAAAGGACTTTTTGGAGAGCTTTGGCGCTGCTACTACCGCCACCATTAATGAAGAATGGTTAATTTGGTCCGCCATGTTCGCGGCTGTCAAGTCTCTCACCTATCACCATAATGGGCGAGACCCCTTTCTTGCCCGTGAAGAAAGAACAAAGACATGGGGGCATGGCTTTTGCAGTGAAGCCCATCATTGTTGCAGCAGATTTTAATGCTTTCTAGGGTGGTTGGAGTAGGTGAATTTAATGCATCACTAGGGTGGTTGAGTCATGATTCAAATTTTCCCTCTCTCCTCTCATTCTTCTATATATTGTAAATGAGGGGCATTTTTCAAGAGGCTGGTCATTTCTTCCCTCTTGCATCCCTCTCTCTTTCTTCCCTAGGGTCAAATGTGGAGTTTAAGCCTCCTCTCATGGCTCGATATGGTGTTTTCTTACCTCTTGCCCGTTGATGATGTATTGTGTGAACTGATAGAGCAATAAAATATGTTTTGTGATGCATTTTGTCCATCCCTCCTTATTTTATTGTCTCTTCTTGCCTCTCATCATTGCAAGGTATATTGTGCATACTTTTGATGTCTATTGCAGGTTTTGAGAGCCGTGTTTAATGGGTTTGAAGTGGTGTTCTATGTGAACTCTATCTTTGGTCTATGATGCATCTGTCCATCCTCTCCATTGCTCACCTCTCTCCACTTCAGCAATTAAGATTGTGATCAGCAACCCCCCTTTTCTTGGTGCTTATCACCTCTATAGTGTAGGATTCCTTTATTTCATGCTCTCTCTCTCCCTATCTCCTTGGCATTGTTAGATTAGGAGTAGATAATCGCATTTCCTTCCTTAGAAGTAGTTTAGCATTAGGATTAGGAAGAAGAAGTTGGCTTTCTCTAGAGGGCCATCTCAAGTCTGCAAGTCCCACAGCTTGAGAGATGGTCCCATGTTATATGATCACACCGGATGCCCCACTCGGATCTGAGGCCATTCGGGGTGCTTTGTGATTTTGCATTAACACATCCTTTCCTAGAGACTATCAAGGCACAACATTGACTCATTCCCGCATCCTTAAGGAGGATTAGAAGGTGATTTTGGATAATATGATTAAAGAACCAACCATTGAATGACCTCTTAGTTATCATTGGCGGGTTAGAGTCAATCTTTTATGGTCACCATCTCAACACATAAATTAATTTCAAAGGAAATGGATGAAACACAAACGAATACAATATTCGTATACCATAGAAAATGTAAAATCTTAAGTATATTATAGGTTTTGAACATTGATTGTACTATATTTTTCAAATTTTGTACTTCTTATGGACTAAAAAATGAGTATATGTATAAAATATATATAAAAATTATATATATATATATATATAATTTTTTAATATATATGTTCTGACATATCCAAAATGTGTCGTACCCAAGGGTTTTTTAAAATCAACGTATCCACGTATCGAACCCGTATCCCCAAATACATAGACTTTAATCAACATTTGAAAATCTTTTATCATAAATCACGTTAAAATCCGAATTGTAAAATTTAACGCTTTATTACAAATCTCAACTTTGATAATCTCATGTGAAATCTTTTGTTTGATACTTAAATCGACAAGAAGAAAACTTTTATCATAAATCACATTTGGCCTAATTGTAACATTTTTAATTTGTTGAGTCTCAATGTAATCTCATTCTTATGGCTTATGTATCAAACCCAGAACATCTAATATTGGGACTTTTCAAGCATAAACCAAATCAAAATAAGACTCGACTCAACAAAATATTTCATTCAATAAACATAGAGTTACGTATAAACTTTCATTCTAACTCACATTTCCTACAATCTCTCTTCACTCAACAAAGTCCCATTCTAGTCAGTTGTTATTAACAACTCAAATACAAGCTCACACTAATAATATTATTCCTAATATATTGTAAGTGCATCACAAAATATGTGAGTACTAACAAACTAAGAACATTTCCAACATTCCTCCCTTAATATGAACATAGGGCAAAGGAAACATTACATACAAACAAGAAACACACTTATGCGAAATGGGACAAACCACAATTTGAAACCAATATTGATGGACAAGAAGACATCACCAATCTAACAAGTGTAGTGGGAATGGCATCACTACAATTTTGTTGTGGAACTCGATCGAAAACGTCATTGTCCTAGAATAGTGATCAATGACACACTTGTTCACAATTAGATCAATCGATCCGGGCTTACGACCTATAAATTTTTAGTTTTTAGTGAGAGCAAACCATCATTGAACTCTTGAATGCAAGTGAAGCATGGGCCTCCACTTCTCTTCCATTTTGCTATTGCAAGTGTGGCATGGGCCTCCACTTTCTCAAATTTTGTGCCTCACTATATCTTAAGATAGATGAAACTAGGTCCTCACTATATCTTAAGATAGTGAAACTAGGTCCTCACTATATCTTCATGGGTGCAAGCCACCTCACTTTGAACTCACATTTTCAGCAATTGCAAGTGATCACTACCACTTGACCACAAAGAGTAGAATGATAACCGCTAAACTGATCACCACCCCTTGCATTAGTCTTTTTGGCACGTTTCGTTTTGCCACTATAGTAGTCTACAACTTCGAGTTAATGGTGAACTCAAAATTGTGGATGGGCATCCTTCCTCTGTTTCCTCCAACCTCCTACAAATTTCCACTCAATCAGCAATATGGATCTTGAAGCTCATCTCAACATCGGATTTATTTCATAATCTCATGCCCCCTACAATCTAACCCACTTATGGATGTCACACATTGAATAACCCCCAACAGAATGGAATGACACAATTGATCGGACGTAAGGTTCCTATTATCCAAAATACCCCCGGAGGCCATTTTGATAACTTATGATTGTTTTGGATTTCGCCAAGGTAAATTGATCAAAAATGGAGAAAATATTGTGTTGGGGACATTCCTTTCCCTCTTACCTAGCTCCTCAATTCTATACTTAGCCAAAAAATCAGAAAATTGGGTCTTTTTAGGTGTTGCGGATAAATCGGGCCTAGGAGTAACAGGCGGAACAAATCCCGTGTTCTTTGAGTTCTCCACATTCCTGCATTATTTGCAATAAAGAAGTTCGCAGTGTATTGTGAATAAATCAGCATTTTCAAGCATAGACAGAACAGTTCCGTTGGGGCGTCGGTTCTCGAATCGGCCGCACCGCCGACTAATGGAACAAGGGAACAAAGTGGGGGACGAGTCAATGTTACGGCGAATGCAGGGGTTGTGGACACCAATAGAATGGGTGGAACTTTGAATTTTGACACACTGAACTAATTTTGAAGTAATTTTGAATTTTGAATTTCGACACACTGGACTAAACCATTGTCACAATGACACTTTAGTTTTACAATATTGGCAATGCACACAAAGAATGAACTCTAGGTATAAGCCTAGTTTTATTCAAAATCCAATTGGTTCATCTTCATCTTGTGTTCGTCAAGAATGGACTTGACCTTGACGAACACAAGATGAATATGACACACATCCAATTGGTTTATTTAGACTGTGCTAAGAAGACATATAACATGAACAAAATAAAATAAAACAAATAACTTAATATGCCGCTTTAATAAAACATTGATAAGCATATGACATGAACAAAATAAAATAAAACAAACTAAAACTTACAAACATTACTAACATACACAATAACAAGCTCTATTAAACAAACTTCTTAAATAAAAACTATATCAAAAACTTTAGAATTAAAATTACGACCACCAAGTCTTATACTAGATAGGAAATGGCATGGATGGTCAAACGACATAGTCAAAACAGATCAGAATGGCTAAATGCATAATGTAGAGTCTGCAAGAAGATATGGAGGTGGCTCGGGTTGAAGACTGGACTGGCATAGCATGAGAAGATCAGCAGAGTTACAGTGAATGATCACTGATAGAAGTGTTGACGGTGGCCTCAGTGAATTAATACACACAGAATTACAACTAATTGACAGAATCTGCACACAAAGATAGGACAATCAGACACTGACAACAGAAAAGACATCAAGGAGATCAGGATTGATAGAAACATAATCTTCAATACACAATAAATGCTGAGGATGCATGATCAGCTGCATGGGTGATGATTAAGATGGAGACTCGATCATTCAAACCTCTGAGGCACATGGGAGCTGGAACAGGCCACAAGTTGAACAGCAGGAACATGGATTAAAACAATGTTAACAGGTTCATACATAACAGTGGCACAATGAAAAAAATGGCAGAAGATTGAGGCATATGAAGATCTGACAGTTGTCAGAACCTTGCAGAAGATGCACATGTCAGGATTGTATGAGACTGCGCAGAGAAGAAGAGAGCACGGAGAGGGATGGTGGAATGCATCTGCTGTACAAGTTTGATCAATAAAACCGAGGATAATTGTTAAATACATGCTGGCATAAATAGATCCATGCAGACTCATGTTCATAGATCTGTGTACAAGCAAGAAGATACAAATGCAAAGCTGCACACTTGTACAATACCTTAAACTGTGTTAAATTACCTTATCTTCTATGAATCTATCTTAATGACTACTAAATAATGCTAAATGCTTCTCAAATAGTGCATTCCATATGCAGGCAACCAAGAATATATCAATGAAATTGCCCTCATTCAACACTCATGACCACATATCTGCTCTAATACCAAAATTAGAGAAGGGCTCAACTCAGCAAGATATTTTAATCAATAAACATAAAGTTACATATAGCCTTGTACCACTCTAATTTACCTTTTCTACAATTTCTCTCAAATCCCCATCTTCACTCAACTAAGTCCTATTCTAGTAAGTTATTATTAACTCGCATGAATATAACTTATAAGCTCACACTAATAATATCATTCCTAATATCACTCTAAGTACATCACATAATATGTGAGTACTAAGTTACTAACGAAATAAAAATATTAACGACACCATATTTTAATAAAATTATTTAAGCAAACAATACCAGTAATTGTTTTTAATGTCCTATGAGCCTTATAATAACACCTTTCTAAGAAACCTATCAAATAATGTGTATTGTGGAATATGTTATCGGGAAAACGACTTAGATAATGGGTGGAGTGCGCCAACCCTTCATTCCCTTCAGAAACTTCCTTAAAAATCGCTAAACAAATACACGCGTGTCAAAAATAGTTACCTTATAGGAAGGCTCAAGCTTGTCTTTGTACTTTGAGCTTAATAATTCATCGCTTATTGAAAGCGCACATTCGCTACTTCTTCTGTAGCAAACTGAAGACAGAAGACAACAATTATGAATGAAAATCACTAGTAGAAACAAGTGGTCTATTATCACATTACACAATCTGAGATTCAAAACCAACGGAGTTTTAAAAATAAAAATAAATGATTCGTAGTACCTGCAAGACAATATGTGGGTAAAATGTTTGACCCTTACGAATAGGTGGGTCCAAAGATATGACAACAAATGTATGGGGTTGATTTGACTACAAGGAAAACAAAAAGGCATATTAGAATCAATGACCTGCACAAATAATCGTTAAAGTAAATATTAATACAAACACCCCTTTAAATGAACCCGTAACACAATTCTGGTTCTGCAATGTTCGTACCTTTGGTAAAAGGAAAAGACGGAGAATACTACTGTATTGAATCTTAAAATCGTTAGCTTGACCTTGAAGTCGCAAGAATGACATATGCAGATCAACAATGTAGCGACCTCTGCCAGCATAGAAATAGAAAACAATAGCAAAATTAGCAGGCCCTCCCACTGCAACTCTTCCAAATAAAAATGTAATAAAATTAAGTTAAGTTCTTAAGAGTGAACCAGATACATTTGGGAACTGCTTATCAATAACAATAATGACACAAGAAGAAAACCGGTCAAAATAGCAGGACCTTGGAGTGAGTATTGCAACATCCTCAAATGATGCAATTGGTTCTTCACCTGAAGTTCCAACATCAGCCATTGACATAATTTTCTCACGAAATATCTGAAGAGAACGAAGAGCGAAGATTAAAAACTTCACTTCCACAGACATGAAAGGTATTTGTAAGAGTAATACATAAGATATCTATCCATGAACCAATACTAGCAAAGTTCTAAAGCCTCACTTGTGCTGGAGGTCGGGTTTCATCTCCAGTAAAAGTTGTATTTGTAGTTGGAATGTGGAAACTCATTTCCATTAAAGAATCTTTCTGCAAGCACAATAAATGTCAAATACTAAAAAAAGTGTCAGCAAAAATAGAGCAGGGCACCAAACTTAAGATCGGATATCGAATTTAAGACAACATAACAATCTAAAAGCACCTACTAAAATGTTAGTATTAATCAATTACTAAACAAACACACAATGTTGCCAATATATCAATAAAACTTACAACAAATTTTCAGCATTTCATTCAGTATTGCATGTGTTAAAAACCCAGGCAACTGCAGGTATTCAACAAATCCATTCTACACATCAATAGAATGCTCAAAGTAGCCAGCTAAGAAATAGAATGTTTAAAGAAGTGATCCCAAGTTTTCTGTTACTCTTAATCTTCATCCAAATTGCAAGTGCTCCATAATTAAAATATTATGTTTGCATCACATAAATTGACATGATAATCATATTTCTTGTCTTACCCAAATTGACAGGAGTATAATGGTTATTAGAATCAAACATTTGAACTTCTAAATTTAGAGGAAGTTATCCACAGATTAAAGTACAGAAACAAATTATCAACTCCCTAGCAACATCAAGCTCCAAATTGTATCTGTGGCACAAAGATTTGACAGCAAATATCAACACTAGCATAGATATCTTAAATAAATTTATCTAAAAGACACCGAGAGATATCAATCTTGAGGTGCCTATCTAACTTGTGTGAGAATTCCAATATAGGCACCTCGAGATTGATATCTCTTGGTGTCTTTTAGATAGATGTATTTAAGATATCTATGCTAGTTTAAATATTTATTTTAATTTTTAATGTTTGTTATGAACTAAATATATTGTGTAAACCATCATTTAAAAATGAAGAAAATATAAAATACATTTATTTTTAAATATAATTATTTATTTAATTAATTAATTTGAATATTTGTTTTTATTTAATGTTTGTTATGAACTAAATATATTTTGTATTTATTTTTAAATATAGAATTGTATTTATTAAATTTTAATTACAAATATAAAACATTTATTTATATGTTTTATTTATAAAACACATCTAAAAGTAAAAATTAAAATAAAACTAACATAAAATAAAAATACATCTGTAAAAACTAAAATAAAACTAATCTAAAAGTAAAAATACATTTAAAAGTAAAAACTAAAATAAAACTAACCTAAAAGTAAAAATACATTTAAAAACTAAAAATAATATAGATTCACACTTATTCACACTTATTATTTATTTGGCACTAATTATCTTCCACTAAAAATAAATATAATTATTTACATGTAAAAGTAAAAATACATTTAAAAGTAAAAACTAAAAACTAAAAACAATATAGATCAATATAATAATATTATAGTTACTTCAGTAATTATCTTCCAATAAAAATTAATATCCCCGCACTAATTATCTTGAATTTACTTCCGCAGTAATATCCCCGCACAGTTATTTACCAATTCACACTTGTTATCTTTCACACTTTTAAAATAACTTACATTTCCATGTATAAATACATAATCATATATTTATTTTATTTATTAAACATTGAGTTGGCATTAAAAATATATAATTTAACCTATTTATTAAAGTGGGTATTATAAAATAAATTATTTTAACCATTAAATATTAGTCGGCAAATAAAAATAAATTCAATCAACACACACCATTACACTCCTTACCTGCCATTGTAGGAACACCTCTCGGTGTAATGACAGAAAATTCCAAGGTAAATGACAACCCAAAGAAGTTATTGGTAGAACAAATCTATCGCCCACTTTAAAAATATTCCATCAAAGTAAAGACAGGAAGAGATTCCCTGGAAGCTTCTATTCCTAGAAGTTAACATGAAGGATCAAATACAAAAGTAACTTGACTACACCTCACTCTCACTCAAACATGCAAGCATACCATCGTAAGAAAAATGAAAACCTGTTCAACCAACACCTTTATGGGAAGGGCCAGCCTTCTCTCAAGGTGCAGCAATTTCTACTAATGGATCTTATCCTCTTTGCAGAACACAGCAAAGTGCATCCCAATCCACAGAAGAATGGAGACACCTAAGTTCCTAACAAATACAAGTAATAAATTTCTGACCCGAAAAAATCTTAAAACAGAATTAGAATAGAATATTCTTATTTAAAACCAAAGCAGACCATATAGGGTCTCTGCGATGGATAACAGAAAGTTACAATAAAATTGACACAAATGATTCTCCCAGCAAATTACCTCAAGGCTGTCACCACATGCCATATGATGAAATTATGAATCCATATGAATTTATTTATGATTCATGAGTATTAAATTTTTAATAAGTATGCATTTTTCTTTAAATTTATATATATATATATATATATATATATATATATATTTTTAATTTCTAAAAATATATATTGTACCAACATAACCACGGCGTATCGTACCTAGGGGTTTGAAAAAAATTGCCGTTTCAGCGTAATGTACCCATATCCTGACAATCTAGGATATTGATTCTTCATGAAAATCCACCAATTCATTTCGTCTTCTTGAACATACTGTACATTATAAATTTGAAGCCTCGTGTTTCATTTCCTCTTCTTGACATGGCGACTCTCCAGCTAAGTCACCAGGTTCAAGTTCATGTTTGTCAAGGATAAAGTTTGGTTCAAGCTCACCACTGGATAGAACAACTTTAAGTTCAAAAATAAAGTTGTTCAAACATACTAGAACTTTTTATCATTTTAAACTTCTAAAAAAATGCATAATATGTCAGAGGCAAGAGAGGAGAGAGCTTTACATCGTCTGCTTTCAGTCAATATACATATATAAACACATATTTATGAAATAATGCAAAAGCATGTCAAAAACTTCCCATGTAAAATAATGGATAAAATTCGAGTTCATGTTCAACCAGGGTAAACTTTGGCAAAGCTCAAACTTTTTCCATGAAATTCGGTATACCTTGTGACATAGCACTCCAATATTTTATCCATACATAGCAACTCACAAATAACCACACTTACAAACCAGAACCTTTGCAAATTTTCAAAAGAAAAAGAAAAGGTAGTGTTATATCAACTCCAAACTTCTCAACTTTGTGTACAAGGGAACAACTAAAATTGGACAAAAATCCAGTAAGAAGCTACAAAACATATTGAGCAGGTGTAGAAGAAAGCATGCATCCACAAGAACAATATATTTGACATGGAGAAAACTTCCACAGAAAAATCTACAACACTTTTATTCCTTCTGAAAACTTTATCACAGAGTTACAGAGATATTTGACTGTGATTCCTCATTTACAGAACTCTTTTATTCTTCCAGAAACTTTATCACAGAGTTACTGATATATTTGACTGTGACTCCTCACTTACAAAAATGTTACACTAATCTCCTTTAACTTCCAACTACTCTCTTCCCTCCTTTGAATAAGCCCTTGAGGATTATTGCATATTGATTTTTCTCCACTTACTTGGACTTTTGACGTAAAAGAAATCATTTTTGTCAGCCACCAAAACCTTATCAGACTTTGTCGTTGTGGTACTAATGAAACAACCCAACTGGTACCTTCTGTTACTTCAATTTTTGTGACTCACAAATATTCATAACATGGCTAAAAACTGAATGATAAACCTAGTTGGTTTTATAGACCTCTAGCTCAATTTCACTTATGTTACCAGGCAATTTCAACTATGTTACCAAGTACCTGTACCTGGGGGTGGCCCCGAACAGCATATTTTGGATACCAGTCCAGTGGGTACGGCCTGGGTACTACCCAGCAGAACCAAGTAAGTCCAGGTTTGTCATATATGGACTCAAAAAAAGAACAAAAAATCATTAGAGAACTTAAAAGACAATCGCACTCTCTTTAAACAACAACACATTTACCTCCAATGCATACTTTGCCTCTCATTACAAATGCTCTCTCATCTTCATATTTTCAATTGTTTAGGGCTGAAACTCCAACTTTTAATTAATCTTTAAACAAAGAGGATTGTGTTGATCTAATGAATGGTGTTGATGCTTTCAATGAAGACATTGAAGAGCAACATGGTTATCTTAAATGCGTCTATCTCAAAAACACCTGAGAGATATCAATCTCAAGGTTGTTATCTTATATCTTTAACATACCACAATTATTAATAATTGCATTGCCTCTATTTTTCTTTTTCCTATAACTTGAAATATATGTTACCATTTTAATACATTGTAATTAACAAAACCTAAACATTTTTATTAATAAAAGTTGCATCCATATGGGACCTAATACATTAAATTTGCTCTCTTAAAATTTCATAATATATTAAAAATACCTTTACACTAATTTAACTAAGAAAACATAATTTAACTAAGAAAACATAAACATTTTTATTACTAAAAGTTGCATCCATATGGGACCTAATGAATTAAAATTGCTCTCACTAAAATTTCATAGTATACAAAAACAATTACAATATTTTTTAAATTAGAAGAACACGCAAGTAAAAAAATAATATTTAACATTGGGAATACATTGTTGTAAAAATAGAATGCTTTTCTTTACAATTGAAGAAACATAAAATATCCTATTATAGCATAGATATCTCTAATTCTGAAATATCTCAATTCTATTCTGAGAAATATCTCCATGTTATCTAACAGAATAAAGAAAAGCATCTCTCGGCATAATATTTGAATATCTATTTGATTAATCTACTTCTAAAATATTCATTTAAATAGTGAAATCCAATATATCTAACATATACATCTGATATAAAAGACTTGAGGCTTTTAGTTTTTATTTTATGGTAATAAGAAATTTAAAAATATAGTTTTTGTTCTCAACTCTTTACTATCTCTATGTTATCTAATAAAATAAAGACAATCACCTCTCGGCATGGTATTCGAATATGTATTCAATTAATCTACTTGTTAAATATTCATTTAAATGGTGACATCCAATATATAACCTATTCATCTAATCTCAAAGACTTGGGGTTTATATTTTATGGTAATGAGAAATTAATAAAATGGTTTTTGTTCTTACCTCTTGTTTCTTTAGAACAACTTATTTTTTCCACAGATGACTTTTCACTTATTTTTGCTTTTCCTTTTCTTATTGTATTTATTTGATTTCATTTGTTATTTATATTCAGCTGATTCTATTTCATGTAGCCTTTTTTTTGTTATGTTGGCCATTAAAAGGGAACCACTCACGACATTACAGCTTTCTACCACCCCCAGATGTCATTGGCAGGACACCTCTTGATGTAATGAATATTCTGACTTATCTTGATTTTTGTGCATACATTATAACATTTGCACCATGTACGTGTTCCATGCTCAACCACTAAATATCATGACATTTTAATTTAGCATTGAATTAACAATACGTTACATGGTTATTCAACTCATTTTGTTTACTCTACATATTATATGGTTAATTTCACTTATCTGGCAATATTTTATATATTTTTTGTATCATTGTATCTAAAAGCATGCCTGGAGCCAAAACAATCACCTTACAGACATACCGAAACCCCATATCCGTACCAATACCAAGATTGGCTACTTAGATTTTTGCTTGATTTCCAACGAGTGGTGTCCCTTTGAAAGATCTTCAAACCTGGCACGTCTCTTCATTGACTCATCAGTAAATTCTATTAGGAGAACATTGATTTGGGAGTTGATTTTGACGAATTTTCAAGAAGTAAGAAGCATGAAAAAAGTTCATGCAAGAAGGTTTCCAAGAAGAAAATCAGTTTCAAGGCCAATGCTTTCCAAGAATTCTCTTATTTCCACAATCAATTTTTTGGTCGTAAAATGTTTTATACAAGTAAAAAGATAATTGCTTGGTCCTTCAAGAAGTCCACTGCAAGCATTGCATCATTAATGAATAAACTATTAGAAGCAGTGGTCTATGAAACATAAATACAAAGAGATATACTATTTTTACTACTAAAATCCAAATGTGCTTTACTAGCTGCTCAAAAGATAAACAGCTGTGCTTGAAATGCATCAGTTCTATTATCAGTATATGGTCTCGTCTTATCAAATTTCAGCAGGAAAACTATACCTAGAGTGCCATATAGTAACAGAGGTAATGAAGAAATGCCTCCATACAGCCATGCATCAAAGGTTGCATGTGCTTGCATGAGGTTGCATTAGCTTGCATGTCTCAGAACTGATCTGGGTTGAGGTTTTGGAGAGTTATGATCTTTCTCTTAAGACTATTGGCTTATCAAAATCCAAAGGAAACAATCAAAAAAGAAATGGGGAAACCCCAACAAACTGTTACTAGCAATATATCTCGATCTAGGAAACAGGAAGTGAAGATGGCTATAATGCCTCGGGACAGCAAACGGACAGTTCTATTCTAGAGTTAGGCATGGAGCAATGAAAAAAACATTCATCAAGGCCACGAGAAGCATGGTATGTCACGTTTTGGAAATGCAAATCTCTGTGGAGGATCTGTATTAGTGGGCAAGAAAGAACTGTAAAACGCATGGTGACTATGATATTAAATTTTGTCCCAAAGGTTACTTCTAGTTACCTCTGCAAATGACGTGGATAGTGAGCAAATTTTTCAGGGATGTCCATGTTTTTACATGATGCAGGGTGTGATGTCCCTTAATTGGGAAAGCTAGAAAATTCTGGAAAATCCCAAAACCCTTGCCGCTGGAAATATTGTAAGACCCTTAATTTCTGAATTTCTAAACAAAACAATTTATGGCAGCAACCCAGAATTTTATTTTATTTTATTTGCAAACAGCCATGTACAATTTAGAGAATTTTTCCACACTGAAACCCTAGCTGAATTTACAATTTATTTTTTTAGAAATAGAAGTCCTTGCCAATTAACTGAAGACCACACAAAACCCAACCCAAAAGATTCCTGGGATGTCAGATGGCAAACAGCTGAAATTCCCAAGGGTGGCATCCAAGATAGAAAAGGCTGGAAATGATGACGTCAACCCTAGAATGCCCCCAAAATGTGACATCAACCTTCAAAAAGTGATGCCCTAGCTGAGATCTGTAAATCTGATGATGCCCTAGCTGAAATCTGTAAATCTAATGATGCCCTAGCTAAAATTTGTAAATCTGATGATGCCCTAGCTGAAATCTATAAATCTCTGACTGGATGCACAAATGCAACTCCTGGATGGAGTCACCACTAAAGATTGGAGGGTTTTCGTCCCCAAATCTGATTGCAATGGAGGGTTTTCATCCTCAAAAGCAGAAGTTGAAGCAGCAGCTCAAACTCTCAATGTAAAAATAGATAATGGCAAAAAGATCCTTCCAAATGACCCCCAACACCTTTTTATAAGTTCACTTGACACTTTTCCCAAGGAAAAGCCCCAAAAGTAACTTTCCATCTTCTAATTTGATATTGACTTGTTTAATTTGGAAAGTCGCCTTTATTTTTAATTATAATAATAAAGTAATATTAAGTTGTCACTTTTTAATAAAAATAAGTTACTTAAC
Organism: Taxus wallichiana var. yunnanensis; assembly: GCA_018340775.1. Lineage (NCBI taxonomy): Eukaryota > Viridiplantae > Streptophyta > Pinopsida > Cupressales > Taxaceae > Taxus > Taxus wallichiana. The sequence goes on from CM031235.1 coordinate 226,169,403, forward strand.
GACTTAAAAATATTAACTTTATTATTTCTATTTTATTTTGAAAAATGGGTCATGATGATCCGCCCTTCCCAAAAATTGCTTGGTAAAGACTGAAAAGTCTGGATCCTCCCTTGGATTATGAAACAGAATGGCGATGGGCAAGATTGTTTCCAACTGATCCCATGGCTGAAATCCTTCACAAATAGCATAGTGTAAGGAAAGTTCCTCAAATCCTGCAAACCTGAAGCTGTATTTGGCTGCTAACAGCAGTCCAAAGTCTGAAATTTTGCAAATCAGCAGTGTGAAAATGATATAACAGCAGCAATGCTGAAAATTATTTGCATAAATCATTGCTATCAACAATTCAGAGGCTGGAAATAGACAATCAATGACTGGAAATCTTCTCACAGCAGTAATAATCAGCATATCTCTGTTGAGACCCTGAAAAATCAGCAACCCTGTGACTGAAAACACTTGTAGGGCTGTAAATCTGTGATGACAGCAGTCCTAAGGCTGGAAAGTCTGATAATGGCAGCCCCTGGAGTGCATAAATGTAAATGGAGGAAACAGATGTGGGAGAAAGAAAATCAAAAAGATGATTGAGACCTCCAAGGAGGTCTTAGTTCAGAAAAGGAATTTTTGGCTGACAAGGAGCCTGTCTGGAGAAAATCGAGATCAGCAAGAAAATGAAGCAAAAGTAAAGGAAAAAGACAAAAAAATGCTGAAAATCCAGAAAAAATTAAAAGCAGGAAAATCAAAGATAAAGCAGAAATGCTGTTTACTGGTGAAAAGAAACCCGGATATTGTGCAAGGAAAAAGAGGAAGAGTCCACAAGCAAGTTAAAAGACAGAATGATGCTTTTGTAAAAATAGCACATGAATCCCAACCACTGTTGGAGAAGTGTTCATTCGGAAAGAAACAAGAGCCTACATGGAATACTCAAAGAGTGCAAGGAGAGCAAATTTCAGTGTCTCCATTATCTTCTGAGGCTTGTTAGTTTAGAAGCTATCGAATACCAACTATAGACCTGGCCTCCCTATTGTATTTTCTATGATCTGTTGCATGTCTTCTGGCAGTTCTTTGTTACAATCTTTGCTTGTATGTTGGGAATTTTATTCCTTTTTTGATTAATTTACTAAACCTTACCAGAAAAAAATCATAGTTACCAGGAGACGGGTACGGGTACTGGTACTGGTATGAGGAGATGGGGATGGGCATGCCATTTTCAGAAAAATAGGAGACAGGTACTGGGAGACGGCAAAACAATTTATATGTAAATTTTAGAGAAAAATAATATACAACCTAAGAAAACTAGTATTACCTTTTTTAAATTAAAATATTAGATGTTGACAAAGGATAAAAGTAATTATATTGATATTTATCTTAAGGTCACGAGTACAAAATATTTATTTTTTAGAAAACACTTCAATGCAAGTCTTTGAGACAAGTACCATTAAGTACCAGTCTCCGAGACAGGTACCAGCCTCCGAGATGCTTTTTTGGGTAGGAGACAAGTCTCCATGCAACTCTGAAAAAAATAAAAGTAATGAACACGCACAAGACTACCTTAGCAATATCAAACTCAACATTGCCCCTGTTTAAAACATATGATTGACAGAAAAAAGTAATGTAAATGGCCACCCAAAGAAACTGGTATAATTAGTAGTTACCCACACTGAAGTCACTATCATAGAGTATGTACTGCAAAGAGGACTATTGGATACTTGAACTTCAAATTTAAGGATGAAAATATATATATTTATATTTATACACATAATACATAGGAAAAATTAAAAATATTCACGGATAAGCACTGGTTTTCATAAAAGGGAGAAAGTTACAGAAGGGCTATGTTTCCAGTACAGTAAATATTTGGCAAGATTTTGGAGATGGCGGGGGCATCAGGCCGGAAGCAGAGAATTTTACAAATGTATATATATGAATGTTATAGATATATAGATGTATATATGGATTTTAATTTTTTAAATGGTGAGGAACATCTTGTAGAGGCCTCTGTGACTGGTTCTTTCTTTCCCTGAATAAATGAAAAATACCAATAGCATATCCTGCTGGCAACTCCAAAGCATCCCTGAGGAGACTTTTCTGCCCCTGCAAACTTTTGACTTTATTACATTTTACCATGGCAGAGCCAGTAAGTCAGCAGATTTTCACACAATTGCTGCGGATGACCTTGGAAGATCATGACTTGGTAATAAGTGATATTAAGGAATGTTGCAAAGGTAGTCCTTAATCTCTCTGAACTCCCAATTAATTTGATGTCCATATTTCAATTGGACGAAACTTGGGCCAAAGCTTTTCCTTGAAGGTGTAATTGTGAGATGAAGCAATTGTTAAATATCCATCTTAATGCATGTTTTATCTATTACACTTTGCACTTTCAGAAGAGGAAATTTCGGAATTATGGATATGTAGTTCTACTCCTGTTTTGACCCCAAGCTTCTGTTCGTAATGTTCTGGATCAGATCTGTAAGAGACATTAAAAATTCATTAAATTTTACCTCAGTAAAATATCCACTTTCATTTCAACTGGTGAATGTTGCATGGGTTGTCTGTGTTTATATTATTTGACAGTTAATGAGGAATTTTATCAATCTCTTCATGTGGTTGGATGTTAGGCTGTTAGCATAACCCTCACTAAGATTTGTAGATTCGCTTCAAAGAAGCCTCTTTTCAGTGTCTATAAGTTCAAAGCAACGTTACAGTGCCCTTATTAATGGTTTACTACATTCACACATATCTGCAAACAGCCCCAAAATCATCATAGCCGAATTCGTTGGATCTAAACAAGGGAATAAAGCTTCTCAAAATCAACTTTGTGGAGAATGAAGAGACACCCCTAAAGACACGATGGATAGAAACTCAGAAGTGAAGACATCCTGAAGAAATGGCAACGAAGCTCACATGCCAATAGCATGCAAGGCTTCAGAAAACAAGGAGAGTAATGCAAACATCAATAACAAGGTATATAATTCTTCAGCACCCAAAGATTATAGCATGCAGTACATCCCACTAGCATTTGACCTTCTTTTAGATATGTCAAAGATAAAAACCAGCATTACATGGGGATGCATCCCGGAGGTTTTCATCACGTCCCGGACGTCCGGGACGTCTCGGGGACTTGGGGACGGGGACGGGACGTTTCCCTGCCGTCCCCATTTTCCAAAAAATAAGGGGGACGTCCCTGAAAACTAGGAACGCACCCGGGACGTCCCGGGTGCAAAAACTGTTTGGGGACTTCATTGGGGACGTCGTGACATCCCGGGGACGTCACGACGTCCCCAACGTCTTTCACGCTGCGCCAAAGCTAAAACAACTTTTATTTTATCATTTTTATGTTTTTTAAAATATTTTTTTAAACTTTTAATGCTTTCTAATTAAAACTAACATGACCTAACCCTAAAAGCAACAAAAAAACTTATAAAAAGAGCATTTCATACTCATTCTAATCACACCAAGCAAGAGCAAAAAAGAGGAGCAAGAGTAAAAAAAGAGAAGGCAAGAGCAAAGAGCAAGGAGCAAGGTGCAAAGAGCAAGAGCAAGAGCAAGAGGTATGTACATACATTACTAATTTACTACCATTCTTTGTTTTGTTTTTTTAATTTCCAAATGCAAAGTTGAAAGTGAAGGCATTGCATTTGCTTGTATTTTTTTTCCTATTTGGATTAGCAAGTGATGGAATGAGATAAAGCATAAAGGGAGGGCATTTTTATTGTTTGTTTTTTTAATTTTTAAATGTATTCATCGCTGTTTTTTTTTTTTTTTAAATGTATTCATCGCTGTTTTTTTTAATTTTTAAATGTATTCAAAAATTGTATTCATTGTTTTATTGTATTGTATAGTTATATTGTTTTGTATTTTAATTATTGCAGCTTCAAAATGAGTTCCGATAGTGATTATCAAGCTGAATATGAGGTTGAAATGGGTGTGCAAGGAGAAGGAACACAATCAGAAACACCTAATACTGCTACTAGTTCACAAGGGAGTGTGGACAAGTTCAGTTGCCCCTCCGAAATGTTGAAAAAGTATGCTAGGGGGCCTTTTGATAAGAAAAAACCTTTGAAACAATTTGGTCAAATTATGCAGGGTCCTAGATCAAACATTTCAGGGGGCACTAAAATATGGAAATGCAACATTTGCTCATTATCTTGGTCAGGCAGCATTACTAGGTTGAATGCACATTTATTGCACATTGCGGGAAAGGTGTAGGCATGTGTGGACAGCTATCACTTGAAGAGAGGGCAGAAATGGTGAGGTTGTATAATGGAGATATGGTGGAAAAGGTTCCAGAAGTTCGTGGCCGTCATGTTAGTGGCACTGGCACCCCTTCTAGTTCTGTGAGAATTAATACTGGTAGTGTTACAGGTGCATCTTATGAGGTGTCTGAATTGGATGCTTTTGGTAGTAGTAGGGGGAAGAGGAAGGTTGTGGCCTCCAATCCAGTTGTTGAAATGTATGATACAAAGGCTAGAGAAGAGGCTGATGATGCCATTGGAAAATTCTTTTTTGCTACTGGCATTCCATTTCATGTTGCTCGCTCTCCTTATTTCAAGGAGGTTGTGGCTAAGATAGCCAAAGCAGGTGTGAGTTATGTGCCCCCAGGAGACACGAAGTTGAGAACCACAATCTTGGATAAGAACTATTCCAAGGTTAATTTACTGATGGAGGAAATGAGGTGCACATGGGTCTCTCACGGTTGCAGCATCATCATGGATGGGTGGACAAATATCAGACACCACCCACTCATAAATATCATTGTTTCATGCAGAGAGGGTCCTTACTTTTTGAGGGCAGTTGATTGTTCAGGAGAAGAAGGATGCAGAGTTCCAATTCACCATTTTGCGAGATGCTATTGAGGTTGGCCCTGCCAACGTTGTGCAGGTTATTACAGATGCAACGCATATGTGTGCAGGGCAGCAGGTAAGCTTGTCGAGGCTCATTACCGACATATATATTGGACCCCATGTTGTGTGCATGCCATGAACAATGCACTAAAAGATATTGGAAAAATTGATTGGGTCAAAAATGTAGTGGCTGATGCTAGAGATGTGCAAATGTTCATCTACAACCACCATACGTCATGACATCGAGTGGTATAGGTGGGATGGGTCAAAGACAAAGCAGGGGAAGAAGGTGAAAGCAATTGTGGTGAATGAAACATTTTGGATAGATGTGAGATATATCACATCCATAATATCTCCAATTTTCAGTGTGATAAAATATGGGGATTCTGAGAGCCCTAGCCTTGGTGAGATATACAAATGTATTGATAGTATGCTTGGCCAAATGAAGACTGTTGTTCAAGCACGGGACCCCACCTTGGAGTTCTACCATCACCATATTCAACCTATCATTGAGCGGAGATGGGAGAAGTTGAACACTCCTTTACACATGGTTGCATATGCACTAAATCCGAAGTGGTATGTTGAGAGGCCTGGCAGAGTTCTCCCAGTAGATGATGAGGAGGTGAGGAAGGGTTTCTTGAAAGCCCTAAAAAAAATGTATAATGCAGAGGATGCTTCACAAGTCAGAACTGATTGGCTCAAGTTCGCTTATCTGGATGGCTACAAAAAATCATCAAAGATAGACAGACCACATTGGCACAAGAGAGTCCAGTTAGTTGGTGGCGATTGTATGGACATGCAGGATTGCTACATACACTTGCTATTCGTCTTCTTTCTCAGGTTTCTAGTTCCTCTGCTTCTGAGAGGAATTGGTCAACATATGGGTGGATCCACTCTCTTAAGAGGAACAGACTTACCTCTAAGAGAGTAGAGAAACTTGTTGTACATAGTGCCTTGCGTCTCGTGGATCGCAAGACACCTACGTACAAAGAGAGCCCAGATTGCGGTGGGATGTGGATCCTGAGGATGCAAGGCAGAGTTGATGAAGATCAGGAGCAGCGAGGACTGGTTGATATCTCCTTTGCAGATGCAGATGACATTGATACAGATACTCCTAGTGAGGAGGAGCGGTTTGCAACTGTTCCTTCGGAGGGCTCTGATAGTGATTTTTGAGTTGTACTTGTCACTTGTCATTTTGGTTATGTAATGTCATTTTGGTTATGAGACATGACATAATATTTCATAGCATATGTAATGTGGGTGTAGTTGTACTCTTCTCATGTTGATTATTGAAGAGTAAGACTAAGACTTGTTTTAAATTTTCAGCTTTACTATTTACTATTTAGTCTTTCATTGTCATGTTGAAGTTTTGAACATTGAATATAATATATATAGCTGTAGCATTTTGGGCCTTGGCTTATGTGATGAATAATTGGATTAATCATTAGTGGTTTCAATCTTCAAACTTTCAATTTTAAGTCTTAGGTTATTGAATTATTCATGTTATATTTGTAAAATTAATAAATTATATATATTTTTTATTAGCCGTCCCCCGCCATCCCGAAATTTTCAAAAAAATTGCCATCCCGAGTCTTAGGTAACTATGATAAAAAGTTTTCCAACATAAATGCAGACACAATAAGTCAGGCAGAAATAGTCCTATAAAAGTTTACTAAAATTGATCACAAACAGTTTCCTTTGTGATAGAATTACTATAAGTGTGTATAGGTATTTCAGTATGACGAAATATTTTCCCCATGATGCAATTACCTAAGTTTTTTTATTTTTTTCAAAAGAAGTGCTATAACATTTAACTATTTGTTTGTATGCATAGCAAAAGCACCTGGATGTATCAAATTCAATGTCAATCCTCTACTCGGTTGATGTTAGCATCATTAAATTTGGGAAAATAATGGTGTATAGCCTATACAAATATATGCAGAAATTTTTAGCAATTGCCACTAAATATTAATTTAACCTAGCAAAAATCAGGAAAGTTAAGAATGGAAACTCTCGCGTTCTCTGCAAGACATTTGACTTTTGGCAAGCACTTACTACAGTGCTTCTTTAAAAACAGACTTGAATCTAATTCATTGTGTTTGACAAATCATGCTTACCTCATTGGCTCCAGTAGTATCATCCACATGGAATTCAAGGACAACATCATTCTTTCCTTGAAGCTGCGTTTGCGACACATCTGCCAAGGATACTTCAAAGGCTTGCTGCAAGCCTACTATAAATGATAGCATATTACCTGCAAAATATCAGGCAAAAGAAGTCAAATACAGAACATAGCTTCAGTATGATAGCATTATTACCTGTAAAATAACAGGCAAAAGAAGTGAAATACAGAACATGGCTTCAGTCTATGATGTAAGAGTCTTAAATCCTACAAACTCTAATTGCATATAAATATAACCATACTCATGAAATTACTTATAAAGTGTTAGGTGACATGACAAACAAAATGAAACATTCTTATGATGGTATGTAGTTTACCCGCACACCAATTCAGACAAATTTCACTAGTTATTGTCATATAACAAGCATGATCGCATTCTATAATGGAATAATCTTCACCCAAAAGGGGATTATATCTTCACTCAATTAAGTGCTTGATATATACTGTTTTCACTTTTGTCACAATCAACCATGTCTATAGGTCTCGTTATTTTTTTCTACCTTATGATGAACACGAGGTTTGTCTTCAGAAAAAGTGAATGAACCAAGCAATTAAGCCTGCTTGTACTAGGTAGATGCATATGGCATGACTTTCCCTCGTAGATGCATCACAGTGGGCTTGGCTTTTATTTTCTTCATCAAAAATAAAACACATGCACATAATTAATGTCAACATGAAAAGAGCTAAAAAATTCCAAAGAAAGAAATGGAAAAGAAGAGAAAAATTAGAATGAGTGAATATAAGGTTATGGTACAGCAGCTACTAGGGATAAAAATAGTACACTAGCCTTTCATGTGAAACTACAACACAGGTGAACAGCATTATTCAGGATAATGACTTGAGAGAAGGGCATGAAGAAATTCACGGTAAAAATTAGAATGAGTGAATATAAGGTTATGGTACAGCAGCTACTAGGGATAAAAATAGTACACTAGCCTTTCATGTGAAACTACAACACAGGTGATCCGCATTATTCAGGATAATGACTTGAGAGAAGGGCATGAAGAAATTCACAGTTCTCTGCTTTAAAAGGTAGCAAATTGTGAACATCAGAAAGTAAATATTACAACCTAATACAATTTGTCTATTGACTATAAATTTATGAAAGGTGTACAATGTACATTAATAACTTCTTATTCAAAGGTTCCTAAAACATTCATGGTGGACACTGAGAAGACTACTTCTGGAAAATTAAAACTAATAACATGTTTTGGGAATGCCACAAACAGGCACTAACACTGTTGGTCTTCAAAAGCTCAGCATGACATTTAAATGGTTTGAAAGTATAGCAAGATCACTAAAAGTCAAAGAGCACAGAAAGTCGTACCTAGTCAAAAAGATTAAACTGTAATATATATTTGGAGAGCAGACTTCCATAGATTATTATATGTTTGGAAGTTGAGAAATGCAGAAGTACATAATTGTACATCTAAATCATGTTTCAACACAAAAAGCTTCTACTTCAATAAGAGCATCATACACAATTACAATGTGACCCAAGATTTATCCATAAGAATAAAAATACAAACCATCTAAATTGACCTCTCCCCAATTTCGTCCACTTAGAGATAGATGTTTCTCCTCTGGTGTTATTCCCATCGTACTCTTCATGTAATTCGTCAAGTTGCTGACATCCTGTAAGTGAACAAACAAAAGCATGAAATATATTAATAATTTAATCACATTTCAATTAGCTCAAAACAAACAAACTACATCCAAATGCATAATTCTCATTCACGCAAATTTTGTTTTCTCGCGAGAAGATATACATTTAGATAGCAGCAAACTCTGACTGTAATCATGTTAACTTTCAGGGCAATGCATTATCATTAGCAAGAATCAATTCAGAGAGCAAGTTACAGGGGAAAATGTGTATGATATTTTTTATTAATGTTTTGGATCACATTCCGGGATCCATCCTCTTCTTGATGATTGATTCCTGAGTGATCAGAATCGTCAATCACAAACAACACAGTATTTTCCAGAAATAGCTCTCTGATTCTTATGGGCTGTGGAAACACTAAACCTCTCAAAAAACCAATATTACAATGGCCACATTATTTAGAAAGATAAAGCATATTTTCCAAGTTCAGGGTTCCCTGAATAAGTCCAGTTAATGATACAGGAATCAGTCCTGACAAGGATGGTCCACTTGAACGACTGGGTAAGAAAGGGGAAAAGATGCACAATTGAATACCAAACACCATATATTAAACTCCAATGTTTGGTATGTTTCTCTGCAACAGAAGACTGCAGACCTTGAGTATGCATTGCAGAAAATAAAAGGGCGCAGGAGAGGTGTTCCAATTAAGACCTCAGACAGAGCCGGGTTCAGCAATGGAACAAGTACTCGATCTCTTCTAACTCTAAGGGAACATGAAATGTAATTAAACTTGAGTGACAGTGGACTCCAATGTTTGGTATGTTTCTCTGCAACAGAAGACTGCAGACCTTGAGTATGCATTGCAGAAAACAAAAGGGCGCAAGAGAGGTGTTTCAATTAAGACCTCAGACAGAGCCGGGTTCACAATAGAACAAGTACTTGATCTCTTCTAACTCTAAGGGAACGAGAAATGTAATTAAACCACTGTAATTTTTTTGAGTGACAGTGGTTATGAATGGGATCTCACAGATTTCATTGTCCTTTTCAGATCATTTTTTCCTCGCCCCGACAGCCGTGACAACTTATGCCAAAATGTGATTCTAGTTGCTAGGTTCTCACCACCTTATCCAAGTAGGAAGCTAGCTCCTTGGATATCCCTTACATTGGAAGAGACCAATCAATAGAGCCACTATATACCACTTCTACTTCTAGTTATTGCGTACATTTCTAGATTTCTTGGTTTTTCACAGTTACAGTGAGATAAAGGTGTACTTCCTGCTTCGAGCGAAAAATGTTAAGGAAATTTACTGCTAGGATTCAAACATTCATATTATTATTTAACAGTGTATATCAACCTTTTGTGATTCAGCAATGCATCTTGAAACTATTTGGCACCAGTATGTGGTTTTCCGTGGTTAAGGCGATGCATTTACTTAGTAATTTTAGTTGCGACCATAAATTGTTGTGCTTATATCCAATTGATTTGTTGGAAATACATGAAGACCCAACACGGTCACTTGAGTATACCTACAATCGAAGACACAGGGTTCGAGTTGATGTTCAACAAGAACGTTTCAGTTCAAGTTCTCCTATGGTTAAAGTTCGAAAAAGAACATCTTAAGTTTGAGCAGAAAGAAGAAAACATCATTTTAATTTTCTTTAAAATGCAATGAATTAAAATGCCAGTGAGAAGAGTGGAGAGATATTTCTGATATCTATCTTTGGTCGGCATACATTGTAACATGGCCTACAATAGAGTCATTTGCATACCTGCTCACGAAATCCGGTGAATTTAACATTCAAACCCGCTTTCAGCTTGACACCGAGTTGATAGCCCCTAGGAACTCGAGTCCAACTCAAGCTCGAAACATCAGTTTTATCCACCTCAACCACCTTGCCCCCACCCTGCTTTTTCCATACTATACCTCCAGGGTGTATCCTCAGCTGCCCCGGATTCTGCACAATTTCGAAAACTCATGACTACCATTAAAAATCTCTAGGGCTTAAACATAAATACTATAAGCAAGGGTTAATAACTTGAGCTTATAGATTTAAAAATAAAGAATATTGCCAACATGGTCTCTCCGTAGGCCTAGCTTTGTCGCACGCAAAGCTATCCTCCTCCTAGAAGAAAAAGAGTGTTGGCATACTCTGCAGGTACAACATATATTTTCTAGGCCATTTATAGAGCAAAGTGAATAGACGAAAGACTCCATTGTTATTAGTTTTCCTAAAATATGTCACATTAAATATACCTATGGAAGCAGGAGCAGTGCATATTAAGATTCAACACCTCGAAGCACAGCTGAGAAGATGACTTTTTATCCAGCTTATTACATCATTCGCTCTATTTTATAACTTTCTAATACAGCCCATGTATTTTACATACCATATACTGCTAACAACTAGGTTTAGTATTTGGAAATCTAGGCAAAAGATTTCTTGAAAGAGTTCAAATATGGGAGAATATGTCAAATATAGGAGATTTTGTTTTCAATTTCAGTATTAGTCAAAAAAAGATCTAAAGGTCTCCCACATATTTTGACAACGGTCAAACGGATGAAGGAATATAAGATGGAGAAAAGAAAACTCTCAGTTGACGGAAAACTTGGCGGCATAAACAGAGGAAACTGTACCATCTGGAAAAAGGAAGGATTCTGGAGGACTCTTAGAGACTTAGACTCTAAAGGCAAATAAAACAGAGGGAACGCACAGAAAAATGGACAGAACAGAATGAATAAATTTAGGCCAGCTAGCAGAAATTTTTGCGGCATGTATAGTGGCAAATAAAAGGGCAATTCTACTTGATTGTAAAATATCCGCCCAGGAAACGCAGAGAAGAAGAAATGTCTGTAGAACATTTGAAACCCTAGAAACCCTAGTCCAGAGCAAGCAAAAAAACTTCGACAAATGAAAACTGGAAAAAATAGAAGATTTTAATTACCGTTCCGCCTCGACCGACGAGCAAAATATTGTTAAACTGGTGGCCATCGGCCATGTTGAAGAAACACACAGCGGGAGTTTTCTCTCAGTATTAAGCTTTGCAGAATGTTAAAAATTGAAGTATGTTTTCTGAAATGTGTATGCATTGGTATATAAGGGTTTTGAAGTGACCCGACAATTAACCCGCCAATTTGTGGATCCCTGCGATGGGGTTTTAATTTTACGGCTACCTATGCCCGTCAAACAAACTACGAGTGACGGTGTGTGTTTAGAATTGTTCTTTCGATGTATGTGATAATAAAAATATGAGGGATTGTAGAGTCGATGGAATAATTCCAAAATGTTCTGAAACATGGGTAGCTAGGAAGTAAATATACGTATCCCACAACCAATCGACTATTATGTTAGTGAGAGGGTCACCTCCAGTGTGGCATTGCCACTATTGGCATAAGGAGCATAGTATATTCTTGCGGGCAAGGCCAACCAACTTAGGCGAGTTTGATTTTTTTATTGAATGTGAATTGTTCGAGTTGTAGAAGCAATTCCAAGATGCATGGAGCCCACAACACCAACCATGCCCACCGTCACCGGCTCTGGCGATGTCAACAATATCGTCTCAATTGAAGACGAAGGTGCGAGCATCAGTATAGGAGGGAATCACATCACGCTTTCATGAGCATTAGTATTTTCCGTAAATAAACTAACTAATCATTACTTTCACACAATATGATTCATACAAAATTTTGTATTGTTAAAATGTTAATCAGCCAAAGAGTATATTTACTAAGGATTGAGAGATAATTTTGCACATAATTTTGTTTAAAAATAATAATGTTTTACAACGAATAATAAACTAATCTTAAAAACATATAAATAATTTTTTTAAAACTCCACGTGGATGAAAAATAATTGGAAGATAAGTTTTGTAAAATTAAAGTAAGCTAACATCAATGAAGGATTTGTATTATCAACAACAAAATACGAAGAGCTCTCAACCCCATTCTTGATTTGTTTCGAATGGAAGCGATAGAGTCGACCACGTGTTTCTTTTAACTCAATGTTTCTTGAATTTTGTCAATTTCTTGAATTTTATAATGTTGGTGGCTTTTTGGTGTCCGTTGACCGCATCTTGGTTGCAGAATGTTTACTAACCACATTTTCATTGTGCCACCCTCGTTATTTTCGGACATGATGGCATTTGCCCGACATTTTTAGGGAGGGCTCAGGTTCCTCATAATATAGACTATTGGCTAAAAGTTAGAAGTTTTGTTTTGTTTGATAATTTTTAACATATGTTTATATACTAAAGAATCGCACGTGAACGATGTAATAGAGACACCGAAAGGGTTAAGTCAAAGAACTTAAACTTGAGGGAGCGAATAATTATATGAGGAAGAGGGGTGATGAAGAAGGGGTTTGAGGGAGGAGAAGTGCAAGGGTGCAAAAGTTGTTTGTAGAAACTTATGTAAAACTCATATTTATTACAAATGCAAGCACACACAAACTACTTGAATTTTTAACAATCATTTTAAGGAGAAAGGGGGTGTGGTGCAAGTCTTTGTTAGTAGTGTCATCCCCTGTGATTTGTGAGTAACTAGAATACACTTCAATTTAAAGGGAATTTGCTTTTATGGTTCCTTATGTCATCGATTTCAAGTACGTTGGTAATTACATTTATGGTTCCTTATGTCATCAATGGTCCCGATGACATGATTCGTCAACGACCACCGACACAAAACCGCGATCGTCCATTTCCCTAACTTGATGTAAATAATGTTTGAGGCAAGAACATCCAAGGTTCAAGGCAATCCTATATAAATTTTGGGCAAGTATAGATGTGTGAGAAAGTTGGAGAGCATGTGAGAAGGAAGAAAAAGCGCAACAAGATAAAGGAAAGTTTGCATGGAAGTGTGCGAGCTCTTTACACAATGGAACTCATCTAAGGTGCAATGCGAGAGAAAGTGCACAATAGTAGCAATTACATGATTAGTGTGTGGTAGGCTTGCGAAAGGTTAGCTAGAGTAGAGTAGGCACAGAGAAATAATGTGCAATAATGCATGTGGTATTTTGGGAGCACAATCAACCGTATCCTGTAAAATTGACAAGGGGAATTTTATAGGTAACCATGCCCAAACTTCATTTGTGTCCCCTAAAAGGTCTATTAACATTCAAAATGGCCTAAAGGTTCCCTTCCGAAAATCAAGTTTTAAGAACTTAGCCTTTTTTCACCTTTTTGAGCTGGGTGCAAAAATTGTTGTGGCAACATCAAGAAAAGTGCACCCCTTTGCGCCTAAAAGGCATGTCAACATGACAAGAGTTGCACCCCTAAGGCACTAAGAGTTACATGCCAGCATCCTCAAACATGCGCCAAAGAAACGCACGAAAATTGAGTTGCGCCTTTTTGAGCTAGGTGCAAAAATTGTTGTGGCAACATCAAGAAAAGTGTGCCCCTTTGGCGCCCTAAAAGGCATGTCAACATGACAAGAGTTGTGCCCCTAAGGTGCTAAGAGTTACATGCCAGCATCCTCAAACCTGCGCCAAAGAAACATGCTTAAGGCGTGAAAATTGATGTGTCGACACATAAGAATGTGCACCCCCTTTTCTCCTTGCCGAAAACGTTATGTTGACATCATCTTAAGTGCGCCATAGGCGCTGAAACCTCTGTGTCAACACTTCACCAACCTGCGCCAAAGGCGGTTGGTGGTGCAATAAATGCCAGTTTTTCTATATATAGGCACACTCAACCTATCATTTTCACGAATTAAAAATCAAGAAAAGTCTTTCCTCTACGCTTGTCAGTTATCCTCGTCAGCCTCACGTGTCGTTCCTCGCGCTTGTGGATCCCACATCTGTCCTTCGTCATTATATATATCCTGGTAAGTGGCTTCTACCCATCTTGTTGTTGTTTGTGGTTTTTATGTCAGGTTAGGTGATTAGGGTTGTATGTTAATAACAATGAACCTAAAAAGAATTTAACAAACCAATCAGCCAGCTGAAAACCCCTCTTCCCACTCCTTCCAGATCTACAAATTTGGGAAGGCTCTGCCTCTGAATAAACCATCCTTTGTATCTGAGAAGGCTCTGCCTTGCTGCAAATCCCACAAACCCTCTCTTTGACACTTTGCAAAAATTAAAAAAGGAGAGAAAAGGGTCATGCAAAGGGAAAAGAGATCAGACAATGCAAAAATAGTCTTTTTTTTTCCTTTGGCGCGCTGTCCTTTCATGTTGCAAACCCCACAGTCGCGCCAAGGCGCACTGTCCCTGTATGTGACATATTCTTAACCTACGCCAGGTATAAGCACTTAACAAATCTCCTCAAGGTGCAGGCACATCCCAATCAACATCAACATTCGATGTTGTGTTCCCCAAATCTGCGCCCTTTATAAACCCTTTGGCACATTAAGCTCCTATGCAACACATTCCAAAACCACGCCTTGGGCACACTGTAAAACCATGCAACATCATCTTTAGCAGCGCCCAGTTAGCAATTTTCCTAAGGCGCTGGCGCATGAACCTTAACACCAACACTGCATGTTGTGTGTTCCAAACCCGCGCCCCGCGCCTTTCTCTTTGGCGCTAAGATCTTTCGTGCAACACTCCTGAAAAGTGCGCCCCTCTATAATCCTTTGGCACAGCTTCCCCCTTTCAACACAGGCACATATTTTTGCATGTTGACATCCTCAAAAGTGTGCCCAACCTGTTTAAGCCCCTACAACATGCTATAAACTTGCCACTGCGCCTTAAGGCTTATAATAGCTCATTTTCCATTCTGCAAGTTGTTATTATGAATAACATGATGGCTGACATGGCTCTTCTATGTTGGACTTCTCTGATTCTCCATGTAGAACAACAACAACCATCCTCGAGCTCACACATGTCTTCATCGAGCAAGAAGCCAACTAAATCTAAAGGAAAAGCTAAGTTGACAGAGCAAGAAATGAAATATAAATATCAGAGAGTCAGGATGCCTGACTCGCTTGTAGAGTGCAGTCTCAACATCAGAGACTCAGAGCTTGGGCACATAGATATGGATGACTTCTGGAAAGAACCACAAAGGTTACCGGTGGCCCATGGATGGAAAAACTAGTAGGCAGTGGGCTACACTTTGCAGCTGGACTCCCAGTAAGTGCTATAAACAATGAGTTCATCATGATAGTGGCCCGTTGTTACAATAAAGACACAAGATGTGTTGAAGACAAGGAGGGCAAGGTAATCATTAACCTCACAGCCGGCACTTCGAAGTCATGTTAGGCATTCCTCACCATAGCCAAGTGATGTGGCGATAAAGTTCGAGCGGCGACGATGATGATAGCTTCCTTTGGGATGGATTTTCCATTTTTGTAAAATATCTAAAAGCATGTTGGCACATGCAATGACATCATCCATGTTGCACCATGGGATGTTGCCATCCTAAAATTGCCCCAAAGTCAACTTTTGACTTTTAGATATTTTGTAAATAAGTGGTTAGCTTATTTTTGTCTTCTTTCTCCTCCTCCTACTATAAATACTGGAATACTTGTTGTATTCCAGGTGGACAGTTTTGTATGAAAATTAGAAGTGAGGAGAGAAAGACTTTGTACTTTCTTGTAACAGAAGAAAATATTAATACATACATTGAGACTTTGTGTTGAATTTATGTGTTATGTGCATTGGATCTCTCTTAAGTTAGATCTGTGTTCCTTTTCTGTTGGATTCTTTCTTGCTTTTGTCATTTGTTCATCAGTATTGCTTTATTTGTTTATGCGAGTAAGTTTGGCTCTGTTTACTACCAGCCCAAAGCATAAACCTTCTGACCATTCTATCTTGGAATTCATTTCTTTTCTCCCTTCAGATCTATCCTTCCTCCGTTCTTCCCCTCTCACATTTCCATTTGTCATTCGGAACTACCTCTACTGGGATGAGATCCCAAACCCCCTGAAGGTAGAATATTGTAAGACTTGCATAGGTTCCTGCTGGTAGAATAGCAATAAACTAGTTTCGCTTTGTTGTCTCAAAGAGGGGCTATATGCCCCACACTGCTTGACTGTTTCCCACGATCTACTTGTCCGACATATTTTCAAACCAACAACAACAAAGGAGTTTTCTTCAGTTGAGAAGACTTGGGGTGTGCAAAGATTACATAACGATGGTGAGTGTCTAAAGGCGCAAAGGCGTGAGAGGGATTGTGTAAAGGCTTGGAGTGCGAAGGAAGCACAAATGTTTTGGAGGAAGGCCCGAAGCCCAAAGCACGGAGGAAAGATGAAGGTGCAACTTAAAGCTTTGAATGTGCATGAGAATTATGAAGCGACTTGGCAAGGATAAAAAAGCTATAAGTGCTCAACATAGTAGGTGTTCACTAAAAAGTGACAAAGGCAAAAAACTGACTAATCAAGGAATCTTGCAGGTGACTTAATGGTCATAAGAATCCAACAACCTGGTTGACATGGCAAGATAAGGACATTTGAATGACACAAAAGTAGCTCAGGGTATCTATGAGCTCGAAGTCCAATTTTGAGTTTGAGCCGGAAAATCTAGAAGTATTTAGAAGAAGCCAACTAGAAGCGAGAAAGCGGAAGGCGCGGCTATAAAAGGAGGTTGAGTTCACCATTTATAGGCTAGTCGGCACCAAGGAGAAATTTTAAAAGGGATATGAATCAAAGTTGTTGAATGTGTTTATGACACGCAAGGAAGGTTAGTCTAGGTTAGATCCATAGGGAAAATGCCAAAAGTCTATAAAAGCTCCATTAGTGAGTGTGTAAGCTTCTTAGAGGAACTACATGTGGATGTTATGAAGGCTTAGACATAAATATTAGTGTATAAATTGTTTTACAACTTGTTGTATGGGTTTGTAGTGGTGGTGAGAGAACCGTTACTCGTAATATGTGTCATTTGAATTAAGATGAAAATACAAACCCTAGAATGTCTATTTCATGTTTGAATGGGAGTGGTAAAAAAATGTGACATTGTGATCCGTAAACCGCCTCTTTCCAACAATTCACGGATCATGTGCTTGTGAAAATGAATGAAATATTTACTAAGTTCCTTTTAACCAATATAATGTGCAAGAATTAAACACAACTATACCAAATTGAGAGAACAAAAGCAAAGGAGACACAAGAATTTATCTTGGAGAAACCCAAGGTGGGAAAAACTCCAATGGGTAAGCAAATTGTTTCCCTTTCACTATGTAATTCTTCAAAATACAAATCTATTGTCAACAAATGACCTTCAAGAAGGATTCTTCACTCTTCTTTGTATTTTTTTGCTTGCAACTCTCAACAATAGTAAACTCACTCACAATAAACAAAGAAGAAAGAATTAAAACTTCTCCTCTTTGCTTACACTATAATTCACTCAAAATCACTTGTTAGAATGCAGAATTGAACTTGTATTTATAGTTGTTTTGCCCAAGGACACATGGAAAGATGAAACAAATCATTTTGGAAGCTCAAACATTTCTAAATGTTGAGATCCTAAATTTTGGAACCGTGGATGAATAATAAGTAAACGTTGAACGTGAAAATTACGTTACGTAACCATCGGTGGTGATGGTTGCCTCTTTGAAGAGCGGCAGCTTACATAACCTTCACCTAGAAAATTCTGAAACGTAGAATAGTAATGGTTGAAATTGTCATTCGAAGATGTCCAGATCACCCCCGACTTACTAGACCATCTCTTGAAAAAATAATAGACTGAGAATATATAGAGCAAGTAAATATGGAGAATACATAGAATTGGGCATTTTCATATCCATTTTTGGATCATACCTCCCCAATTTGAGGCTTTTAAGTCCCTAAAAGCTTCAAGGACTAATGAGGTGATGAAATTTCTTCCCGCATATTCTCTCTGGAATACCACTTGGCCTTGGTAGGCAGTTGACCTTTCAACCCAATTAATCACTTGACCTGCACTCCTCTCTGTGTCGTCCTCTCTTTTTGTTGCAAAAACCACATCTTCCTCCAATGCTAACTAATTATCTGGAGAAATACCCTCAATAGACGAAAGTAATACTCCCTCTTCTTCTTCATCCAACATGGAGGGCTCAAAGAGACGTAAATTTTCAATATTCACAACTAAGTAAATCCTCATATAAGGAGGAAAATCCAAGTGAAAATGCATTCTTACCCACTTGTTCCAGAATCTCAAATGGGCCATATCGAAGAGGCTTGAGTTTCTTAGTTTTTCCATATGGCCTATCCTTGCTTAAGTACAACCATACCTTGTCTCCAGCAAGGAAGGATTGTTTAGTCCTGTGTTGATCATGTCGTGCTTTGTACTTGGCCTATGACTCCAACCTCTTATGTACCTGAAGGTGTATCTACTGAATTTTCTCAATGAACTTCTCAACTTCCACTTTCTCTTTCTCCATTGTCTCTGCATGGTAATCTCAAAACAACATCAAAAGCACTCTTAGGAAAATAACCAAAACATGTTTCAAAAGGAGTTTTACTAGTCAAAGCATGAACTTCCCTATTATAAGAATGTTGGATATACACCAAGTTCTCATCCCAAGTCCTTGGATGTTTCCTATTGTACCCTCTCAAGAGTTGGACCAAGGTATGGTTTACCACTTATGTTTTCTCATTTGTCTATGGATGAAAGGCAATAGACCTCTTAACTTCGTATCCATCTTTTCCCACAAAGTAGACCAAAATTTTCTACGAACCATGAGTCCCTGTCTCACACAATAGGATCAGGAAAACCAAATTGAACCCACACATTAGCAAAAAATAACTCAGTTGCATCACCAGCCTTAATGGTCTTTTTTTAGGAATTAGAATACACATCTTGTTAAATCGGTCTACTATCACAAAAATATAATCATGACCTTTCTTGGAGGTAGGTAAACCACCCACAAAATCCATGGAGATACTCTCCCATGATCGGGTAACTAGAAATGGCATATATAACCCAAACTTCCTATTATTAGGCTTGCTTGTACTACACAAAACACAACCCCTGATGAATTTATCAACTTCTGCTTATATGTTTGGCCAATAAACATACCTTTGTAAATGTGCCACAATCTTTGTCGCACCAAAGTGACCAGCTACCCTGAAAGTGTGTGTTTCTCTCAACAACTACACTCTTTCCCCCTTAGGCACACAAAGTTTCTCATTCTTTTAGAGCAAACCATCATGGAAGTAGTATGTTAGGAATATAGTATTCACATGTGGTTTGAATTTACCATATGGTAAATATATTTTACTATGGTGTGGTAAATATTTTGGTTATATTGTTATTTAGTATAATATATTGTTTTAACAACAATATATTCGTAGAGTTTTGTTACACCCGTAAAACCTTTAACACGTTATTTGTTTGTATCACTTCCTATTTTATAGGAAGTTTTTCCTATTGTTATGGCTATATAATACCTTCTATAATGTTCTTTATATGTATCCTGAACATATTACTTATAAATACGTTCATTCGACTCTCTAGTGTATAGACTCTGACCAAATTTAGTATCTGGGATCAGAGCAATGCTATAATTTAAGATGAGAGTCTTTGAATTCAAGATCTGATCTTTCATGATGTCATTGATTAATTGCATTGACCAATCTTTGTTTTGGATTGAATCTTGGCCTGATCGGCACTCTGAATCGCACTTGTCAATCATGTGGAATGGAAATAAACTTATTTTTTCTAACACCTTGTGTACACATGCCATCAGCACATACCAATTCTGGGATTGTTTTCCAAGATCATGTTGATTCGTTGAGCATGTAGTTTTTCCACCGTGCGGCCTTTATACACCCTGATCTTCATATAGTTATAGCAGATTATTGACCAGTCCAAAAGACAGATCGTCATCCAAAACCGTGGGTACCATCATCTCGATTCTCCACGCATTCTGCATTGAAATCGGCAGATTCATCAAGGTGGTAGAGTTTAATATAATTCTACAACTGTTGGCCTACGCTCGAGGAAACTGTTTTTCAACTACCCACATTCAGACTATTGGTGATTTGTTGAGACCCTTGTGTGCATTGAGCAATTGGTTTGAATAACCTCATCCACCACTCTCTGTCCCAAGCTGAGCTCGTTCCATCCGCTCAGAAGCACTCGGTCTCTAAAGGCACTCCACTGCATTGATTGTCATCATGACCACATCCATTTCATGATGATATATACACATGTAAGTGACGGCCTGGTTGTGATCATTCATGTGTCTGATAGAGAGGCTTCAAAACTGGCATCAAACTTCTGAGTTTGGCATTAAACTTCTCACCTATTAGCGAGCTCGAGTTATCCCCAATTCACAGTCGTCATGCCTATGGCCTTGAGATCAAAGTTTCCTCCAGCTCGAATGTCATATTTGTAAGTCTTAAGTTGGTTATTTTGTGTTGTTTGTTGGCATTATTTAAGTAACTTGTTTTTACATAGTCTATGTTACACAATGAGTCCGTAAAAAAAACGTCTTAAAATCAAAGTCTTGTTTATTTTGTCATTCAAACTTGTATATCATAAAACATTGACGGTTTAGTGTCTCAAAAATGTTTTATTAGAGATATTTTGTGTCATTATTGTCAAAGTATCGTAAAATAATTTGTTTTGTCAATAGTGTTTAACATTGTCATTGTTAATGTCAAAATTGTCAAGTTGGTGGTCAATAGAGTTATTGTTAAAGTTCATCACAAGTCATTGTGAAGTTAGTGTCAATTGTCAAATAAGATTCAAAGTTAAAATAATTGTCAGTAGTTAAGTTGTCAAAATTGTGTCAGTAAAAATCCCGTGAAAATAAAAAAAAATTGTCTCCCATGACGCATTTTCTTTACATGTCACTTGAAGTTCGAAAATAAAGTGTTTCACAATGCGAGAGGGAAAGAGTAAATAAACAATGTGGAAACAAATGAGCTTCATATCCAAATATGGTTAGAGCTCAAATAACATAACATTAAAGGACTCTGAGTCACTGAGGCTTAAAGTCAATCAACCTCTCTTAAAACTTCACACAAGGAAGGAATGATCATGTGCTGATCACTCATGCTTTGTATGGTGACTCGTTTTTTTCTATTGTGTGGGTGGATTTCAATTTTTTAGATTTTCAGTGTGGTGTGAAAAATAAGAACAAAGGTCCATTCATGTTCACATGTATATGTGGTTAATCCTACATAATTCCCTGATGTAATAACATAATGAAGAACATATAGCACAATGAAATGCAACATTGTGATTCTTAAAGAGGTTGAATATCGGATGTGTTCTGTTCATACCTAGGTTTGTGGTAAACCTTTGTAAAACCATTAAAGGTTGTGCAGATGGTTCATGCTTGAGTGCCCACACTAAGTAGGTCAAATGTGTTCCCTCAATGATTGGTTGATAGTAGATGATTCTTGTCGTTTTCCCACACTAGTTCATCATATGTGTTCTGACAAAGTGCATGTTTGATAAGAAGTTGGTGTGTTCCTTCTTCTACCTTCAATTTGAGTGTTAGTGTACCAAGATCACGAGCAAGCACGAGTGGCAAGTTTCAGAGAGGAAGTGTGATTCTTTTCTACCATTAGTAAACATTAAGGGGGAAGTTAGGAATATAATGTTCACATGTGGTTTGAGTTTACCGTATGGTAAATATCTATTGTTATGGTTTGGTAAATATTTTCGTTATATTGTTATTTATTATAATATATTGTTTTAACGACAATATATTTGTAGATTTCTCACATGCTACACTGTAAACCTTTCACGGGTTATTTGTTTATATCATTCCTATTTTATATGAAGTTGTTTTCCTATTGTTATGGCCATATAATAGCCT
Organism: Taxus wallichiana var. yunnanensis; assembly: GCA_018340775.1. Classification (NCBI taxonomy): domain Eukaryota; kingdom Viridiplantae; phylum Streptophyta; class Pinopsida; order Cupressales; family Taxaceae; genus Taxus; species Taxus wallichiana. The sequence continues at coordinate 226,191,713 of CM031235.1, forward strand.
CTCTAGTAATGTTCTCTATATGTATCGTGAATATATTACTTTTATATTGTGTTCATTCGACTCTCTTTTTGTAGAACTCGATCAAATTTAATATAGTATTCTCCTCTAGGTGCAAATCCCTCACTTGAGGTTTCTGCTTTGAAAAATCTCTGCAAAATTTGGATCTTGCTCATAACCTTCCTGATATGCTTCACATACAAAAGGCTCAAGAAGAGTTAACATGCCCATAGTTGAAAGCAAAGGAGGTCTAGATAACATATTAGCTAACTTGTTTAGTCACACCTTTCTTATATTTGATAATCAAATGAAATTGCGTAAAAACCAATCCATTTATAATGTCTATCTTGTTGAAGTTTGTTTTGAGCTTGCAAATATTAAAGAGGTTGGTGATCTCAGTGTGAATAATAATTTCCTTACCCATAAGATAATGTTTCCATTTCTTGACTGCTTGAACAAGAGCATATAATTCCTTTTCATATGTACAATAATTCAAAATTGCACCATGAAACAATTCAGAATGATAACATATGGGCCTACCTCCTTGAAGTAGGACAACCCCATAACATAGTCACTAAGGCATCAATTTCCACTTCAAAAGTAGTTGTAAGTTAGGTAATGCCAAAATTGGAGCATGACTAATCTTATATTTAAATGACTCAAAAGCATCATGTTGTTTCTTACCCCAATTAAAAGCCTTACCCTCTGTTGTCACTGAATGTAGTGGCACTACTATGGATGAGAAGTTCTTAATGAAATTCCTCAAATACTTGAATTGCTCCAACAAAACTCTTGGTCTTAGTCAAAGTTCAAAATTGATGGTGTAGGCCAATTTTGAATGGTCTCTATCTTTGTTGGATTAATCCTCAACTCTCCATCTCCAACCATGTGTCCCAAAAAGACAAGTAAATGTTGTGCAAACTCACACTTCTTTTCATTCAACACAAGTTGGTTCTCCTTAAGAACTTGTAAAACTTGATGTAAATGATCAATATGCTCCTCAAAAGTTCTGCTAAAAACTAGAATTTCATCCAAGTACACAATAACAAAGGAATCAATAAATGGCCTCATTACCTCATTCATCAATCTTATGAAGGTAGTTGGTGCATTACATAGCCTGAATGGTAATACCAACCATTCATATAATCCTTGTTTGGTCTTGAACGTTGTTTTTCAAATGTCCTCTTCCTTGATCCACACTTGATGATACCCAAACTTCAAATCAATCTTAGTAAAATATATAACATGTGTAACTGATCTAATAAATCATCAATGTGAGGAAAAGGGTACCTATTCTTGATGGTTATTTTATTTAAAGCTCTATAATCAACACACATTCTCCATGAACCATCTTTCTTAGGTACTAAAACAATAGGAGAACCACATGGAGAAGTGTTAGGATGGATTATACCTTGTTTAATCAAAGACTACAACTGTTGTTTTACCTCATTGACATCTTTAAAAGATTGCCTTTATCCCAAGTTCGAAGTGGACTATCGGGTAGCAAATGGATCTCATTCTCAATTGCCGAATGGGGGCAACCCTATAGGTTCCTGAAAAACCTCTCTGAACTACTTGAACCAACTCTATTATATGTGTCTTCTCTTTGTTAGAAAACATGCTACAAGTGGTTTTAGATGCAATAATCTCATCCTCTAGCATATCCCTCAAAATAAGTAATGCAAATTTACCACTAGCATTAATAAGCTTTCGGCTTTGGTGACACTTACCAAAGATATCTTCGAGTCTCCTAAAAAGGCTGAAGTGATGTAGTGCTTACCATCCTTTACACAAAGTGGTACTTGTTGGCTCTCCTCACAAAGATAATATCCCTATATATAAATACAGTCTACCAAATACTACACCAGACATGTCAAGGGGAACAACATTCACAATGACTTCATCAATACCAAAAGTGATCTTAAATTTCTTAGTAACCTTGATATCTATACCTTTCTTTACCCAACCCAATGAATATGGACTTGGGTGATTGTAAGTTTCCAACTTTAGCATGTCCACTAACTCTTTACTAATCAAATTAGCTTAAGAACATGTATCAAAAAGCATCCACCTTAGTTTTCTTCACTTGAATTTTTAAATGAAAATTTTTGGTTAGTTCCTTTTCTTGAACAACATTGTTACTACCCAAACATACCTCTCTACAGACGGAGGTACAACACATAGTCTCATGCACCTCTTCATTGCAAAAAAACTCTCCATGAGAGGCAACCATGGCCTTCTTCTTGAAGGGATGTAATTCTGAGTGGAGCTTCCAACATTTTTCCTCAAAATGTGTGTCAACATCCAATGCCCACAATGAACTTTAATATCCTTTTTAGAAACAAAAGTAGCATTTTTCGTACCCTTTCCTTTTCCTTTATCCATCTTGCATCACCTTTTTTGCTCAAAGCATGTTGAGAGGTAGGTGAACTTTTCTTCTTGTCCATCTCTAAGTAGCGAGCTTGCATACAAGCCTCGTCTACATCGGTCATCTTAGCCAAGATAATTAGTCTCCTCTAGTGGCTATGGAGTGCACTAATATACTTCATCAACATGTCCCGATCCGCTACATCTTTTCTCATCTAGATAGCTTTTTTCGAACTCATTGGTATACTCCTACACATTATAGCCTTGCTTCTTCTTGAGATATTGCAAATACATGGACCTCTCTTCCTCATAACAAATAGGATAAAACTACTTTTTTATTAGGCTTTTAAAATCATCCCACTTAGTAATCAAAGGAAGCTTCTTAACAACCAATGAATGGACATAACTCTCAAACAGAGTTAAAGCATGATTGGTTAATTTTAATCGAGCAAAGGAAATATACCGACTCTCATTAATTTGATGCAAACTAAAATATACCTCCAGTTGGGCTAGCCAATGGTCTAGCTTCTTAGCATTCATGTCCCCATCATAAGGTTGAATCTCTATCTTGGCCCCATTTTTGAATGGAGGAGGTATAGGAATGGAAAATTGAGAGAACAAGAACAAATGAGACACAAGAATTTATCCGGAGAAACCCAAGGTGGGAAAAACTCCAATGGGTAAGAAAATTGCTTCCCTTTCACTATGTAATTCTCCAAAATACAAATCTCAATAAATGACCTTTAAGAAGGATTCTTCACTCCTTTTTGTATTTACTTGCTTACAACTCTCAACAATAGTAAACTCACTCACAATGAACAAACAAGAAAGAATTCCAACTTCTCTTTGCTCACACTAGAATTCACTCAAAATCACTTGCTAGAATAAAGAATTGAACTTGTATTTATAGTTGCTTTGTCCAAGGACACATGGAAAGATGAAACAAATCATTTTGGAAGCTCAAACATTTACAATTGTTGAGATCCCAAATTCTAGAACTGTCGTGAATAGAACCATTGTTGACGTGAGACCAATAGTTGCATAACCGCCGTGTTGCACAATTATCACTCAAAGGTGTCCTGGATCACCCCCAGCTGACTTAGACCACATCTTGAAGAAAGAATAGATTGGGAATTTGTAGAGCAAGTAAATATGGAGAATACATAGAATTGGGAATTTTCATATCCATATTTGGATCACATTCGAGAGGCTCGTCAGTCATCATCTACAAACTATGATTTCCTACTCAAATTTATTTTTAGAATCTATGGTATGAGAAATCAAGTGTTCCCAAACCATATGCTTTAGTTATCTTAGAGTGGTGGGAGCACTTAGCGATGTTGATGTAGTGTTGCGCAAAACACAAGTGGGAGATTTGTGTATGCAACAAAGGGCACGACTACGAGGGCCTCTCCTCTACCTCTCACACCCCCATTTTCAACATCATTGATCTCGTGAAATTGAATGTGGTTATGGTCTTTATAAATTCCAATATGGCATGGGTAGAGTTTGGCACAATAACGAGCTAGTTGTACTCTACCATTACGATATAAGACCGCACGTTATAGTTTCCTATTAGATTTTGTCCTACTATAGGAGTGGGTGGCCATTTGAGCATATGTGGATTGGGTTTGATCTCTAGAAAATATGGCATGTCTAGGAATAATGAATGAGTGATTGAAATAAGGATTCTGAACTCTCAATTTCAGGCGTGGTTAGGATCACATTTTATCACCGAATAGGTGCCCACGCTTGCGATGCCACATATTTCTACACATGCAATCATTCTCCTTTCTTGAATTGTCTCGACTCGCCTCTAGATGTATAATAAACATGTTATCATTTGTCTCTCGTTAGATTTAGACAACTATAATCCCAACTACAACCAAATATCCAAGCCTTGCGATTTTAACCATGTTAATGGAGATGTGTCCACAAAACAACCAATCTTCTTTAGGCCCACGTGGATGGGAACAATACAAACCATGAATTTACATTCAAATAAACTTACGTGAATAGGCCTTTGATCACCACATCATTTTCCATTTACGAAGATAGTAATACATATTGTCTTGTGGAGCACATTTATCGGTGGCCAACTCGCATAATACATGAACAACCACATTGCCCCTCTACCACAAGTCATGCATACCATTTCCTCCCTCTCTAAACCATATTTGCAATCCCTACCTTGTAAAGTCATGATGCTCCAAGTAAATATGGACTCGATAAAAATGAAAGGGAAATGAAAGGCAACCCAATTTTGTAAGAAACACAATAAAAATGACAAAAACATAAATGCAACATGTATAACAAGTATGATGTAATGTCGCGACATGCCATTTCCATCCCCCTCTTTAATTTCATTGTCTAGAACATCGAAGATATGTTTAGGGCAAAGATTGTTATTTAAACCATGGATATTTGTAGCCAAACTTATCCCCTCCTTAAAACCATGTGTGGGGTTTTGTTTAAAATTCAAATGACTATGTTCTAGTCCAACTTCGTCTCGCAAAAGGAACATCCATGTTTATTTGTAATGCCTCTCAATATGTTAACTTTGGTTATAGGAATTACTCCAACATGCTTCCCAAAACTAAATTATGCAACAACAACACAAGTATTGAAATATTAATGAATGGAGAAACTTGAAAGGAAATATTCCACACAAATTTTTCTCAAGATGTAGTAGCTTTGTCTCCCAATGATGGAAAGAGGGAATAAGCTTCTTCTAAGGTAGTCCTCCCTAATTTATTTTTTTGCTTGTGCTCGTGAAAGTGGTGAAGGTCGTGGGAATCTCTTGTGTGGATTTTGTAAAGCCTTTTGATGCATGCTTCATTCGCAACGATTGTTGGCTCCACCAAGGATAGAGTGGACAAGCTTATGATCAATTTGGTTCTAGATAACAAGTATGTGTTATGGAGGATTACAAGGAAACTCTCATGGTGAAAGCGAAACCCAAAGTAACATTTTGAACCATTTATGAAGGGAAGCCATCAATAGGCACCGACATGGATGGTTGTGATGTGATTGTGCATCAAATACCAAATACATCATGGCCATCCACATCCCGTAAAGTGTCGAATTAGGCCCCCATGATTCTAATTAGGAAAATACCTTCAACACAAAAACAATTGTATTTAAAATGACAACACTTACAAATAAACATTGGGAGTGTTCAACATTTATGTGTTTGAGTGTTAACTATATCTAAACAAGAACTAACACTTTCCTCAAATTGAAGGGGACCCAAAGGCAACACATGGAATGATCCATAGTTTTCACCTTATTAATTTTCTTCTTGTAACTCTCATAACACTTTCCCCATTATTATACTTGTTAACCTCCGATGGTGCCCATGTGCAAACCATGTGTGGTCGTAGAAGCTTAAGTGTGGTCTTCATAAATTAGAGGATGAAGGCTAAATCCAGGGGACTTTTTGACAAAGAAACCTTTCCAAGTGAGTTTAGAGGCAAATTTGACCACGAACTAGATACACAAGCATGCATATTTTAATGTCTCATATTGTATGGCATCCGTATGTCATACACAAAATATGGGATGAGCTCACTTCATTCCATGTGTGAGAATCTTTGTTGGAGATATAATCAAGGCCACAATATTGAATGTATTGTATTGTTAAAAATAATGTGCATTGTTCACTTGTCATAAAAAAATTGTATTTATGTTTTTATAAGACAATTAAGACGACACTCAAAAAAACTATTACGCCATTTTTTTTGTTTTTTACTAGACAATTCAAAGTAAGGAATTATTGGTGTTCATTTTCTTTTTACAAATTGGGTGTTGTAGTTATAGATTGATTTACACATTTGGGCTCTTGCCTTGTTGTTGCACACTCCTTCATGAAACTTGTAACACAGTAGTCTAATCGATATCTTAAAATAAAAATCAACTTTAATTCATTTTATAAATATGTACTTGTAATTTGAACATTTGCAATTTGTAACTAGTAGGAACTAAAAGAAGGAAAAAAACACAAAAATAGTACACCTATTGGATTTTCGAAGGAGAATATCCTAAATGCCATGTGTTTGGATATTTCTAATGTTTAGTTATTTACTAAAGGATAAGGGTGATCATTCCAGAGTCTTTACCAAAATCCCCATAATCGATATGTAAGTGTTTGAGAAATTTTATTTTCCAAAAAGTTTCCCCATCCCTTTTTGGACCGTAGAGTACCATGGTTCCATCCATGTTGGATGATTTTGTCCCCGTGTGTGCATTATTCCCATTTTGTGTTTGTTCATGTTCCAGTGTATATGTATCCTATTTTGATCCAATTTTGATTATAAAATCCTATTTGTAATTATGTAAAACCCCATTGAATTCCCCCTCTTTTGAGGAGAGTGATGTATGCAAGTAGAATGATCATCTAAAAAATGATGTTTACCCATGTTGGATTTGTTCGAGATAGTCCGAATTGACAACACACGGATAATGGCCACCATGGGATCTTATATCTATAAGACCAAGGGTTATGCATGGTAGAGACCATCGTACATGAGGCAAGTAAAACATGAAACAAACAATTCTAGTAATAAAGTAAGGCAAGAGGAAAAGAAACATACAAGCAAGCAATCAATGACACAAGTGTTAGTCACACAAGAGGTTGATAATTCGTAAACATGTGACATAAGAGTGCCACACACACAAATAAATATGAGCAATAGGATATGATAACCACAAAAAGGGACACCATAGTGTCACATACACATAACAAAAGGCACCTAGAAGAGATAAAGACACGAGAAAGAAAACAAATTAGCGGCTTTCATAATAACAAGCAAGTGATCGGATAAGTTATAAGCAAGCGAACATAGATCTAGATAAGCAAGAGTTGCATGACGGACATGGATTATCTATATTAGTTTTTAAAAATAGTAGGCACAAAGTGAAATTAGTGAGTAAAAATGAAGAAGTGTCAAGTAACTATAATGAAACAATATCAATGGCAAAATCATAGAAGTTTTCCGTAACAAAGCTCAATCGATTAGGAATGGCCCAAATTGAGACCATTATTGTGAATCAATATGTGTATGTACTACAACAAAATTAACTTACCTTGTGAATGAACGTGTGTAAATATTATATAAAAGAACACTATTAATCAAAGGAATATGGAAAATAACACCTATAAAGTACAATGCTAACGTATCTATTCATATGTCAAGTCCTAATTTTGAATTTGTATAAATATTTTAATGTTTTCATATTTTATAAGACATGTTATGTACAAGGAAGTGAGATAAGCCAAATATTAAGTGAGTTATTTGCTTAGGATCAAAGCCAATGGGAAGGTAACCAAATGTAAAATCAAAATAAAAAAAAAGATGATGTAGATGACATAACATAAAAACAAGGTAGATTCCCGAGGATGAAATGTGTGTGGAATAAGCACTGTTAGTGAAAAATCACAAAGACCCAAAAATGAGTTCTATAGATCTGCTTTTCTAAGGAAGAGTCATTTGGTGTGATCCGCATGACATTGAACTTTCCCAAGTGTGTGGAACCTTGCAAATGGAAAAGGTCTCCAGTTAAAGGTTGGTTCCTATTCCTTTGTTTAGGTGCATACATACATGAGAACTTACAGAGGATCTATCTCTATATCTAATCTAAAATTTGTCAAGAGATAGGGGATAAAAAAATGGCTAAACTACAAGGTGATGCACTAAAGGAATGATGAACATTAGTTTTGCTTTGATAGACACAAACCAACAAAATACATACAATAATCAAGCACAGATAACCAAATTTATAATGAAAGACCAACCACGAGCGAGAAGAGACAAAAAGGATCTAGAATCGATCACAAACATGTTTTATTGCTCTCTAGATTGATACAATACATTAAAAAATAGCCAAGAGGCAAGAACATATTGCAATTTTAATAGAAGGCTTGAACTCCACAAATTCCTTTGCTAGAAGGAAAGGAGAGCCTACAAAACAAAAGAATGTCCAACCCTTTACAACGAGTCCCGAGCCTGTATTTATAGATTTGATACAGACGAGAGAAAAAGAAAGAAGCAAGAAAACAACTCCAAGCTCAACCACCACTATTAAATGTCTCCCATAAAATCTATTCCAAATCTGTCTTGACTGCATCAAATCCTTATTCGGCACCTCGAAGGAGGAAGAAGCAACGAGCAGATCGAATTCAATCTAGTTGTTGAGGTAAGAAGATACTGCATTAAAGGCCCAAAGATGTTTCTCCATTTTCCACCTGTCAGGGCTTGAAAAAATGATTTTTTATCTTTCCATGGTGCAGAGTACGTCAAGACGCTTCCAACAGTGTAAGATTTATAATATTTTGAGCCCTGAGTTGAAAGATATGCCCCTTCGAAGTTTGTATCGAGTCCGTACAAATGGGCGGGAAAACAGTTTGAAAAATGGATCTCCTTTTTAATACGGGGCACGTGGCAACCAAATTAGGGAAAAATAAGGTTTGCGGGTCACGTGATTTATCTTTTTCCCCCTTTTATGAAAAAAAACGCAAAAACTCATAAAACTCCCGCAACCCCAATGCTCCGCTTGGACACGCGGCACACTTTGGTTGGTTGGGGAGATGCGCTTCAATTTTTATCTCTGTGTCTTTTGACAAAAGGAAAATTTTCACCTTTTCCTCCGACTCCCCACTTTGACCTTGACTCAAGCTCAAACGCTGACTTTTTCCTTTGGGTGGAGTTGTGTCCCATTTTGCAACTTTTACACCTTTGGAATAACAAGGGGCAAAAAACCAACTTTCCCCCTGATGGCCCGCTTTAAGCTTTCGCTAGTTTAAGCTTACCATGTGGCGCTTCCTCTGCTAACTGCCTAATTTCTATATCTTGGTTAAGTCCTTTGCTTGGAGGGGTCATATTTCTTGACCTGGGACACGCGGCAGTTTGGCGCTCATTCGAAACCCTCTCTCGATTCGATCCTTGAATTAGCGTCATTCGAACACTTGGCACTCTTTGCACGGTCTACCCCACATTGACTATTCAACCGACTCTACCCCTTTTTGAGACTAAACACGTGGAGGCACCGTGCTCGCAAGCAAAGCCTAATTCAAATTTTCCTTTGAAGGAGTGTCGAGTTGAAACTTAACATGCCTTGCAAGTCCGTGCGACTTTTCAACGGTCCCTTTTATCCTTTTGGACTCTGGGCCACGTGGAGAGCTCGCGCTCATTTGGGTCTCCGCCTTTGGACTAACTCTTGGAGATGCACCAAGATGACACTTGGCGACCTCTACTTGCACTTTATACTTAGCCAATTTTGGACTCTTTCCTGAATGGTTTCGAGCAGAAAAACTTTGAAACTTCACCATTTTTTCCCCTTCTTGCTCCTGGTTCCTCTGCGGCACTGCCCCTTCTTTTCTGACCTTATTATTCCATTGTTGAGTCTACCTATGACCTATTTACAAGATCTGAATGAGTTTTCTCAGGTTCTTTCTATGCGGGGTCGTGGCTGATCCAATATTTGTCCTGGGGCGAAATATGGATAACAATTTGGTGACTCACAGGGGTATCTCTATTAGATGAAAAGACCAATTACCTTGTCATAATTGTTGGGCATGGAGTCAAAAATAATGGTCGATCTCGATTCTCGCCTCGATTCATGAGCCCAACTATTTACACTCTCAATTTTCATAAGAAATCTCGAAACGAAGGTTTCTAAGAGTAGAAAATTATTTTGACTCGGGGCTTCATCTGTCTCTCTGAATGGACTGCATAAGAGCAACAAAATAGCACCACAACTATATACAAAATTTGAAATCATACATACTCCAAATAGAACATGCAGAGCGTGCAAAGCACTTAGGAGAAAAGCAACCTAAACTACAACAAGACAATGTGCACAAGCACTTAGAGGAAAAGAAATTAACTAATATGTACAAGGTGATAACCTTCCTTCTAGTAGCAGTGTTTAAGATAGATTCCATTTACTGGAATCTGTAATTCCTCACCATCCAACATAGACAATTGGAAAGCATTGCTACTTTTACATCTTGTGACCATGTAGGGGCCACTCCAAATGACATCAAACTTGGAATGCCTTCCTGGTTTTTCCCGATCTGCATCCCATTTCAAAACCAGGTCTCCTTCCTGGAAGGTCCTTGTTTTTTCCTTCTTGTCAAAGCATCTCTTGATTGAGGCCTAATCCTTCTCTATTGCTTGGAGTGCATGCTCTCTAGTTTCTTCCAATTCTATCAGCTCCACATACCTAGCCTCCATCGGTTCAAATTCAAACATCTCTAACTGCTTCACGAGCTCCAATGTTGGCAACTCAAGTGATATAGGCAACACTGCCTCTTTCCCATAGACAAGTTTGAATGGAGAGCTACCTGTAGATCTCTTAGGTGTTATCCTATCAGCCCATAAGGCCGATTTGAGCTTTGTGTGCCGTGTTCTCTATTTTCATCAACAGTTCTTCCGATGATCTTTACCAGATCTTGTTTGTGGACTCAACTTGCCATTACCTTGAGTGTAAAAGTTTGATGAAGTGCTCAAGTAAGTCCTATTCTTAATAGCCCATCCCGTGATCTTGGAACCTATGAATGCTAATGCATTTTCTGATATAATGGTGGTGACACTCCAAATCTGGTCACTATTCTTTCATAGAAATCTAGTATACTTAGACACCTTAGCTTCCTTGAGTGCCACTCCTTCTCGTCCACTTGGTGAAATAGTCTGTTGCTATCAGAATCCATTTGTGGCCTTAGCTCAAATTTGGATTGATGACTCCAATGAAGTCCAATCCCCATTGCATGAAAGGTTGGTCGATTGAAATTGGGTGCAATGGAAGTGCTTTGCTAACTTTTCTTTGCCTTTGAAGAATGCACAATTCTTACACTTTTTGATCCATGCATAGCAATCACTAAACACTCTGGGCCAATAATAACCCGCCTTCATGATCTTGAGTGTCTGTCACCCTTGGAGAAAAATGGCCTCCAGCTACTTCAACATGGAATTCTTGTAACACTCTCTCAACTTGATCTATCTTAATGCATCTCAGCAGAATGTCATTGATGTCTCTTTTGAACAAGACACCATCAATAAGAACATATGGGATGGCCTGTAGTCCGAAATGTCTCCTTTTTTCTTTACTCATCCCATGAGGACACATGCCTATTTGAAGGAAGTGCACCATGTCTTGAGTCTAACAAGGAGTAGGTACATCATTATTTCCTTCCTCTTGATTATCCTGTAGAACAAAAACAACCTCCTTTTCACTGTCTGCTTTCGTCTTGTTGACCTGAGGCTAGTTGTTCACACAACCCCTTCCCATGGACTAGCTTAGTGACTTTGATCTCAATGTCATATTCCATGACACGAGTGATCCATCCTGCATGTTTTTCATTTAGATCCTTGCTAAGAAGGAATTCTTTAACTCCCGCATGGGAGACTAACAATTGGATTTTATTATTTGAAACCAGATGCTTAAACTTCTTTAATCCTTTGATTCTTGCCTCTGCTGGTCGTCGATAGGACTTTACGAAGAGCAACAAAAATGGGGACAAGAAGTCCCTCCTCTTTAATGGGAGAGGTTCCCTATTCGAAACGAACTTATTTACAAATGTACAAGACATGATTTGTTGGTTAAACTTGGATATCACGAAAGTGTTTTCTATGAAGATCATCAATTACAAAAGGACCGAGGAAATGAGAGTACGGGAAAGAGCGAAAAGGCAACATGCGGAATTATAGATATCGAGCAATTCTTTATGTATGCGAAAGTCACGGTGAATTGAAACAAGATCATCTGTATCAAATAAATAAGATGGAGTTTAAAGACACAAAGTTCTCGTAAATAACATCTTTTAGAACACAAAGTTTCTTAACATAACACGATTCATTAATCAAGGACACAAAGTTCCTTATTGGTTATACAAGATCACCGTGTGCTTGCAAAGTTGAAGAGTATGCAATCGGTAAGACTAACGAATTTATGACAAATGATCTTCACAAAGAAAATAAATGAAAGCTTAGGAATAACAGAGATCAGATAGACAAAGAATGGAAAAGTCCTTCTGTATTGATTTCTTTGTAATCTATTTACACTTTCAGAAAATATGCCAAGTTCTTCCTCTTTCAAAATGGCGTGGAAAGGCCATTATATAGCTTACAAGTCAGTTACTCTTTGTAACTACTTCTTTTAACTAAAGATTAGTTAAGGATTGCCAATCGCAATACCTCAACTTATTACAATGAATCCGAGAAAAAGAAATAGAAAAGAAGAGAAGAATAAGGAGAAGAAGACGGTGGTCAGTCACCGAGAGGGACCCACCGACTTGAGAATCATTGCTGAATCTCTTCAACGCCTCAACTTATATCTCTGCCACGAGGGACTGACGTGTTAGTCGTAGACTGAGTCCAAAATCCCAGACACTTCTCCATCTCTTTATCAAACTCGACATGAGTATGATAATCTTTGTTTGCTTCTTCAATGGCAGATTGAAGAGAGCAAATCTCCTTCATTTTCTCCTTGGAGATGGAACTTTCCTTGAATAAGTTATCTTTGACAAAAGCTCTGAATTGAGCTTTGATTTCTTGCAAGGAAAGGGAAGTACCAGAAGTCTCATCCTGAAGATGACAGTGTATGTCTTTGAAAGCAGAGATAACCAATGTCTTGAAAGCTTCGCCCTTACCGCAATAATTGTTCTTCAGTTCTCCCAAAGCCTCCTCCAGGACTCTGATCTTCCACTCCACGCCTAGACCCGGGACTTCGACAAATTATCCTTTGAATCATCAAAAACTTTACTTGCCAACAAAATGTTCTCATCTGCTGTCCCATGAGTGGAGGTCTACTTATGCAATCGCTCCGAGTTTGAGCTCTTTATCCATGATATTGATAGTGGAGGAGAGCTTGATTCTTGCATTGCTCACCTTTTCGTGGAGTTTGAAAGCTTCATCGATGAAGTTTAATCCAACAACAAGCATGTCATCCACCGTGGCTTCAATAGCTCTGCCATGATGAAATACTTGTGCATATCTTTGATACTCTGCACTTCATCTTGGCTTAGAATTACGGGTGGGAGAGTAGTCATGGGGTAGGGTCCAAAACTTTGTCCTTAGACAAAAGAGACTCGATGAAACTCAGTGAGAACTTGGGCTGTTCTTCCCAACCTGTTCAATAGTTTGTTGCCCTTTCTCTACCCTCCCAATGACTCTTGTGGATCAAGTTTCCTGAGGTTGTGAATTTCACCTTCGGGAGTAGACTCTCCCATCGGGATTCTCGAGAGCTCTAAGTTAGATACCAAGTCCTGCTCTCGATTTATCCGTTGAAGGCTTTGTGATCTCCGGAATTGCTGACCTTGAGCATCGGACACTATTCGGAGGTAGTTCGGCTTTCTTGCACGAGAAGGAGTGGTGCCCAACAAGGCTGCGACAACATCAAAATTTGATCCTGAGCTTTGAGAGGAAAATTTTCTCTTCCGTTTGTCAACCAAAGGTTGCACCCACGCAAAAGAGGAAGAGGAATCAGCAGGAGGTGCAAGGGGACCAAGAGACAGAGAGCTCATGACGCTCAAGGTCTGCGCAGCTGTTGACTCGAGTTGAGAGGTGAGTGGGGCACTTGGGGCAATTGCGGCAGAAGAGTCAACATCACCTGAAAGCTCAGTGCTCTGGATTTCTTTGTCTTTATCAGCTGGATCTTCAGGAGCACTTGCAAGAGTTGGTACTTCGCTTTCTTCACTTTCACTAAGAACAATGATGTTCTCTGGTCCCATAGGCAACTCTGCCTGCTTTCTTTGAGGGTCACTTTCCACAGGCTCCTTCTTAACCTCCTTGAGCTTCTTCTGGTACACTTGAGTGGATGAAGAAGGAGTAGAAGTTGCAGGTCCTTGTATTGATGAGGCAGGAGGGGTCTTCACTGGTGTTTCCGACCTTGGAATAGACTCTTCTCTTCTCGGCGTTGAAGCATCCTTAGAGAGGATTCTCCCGAATGTCTCCCGATTCTCGAACCATCTGTCAAACCAGGACCTTAGTCCCGACTAAGATCCGGAGCAAGGATCTCGGCCGATCATCCCTCTCTTTCTGTTCCAATCCGGGTCCTCCAAAGGAGTGTGCTTAACCAAATTTTCATACTCATACAAGTATAGATCGTAGTTGTCATCCTGGAGACCTTCAGGAATTTGAGTACTGAGGCACTCGAGTTCTTGGATCAATGCGAGGAGAACTCCGCCACAATGCCCTTCTCCTGGCCTCAAAATCATCTGCACAGTCAGCCCAGTAGTCTTCTGTATCTGCCCTATGATGGTAGATTATCTTGATGTTCTGTTCAATAAACTTCTTCAAGTCAAAGCAGGTTCTTGGCTTGAAGAAATGAACGGTGATAGGTAATTTGGGCTCTCTCTATGTTACCGTGCGTCCAGTACATTTTGCAAGTGTAGTTTCCCAAAGAGATGGGAAAGTGCAAGCCAGAAATCTTCTTATCTCTGCAGTTCTTGCAACTTGTCTAGTTGCCTGCATATTTCTATCAAGGCCATTTTATCATTGCAGAACATGGGAAGCCGCAGAGGGGTGCTCTCATAACCAGCAAGCCTGATATAAGAAAATTTCCTGAATTGGATGAAATAAGCACCATATTGCGATATCAGGTTCATGGCTTCATCCGAAATCTCTAGCGATATCACCTTGAAGCAATCGACCACGTACATGGTGAAAGCATCATTGACCCTTCAAAATTACGATTGCTTTGGTCTCCGTGGTGAATCATGGACAATAAGCATATCTTGGATCATCTTTGTGAGCGTCGATGTAAGAAAAGCCAAACCATTGCCGTGATATTTGCCAGTATATACATCGTGCACGAAGTCATATAGAACTTCTTCGTTTCTTTGCACATTGGACCAAATTTCTCGTCAAATTCATGCTTATGATTTCGCCCATTGATATTTTGCGTTCCTTCGCACACCATGCTATGAGCGGGCACATCCGTATGAAATTCGTTGGTAGAGGGCAAACCCATAACCCGAGCCAAAAGATTATGCGGTCACAACTCTTCATTGAAATCGCTTCGGAAGAGGGTTTTGGTCGACGAGAAGCTCCTTTCTTAGGGTTCTTCACCAGACTTCGCCACTCGTGCCTTATATTTGTCACTATCTTGGTTGAACAAGGCCTGTGCTTGATCCCGGGAAGCGAATATGGCATTATCCATCTCTGAATCCTCGAGGCAGATCTTGTGGCGGCGGCGTCAGATTTGGCGATGAGTTCCCCATGTATATTGGTCAATTCGCTGAAGCGGGGTCGAAGTGAGCTCCGCATGAAAGCACGGTATCGGCACTGTGTATCTTGAGATTGGGAAACCTCAAAGAAAGCCAAACCACTATCGTGAATCATTTGTGCCATTGGTGTAGGGTTTGCAAGTCGACCATCCTCACCCAAAATCGCCGAAGTCAAGATGACGAGCTTCGCTGTCCCCAATATTGCGAACGGCAGACTCAAGTGGAGAAATTTGTTCCTGTCCCTGAAATTTGATCTTCATATTGATAGTCTCTGAGCCGCAACCTAGACTCGGGAAGGAATTACAGAGGGAGGGGATACACGCGCAAGTTTTCAAATTGCAAGGGTTCGAGCAAAAGATAGCATGGAAGTAGTGCGAAAAATGCAAAGGGGAAATGCTCGTTATATAGCCGTTTAGGAGAGAGAAAGGCCATAAATGCGCATTTAATACATACCCACCAATTTGAATAAGCATGATATTCGGGTAGAGCGGGAAAAATAAGCACGAATGACACTTGGTACGCTTGGGACATGTGAGACGCGAATGCGCGAAACACGCGGCTCGGCCGATTCGGGTGAAGCAGGGAGAAGACGCACAAATGCATTTTGGGACATTTGGGACGAAAACGCGAAGTATGCGGTTCGGGAATCGGCGAAAAGGTTCCAATGGGTCCGAAAAGTTTGGGACATTTGAGACGGCAGAAAAGCGCGAAGTCTGCTGATTCGAGAGTTTCGTAAAAATGGAACAAAAGGACCGTTTGAACTTTGGACATTTGGGACAAAAGTTCCTGAGTACGCGACTCGGCATAGTTCGGGCGAAAAATGTTACAATAGGTCCTGGAGAAGTTTGGGACATTTGGGACGAAACGCCGAGATACGCTGCGTTCGGTGTTTCGGCCGAAAATAGAACGACTTGCACTTTTCATTTGGGACACTTGGGACGAAAAGTTCCGACGGGCCCAAAATGGAACAACTTCGGGATTTCGCGATCGAGGAACAAAACGCACTTCGAACTTGGGACACGGCTGGACAAAAATGTCAAGCCCAGGAGCCCGAAATACATACAAATGACCCAAAACACAGATTTTCTCAATTTTCACGACTTCGGTACTTTAGAGAAAACACTTGAACTCAAAAATTTTGAAAATGACTTCTTAAGAACGGGAAATTTTGAGTGGACAACACTGCCATGGTTTGCTTTTCGATGAAGGAGTATCTCACTTCATAGTCTTCTAGACCTTGAAAGAAAGCAATTGGTTGTTAAATACCTTCTTTGTTATGCTAAACTAAGATTGCGAAATTGTGTCACTACCACTAAAGGCATACACTATGAAGTCTTTAGAGAAATCTGGATTCACGAGTTGGGGCTTGTGATATAGCTACTTTGATGGCCTCAAAGCTTGCCTTTCCTTCGAGATGTCCACCTCGAATGCTAATCTCTTCTTCAACATCAACGTTATTGCCTTAACAAGGGCAACAAAGTTTGTACAAACCTGCAGACAAAATTGATTTTTCCCAGGAAGCTTTGAAGAGATTTCTTGTGGCTTAGCAATGGCAATGCTCTTATTACTTCAACTCTCTCTGGGTCAATTGCCAATCCTTCCTTTGATACAATATGGCCTAGAAGTCTGCCCTCATGGGCCAAGAATATACATTTTTAGCGTTCAATGATACCCCAAAGCTCCTTCATCTTTGAAAAATATGCCTTGGGTGGAAAAGGTGGTTTGCTGCATTTTTGGAAAACACCATAATGTAATCCAGATAGATCGATACTATTTTGTTAATCGAGTCATTTGAATGCCATATCCATTGCCCTTTGAAAAGTGGCTCTAGCATTGACAATCCAAATGGCATTTTTCCAGTAGGCATAGGTGCCCCATTTGGTGGTGAAAGTTGTTTTGAACTGATCATCTTCTTTCACCATGATCCGGTTGTACCCCGAGTAGCCATCTAGGAGGGAAAATATATTTGATCCAGGACACCACTTGCAAGATTCGCTCCATTGAAGGGAGTGGGTAGCGATCTTTGAGGGAAGCTTTGTTAAAGTCTCAAAAATCTACACACAACCTAATATCTCCATTTTTCTTCCTGAATGGGACCAGGTTTGCAACCCAGCTTGAGTATTTGATTGGAAATATGATACTTGCCTCTATCATCTTATTTAGCTCTTTCTTCATCAGAGGCTCAATGTGTGGATTGACTGGTCTCTGCTTTTGCTTGATGGGTTGAGCAACTGGATCTAGTTCAATTGTGTGTTGTGCTAGCTTTGGATTGAACCCTCTTAGGTCTTCATAGCTCCAAGCAAATACATCTGGAAATTCTTGGCAAAGTTGTATGAATTCATACCTTTCTTGCTCAGTGGCCACTTTGCCAATTTGAAGTGTTTTGCCTTCTCCAACTGGGATTGACTCTAAATCTTCTCCTTTGATCTGTATGTTAGCCTTCTCTTTTCTAAACTGATCATTAGGATTGAAGATAGACTCCAATGTCACTAAGCCTTTGGGAAGCTTGTTTATATGTAGTTATACTATTTGATTCCCGTATTGCTGCTCTAATCTGTTTTGATTTCTAGCTGAGAATTCAACTTCTTATTGTAAAAAATTAATGATCTGCTGATCATTCTCGAACACTTGTCAGCATGTGTTGTTATCGCACTCTTTAGCCTCACAACTATATGGATATGTGGTTGTTCTTTGTCTCTTTTGATGTTGTCGACCACATCAAATGTTGCTCCAATCATTGCAAAACCTATTGGCGCTTCATTCTCCTCCGGGTATGATGAACACAATGATGAAGGCCTCAAAATCCTCCATGAGATCCCATACCCTACTCTTTTTGATTCCGTATTGCTGCTCTAATTTGTTTTGATTTCTAGGCTGAGAATTAAGCTTCTTATTGTAAAAATTAATGGTCCGATGATCATTCTCGAACACTTGTCGATGTGTTGTTATCGCATCTTTGTAGCCTCACAACTATATTGATATGTGGTTGTTGTTTGTCTCTTTTGATGTTGTCGACCACATCAAATGTTGCTCCAACCTGCTGCAAACCTATTGGTAGCTTCATTCTCCTCCGGGTATGAACACAATGATGAAGGCCTCAAAATCCTCCATGAGATCCCATACCCTACTCTTGTAGTTCTTGAGCGGTCATTCTTGACATCATTAATACCTCGACTTGATTGGGCAACCAGCCACTATCACCAAACACTTGCAAGTTCTTAATTCCTAGTTTCCTTGCCCAATGAAGACCATGGACCAAAGCCTCGTATTCAACAAAGTGTTATTTGAGTAGGAAAATTGAAATCAAGGCCGAATAATATTTCATACCTTTGGGGGACACAATCATAGCTCCTCCTCTAGCTCTTGTCTACTCTTTAAGCCATCAAAGAACAATTGCCATACCTCATTGTCATATTTATATTCTAGCTTAATTAGGTTAGGAAGAGGATGATTCTCTTCATATAGACAGTAGACACCTAGCTCATATTCTTCCATCTCCTTATAGTGGTCAAAAGCATGTCTTTTGTTGACCCACTCATCGAGAGTCAACTATGGGATACATCCCACCTTGGTATCTACTTCACAAGTGCTTAGGAGGTCTTCTTGATCAAAAGCTGAGCAGTTGGCATTGATCGGAGCTAGGCACGTAAGATTCAATACGATAATCAACAATGGGCTTAGATCTGATTGTGGCCTTTGCCCCATTCCTTGTTCTAAAGAGCATATGTGACTATTCAACAGATAGTAGCCTCCAATTTTGGCAGTGAAGTCCCTTAACAAACACAAAGCAAAATGTGGTGGCAAATCTATGATTGATACATTCTACAAAATAGTCACATTAGGGTAGGCATGCAAAGTGAGGCTCAGATCCTTGATGATTCCAATAGTTGTCACTGATGTCCCATCTAATTGCACTACCCCTCTAGAGATGACTTCATATTGGAGACCTAGTTAATCAACTATTTACTTGGGCATTATATAACTACTTGGCCCAGAATCAATCATACAATTATGCACCAATTTGTCTCCAATAATCAATGAAACATAGAATGGAGGAGGTCTCAGGTTCTTACTTGTTGTTCTTGATGGTTTTCCCCAGGTTGAGTTGTATTGGTAAGCACTTTCTCTTGCTAGTTAGGGGTGTGATTTGAGCTTGACCAATTTTGTATAGCAGTCTGCAATAGATCCCTCTGCCCTAAAATGGCAAGTGACTCCCATAGTGAAATGTTCACACTTGTCCTCATCATTTGCTCAATGATGTTGAATGAGCTATCCTTTTGTTGCCCCTTCCCAGGCACATTTTTCTTTTGCACCTGGGCTATTACAACCGGTGCCTGAGTAGGTTTGGAAGGTAGCTTGGATTGACTTTACACATTGGGAGCTATATTTTGAATGCCAATACCTTGCTGAGTGATGGAGGGTCGAGGATCACCTGAGCTTGGTGAATGTCCTTCTCCATATTTCTCCTCTTAGGCCACCGTGTATTAGTAGCTATACTTTGAGAAGGAGTCTAATTCATTCCACATAAGTCTTTAACTTTGTCATTGACAAGCATAGTTTCGTTTGGGGGTCCCTCTTGCTGAGCTCCTTGTTGCTGACTTTCTTCGTGGCTAGGTTCTTGTGACACACCAACAATTTGCACCATTAGAGCTTGATTTAATGCACCATTGAAGCACATTAACTGATTATGTGGTTGATTACATGGGAAACACCATTCATACTCTTGTGCCATGTTATTATGTGTTGGAAGCAATCCCCTTGATGTTGAAATTGTGTTTGGGTCATATGACCTGAAAGGTCTAGCAACTTGAGGTTGCCCTTGGTGTTGACTCGATTTACAACTCGGGTGCGGTGGTCTATTTTTGCGAGATATGGGGTCTAGCCTCGATCATCGAGCACAGGGTTGATATGGCCTAGAACTCTAAGCCTAGTGTCTTTTGATGGTTACTAGCTCATTTCCAGGTTTTATAGTTGTTTCATCACTTCTGAAGCTCCTTTGAGGTGTTAGATGATGAAGTGGGGGCTTCAACTGAACTTTGACTCTGGGGTGGGTAGGTATAGGAGCTAATGTGGGTGTTTGGTGGTACTGGGTTTCCCGACTCGAGGTAAAGGGGCATGGATGGCCTAAGGGTAAGTTTGTCACCATAATCAAATGGTTCTCGGCTCTATGGAAAGGCTATAGGTCGCAGTTAGGTTATGCGCCCCATTGATTGAATTATCGAGAAATATCATAATTTAAAGCCCTAAGAAAGTATAAGAAGACGCCTTCATTGTTGGGCTTTTACTTGTTGTTGGAATCTTGTCCCAGTCCGTTGAAATATTAGGTTGAAATCATGTCGATTGCTCATTTGGGGCTCTCTTGATTGTTGTCATTTGCTCCAACAAAGACAAGTTATCACCTTTTTCTCCAAACTGGTTGTGAAGAGTTGTGCACAACTAGTTCCAATTTTGAATAGAGTTTGCTTCAAGGCTCTTGAACTATTGTGAAGCTTTACCTTTGAGTGAAGAGGCTAACAACTTGACTCTAATATCCATCTCTCATGGATTATACAAACATTTGCAATATCTTGGACATGGTCACCAGGAGAAGTCTGGTTTTCCCCAGTGAAATATGGGATGCTCTTTAATGCTACAATCGGGACCAGATTTTGTGCATTCAGTGAGTGGGCTATTGCTAGTGAAGTTGACATAAGGATTTGGCTAAGCCATTCTGATCGGCTTGAGTACCCTTCTTGTTTGAAAGAACAACCTACTAGGAGGAGGTGTTGATAAGGCTTTGATTGGGCGAGATGGGGACCTCTGGGCTCTTCTTCTTTTCCTTCTGTCTTGAGACAAGTGTATGTGTACAAACTGTCCTTCCTCTCTTGTTCTAGACCTTGTTTGTATCCTTCTCATGAACTTGTTTGACTGCTGAAACCAGTGGATTTGTTTCTTTTAGAGTCGTCAGATGTACAATTTTAAAACTTCTTAAAAGTTAGAATCACAACAAGTGCACATCAATCTTATTGTAATAAGATGGAGACTTCTTTATCCCACTAGGCATGCCAAAATTGTTAGTGTAAAATCACAACACCCCCAAATGAGTTCTATAGATATGCTTTTCTAAGGTAGAGTCATTTGGTGTGATCCGCATAACATTGAACTTTCCCCAAGGTGTGGGACCTTGCAAATGGAAAAGCTCTCCAGATTAAAGGTTGGTTCCTATTCCTCTATTTAGGTGCATACGTGAGAACTTGTAGAGGATCTATCTCTATACCTAATCTAAAATTTGCCAAGGAGACAAGGATAAAAAGGGATATAAGAAATAAGAAATGACTAAACTACAAGGTGATGCACCAAAGGAATGATGAACATTAGTTTTGTTGATAGACACAAACCAACAAAATACATACAATAATCAAGCATAGATAACCAAATTTATAATGAAAGACCATATGTGAGCAAAAGAGACAAAAAGATCTAGAATCGATCACAAATGTGTTTTATTGCTCTGCAGATTGATACAATGCATTACAAAACAACCAGGAGGCAAGAACATATTGCAATTTTAATGGAAGTCTTGAACTCCACGAATTCCTTTGCTAGAAGGAAAGGGGAGCCTACAAAACAAAAGAATGTCCAACCCTTTACAACGAGTCCCAAGCTTGTATTTATAGATTTGATACATACGGGAGAAAAAGAAAGAAACGAGAAAACAAATCCAAGCTCAACCACCACTATTTAATGTCTCCCATAAAATATGTTCCAAATCTGTCTTGACTAGCATCAAATCCTTATTCGGCACCTCGAAGGAGGAAGAAGCAGCGGAGCAGATCGAATCCGATCTGGTTGTTGAGGCAAAAAGATCCTGCATTAAAGGCCCAAAGAAGTTTCTTTATTTTTACCTACTAGGGCCTGAAAAAATGATTTTTTATCTTTCCATGGCGTAGAGGATGTCGAGATGCTTCCAACGGTGTAAGATTTGCAATATTTCGAGCCCTAAGTTGAAAGATATGCCCCTTTGAAGTTTGTATCGAGTCCGTACAAATGGGCGGGAAAACAATTTGAAAAATGGATCTCCTTTTTAATACGGGGCACGTGGCAGCCAAATTAGGGAAAAATCGGGTTTGTGGGTCTGTGATTTATCTTTTTCCCCCTTTTCGTAAAAAAATGCAAAACTCAGAAAACTCCCGCGGCCCCGACGCTCCGCTTGGACACATGGCACCCTTTGGTTGGTTGGGGAGATGCGCTTCAATTTTATCTCTGTGTCTTTTGACAAAAGGAAAATTTTCACCTTTTCCTCCTCTACTCCCCACTTTGACCTTGACTCGGGCTCAAATGTTGACTTTTTCCTTTGGGCGGAGTTGCGGCCCATTTTGCAACTTTTACACCTTTGGAATAACAAGGGGCAAAAACCAACTTTCCCCGATGGCCCGCTTTAGCGCTGCTAGTTTAAGCTTACCACATGGCGCTTCCTTTGCTACCTACCTAATTTCTATATTTTGGTTAAGTTCTTTGCTCGGAGGGGTCATATTTCTTGACCTGGGACATGCGGCAGTCTGGTGCTCGTTTGGAAACCCTCTCTCGATTTGATCCTTGAATTAACGCTCGTTGAACACTTGCACTCTCCGTCGGTCTGCCCCATGCATTGACTATTCAACCGACTCTACCGCTTTTTGAGACTAGACACATGGAGGCACCGTGCTCGCTTGAAAGCCTGATTCGAAATTTGCCTTTGAAGGAGTGTCGAGTTGAAACTTGACAGCCCCTGTAAGTCTGTGGACTTTTCAACGGTCTCTTTTATCATTTTGGACTATGGGCCACGCGAAGATCTCGCGCTCATTTGGGTCTCGGCCTTTGGACTAACTCTTGGAGATGCGCCAAGATGACACTTGGCGACCTCTGCTTGCACTTTATACTTAGCCAATTTTGGACTCTTTCTGAATGATTTCGAGTTCGAAAAACTTCGAAACTTTACCATTTTTTCCCTTCTTGCTCCTGGTTCCTCTCGCGACCATTACCCCTTCTTTTGTGACCCTGTTATTCCATTGTTGAGTCTACTGCAACCTATTTACAAGATCTAAATGAGTTTTCTCATATTCTTTCTATACGAGGTCGTGGTTGATCCAATATTTGTCCGAGGGGTGAAATATGGATAACATCACTTAATAGTAATGATGTGTCCATGACATGTATGGGAGATATGGAGAGAAAACAAAAAATAAACTTTGTCGGTGAAGATGTTAGTGAAAATGGTAATTTACGCAACAAAAGCGCATGCAAGTAGTGATGTGTACTACATAAAGTCGATGTTACAAGGCAATTTGGTAAAATAATCAATAATAATAACACAACATGGAGGAAGCCTGTGATGCGTAATGTGAGGGATAATTATATTAGAATGCCCACTATGAGGGAGCCATAGTAATATGAGCATCGAGAGCAAGTGATAACGAGATAATGAGATCTTCCTCGAGAGGAGAAGGTGTTCATGTAAGGTAAATAAACTAATATATAGGAATCTCAAGGCAAGAGTTGATGAGACAAGAAATGCACGACTCAACATAAGGTGTAAAGGTGGACATAGAAGTGGAAAGAGATGCATTAAAATGGTCAGTACTCATAGAAGGATGTGCACTATGAGACACGAGGGGTGGTTGAGCACGAGGATTAGTAACATGAGATATTTCGAGGGCAATAACATAATCATCAATCAAGTCATGGCTAACACGTGACAACTTATAACATTTATTATTATCATGGCCAATACTCTAGTGATAGTCATATCGGGCATGTAGATCGAATGATTTATCGAGAGTCTTCTATAGGTTAATCTAGGTAGGTCGAGGAAGAGAAAAAGGTTCTCATCTAGTGGATCTCAAAGAAACCACTTTGACGAGGTGGACAACTAAATGAAATGTTCTTTTAAGGGACATGTGGAGATGGGATGCATATATGAGCAACACAATGATAACCAAGGCTAGGACTAAAGAAAGATGAATTGGGTCGAAGATGCTCAATATTCCCTTGAGGTAGTGAAGGATGGTCTTCAAGAGGTGTAGGGGTAGTGAAAAAGGCTTATGAGGGATAAATCCACTAGATCTACCAATGATAGGAGGAAGCTCACGAGGAACAAATCCTCAAGTTGCACCCATGATCACAGGATAATCATAAGGAATATACCCTTTAGATGCACCGATGATAGGGGATGACTCGTGACGAATAGATCCTCTAGATGCACTAGTGATTGGATATGACTCATAAGGTGAAGAGAATTTGATCTAATAAACAAATATAAGAGAAGAAATGCTTCACATAATCTTTGAGATAAACAAAAACAAAGAAATGACATACACAAAATAACAAAGTACACAAGATATATTATGGGAAAACCTTTTGGGGAATAGCCTGACACAATAACTTATCTCCTTATTATATTACCTCAATCGTTTCACCATACAATAATGTACTTCTCATTTTTTCTCTATCCTACTGCATATCAAACTATATGTAAGCACATCAATAGGTACCATCATGATGATATTACAAAATAATAGGTGCCAAAAGCATGAGATAAGAATAGAACCTATAATGGTTCCTCGTAAACATGAGTTATCTAACTCCCAACAATAACATAGGTTAAAAACACTTATACAAGCTTGAAATCCTATCAAGGGGACCCCACGAGTCATGTCGACTATACAATTTAGAAGAATGTAACTTGTGAAAAATATAAACACATTTCCAACATAAGGAATATAACATATAAACACACTAATGATAAGAAGAGACTCCTAAGGGATAAATCCTCTAGATGCATTGATGATAAGAGATGAATTGCGAGGAATAAATCTTCTGACACGTCGTGATAGGAGGAGACTCATGAGGATATATCCTCTAAATGCACTAGTGATGGAGATGACTCACAAGGAATAAATCCTTTAGACATACCAATAATTAGATATGGCTCGCGAGGAGTAGATCCTATAGATGCACTAATTATAGGAGGATAGTTGTGAGGAATAGATCCTATAGATGCACTTTGTGATAGGTGAAAACTCATCAAGTAAAGGTGTTTTATTAGAATTATGTTCAAGATAAAGTTTTTGGTGATACAAGTATAAAAATTAATTATAGAGACCCTAAAGTTAAGATTTATAACTTCATTTATTTTATTAGCAATAATAACACATGCATACAAGGAATCATGAGAATCAACATAAACATACTCATTTGTATCATCAATAGATACATCGCAAGAAATATGGTCATTTACAACATTAGGTTTATCGACATAACGTTGAGAAGCATGTGGCATATTGGAAGATTTGGTTCACTCATATCATTATAAGCATATGTATAAGGATTGTATAATGATAATCAATATGAACACGCAAAGTAGGAAAAATAATATTATCATGTCTCGTAACATTAGAACTACGACTAGAATCGTCGTCATAATCGCAACTAGTAGTATGATGTGTATCTAGTGTAACCTCTCGACATGGTACACTTGTTAGATCATTAGGAGGGGGAGAGTAGCTATTTATTTTAGTAAAAAATAAAACACATAAAATATTAAGAAGAGAAGATATTACAAAATAATAAAGGGCTTTAGGAGGCGAGACCTCTGTTTGGGTTAGTAGTTTCAAGAATTCATCTTCTATCATGGGATATTATTTGATTAGCTCAGGATAGATCTTTGGATCAATGGGAAATATGGTTTGTTCTAATGTCTTTTGGAGAACATGTTTATAGATATTAGCATACTTAATCATGTCAAAGAAGGATATCTTCGAGAGGATAAGGAAAATCGAAAAATAAGATGACAACCAAGGACAACTACATATATAAGCAACATGTGGTATTGCTTCCTCGTATATAACATAGGCATGGACTTGGTTAAAGGGATGGTAGCCCATGCCAATCGGAGGAGTGAACCTTTAGGCTTAACATCATGCATAAAAGGAAATTGGAACAAGCCATAAAGACACAATAAGAAAGAATCTAAGGGAGGGAAGTATAAGAAACATGGTCAAAAAGTGTGAGGGAAACTCTAGGAAACAAAATTTTAGACATAAATCAATTTCACAAAATTAGTAATGGGAACAAGAATATGACACTGGGCTTAGGACATGTACACAAGTCACATCATATGCATGAAGTAAAATTGATCATTGACAATTCATAAATTGCCAAATTTATGTGTAGATTTCACATTTTATAACATAATTTCCTTTCAAGGATTTTTCCTTGATGACACAAGTTATGTATAGCTTAAAGAGCTTATTAAATTAGTTGCATGAGTTGGTTTGAATAGATATTGATCCCTATGCAAGCTAATCTCAACTCATCTTAACTTGTGGTGAATACAATACATGGTATGTTTTCTCAAGTAAGGTTGGTTGGTTCATACAAGTTGCAGTAAGTGTCAAATTTTTCTTTTCAATCTTCGATTTAATACAATACATTTATAAACAGGGCCCCAATGAGACAACTATGACCATAGAAACTATATTAAGACCATCATCACCATACATGATGTAATTCTTATTAGGGGTCCATGTTACAAGATGCCTTAGACTATACAACCCATATAATACTCATCAAAACATGTAACCCACGTAATACTTGCTAAAATACCATGCATAAAATTCACAACACAAATATAAACATAAATTATGAATATTTGAACTCAATGATCTTTATTTAAGCATATAATGCGATAAATGAAGACACGATATACATGTCACATAGAAAATGTCCTGGGATATTCCAAATCCAAAGATATATACTCGCAAACTTGTAGTCTTTGTAAGTATAGAACCATATCAAAAATCACACACCGAATGACTAGTCTATACTATTATCAATTGTGTGGAGTCGTTCCTAACATGAGAGTAGGGGCACACTTATATACCGTAAGATCCACATACTAACAATACCACCTTAAATCTACAAGTGACCCATATAACACTACCACTCATCTTAATTTTCTAGATGTAAGATAGGAATTAAACACAAAACAATGCAAACCGAGTTGGATCAACGATTATTATTATTAGACTAGATAAAATCCATGTCTGCTCACACAACAATGTCATATTTAAAACTCCTTAAGAATATATTTTCATGGCATCACACTTAAGAATATATTTTCAGCCACTCCACTAAATCCATACACACTATCTTAATAGAGATCTAATGACTCGAAATTCCTAGCGTTTATGTGCACTGAGTCAAAAAAAAGAACATACCTTATTAATATAGGATCTTACAAAAGCTTGATGCATTCTTCTACATACAAAACATGTGACACTACTTTGCGCACTATCTTTGAAGTCACCTCCCTTTACACCAAGTGATGAAACCTCATGCTATTTATCTACAAATTTCAATTATTAACTCTAGAACTTACCACCTCATTTCCCGCACGCGCAGCACTTTATGCCTCTCTCTCCCGCGCGCTGCGCCCATATAAATGCCCTAGATCCATGGTGTCCACGCGGGCCTTACACCAGTCTGTGAACCACAGGGGTTCTTTGTCTGCACGCCTTGATCATGAAAATGGGAATGATGGAGAAGGCATGAAGGTTGGTTTACCTGAGGATTCGCAAGTAGGTGCCGAGAATGCCTCTCGTAAATTCGTAATGATGTCCCTATCATTGGCGGCGGAGATGGGAAACCAGTGATATCTGTGGGCGGCGGCTGCAAAAATGTAGAGGAAAATAAAACACCAATCTCATGGATTGGTATGGCTTTCAATACTAACCAAGACCCCCCTATTCAACAAAACCGAGTTGGAGCTTCTCTGCTTGGTCACAAAATAGGGGTGCTCTCTCATGGGACAGGTAAAGATGGTTCAGTCAAAGAATCATCATCTCCTTTAAAACTCAACACTAGTAACTGCAGGTTGCAAGGGACTAAGAGTGGATCTGGTGATGGAGGAAGAGAAACCTATTATAGGGTCGGCGGTTTGAACCTATGGCAAACAAAACAACGGCAAATAGGTCCAAATCTTATGCTTCATATCCCTCTCAAAGCGAGAAGGAGAATGTCGAAATGAGCTCTTGAAACCCTCCCTTTATTTAGGAGGTCTCGATTGCTGAAAATCGTGGAGGATTTACTTAAGGTTCTTAAGGAGGGAGGAAAATCTCTCTCTAGGGGGTCTCATATGTAGATTTCACAAATTTTGGCCTAAGCTTTCTTAGCTTCATGTAGTGGATAGCCCAGAGATGGAGAGAAAAATACAAGGTAAGATTGAGCTTTATCCTTGTCTTTAAAGCTTACTTCATTCTTTGTCTTTGAAACCCCGAAGATAGGGATTTAATTTTTAGTCAACATTGGGTTTGGGGGAACACGGGCTTATGTCGAAGCCATGGTATCCATCTTTGACCCATTAAAGGAGTCTTTTGATACCTACACGATTTGGGTTCGTTTACAGACTCCGTTGCGGCTTTGGAATAGATCTTGTCTCATTGCTATAGGGGATACTCTAGGCTCATGTGTGGCAGTTGATGATAAGACCTCCATTCAAACCCATACTACTTATGCTCGAATCTGGTTGATCTCGATACCTCCAACTTCTACCAGCGAAACCAATCTGAGATTGGAGCCGGGCTCAGTGCGAGAGGATAGACTATGAGAGACTTGCCTTCAGATGTCGGCGTTGCTTCCAAACTGGTCATGTTACAGATGATTGTGAACACTCCAAACGTAAGACCAAAACAACCTGGTGGAAGGATTCTCTACCTGAACATCTTACAATTGACTCAGATCCGGCTAAGGAATCTAGTGCCCCCGCAAGTTAACTCACCCATCATGGTTGATTCACAGACCAATACAGAGAAGCCTCCAGACTATTCTTTACAGGTTCTGATTCAGTGATTAAAGATATTTCGACCCCCCATATGGATCACTTCCCCATCAAACCCATTGCAGTTTTTCCGACTGTAGTGGATGTGGGAAATCAGGAATGGACAGTGGTGGATAGGAAAAAGAAGGGTAATGCCAAATCTAAATCCCCCACCATATCGGACAAGGTTTGATTCTTGTCTTTTTGGGTGCTATTATTGCTACATTTAGGCAAATGGCCTATTATTTAAGCTAGGCACATTTGTGTTGTTGTTATGTTGATGTTTTTTAGCTATTTTGTAGCAGCTGGTTTGCTTTTGTTGGTTCCTTCCTTGACAGATTTTTTTTTGTTGTTGGGCTTTTTTGGGATGAAATCTTGCTGTTGAGCACTTTTGTATAAGGGTATAGTCCCTTTCAAAAAACTATTTGCCCATAATAAAAAAAATACTCTAGAACTTACCATGATCCTCGACAAAGTATTCTAGAAATACTACAACCACTTTATCCTAACAATACCAAGCATATCAACCGATAACACAAAACACTTTGCACGATAAGTATAGAAAAAACATAATTTTAACGCACATATAAATGACAATAGAACATTATAATAAACACTTATGCAAAATAAGATGCAAAAACATACGAATAAGCTCCGATTGTAGAACAATGCTTATGTTGAATAAACAACAAATACCCGCACAAAACTAAATACAATGTTTTGGGTGATGCAAAATTGTTGTAAACCCATGTACTCTCTACATCAATACATGTCCTAAACTAGGGTAGACTACTTTCTTTTACCAATTTTGCATGCATTAAAGGTTTTAAAGGGATGACAATTTAGGCTCAAATGGCTTACTAGCTTGAAATTCTCATATGGTATAACAATTTCCTTCGTCTGGCACTCTAACGTGGGTGTCGAGAATGCTCATCGAGTTCCCGTAAAAAAGTCTCTCTCAAGCTTCATTCACAAAATTTAAAGGTAAAATGGGGTAAGCTTTTCTATTTTCACTGCCAACGATATTATATGATTGAGCAAAAGCAGAAGTAAAATGTTTGTATTATTCATTTTTACTAATATTTTCAATGTTCTACCAAAATACAAATGTTTTTTATCAAACCAATATAGATAATGTTTTATGCCACTCCATGGCAATATCATGTACATAATTTTCAATATGAAATGATTGCGTGATTAATATCTTGTTTAATATCCTTACCTAACACCTCTCAATGTTTATCTTATGATGCCATGATTAAGGTTGCATATATTTATTAATGATATATAATATTCCATCGTATGCCCCTATATGGGCAATATCTATTCATCGCCTCCAAATCTCATCCTTACATGCTTCATGTGCTCTTCTCAAATCTTAAGGGGGAAACTATACTCTATATTTATCATTATTAATACTTTAATCATTGTATGTGTTCGAGAGTATATAAATTATCCACAATGATAGGGATTGAAGGCTCATTGCTAGACAAAAGTAAGTTTTAACAAAAACTCCAAGTGACTTAGTTGTCCATGTTAGTATGTGGGAGGCCATTACATAAAACAACAAGGTTTTGACTCCACTCCATATTGCTTCTAGTATCTTCTTCAACATTATGATATACCTATTATAATGAAGCCAAACGAGGCACTTGGTTTAGTTGATTTATATATCTAGCATGTACTATTTTTAGGCTAATCCTCATGCGTAGAAAAAGTGGCTTTACATGTTTGAGGGTGCATCATCCTCAATTCTAGATCCATTTGTACATCTATATGCTTTTTACATATCCCTTTTCTACTTTCAAGCACAAGATCACACACACTTCAAAGAGGGAAAAATGTAGACGCCTGAGAAATGATCCCATAACATTTATTTAGTGTTATTTTCCATGTTTGTCTATTTGGCGATTATTGGTCTATTTTATGGAATTTTGACTATTCCATCCCTTTTTATTATATCTCGGAGCAAGCTTTTTAGTCCTTATGTTAGGAGCACTCTTGACGGTCCTTGGATCCTTTGCTACGATTTTTGCGAAGTTAGGGTACTCTTATCCTCTTATCTTCATCTTTTACACTTTTAACGATTAAAGGTCAATTTATGTATTAATAAGGTCCCATGTAAATCATTTGAATAAATATGTGCATAGAAAAATCACAAATAAACACAAGAATGACCATGCAATCATTAAAGCATTTATTTGTCTAAGATGTCATTATATTATGGAGTAATATTGTAACCCTAATCGATGTCATTTCCATTTATTCATTTTCTCATTATGTAATTTCTATTCATTGACATCTTTGAACTATCATTAATCAATCGAGAAGTAGATGAATAGTTAGTTCACACTAGTTACTTCTTTTGCATGCCCCCAATACTAACCTTATCCATTTTTAGATATTGTAGGTCACACACGCCGAATCAAAGAGAGGAAACATATGAAAAGAAGCGGCATTTAAATAGAGTTGTCAAACCGATTTTAGCTCTCTATTGCTTATCAAGATAATGTTCGACGTGATCTTGACACCCTTGAGAAGCACTTGACATCATCGGTCCCAACATCAAACCATATTAAACCCAAAACTTTTGACGAGGTGTTTGATATGTTGATAAACCATTTGACAACACATTCATAGGTTCAAAATTAGATAAAGATCTTCGACAATAATACATTCAAAGTATGACTTCTTAACCCCACACCCCACACACATACATATATCACTTTAGAATATTAATTATACAATTTTTTTGGTTATATTTGTATATATTATAATGTTTAATTAGCTATAATTCATTTATTTATATTACATTTTCCTCCCCCAACTCGTAAATGTTTTAGAGTCCTTATACCCCAAAAACATATATTCACTATTAAAAAAATGTCATTAAAGTAATAACCATTCACGGAGGTCATCATAACATGATATAAGATAAAAATATCATTAAAATAATACCTAACCTTTATTCTTGACATGTAATAATATAAAACACTACCTAAATGTTAACTTTGTTTTTAAAATTTGTGAAGAGGTACCATGCAAACAGCCTTCTACCTTTTACCGCCATAGATACGGAGCGGATTCATAAAAAAAATTCAAAATCCACCGCCAAAAATGGGGTTAAAAATCACACCAACCAGGTTACTTCCGTTTAATTGCGTTTCAACGAACGTAGGTACCTATTTAAATACAGTCGTTTTCTACACACAGAAATCCAAATATTTGTCTCTGAAAGCGACTAAATCCTTCCGTTCAAGTACATCGTCGAATAACCATAAATCTGCCACTGAAATTTTTGCCCTCGCGCTCTGGATTTAAAGGACCTCAACTTTTGTGTTAAAAAATGGCGGGTGTGGCCGAGAAATTGAAAGAGCAGGGCAATAAAAGCTACAACAGAGGGCGCTACCGAGCAGCAATTGAATCTTATACAGAGGTATGTTTTTGTTTTTATAGCCTGTGAATATTTCCGATTTGACAGAGGAACTGTAAATAAAATGTTTGAATGAAGGAGTAATACAATAGATTTTTTTAGTTCTCGGGGTCTGTAATTGAGATTGTGGGTCGCCTTATTGGGGTTTGGGATTGAGGCTGTGTGTTATCTTACTGTGAAGCGGGGTTGCAAGATTGTGTAATGCGGGGTTGAACCCTCGTATTTAAAAGGGTATACTCTGTTATCAATATCCCACAACCTCACTTACCTATGCTTCAACACCTCACAAACTTAACTCATTGGCTGAAATTGGGTTGTTCAAATCCCATCTTCAACCCCATACAGCTGCCTTCTGAGTAGTTTGGGATTGAACTCTGGGCACATGTTTCGGTTTATGACTATACACTATTCTCAATACTCTGCAACCTCACTTATCCATATTTCAAAACCCAACAAGCTAACGAATATACCATAACATTTTGTGGCATCTCATCTTCGTTACATGGTGCCATATTGCTGTGGGGATATGAACCAGGGTCTTTGAAGTTCAACATTATTGATATGTGTATATTGATGAGCTTGTATGGCTAGTGGCACAGGGTTATAGTATAGTCATCTTGTTAGTGCTGCAGTTTGAATGTGCCCAAATTGGCAAAATGTCTAAAACTTATTGCTGGGATGGAATGCCAAACTACAGAAGCAGAGCAACCCCAAGTTTTACAAAAGCAGGGTTTTGACGAGTCTGAGGGGTTTAGGGCTGTGAAACCTGGAAACTGTTTCTAGTAGGCGAGAAATATGTTTCTGGATTTCTGAAATTTTCCCATCCCAGAATTTATTAGAGGCAGTGTAAAATTCTAAAGCTTTCCTGGAAACTAATGGCCATTTCTTTATTCAAACTTGGCTGTTAAAATAGTCCTTAAGTTTTTCCTCCCGTTTACTATAGTTTTAAAATGCTCATGCTCTTTCTGGCACTGTTTCCCACAGATTCCCTGTTTTCTTCCTTAGATATCCCCATTTAAACTGCTTGTGTTTAAATGGCACAATTTTCAAAGTTTAGTTATGGCACAATTTCAAAGTTTCTAAGTAACAATTTCTGATTTATGGCACAATGTACATTAATCCCAAATAGAAACAACAAAAGATTTAGTTATTGTTAGAGATTCAAAGGGAATTTGCAAAAATTCTTCTAGACTGTTTTGTAAGGCTCCCATAGCCAGTTTGCTGGGATGTATCCTGACCTTGAAGTCCAAGTGAAGGAAAATTGTTATTATTACCAGTAACTCACATTTAAGCAGAAACATTAGACCTTATACTGATATAAAGTCTTGGATTTCCCAAATAGGAAAACTATTAGGACTAGATTACCAAAAGAGGTACAAGGCTAACTTTAGGGTGGGATCCCATGGAGGCTGCTGCTGCTTATAATCTCACTTTGGCCTGAGTTTGATGAAATCTGTTTAAGCAGCCAAGGGAAAAATGATGGAATCTTTGAGAAAAAGGAGGGTGCTGATATTTTTGGCTGGAGAGTTTGACCAGGTGCTGGAGAAACTTGGCAGTTTTCTGAATAGCACTTATGAGCAGAAATTTAAGAACTTACTGGGACCCTTTTTGATAAAAAATCTAATCATACCTAAGCAGGGCTTGCTGTCAATCCTTATGCCATTTTTCTTGGTAGCCTTCTCTAATCATCTATGTGTCGTCAAGGAGAGTTCCTCACTAAATTACAGTGGCAATAAATAAATAATTATACTCTGCCCAAAACCAAGCTCAACAAGGCTTAGTAGAAGGGCATTTCCAAAATAAAACATGTTCAATAGTTTCTTGTCTACCACAAAGTCCACATAAAGAATCTGTAACATCAACTTTGTGAAGCCTTGCATTAATTGCTAAACATTGGTGGACCATCAACTGTAGTCACTGCATTCGTATTTGTGTTCAAATTAGTGGAGGATAATAATTTGTACGAAATTTGTTGCTGAAATTGGAGATAAAATTTGTGATTAAATTCGACTAAAAGAAATATACTTATAATTTCACATTTCCAGGTATGCTGCTGTACATCTGGCTGTTGGGTATCCTATATTTGTTGCTGTCCCGCAAGGTATACTGCAATAGATATTTCTGTAGGGTACCTGTGATTGCTAATGCTAACTATTCGGTTGCCAATGCTAGTGCTAATTTGCTAAGTTGCAAACCACGATTAATCTCATTGCTTAGTGTCATTGTTAAGTTGTGAATCGTGATGTGTCTTATAATGCATTTCCTTGACTTTTTCAAACCCTAAGAGGGATTTTTATGAATTTAATACAATTTTTTTATTGTTTTAATTCACTAGTTGATTTGTTTGAATAAATTTGCAAATTGAAACAAACTTTTTCTGGATGTTTTGCATTTGCCCAATTTTAAATTTCATGGATAAAATTTGGCAAATGCGGTGATTTAGCCATCAACCATCCCAACACCATGTTTTTGAATAAGCGTGAGACTTTAAGACAAATTGATGTTATCTTTTTCATAAGATCTTAGGGTTCCTCATTGCCTATGTTGTATTCAATCATGAACCAAGTTCAGCTGTGCATGTCTCATAACATCATAAATATCATTTGACATATCATTGTATAAGTCCCAATTTCTTCATCTCCAATCTCTCCTTAAGGACTTGATCCCTAAAGCTACATTTTAACAAGACACTTTCAAGGATCAAACTACAAATTTCATGGTATTCAAGCTTGTTAGCTTGTTGTCACCCCAAATTTTTTGCTTGAAAAGTTCAATTTTTTTTTGTGTCACTAAGTGTCTATTGTCTTAAGGCCCTCTTGGACAAAATTCATAATTTTCCTTAGCTAAGTTTGAAGGGTTTTGGGCCTTGATTCGTAAAATCGCTCCTAGGAGGCATAAGAGGAATTGTTCCCTTAGTTTCTCCATTCTATGACTAGGGCAACGGTGCAATACAAAGTCCTTGGGCAACAATGTTTGTATTCGGTGCCATTCCCTATGGGATGTTTGATGGGAATAGAGGAATAATTCCTTTGTTCCCTTAGTTACCGCAATGGGTTTCTAGGCGATCAAAATGATGGGAAAGGACTTCGGATAGTGCATATCAGCCATGACGGACGCTTTGAGCAATTCAAATGTAAAACCCAAGGCACTGGTAAATGGTGGCATTGCCCATGGCGTGCTCGAGCCGAACATGAAAAGCGGTCCCTCAACTCCTCACTTTTGCGGCAAAGGCGGTGGAGCGACATAAGGCCCAAAACATTACAAAGTTTAATTGAGTTCCATGGGTGGTAGTTTGGAGCGATAAGGGTTGTGGAGCATTATATAAACAATCTTGCAATCATTTTCAATTCATTTTGAAACTTTGCCCACGGTCCCATGTCTTGCCTTGTCATTCGACACGCCCTAGCCATTATTTTTCCCTCCACAAGCATTTTGCCTCATAGCCTTTTAAATTTGAATTTGCCATTGAAATTGCCCCTGCCATAGCTTCATTTTCACTAGTTTTGCAAGAGTTTTTGTGGGCGTTTTAACTATACCTACCATTCCTCCCGATTTTGCCCTCATTTGCACATCAACTCCCACTTTGCTCCCACAATTGTTTCTTATCCATCCAAATTACAAATTTGAATTGCTCATTTGCTGCCATGAAGTTCCAATACACAGGATACGAGCACATTTCTTCATTGGATACCGATATCCTTGAAATTGGTGACAATGATTTGAAACACATGGATTTGGCGGACTTCACGGGCATGAATGCAATATGGTAGACGAACTTTGTTTGGTGAGTGCATCTTCCGTTGTGGTTTGGCTCATGTTGCAGAAGATTCCCTAATTCAATTTAGTACTTGACACAATTTTGGCACATGCTCGATGCTTTGACCCAAACACAAGAATTGAAGGACCCCAGTAGACAAGTAATTGCCCAACTTGATGCCTATCACAAAGTAATATCACTCTTAGAACTAAGCCTTTGGATGATGCCAAAGTAATGACTCTAGACATGGCTCAAGTTGAATTTAACCTTGGAAAAGTATCTAACCACGATAGCCAAGTCTTGGCTAAACAAGAAAAAAAAGGTCCTTCCAAGCTTCCCAAGAGTTTGTTCAGGTCAGATTTTGTGGAAGAATTCTCGGATGCGATGACTCTATTGGCTAGGGTCATGGGATTGCCTACCACTAAGAATTCCACAATTGGATGTCCTTTCATCAACATCATTTTTGCTGCAAAATAGGTAATCAATTGGGGGAAATCATAAGTGAGAACTTGTCAAAACAGCTCACTCAACTAAATACTGCCAAGACATTTTACATGACTTCATACTTGATGTATACCATTGCCACCTATAGAATATGGATTGGTCTTTTTGGGCCGGGTAGGCAAGATCCATCAAATTCTATCTACAAGTGTTACACCCAAATCACATATGAGAGCAGCAAAAGCCATTTTCAAAGGGTCAATGATGCCTTCACCATGCTGATTGTGAGGGTGTTGGAAGGAGACTCAACAAAAAGAATCTCCAAAGAAGTAAAGACTTGAGTCATACGGGAGTTTCTTCATCCAATTTCAGAGATTCACATACCTCAGATAATAGGTTTTTAAGGTACACCTTACAAGCTTCCCATCTTCTATAACAAGCTTGTTCTCATCAAGCTATATAGACAATTAAATGTCATTCACAAAGTGTGTAGGGACAAAAAGTGCTGGCATCAACTTTCCTATTGCTTTGGGCAATGTTACTTGTGCAAATCAGGGATGGATGCCCAAAATGTTGAAAGAACCATTGCTCCTTTCAATATGCATCCGTATGACAAGAGGTTCTCTTTTGATAGTAAGAATTTCATCAACAACATACTTAGGCTCCTTGAGCTATTCTCATACGCCCATCATCGTGGATTGTTGGGAAGATTGTGACAATGAGTTTGAAGTTAGGAGAAGAGTATACACGAGAATGTCTCTTAGAAAAATTGAGGCCTTCATACATGATCAAGTCCCCGAAAGCATGATAGATGATAGCGAGTGATTTGTGCAAGCCAGAATTTGAAAATACTATTTAGTATGTCTCGCTTCCCACTGTTGATTGGTCACGAAAGAGAGAGATAATATTGGTGATTTGACAACTCTCGCAATCATAAGAACTAAGAGGTGGTTTCATAGGAAGTTGACTAAATTCAATGCCACACAAAAGACTACTTCCTAGGTTAAATAAGAAATACCTTCTTCTTGCACCAAGGGTTATGGTAGAACTCCTAGAGTCTGATGATCTTTGCAATGAGGAAGATAATCCAAAGGAGATTCCTTCAGGGAATGTTGGCGGAGAAGTTGGTTCGAGATAGAAATTGGTCATTAGAAGAACTCTTGCTTCCCCTCTTGAAATATGTGAGAAGTCTTCTCTGTTGATACTACAAAATAATTGAGAGAGTTGGAAAAGGGAAGCAAATGCAAGAACAACTTGAAGAGAAGGTTCACACTCTTGTAGTATACATGAAAGCTTTTCTTTCCCATGATCCCACCCCAATGCCATCTCTCCCTTCTTCAATTGTAGTAGAAAAGATTGATTCTAAAGCCATCTCGGAAGTCCACAGAGTTCATTAATGCGGTAAGGCCATTGAGACCCGGATTGAGCAAGCTGTTAGTCAATGGTCTCAACTTCATCGATGAAAACCGGAAAGTGTATGGGCAATTGGTGAATGCCCAAAAGAACTTGTCGAGCCAAATTGAGACTTTAGAAAAGGAGGTTGCCCTATGGGGAAGTCTTACTCAAGACCTAAGAGCAATGGGCGTCACTAATGAGAAGATCCTCCTCTCTCTCGAGAAAATTTTCAACAACTCTCATGACAATATCTCCCAGATTTGGTCGAGAAGCATTGAGTGGAGAATCAGTCTTTCTGAAGAAAACAAGACAAATCTCCAATCTAACATTCGGAAGGGGAGGCTCTAAAGGCAGAAATCTGTGCAGACATGAAAGCCCTCCGCCGTGACCTCATCAAAGAGAACTCCTCTGAGCTAAACACGGCAGCAGACATCAAAGAACAATTCAGAAAATTGATCAATGAGGAATTGTTCTGCATTGAGGAATTCAGTGAAGATAAGTTGGGTGAACTTTCTGAAATCCTTAATGTGATAATTGAGGCATCCAAAAGCCTAACCAACTTTGATAGCTGCAGTTTTGAGATGTTCGATGCTATGGACACCTGGTTGACCAACCTCTCGAACACCACAATTCCAAGTGAAGGGAAATTGTAGGAGCAGTCACATGATTCATAATGCAAGTGCTAAAGCTCAAGGCTCCTTCCTCTTCTCATGCACCTTAATCTTTTTATTGTGCAACTCTTCTATTTCTTTGTTGCACTTTTTGTATTTTCTTTTTCACTAATTTCAAAATTGTAAAAGTCACTTAAGTGACTTATGAAGTGGAAAAGTAATGTAGTAAAGTTAGAAAGGATTAATCAACGTTAGTTATAAGGCAGTCTTGGCTCTCAATCCAATTTAAGGAGAAGCCTTTCTCATTGTATGGAGTTAAAAAGTTATAGAAAGTAATATACTAAAGAGAACTCCTCTTTCTCTCTATTTTTCTCTCCATTTTCTATTCATGACTGTGCATTGCAGAACAAAAGTAGTATGGAACTTTGAGTTCATTTTGCCCCAAAAGATCTATTGAATTTTGTGTCATTACTTTTTTGAATCATATTTATTTTCTGCAGAATAATGTGGTTTATGGGCATTTACTTTCCCATTAAATGATGTGGCAGTTTTTCATTTATATGTGGCATGCAAGAGTAGTTTAAGATCCGAGTTTTGCTTATCTGAAAGTGCAGTCTTCCTTCCTGTCCTTCCAATTTCCCTCCTTTCCTTTCTCTCATCTTTTCTTTCTTTCTTCTTGTTCCATTCTGAAATTCCACCAAATGGACTTAAAATCCCAACCTCCAAAATAGTTAGTGTAGATATTCTTCTTGCTTTTATTTTGGGCTTTCAATAAAGGGAGCCTCCCCACATAATGGAGGAGGGACTTGTGTCCCCTGAACTGTTGTGGAACCTTCATTTCATCAAGTACAAAATATTCTGCCAATACAGCTCTATTTAATTTTTGAGTTGTGTTCATAATGTGCTAAGTATGCCACTGTTGAAGCTTATAATCTCCAATGTTATTCATTCTTCTTATTTTGGTTTTTGCTATCTGAAATGTTCCCAATATTCAAGTTGTGAAAATCGAGGTAGCGCTCATAAGGACCTAAGGGGAATTAAAATCTTAGGAATAACAAGGATTGATGTTAATTTGAAAACTCAGTTCTAAATCTCTTCAAGTTGCTGAAACAAAATAATCAAGTTGTGTGATGTTTTTAGTCAACCCAATTTGTTGAAACCAAAATTTCCCAAAGCTTCATGTTTTGGTTTGTATTAATTTTTAGTACTGAAAAGGTTATATTAGTGGTTATGAACTGTATTCTGACCATATACTAGTGTATATTAGTGTATTTTCAGTGGTACACCTTTATCTGCGATATATACTAGCATTGAAGTGAGATATGCATCAGCTATATCATAATTAGAACTTTATTTTTCATTATTACTTGAATGTGGCTATGTACTCATGAAAATGAATTGATCATTGTATTTGATTTCAATTTTCATGCAGGCAATAACTTTATACCCGAACAGGATTGTTTATTGGACTAACAGAGCACTTTGTCACAAGAAACTCAAGTGAGACGACAATGTTCTTTTTAGCTCCCTAGTTTTTCTGTCTGATTTTGGGATCAGGAACTAAATGTGGTTTGCCATTATGTGCAGAGACTGGAAGCGTGTTGAGGATGATTGTAGAAAGGCTTTGGAGCTTGACAAAGTGTCTGTTAAGGTTTGTTGAGCCCCTTTACCAGATATTATTTGGAATAAACTGTGTGTGTGAATTTAAGCATAGCATTTCATTAACTTAGTTGGCCTTTAAATTATTTTTAAATTTTATGATCAATGCAGAGTTTTCTTTTGTATATATGCTTTTTCCAGTGAACTTTTGATTCCCAAGCTAATGCTCAATGCTAGAATTTATTGGCCCAAAACAGTCAATATTAAACTTCAAACTATCCTCAAAATGGATTATATGAAGGAAAAAGCAAGTAAATTATTCTCAAGTATATTGCCTTAGACACGGTCCAGCGTTTCTCTAGTCTTGAAGTTCATATGGAGAACTGAAATTACTCAGATAAATATTATTTGATTATAGGATCGAAGTTTGGGGATAGACGTGGTTAAGAACTTACACCACGTTGTGAGTTAAATCCCTCTTTGCTGAAATTTCTTTTAATATATGCAGAATAAGTTTCCTTGTATCTTGTGAAAATTGACATGGTGTGAGCACTGCCTTGCCTTTACACCAAGCTCAAGAAATGATATTTGTGTACAGGTTTGTCAATTGAGTTCTCTGTTGGGTTTGAGAGTCCTAAAAAGTTTTGTATACTAATTGGGTCAAATTGTAAGTAAAAGGAGTCATTGTCTTTTGGTAAAGTCATTGTGGTAATCAAGGTTAACTTCGCCTTGATATTTTCATAGTCAAGTGGAATATATTAGAACTTTTTGAGTTATAAGGTTAGAGTTTTTGAGTGTAATCTGCTTATTAAAAAAATAGCCGTCTGCATTGCTATATTTGTTTGGGTGTGAGGCAAAAGTTAATAGTTTTTGACTAAAGCGTGAGTTGTACTTGGAGGTCTAATATGCTAAAACCTCTAGGGTAGTGATTAAGCTAAATGTGGAAATATAAGCCTAATCTAATTGCTATTGTAGCAATAAATGAATAAACAATTAAGTACAAAAATTAACCCAAGCAAACTAAGCCAAAATATGTAAAACCTTAAGTGCAAAGAGAGGGTAAAACGCCTTAGTTGATTCACGAGAGGTCTTGAAGGTGCATAGAGCTGGAAAACTGGAAAATCCAAAGCACTAATCGTCACAATGAAACTCGATAAAATGCAGAGATGGAGGAATATGTTGGATTGGGGCGCCTGGAGAGGGACATGGGTGCCCACAAGCGTCCCAGGCCTATTTCCGGCGACGTGTGTTTGCAAAAATGCTTAGAAAACCTTTTACTCGAGTGGTCGTGAGGTATTTGCTATTATTCGTCTTTGGTCGCACAATGATCACCAAGGTTGTTGGAAACCTGTAATGTAATAATGACATGTAAAACTTTTAAAGAGACATCAAATCCTAAAAAAGAAAGATGTAGAATGAGGGGTCGGACTGTCCTCAGTTGTCACAATGGCGATCTTATGACTGAGTGCTACACTACATCTCAAACCCAATGTAGTTCTATGTGTGTGTGTGCGGAATTGTGCCCTAGGTGGCTCTTGTGCATGTCGCACTTGATAGCGAGAAATAGCTAGATGTAAAGAAATGTAATAGATGTGTGCATGGAATAGAATGAACTCCCCTCCTATGAAGTGTATGCAGAATAACCAACCCTTGTGTCCCTTGGATGGCGCTATATGGATGCAATGGAGCTCTTAGATGCTTGATGGATGCAACCTTAGGTGGTGATAGCTAATGCTTAGTGTTTGGTCCCTTATTATGATCACATAACTTTATATTTATATGATTCCTTTGCTTGAATTTTGTAATTAACCCCGAAAAGACCGACTACCAAAAAGATAAGATGCTCAAACAACTAGAAAGGACCCAAAAGATGTGAACAAAGTATACTGAGGTCGGGCGCCCAAAAGAGATGAGGGTGCATGGCTTTGGCATCCTGGGCCGGGGTTTGTGTCTAGGATGATGAATGCCGAGGTGTGAAAAGGAAGATTGAGCAAGTAAAGGTGCAAGACCAAATGTGGCAATAGAAAGCAAAGAAAGGTGGCCAAAGACATGGGTTAATTAGTACTTTTTTACTTAGGAATCATATGAATAGTAGTATGCAATCAGGACTAAATAAATACCCAAAGTGCGTGATTTTGTGTCTACGGGTAGAAGTTTCACAATTATTAGAGTAGTGAGGAAGTGAAATATGGTTGGGGCCCACAAAGGAGAGAAAATCAATGTATAAATAAAACACACTCCTCAAAAATGTTCATTTGCACATGCATAAGAGGGGAGGCAAACATGGAGAAATTAGATGAATAGACATGGCATTACAGATTATAAGATGAGATTACAAAGACCTTGAGTGGTCGAGATAAGATTGTAGATTCCAAAATCCCAAACTTTTCATTTTTAGTGGTAGGGCAAGGAGGACAACCCTTTTGTGAACTTTGTCGAATCCTTTTGTGGAATTCAACAAATTAAAGCACAATAGTTTTTGCCTCTCAATGTTGGTATCATTGAGATAGATTTTGCAAGTTGTGGCCAAAAAGAGCGAAAACTCATGAAAACAGTTTTCAGGGGTCAACATGTCCATATGTGTGGTGATACCATAGAAAAATGCTAAAATTTTAATTGTTGTAGGTGGACGCTTGAGGTCCTATTGCCTCATTCACTAGTCATCTCCAACCTTTGCCTTGGTGCGGTCTTTTACATTGGTAATTGCCTGTTTTGATGTGGCTTGCAGGTTTAGGGGCAATTGAGGCCTTGTCACATTGTTTTAGGTTATCCCCCCCGCTTTGGAGTCTCGCACCTCTATTTACTTCTTATATGTGGGTCTTGCCAAATTTGTGATTTGGGCTTCTTTGTCTAACTTTGTTGTAATCGACTCCTTTTCCTTGCTTCTTGTAGGTGGTCATCTTTTGGTTCTCGATGGTTGATGACACTAATTGATGCAATGTGGTTAGGGATCCCAATTAAGAGACACTATATACCATGTTGTCCTTAGAATACTTACTAGAATCATACAATGAAATGCATACAACACAAAATGAATCAATACCTCAAAACCCTTATTTGATTTGGAAAACAAGGAAATATCACAACAAGCACTGACAACAATCCCACAAACTGAGATGCACCTCAACAAACAGATCCACATATCTCTCCTTACTAACTTGTAGTCTTTGCTGGTATAACTCTCTTAAACTCAAACTACTTGACTCAATTGGTCCACACTATATCTCTAGCAGTGCAAAAGTCATACCTAACACAAGTATGGTGGCATGCTTATATAGATGCAAAAGCCACCTTACAACATTACCTCCAAACAAGTGACCTATATGACATTAGATACTTATTGATCCTCTATGCAAAAATAGGATATGGAAGATAACACAACTCGATGCACTTGATTTGGTTCAACAGTTAAAATTATGAGCTATGTGAACTCATGTCACTACTTGAACAGTCATATTTGAAACTCCGAAAGTTACAATTGTAACAGCTTTGGATATAGGAGTGATGAAAATACGTCTCAATGCCCAGTGGTCGACTATGGCTTTAATGGGTGGTTTTGCTAAGATAGACAATAATGAAATAACATTATTGGTCAATAATGCAGAAAGAGGTATTGACATTGATCCTCGAGAGGCTCAGGAAACTTTTAGATTAGCTAAAGTTGATCTTGGACGAGCTGAAGGCAAGAAACAAGCAATCGAAGCTGATGTAGCTCTCAAAAGAGCTAGAACACGACTAAAGGCCGTTGATGCTATTTTGCCAAAATAAATTGAAATATGAAGTAGATGTGCCGCAATTATCCCCTCGCGCATAAGATTGCAAATAGATCTCTCAAATGAATTGTTACACTCTATCACAATTTAGTTGCAATGGCCTCACAATTTCAAGGGTAGATGTGTGTTATTGAGATGAACTCATGTTGGTAATGCAAACTTTTGAAAATGCTTCTTGTGATACCTTGCCGCAAAATAGGAATTCCTACAAGTTGACTGTTTGTGCTGGAAATATAATTTTGTGTTGCACTATTGAAATGC
The DNA here is from genome assembly GCA_018340775.1 of Taxus wallichiana var. yunnanensis. NCBI lineage: Eukaryota > Viridiplantae > Streptophyta > Pinopsida > Cupressales > Taxaceae > Taxus > Taxus wallichiana. The sequence goes on from CM031235.1 coordinate 226,236,406, forward strand.
ATGTTTGTCTTTATTCTTGAAGGATGTTCTAGACTCTGGAAGGACCGGTAATCTTGTGAAGTCTCTTTAGACATGCCCCTATCACTAACAACTTTGACTCATTAAAAACACATGTGCAATGAAAAGGTAGCTGCAAAATAACAATAAAATGCTTGCGTGCTTCCAAAAGACACACAACATCATAATACTCTAGGGTGCTCGTGAGGCTGCACTAAACATCACAAGACAGAGACACAACGTAGAATAAACAAAGGCTTCATGTTTTTCAAACTTTTGCATTCGCTAGACTTAACTTATTTTCCTAACAAACATGTTTTTGGGTGATGCGAGATTACGCAGGAACCTAGATGCTCTTGCATAGTATGCCTCGAGTAACAAAGAAAAGCATAAGCTCCTACTTATGACTTTGCTTGATGGTATTCCATGTTTTGCAGCTTCAAATGTGCTTATCCAAGTCGCATCCTCAATGTCTCAGCCCTTCCATTTGACCAAATATTCTTTGTATTTGTTGTGTCTTGTCCTCTTATTGATCTTGTTGTCCATTAGTCTTTCCACCTTTTTGCATTCTTTTTCTCGGCATTTGTGCTCTCCAATCAATCTCTAAGCGTGAGTATAAATCTGCGCTTCCTCCATCTTTGCATCATGATATGGATATAGATTTGCCACATCGAAGATAGGTGAAATGTCTATTTCTTTGGGAAACTTAATATCATATACAATCTTTGCGAGTTAGGTAGGAGATTAGAGAGAATCTCTTACCTAACTCCTATGCTGAATCAAGTATGCGAGTAACCATTATTTACGTTGTATTATTCTCTCCTAATCTCTACCAACTCCTATTATTATGTGATTATTACTCATGTAATAATCACTTACAATCCAAGTAATATTTGCTCCAGTTATTAGTTTCCCACCATAAATTAATGACTAAATAATCTAATGTGAAACACCTAAGTCCTAAGCCTCCATGTGAGGACTATTCCTAACATTCCCCCCCTTAGTGTGAACACGGGGTGAGGAACTTCAGAGCTGCAGCTTGTTGTTTTCATTGTCTGGGTTGCTGGTGTTGTTATGATGTTCTCTTGATGTGTACTGCCTTGTTTAATTGAAAAATCATTAGATGTCTATTTCTACAGTTATTGCATCCAATGACGATTTGGTTGGTCCCCTTTATAATTTTTCGAAAACATCTCCTTCCCCCTTTTATGAAAAATACGTTGTTTTAATCACCCTTGAAAAATTTCCACTAAAACAATCTCTCTTTTTTCATTTTTTTTGAAAATATCCCCTCGAAAAAATATCACTTAGTTCAATACCCAACCGAGCTATCACATATGTCAAAAGTTAATATGAATAGGCTTTTTTTTATCTTAGAAAACCTTCTTGTTTTGAATTGAAAAAGTAAAACCATTCTTGGTTAGGGTTAACGAAAGGAAATGGACCAAATATGGCAATGAACTGCCACATAGAGAGATATGGATGCCACTTAGGGGTGTGTTGTTGTTGCTGCGAGTCCAATCATTGTCGAGTTGAAGGGCTTGAGTTGGGTAATGGCAAGGATGGTTTGCAAGAGTTTGTAGACAAGTCACTAAAGTGTTTGGGATATCATTGGGTCTTTGGGTTGGTAAGCTCGCCAAGAGATATGAGACCATGCCGAGAGAGAGATCCATCAAAGTCTGCAGAGAGCTAGGAAAGGTGGTAGCTCGTGAAGCAATATATTGTTGACGAATGATAGCTGAAGTTCAAGAGCTGAGCTTGTGGGTTAGGGAGATCAAACTTGCCAATAGCCAAGTGGAGATAAAGCTTGCTGTAGGTTTTGTGAAGTCGAGCTCAAGGAGAAATAGAGAGCTCGCCAATGTTGGGCAGGGGTTGAAACTTGTGGCAACTCCAAGCCGCGGTGGGTAGATGCTTGTGTTGAATGGTAAACCCGAGCCAAGTAGGGGTCGAGAGAAGTCTTTGAAGGATGAATCACTAAGACAAGTTGGCTTTTGCATTTGAGAGATGTTGTTGGACTTGAAGTTGAGTCGCCTAAGGTCTCCCAAATCAGTTGAAGCTAGAGGGCTTGGAGAGCTTGGGGTGAAAAAGGTCCAAATGCCTCATGAGTTGAGCTAAAGGGGCGAGATGATCAATGCAAAGGAGTTAAGGGCCAAGGGATGAGAGTTTACAAAGAAGCTAGAACTTGCCAAACAATGAATTTGAGCCGATTTGGTGACCGCTCTAGAATATAAATTCATGAACTCGTGAAAGGTGAATTGAATGCCTCGATGTAATGCTTACATATGTCAGCAGATGTTGAGTATGCAACTCAATCTTGAGTTGATATGAATATAAAGAAAATCCTTATGCAAATGTAATATGCATAAACTTTATGAAGATTTGGTTTATTTACACCATAAACAATGCAAACACCATCCAATGCTTGATCTAATTGTATGATGCTTGAAAAAACAAATTTGCCTTATGTAAAGGATTACAATTTTTGAATGCAATAAAGCAAGATTTTTGCTTTTATCGATGCATGCAATGAAACTTAAACCACACATATAAGTCCTCCTACCTCTGTGACATCATCATCCTAGCCTTGAAGATAGTCCTAATGCATTTGGTAGACATGTCTCAGTGTGCAAAGAAGTGTGATAAGGCCCATCGAGTTAATTCATGAAGTTCACTAGAAATCTAGTCTTATTGGAAGTCTAGGGAGTCTTGAAAGTGTTGGAAGCAATTTAGGAAGATTTAGGAAAGATTTGATCATTCAAGGACAATTTGCTCAACAACGAGTTTCTAGGTGCAAGGAAAAAGCATTCAAAAGTGAAACCTGACTTCTCTGGATGATTTCGGGAGCTTTGTAAGGAGTTAGAAGGCAAAACAAGTAGGCATTGAAAGCTATGAGAATTCTCTACATGTTGGTAACATCATTTTGATCTGAGGTATGAAGGTTTCATGAAGAACTCCAAACAGTGCAACTGCCTCTCTTTGTTCCGAACAAAAAGGGCCTAATTTTTCAATTGCAGGCAGATTCAAGTTTTGAAAGTTGTTCCATTGATCTTAGAATGTGTTTTGGAGTCAAAATCATATAAGATTTGACCCCAAAACATTATCCTAAGCCTCAGGTGAAAAAAGTAGGTTTCCTTGCCATTTTGGACATCTAATGCAAAATTGGCTTTCCCTATAATAGCCCAGCACACTTTTCACCTCCTTGTGTCCCAATTGTCCCCTTGGGGACAAGGGGGACATGAGGGACACAAAAGTGCACCCTCATCCTCCTCCCCAAGGCGCACTTTTGTGCCATGTGTCCCATTTGTCCCATTGTGTCCCATTTGCACCCAAAGTGCAAGGGGGACATGAGGGACACAAAAAGTGCGCCTCACTCCCTCACCATGGGCGCACTTTTGTGTCCCCATTGTCCCCTCTGCCCCTAGGGGGACAAGAGGGACAAGAAAATGCACCCCATGCCTTTTTGTAGCTCTTGGACCCTCCACATGAGTCTGGTTAACCCGGGTTGAGTCTAAGCTGAGTTAAGGTGTGTGAGAGTGAGGGAGAAGCTTAAAATCCATACTTAGCCAAATTTCCACCATGCCACATGTCAACATCTTGCTCTAAGGCACACTTTGGTGTCCATGTGTCCCCTTGTCCCCTTTGTCCCTTTGGCATGGTGCAACTCAAGCACAAACCCCCACTTGCAATTAAGTTAAGCTTGCCAGGGTTAAAGTGGAGTTAAATGCATCTCATTCTCATTGAACCTCAAGCTGCCACATGTCATCATCTTGCTCCAAGGCGCACTTCTCTGCCCCCATTGTCCCAATTGTCCCAATTGCACCATATGCAAACCACATTTAAACCCAAATTCAACCCAGGTTCAAGGCAAACAAGGTGAGTTAAAACTTCATAAAACTCATTCAAACTTCTCTCCCACCACACAGTCATTTTCATGAAATTACTATTGAAAACTCCTCCAACCTCCATTAATGGCTGCCATACCACAACAACAAATGACAACAAAACTCTTTTTTGTTTCTCGAAGATACGGCAAGCAAAATCATCTGAAAATTGGAGCAAACGATCCTCAAAAAATCTACTTTCACGCAAGCCATTTTTTTGCATGATGAAGTAGGCTGATTTTTAGGGATATTGAGGACTTGAGTTTCCTCTCAACATTCTGCCCTCTTGAAAATTTTTTGCACTTTCCCGAAGATCCGGTAGGCGAAAAAAGCTCTAAAACTTGGAGTGAATGATCCACAAAAAATCTACTTTCATCCGAGTTGTTTCTTGCACGATGGGGTGGCTGATTTTTTGAGATATGGAGGATTGAGTTTTTCTTAGTATTCTGCCCCTTCGATGAAAATCTCATTTTCCCACTCATCCAGACAAGGGAATCATCTGAAAATTGGAGCAGGGAATCTTGGAATAAAACCTATAATTTCAAGACTATTTTTTCGTTGCAATCCGACACATGCAGTGAACTTACTAAAAATAGCATGTGTTCATGGTAGGGCATGTCTAAAAATAGTAAGTTGTCAAAAGAGGTGAATTCTTAGCATTCGCAACCCCCCGAATAGGCAAGAAACATTAGGAAGTGAAAACAAAAAAAATTGCTAAAAATAATAGTCTTGGATAAGACTTGCTAAAAATAGTAAGTCCTAGAATTGAGCTTAGAAAGTTGTGGCAACTCCCATTTTGCTTATCTCATTGATTTTTGCCATCATCGCAAGGCCAGGAAGGTGTCTCGTGGCCTAAACAAGAAAGAAAACCCTCAGGCTCTCAAAGCATCATTTCTGGAAAGATCTCTGCATAACACAGTCTGATGAAAGAAGTTGAATGATCTAACTCTTTCTAATTGTGGCAAAAGGAAGTCACTTTGATTGAATTCATTCATGAAAGGAACATCATGGTGAATCATCATATGAATCAGATTATGACGAGAAATGGATCAAAGTGAGTCAATTGTGTGTGAAAGTGTTCATTTGGATAATGAGTGTAATCAGAAAATCATGAGGTCGGTAAAGAGTTTGAAAAGAATCAAGAGCTCCATTGAAATTCAAAGTCATCAAGAGGATGATCATCATGAGCATGTTGAGAAAGCTCATTGAGTGAGGAGAATGGAAGTCATCTCAAGCAATGCATACCTCGAGAAGTGTTTCTAAACACTTGATCCATGCTTGATAATGAGCTCACATCTTGCAATTAGAGAAAAGGTGGAATTTGCAGTATTTCAATGTAGTAGTGTGGAGGACAAGAACATGGAACTCATTCTCATTCATTCCTTCAAGTTCCATTCAGGATCAATCTTGCTTTATCAGGAAGAGGAAACCATCTCCATGAGGAGCAATTGAGAAAGAGGGTGTTCAACACCATAAGGATGTTTCCACTCATGGTTAGGAAAGTGAGTGAAATGTGAGACTCAAGGAGTGAGTTGATGATCTCCATATCCTGACTTCCACCATTATGTTCAAACCTTCTTCAAGGAACAAGCCAGATGAGCTAGTCCAAGCTACCAAGGCATCCAGACCATCATGTGTGAAGGATCGAGAGATCATCTATTCCCATGAGAGACATGTGAGCAGAGGTGTATGAGCTGATTCCATTCAAGGAGGATTTTGGAGCTCAAGAAAGGTAAGAAGGTGATGATCTTCATTTGGAGCATCATATTTACAAGAATGGGCAATCATCTTTGTTTCATTTGCTGCCATCCACTTGGTAGTGTTCTTAAACACTCACCTAAAACCTTGTGGTGTGATCATGCCTCAAGAAGGAAGGACATTGCCATCACCTCATTTCATTCCAACGGGTGGCCACATGACAAGAATTTCATTCAGGGTAATCCTTTCACCCGCATGATGAAGGCCTATTTCAGTAAGAGAAGAATAAGCATCAAAAAGTTTGAGCATCATGGAGTTGTCTCTTGTGATCATTGGGGTCAATTGTGAAAGTCTAAGAAGCAAGAAAGTGAGCCTCACTCTCACTGTGAGATCAGGAGAGAACCATCATGAGTGATGCCAACAGTCATCCTAGGCTCACATTGCCATGTCTCGCAACAATGTTTCTAAACACTCTTTCACACTCTAGAGTGTTCTTGCATCTCATAGAAGGAGGAAGCATATGCAATCACAGTGTTTTAGTTCAACAAGTGGTCAAAGGTCAAGGTTCTCATTCATGAAGCATTTCCTCAAAGATCCATCAAAAGCTTCATCTTCATCGGATTTGGTCAACCCTTCTCTCTCTTTCTCTCTCTTCTTTGTCTCTCTCTCTATATTCTAATTTCTCATTAAGAATGCACTTTTTCCCTATTTTGTCTTATTCACTTAAGTGACCTTCAATTCAATATTGTAAGAGTCCTTTTTCATCAATAAGAAAAGGACTCATTTTCCATTCCTAGGAATGTGGAAGGTCACAAGTGATGAAGGGAAGTGAAAAGTCATGTGGGGGAGATGAAAGGACAATTTGTAATGTTATAAATTGGAATGGCTTCTCCATTCCAAAGGGTTGGCAATTGTTGATTGATTGTATGTTGTTGAGATTTACCACTACTACATCAAGCAATAAAAGTTGCAATTCTTCTATTCCTTTGCTTATGTTCCTCTACTCTCTCTCTCTCTACTTTCCAACTTTGTATACATGATAATCTTGTAAAACCAAGAAAGGTGTTTGTGTCTTTAATAAATGAATCAATGTGAATTATGTTATGTGAATCTATGATTTGTTAGTCTTATCATTGTTAGCATTGTTGTGTTCTCCTTCATTGTGGCATTTGGAGAATGAAAAGCTTTCCAAATTGGGTGGTGTGAAGGAGAATATTGAAGATCCTCTTGCTGGTTTTTATCTAGGGCATCAAGAAGAAGATCTACAAAGGGCTTTTGCATGATTTGAGTCCCTCTCCTAGGGAGTGACTAGGGTTGAAGTCATTTTAAGTGCCTTCTAGGGCACGACACTCATTTGTTATTTGATATTCAAACTTGGCATAATTTATAGGGCTGAAATCATTCATATTTGGTTATTGTTGGGGTTTGAAAATTTATTTTGATTATTTCTCTTAGCTGTACTTCTGCTGTTCATAAAATAATTTTCCAGCTGAGTAGTTGATTGATTTTCATGGTGAAATTGTTCTAAAGTATTCCTAAAAGGTCTATAAATATTGTGGATGAGTTGTAGGGTGATATTTGGGTGAAATCTTGTGTTTTACAAGCTGCTGTTCTAAAAATCAGACTGCTGTTCTGTATTGATTTAATTTTCAGTTTGCTGGTCCAAAAATCAGATTTAAATCAGATTGGGGTTTGTGCTAATTCCTTCTTTTTCAGTTTCAGCCCTAGAAAGGGACATTACAGTGGTATCAAAGCTTTGGTCTTCCCATCTTGAGGGTTTCATGCAAGAAGGCAACAAGGGTTTCAATTGCTATCAGAGGAGAGAAAAGAAATCAGACCAGCCAAGAGAAGAAGAGAGTATGGCTTGCCAAGATCGACAAGCTCATTGAAGGGCAAGTGAGATTGGCGGACACTATGGACTTGCTAGCCCTAACCCTTCAGAGAGTTCATGAACCTAGGGTTCATAATGGAGAAGGAAGCTCATCTGGAGCAAATACTTCACGAAAACCCTTTGGATCAGCTCACGGATCAGCCACTAGGCCTTCTTTCCTTCCAAGGGAAGAAACCCTTCCAGAGGCGGGAACAAGGCCCTCTATGGGGCAAAGCATCATGCAAGCTATGAGGAATACATGGCACTTCCAAGGGAGATATGGGAGGCAATTTCACTTGTCGAGTTCATTGGGGTAAGCAAAGGAAGGTCTAAGCCGGAGCCAACAAAAGAGGTACAAAATGTGTTGGGCAAGATGTCTTTCTCTACATTTGATGGCTCCAACAAAGGGACAACCGGAACATGGATGAAGATGCTAGGGTTAAACCCTAGACCACAAGAATTTGCCAAGGAGCCAAACCCAAAGGGGTTTCTCTTGAAAGAAGAAAAAGAAAAATCAGATCTGCAAGAGGGTTTTGAGGTGGAGTCCCAAGAAGACCACATTGAAGGACATGGAAAGGTGTTGCTAGATGAAGAACCAAAAGGGTTTTGATGCAACAAAATCTCCAAAGAAAGAGGAAGAAGTCATGGAGCATGAGCCAAGGAAAAAAAAAAAATTTCAATTTGCAAAATTGTGGAGAGAATTTAATAATCGAAGCCAAATCTCCTATTGATAATGATGATGTTCAACTTGTTGGAATTTTCAAAACAGCAACTCATAAGAGTCAAGTTGAGGGTGTTCATGGCTCATGTAAGAACCATGAAGAGGTTCCATGCATATGCCAACAAAATATGGATGAAGTCAAGGTGGGAATCAACCAAACTTCATTCGGCAAAAGAAGATGGACAAGTTGAGGACAACCCAAGGTATGATATTGAAAATCACATTTCAGTTTTTTGGTCTCCTCCTATGTCGCTGCCATACTTGTGTCATCATGGACAACATAGTGGAAATGGTGATAAAGTGAAGAACACTCTAAGTGGCAAAGAGTACATAGATCCTTTGAGTTACAAAGAAGGTGAAGTCTTCAATGGGTTCCATGTTACTATGGCTAGTGAGTGCTTCATTTCGTGCATATGGTTAGAAAGAAATTTTATGAGAAATCATATGGAGTTTGTTGTGCATTCAACTTCCTTGTGAAGGATGAGATGCTACAAGATGGCCTCATCATCCCTTGCACCAAGAGGTTCCAACAACTCAAGCTCACCTTGGGAAAGCACATGGTAAGTAATGATTTCTATGTTGTTGGTATTGGAGGTACAAATTTGATACTTGAGATTCAATGGTTGCATTCTTTGGGTGAATTTACCCAAAACTATCAAGCTAGGGAGTTGAGATTCAAACTTGGTGATCAAAAGGTTGTGCTTCAAGGCATGACAAGTGGAGCTCCTCAAGTTGCTACAACAAAGAGGATGGAAAGAATTACCGGAAGAAGGCAAGATCTATGGGTTGCACATGGTAAGATAACCCCACACTTTCAGTTTTAAAACAACAGTCGTATCATAGAGATTTTCAGCTCTTAATCCATGCACATGCTCTTAGAAGAAGTCTTCCAATGGAAGTGGATGTTGATTTCATAAATTTTACATTTGGAAGTGAGCAAGATGGATGTTATCTTGTTGCCCTGAGCATTGTAACCCAGCTGGAAATTGGTGGTATGAGTGTAAGTAGTAGAAATCATGTTTTATGGGTTTTAAGACATGCTGTCATAAAAATTCATACTGTTGTTATCAACATTTTCAGTTTGCCCAACATTGTATTTGTAGCCATACAAGTAGCCTCAGCCATACATGGGAGTAATCTTCAGTTTTTGATGTTGTTGAAGCATTTTCAGTCCCCATATGGTTGATTTTTTTGAAGTATGACAACTGTTATCCTATTCTTTTTGCTGCTGTCTGCATCAGAACCAGCCCGTTAACCCCTTTTATGACAGTCACCAAAGTGTTTTCAGTCACAAGGGGAAGGGTTTTCCACCTACCATCAATGAGGGATTGTTTGCCACTGTTTTAGAAGAGTTTCCGGCCACCATAATGCTAATTTTGAGCGAGAAATTGCAATGGTACAACTACAACCATACTTGGGACAATGTGAATGGACCTTTAAGAGTCCATCATATGAAGGGGAATTTTGAGAAAAATGCAAGCAAAGGAAGAAAGCTAGTTCACATATCTATGAGGCATGAAGAAATGATATTGAGAGCTCTTGTTTCTTTTAATGTGCTTGTTCTTTGTGTAGGCACAAGAATAAAGAAGAAAGAGCAACTGAATTTGTTATCCATCCGAGCATGTGATGAAGAATATGGGACTGCAACTGAAGATGAAGATGCCATAATGGAGGATGGCAAGTTTGTGAGTGCAAAAGGTCTCAATTTGCATAGAAACAAGGTCCCTCCAATACTTGGATTGGGAGTGAAACATAAAGGCTTTGAGGAAGGTACAACCCAACCTAGGACAACAGGAAGAGGGCAGCCTAGACCATCTTTTGGGCAGCCAAGAAGGCCACTACGACAAGGTAACTCTAGGTGTTTGGATCAGTTTTGCATGATGCTCAAGTTTGCCTTTCCAAGTTTGTTGTTGAGTGAAGAATGTAATCAAGAGTTGGGGAATGAGGGGTTGTCTACCCCAAGTGAGAAGGGAAGTATTTCTATGACAGCCTGTAACGTCCCTTTTTAGGGGGACTCAGAAATGACTAAAGCTCACAAATCAGATTTATAGAACTGCTGTTATAACCCTGCAAAATTGAATTTCAAACCCTTCCTAGGGCAGCAACTTCCCTAGGTGAGATAAGCCCTTCAAAAAGGGGTTAAACCTTGCAAAAATCCTTCCAAACTCATGCCAAAATTAGTAGCCAAAATTGCATCACACATACCAAAATTCCACTCCAAGGTAGGTCGCTCCACTCTAAACAAATATAATATTGCACCAAAGATACCACACATGCAAGAGAAAGATACTTTATTACTTTTCAAATCAACTTGCACACCAAAAACCTCATGAAGGGTTTTTGTCCTTCACAAGTTTCCCAACCAAGGGGTTTCGTCTTTGAGAGAGAGAGTAAAAGGGCTACACTAGCCAAATTTCACCAAGATAAGAATAATCACCAAAAACATGAATCATTAATGCCCAAATGACCTCCTTAAATAGCCACAAGGAGTGCTTATGAACATAAGAAATGATGGCCGACCCCTTAAAGTAAGTGCTTTTAAATATTTAAATGGTATTTGGAGCCTACATGCTCATAATACCTTTATTACCTAACTACTTAAGTTCCTCTATTGGAGCGCTAGGCTTCCAATAGGATATATGAAAATAAATGAAAACAACTATCTAATCAACAATAAAGACATAATTCAGATCTTCCCCTTGCTTTTCTCCTTAGACCCATGGGGAGAGAATGGGTTAAGGTCTTCAAAATCAGCCTCCAAAAAGGGACATGACACAACCATGAGCCAAATACAAATAAGAGATCTGTAACAATATATGCTTTTACCTTAATCATGGGTCAATCTAAATTTTTTTATGGCCTCCCCTTCACATGGGATTCCTTCTTTATGTTGATGAAAATTATTATTCAATATTCACATACTTTTAGTTCATCTTCTTTGCATTGTTTATTTGTTTGTTCAAGTTTTTATGATTACAAGCCTTCCATCTTATAACCCTATGATTAGGACAAACCTGTAATCCACCATTCCACATTAGGATGACTAATTATCAATTAAAACGTATTCCACAAGTTACCCATTGAACCCATCCTACCTAAAATTGGTTTATGCTTTCCAGGACATTGACTACTCAATACCCCTATATATGGCTCTCCCTATATATTTACACACACATACATACATATACACATACACATATACATACATACATATATATATTTTCTGTCCTTTCTTTTTAAGATTAAATGAAATTAAGCTGAAATTTAAATCTAAATTTGTCTTAATCTTATAACCCCTTCTATTTCTTCTATTTCATTTTAAAACACAAACTTGTCTCTCAATTAAAATTAAATTAAAATTATTCTCCTTATTTTATTAGTTTTAATATAATAATCCTCTCTTAGCTAAACTTAAAATTAAAGTTAAAACTCTTATATCAAATCTCTTCCCCATTTCGTAGCTTGGAATAAATTTATCCTTCCTTTTCACGATTAATAAAATAAAAACTAAAAATTAATTTAAACCTGAAATATATCTTATATTAATCTTATTCTCACTATTAACCGTAGAAAGCAATAATTCTGAATGTAGCTAAAACAAAGTATAATAATTTACTATAATAATTACCTAAACATTGAAAAAAACTAAATATATTGTATCCATGGTTGACCACCCTTGCAAGTCGCTATAGCTGGGATAATTGCAACAATAATACAGATCATAAAACACTCAATAATCACCACTAATCATTCAAATATCCTTCACAAACAAATGCGCCACACATCTAAACAAGTCGCCAATGTTAGCAAGTATGAATCATGCATAAAAGATACTTCAACACAATAGAACACCATAAATAGAACAAGAGAGTCTTCAATATCTTCAACAATGGCCTCCAATGAAGCTTACAATGAAAGAGAGAGCTAGGGCATACATCCCATTACTCCAAGCATGGAGTGAAATCAAATAGATTCATCAACATAACCCTTCCCTCAATGTCAAAACATATATTTATAGATTTCTCCTAGGGTGGAGCAACTCCCTTTTGGAGGGAAAACCATAATTTGAAATTATAAGGCATGCTTATAATTTCCCCTTTTTAATTTTATTTTCCCCCTCTATGTGTGGCGTCCCCTTTCTAAGGGTTTTTTTGTCATTAAAAGCCACTTAATATTATTTAATTAATTCCCTTTTAATTTTGTATTTTTGGGGAATTAAATTAAATAATAAATTACATTAATTGCTCAATAAATATTCTTTTGTGAGCAATAATACAAGTAAGTGGAAAAACCACCTAACATCCATAATTAAATGAGAACTAATAATTAAATGAATATTGCTTTATAATGACAAATGATTAAAATCACTCTCCAGGCAATATCATTCAATTACTAGTGTAGTTTTCCCCTTGCAACATCCCAAAAGCCCACGGGGAAAAATAGGCTAAGGGTCTTCAAAAAGGGGACATTACACTATTGTCCTCACCTTTCCTCTATTTGACCTTGCAAATTTCCTACTGATTTGGGTGGATATTGGAAAATTCTCTTAAGCTTGGTTAAAATTCTTTGCATATAGTTTCCGCATCTTTTCCTTCTTGCTACTAACAGATCGAGTGTAATAAAGCACTACTACAGCTGCAATTATTTATATCATTCCTATATTTTTTCTGTAATATTTAAGGTTAGATGAATCCTATCATGACCGTGTTTGATTGGTTTTATGATAGCATCAAAATATTGTCTCTTGTCATGACTGTATTGGCAATTGAGGTTTTGTAACCTAATGCTTGCATTCGGGCAATTGAATGTGATATATTGGCTGAGTTTTTTTGCAAATTGTAATCTTGTTTCTTCATATCAGTTCAAAATTGTTGTCAACATTACAAAGATCGAGTATTTGATTTGTTTATTCCGATAATCTCAAAACCAGAGTTTACTTCTACCTCCATTTGCTTATAAAACATTTTATTCTGATCCATGGTGTAAACATTCGACTTGTTTCAATGTCTAGTAGCCAAATAGGAGCTATTTTGAGTGGATGTGCTTAACTAGTTGCATGCCTAGTTTTTAAAGATAGAGCTGTAGATGTTTGCAATATATGCTTAATGAATTACTATCCAACACATTTCAGGCTCTTTACCTACTTGGTTTAGCGATGCTTGAGAGCAAGCAATTTGTCGAAGCAATTAGACTCCTCGATAAGGTGATGATTCAATTCCTCTCAACTATTGAGTTATGGATTTTTTATTAAGTGGTTAAAAATATAAAATTTTAGAAATATGAATTTAACTAGTTCCTTTAGTCATATCATCTTAAATTTACACATGAATATTCATTATTCATTACACCAAATAGAATGAGGAATCATAGACTGATATGTGTTGCAATAAACAAACACACAAAACAATACACATTTTGTGTCAGAGGGATACCCTCAAGTTGGTGATAAGATAGTTGTACTGGCAATTCAAAAGCAGATGTTGGGATGTTAGAATGAACAACAAAATAGAATTTTGTAATAAACACATACACACAAAATCAATACGCATTTCACGGCTGTCAGAGGGAAACCCTCAAGTTGGTGATAACATAGTTGTGTTGGCAATTCAATAATAGAGCTTGAGATGTTAGAATGAACAACAAAACATAAAATGATTAAATAGGTGCAAATATATATATGAGTTTATTTGCGGCCACAAGAGTTTCTTTAGCCTTAGATGCTAGGATGGCGGATTCTAGGGGGTGCTTTGCTTCCTCTTGGGATTACCCAACATGCCCTGCTCAGCCCTAGACACTCCCCACTGAACATTATCAGATCCTGTATTGGCCCTTTCACAGTGATAGATGAATCCTCTGCCTCAAGCACGGTCAGAGATGTTTGATGGGACTACCATCCAATCTTTCCAACTTTCATCTGCCCATATACTTTGGGGGTTTTTGCTTCTCCCACATGGCTATCTGTATTGGTACTCTAACTACATGGGTTGGCAGCTTTACAACATTGAGATGACCTCTCGTTTATTTTCAGTGCTTTTGTTCTTCTTTTATTTAGTTAGTTATTGATCTTAGGTCCTTTTACCCTAGCACTTTCTATCATAATTGATGTATTTTTGAAGCCCATTGACCTACTTTGGTCATTTGTGGACATTAATATCATTTCTTTGTTTCCTTTTTTCTCTATATCTTGATCAAATCTTTTGCTAGTAGGGTATACTAGTTTCAGATCATAGTTTGGAAAAACAGCAAAAAGGATATAGTTAAGCAAAAATCTTTCTAAAAATTGTTTTAAGTTATTGGATGTGCTGCTACAATATAGTGGCATGTGAAATAAGGATGACAGTTTGATGACCAGATTTGTTTTGTTTTCTCAATGAGAACCGTCTCCTTTCAAAATTATAAATACTGGTTTTCATGACGAGTAAGAGTACTGTTGGCTTTTTCATAATGAGATGTTTGATGCCTTATTTGAGAAACACATCTTATAGTACTTCATGGAACTGAAAAAGTACACCTATCTAACAACCTATGGTGCACCTTAATGTTTTTTTCGTACTACCTTTAGGCTTTATGATTAAAATAGTTTTTCAGTTTATTTGTTGCTAATATTATTTTTCATAATTCATTTTGCTCTCAAGCTTTGGACTGTGAGCTTATTGCACTCCTCTAACCATATATTATTATATAGTATACTTGTCATTTTCATATTCTATTGTCCATTTTTTTGGGCCATGTGCAGATGCTGCTTTTTTCACTCTGCACTCTGAAAAAAATTAATCTGCCATCTATATTCTTTCTTCTCTCTATGTCCCATTCTTACACGTCAATCAGTAAAATTCCTATATTTCTAAACATTCAGCCTCATTCACATTCAAGATAAATTTGGAGTCTATCATATTGGATTGGATACATGGCATGGTATACATGATGTTTAGTTTTGAGCACGGGAACCATTCTTATCAAACATATAGAGTTTCTGCTAGAGTACAGAGTTCTGATGAATACAGTGAATTATCTCAGTGAGATATGCTGTTATCTTTATCATATTAATAAGATCAGATTACTTGCCCATATTAGTGTCTAATGATGTTTAGATCCCACAATCATCAGATTTTATAATAATTTTAGGGTTCTTTTAGTTTTATCTTAATGGCTTCAAAGACTTAATGTAATATACTTTGAAATCTATGTTATCAGGCAATGGAGCTGAGCAAAGTTGAAAAAAGGATGAGTATTTTGTATATAGTAGGAATGCGCTGGCCAAAGCAAAATATGAACAATGGGAAGATGCTGCTGCCCTTCGGAAACAAAAACAACAAGAACTAAGGTCTGGACATTATTTTTCTTGGTTTATTTTGGGGGTTTACAATTTTATTTTAGCAAATTATAACCAAAATGGCTCCAACTTCTGCCATTGAAAATAAACAAGAAAAGATTAGACATGTGTGTGTACTAATGTGTTATTAGATTCAACAAAGTTCATGCGAAGTAGATGCAAGTATAGTGAAGGTGGATGGGATGCACAATTGCTAACTTATTTGCGGAATGGTTCTGACCCATACCATTGAGGGGGAGTGAGAATTCATTGTTACATCCTTGGATCCGGGTGACATCTCCAAAATTTTAATTTTAAAATTTTTTTTTTTCCTGATGCAAAATTTTAAAACAGCTGCCCTATGAAGAAAACTGTTTAGAAACAAATTGAATGGTAACCATGAATGTACCTTGAAAAACTCTAAATAAAATTTTAACCCTTAAATTACATTGAAAAGAAAATTTTAATATTAATTTATATATAGTATTTTAATAGCTGTTCCACATCTGGAAAGTCTGATTTCTTTTTTGGGACATCCTGAAACTCCCTCCTTGAAATGCAGGTAGTTATGGGTGAGGTAACCACGGGTGAGATAGTCATCTCAAATACTTAAAATTAGGCGATATCTCGGAAGAGTCATTTTGACTTGGTAGATCATGTAATGGTCTATGACATTAGATGATCATTAATACTCAGAGTAGCTCACTTCAGATTTCTATTACATTTCTCACCTAGGGCATGATGCCATCAATTTTTGCCCTGACACCAATTGACTTTTGTTGTGCTAAAATGCTCCCCACCCCCTGTTTCTTCCTGAAATGTTTTAGAAATGAAATGATGTTGAAATGCCCCAGAAACATCCTAGAAATGCCTGGGCCCATGTCGGAAACATACATCAGTGTACCATACGTTTATGGGATGTTTTGATGGTGATTTTGGGGTACAAGTCTTTTAAAAAGTAAAAAAATGAAGAACGGATAAAACATTAACCTGAACCAGCCAATAGATATATAAAATAAACATTTAAATATAAGCTTACATTTAGATATGGACATTTACTTTCTTATACTTTTAAGTTATATTTTATGTATATACTTCCAAGATGTTTGAGAGTGGTTTTGGACATCTAGGAGCTATAATGCAAATTCTAGGTTTTGGAGGGTCCTATCAGATTTCAGACTTAGCTATATATCAGGGTTTTAGGATTTGAGGATTTCAAGGAGACATCATAGGAGGTATGAAGGTAGTATGAAGGAATAGATAGGTATAATAGAAAATCATATTGAAATATCTCCTAAATTACCACGAGCTGACCACACCCATTTTGCAGTACACTGTACACTCCTTAGGATGTGCACTTGTGATATTGATGCACTGATGAGTTCTACAAGAGAGATCACTGGGAATTGAAAAATATAGGTGTAAACCTATATAAACACACTACATGCAATGCCAAAACACATACTCTCATTTATGTCACATGATTCATGAACATGTGAAATTTTAAGCATGTTAATATTTTGAACTTTCATGAATACTATATTTTTAAAATGCTTCATCTTTTATCGGCTCCAAATGAGTATCATGCATTTTTATAATATATTGTATGGATGTTTCCGTGCATTTAAGGTACTCCAAGTTTTTTAATTGGAAATCAGTGTTTCTGCATTTCAGACCTGTACCCATTTCTGTTTCCCAGCAACATAACTATTGACAAATGCTAAGATTACTGCTTCAATGCATAACAGTTTTGGGCCTCGGCATTCCCTTTACAGGCCTTCAGAAAACTTCCATTGGTATTGAACGAGGCTGACATTCAAGGCAAGTGTAATTCAACGTACAGATAAAAAGCCATCTTTCAAGCGAAGCATGTAGGTAGGGATACTGTTTGACAAACATAAGGTCATAATAGTGTTGGTACTGCATGTATGCAGAGTTTATTTGTGAGTGGCACATGCAGGGCTAACATGAGTAAACATATGTATGCCATATTTTTGTTGCCTTTTACTCTTGACATTCATTGGATCAGGTCCTAAAATTGACATATGATGGATTTATTTCATCTTAATTTGATTCATGCATCTTACATGCATGATACATATCTCATACTGATAATTATGGGTTGAGGACAAAAGAACATATCATAACAGCAAAAAGAGATACAGTAACCTGACCTTCAGTATGGCAAAACATAACAGCAATGCAGTTTAATACAACTTCTGGCATCCTTGAGATGCAAGGTAGATTAGTCTAGTTTAACACGCACCCTATGCAATTAACTGCCCTCTTTGCAATGCCATTTGCCTGAAAGGAAATTGCTGCATTGTTAAAGATCTGTTCCTTTGCTAATCTTGTTAATTTATTGTACTGAAATGATAAGCAATTAATGGTTTTCTTTGTTGCAGGAGCATGAATATGGTATGGTATTTGAGATATGGCATTTAAAAAAAAAAAGCTGTCTGGATACACCTATAATGACAAACAACTATGCTACTGCTATCTTTGTCCTCAATAAGATCTTAGTGCCAGGTGTGAGAATTTGTTT
This sequence comes from Taxus wallichiana var. yunnanensis, assembly GCA_018340775.1. Taxonomy (NCBI): domain Eukaryota; kingdom Viridiplantae; phylum Streptophyta; class Pinopsida; order Cupressales; family Taxaceae; genus Taxus; species Taxus wallichiana. The sequence goes on from CM031235.1 coordinate 226,254,430, forward strand.
GTGAAAATACAGCTTTTGTGGTGATATTGAACCTCTCATACAGGCTGCAACTACAGCTAGATCAGAAATGGGAGAGAGGCACTTGTCACCTTGTCTAACCACACGTAACTCTGTGCACAGCACCATGAGCTGTATTAATCACAGCCTCTTCACATATGCAAGCTCTCCTCACAATATTTGCAAACTTGGTGGAACTTCAGTGGTGGATATATTTCAGTCCAGATACTACCAAAATGCATACATTCAAGCTTGGTGGAATTGAATCACATAGACGGAGTTTTAATGAACCACATGGAGACAAGGTGCTGTAAACTGAAAGAACTATTTGACTAATATGGAGAAGTACTCCACTTTTGCCTGATTATTGATGGTCTATATCTTTACAATTTAGTGAAGGAATTTGCCAAACGAATATTTGTTGAAATAGTCTCGAGAAGCACTATACAGCTACAGAAGTGGAATATCCATAGTTGCCAGAGACAATTGTGGGTACTGGTACTGGTATGTGGAGATGGTGACGGGTATGACATTTTTCAGAAAAATAGAAGACGTGTACTCAAAGATGGCAAAAAAATATCTGTAATTTCAGAGAAAACAATATTATGTAACCTAATATAGTCCAAGAAAAACATTACTACCTTCTAAAAGTTAAGATATTAGATATCAACAAAAGATAAAAATAATTATACTAATATTTATCTTTGATATCTCATCATATCTAAGGTCAAGAGTACAATATGTATATTTAAAAAATTGAAGTGCAAAGTCTCCAAGACGAGTACCAACAAGTACCAATCTCCTAAAAGAGTACCGCTTTCCAAGACGCATGTTTTCTAAGGAGATGAATCTCCATGCAACATTGGGAATATCCTTAGTAGTCAACCTGTCTATTACCGATCATTGAAAGTGGATAATGGCTAGATTTGAGAAGAAGATTCAAGTTTGGAGTAGCTTTGGCTTCTCGATTGTGGATAAAATTTTGGCAGCAGGAACATCTACCATTCCTCATTACTTTTCCTCTCACAAATGACCTATAAAATGTTGGATAAGGTGCCTTTCTGCCAAGTGAGGTGGGTCAAAGGTATTCCTTTGGCGACAGGGTTATTTGCACAATGGTGAGGGATCAATGAGGGTTTGCGAATACTTGATATAAGGGCTTAAGTTATGGGTTATTTAATTATTATGACAGATTTTTTTGTGCCCCTATGTAATAATTCGAAGACCTTTGGCCTAACGGCGAAAGGAAAAATATAAGGGTGGCTTAAGTTATATTTAATTATTATAAAGTGCCATTAATAAAAGAAAAAATATATAGAGCACTTATAATAATTTATATGACTTAATAATTATTAAATCAAGGATGGAAAAGGCCCAAATATAAATTGTTATCCATCCTAGGTGAAAAGGCGACTTGCCTTAGAAGGGGAATGGGAACATAGAAAGGATAAATGCCCATTTTACTATGTATTTCCCTAGAAAAATGTGACTTGCATTAGAGGGAAAAAGTTGTTGGGAAAAACATTTAATATGGGAAAATATTAAATGCTTGCATAGGGAAAATCCTTGGGAACTAATTGGATATTGTAGAGGTTGTTTTGGGTCTCTTCTTCCTTTATAAGGAGAAGTCGACTTGAAGGGAAAGATATTCCATACCATTTGATATTTTCTAATTTGTGTCTTAAGCTTGTAGCTTATGCATATTCTTTCATGTGCAACCGCTGTTTGCAAATATCCAGCTTGTGGAGTAAGATCCCACAGGAACCCTAGCTTCGGTGGTGAGAGATCCATCCCTAGCTAGCAGGGCATTCTTCGGTAGTGAGAGATCTACCCTAGCTTGTCAATTTTGGAGCTGAATTGATGCCCTAAATGTGTTGGGCGACCTACTTTTTAGGGAAAAATTAGGGTTTCGTGTTTGTTGTGTGAAAACTATTTTTGGAATATTATTCTTCATATTTTTGTGGCCCAAGATCCAAAGTTTCAGCTCATTTGGACTTCTCTAGCAAAAGATATTAATTTTAGAAGTTTTCAGTTGTTTAGGGCACGCTGTAAATTTCTGGCAGCATTCTGTTATTCGAAAAATTCCAAAAACAGTTCTATAATATCTGTTATTGTATTAGCAAGCTCCATTTAAAATTTCAAGAGATTTGAGCAAGTATTTTTGGAGTTATCCATTATTTTTGTTCGCTGCCCTAGATTTAATTTTCTGCAAAAATCAGATTTCTGTTTGGCTGCAATTTGTCTGTATTTTGCATATTTAAAGTTGGGATTGCCTAAAATCCGTTTAGGGGTAAAATAATGTCCATTGGGGACATTACAAATGGTATCAGAGTTGTTGTTCCTCCAGCCTGTGTGGGTTAAATATGGCAAATTGGAAAGATTTCAATATGGGTTTTATGAAGGAAATGTTCACCAACATGGTGAAACAACAGGAAACCACTAACCTTTATTTGAGCCAGCTCACTCAGAATTTAAATCAAAGCAGGTCTTGGGACAATCAGGAAAAAATGTGAGAACAATAATAAAGGGCATCCAATAGAGGTGATTGATGAGGATTCTTGTTGGAGGAAATACCAATCTTTGAGTAAGGGTTTCAGAGATAATATGTCATTTCCAGATTATTGCATGATGAAGATTGGTAGCAAGCCCAAGCGAGGTCATCATATGCCGGTACCTGAATTACAAAAGAACTCATTTGAAGAAGAAGAAGCTTATAGAGAAAAAGGTATGATTTCCATTGAGAAAAATAATTGCATTAATGAAACTTTGCTTGTTAGAGAAATTATTCCAGCTCAAGAGAAGAAATTTGTATATGCAAGTAAGGAGGATGTAATGGAAACTCTAAAAAGGTGTGAGGAGTGGAATAGCAGAGCTAGAGCTGCTAAATTGATAGCCGCTCAAGCAAGACAACACCTACAAGAGTTCAAGGAAAAGATGTCTTCACTTAGTGGGCAGCAGGGTATGAGGAATGTCATTTCTCAAGAGAGGGCAGCCGGGAGCATGGAAATACCTTTCAAAGGAGGGCTGATTGCACAGATTAAAGATGGTGTGGAAGAAAGTATGCCATCTCATTTATTGCAGCAGCTGATTTATGAAGAATTTCAGCCCATTGTAGACACGAATACTCAGATTTTGGGGCAGCAAAGTCAAGACATTTTGAAGACCAAGATTGGCGAGGATGTTGGTGATATTCCAAGGTATAAAGAGCATACTAATGTGTCTTATTTATTGTTGCCTATTTATTTTCATCATGAGATGCATGCCAAAGTTTACATTATGGAGTTTGATGAACCATTGCTCCAAGTATATGTATGTGAGCATCTTGTGGATGATATATGGTGGCAAGTTTTAGTTCACTTGACAGGAACAGGTGCCAGGCTTGCGGATCACTTCAGCATGTTTTGTCTCTTGTGCATGACACTTGGACAAAACAAGATCAGAATTGCTTGAGGGCAAGCAATTTTGGGAAGGGAGGATTGTAATATCCCCTTCCCATTCGAAGACCTTTGGCCTATTTTGTCAACCCGACGGCCAAAGGAAAAATATAAGGGTGGCTTAAGTTATATTTAATTATTATAAAGTGCCATTAATAAAAGAAAAAATATATAAAGCACTTATAATAATTTATATGACTTAATAATTATTAAATCAAGGATGGAAAAGGCCCAAATATAAATTGTTATCCATCCTAGGTGAAAAGGCGACTTGCCTTAGAAGGGGGAATGGGAACATAGAAAGGATAAATGCCCATTTTACTATGTATTTCCCCTAGAAAAATGTGACTTGCATTAGGAGGGAAAAAGTTGTTGGAAAAAACATTTAATATGGGAAAATATTAAATGCTTGCATAGGGAAAATCCTTGGGAACTAATTGGATATTGTAGAGGTTGTTTTGGGTCTCTTCTTCCTTTATAAGGAGAAGTCGACTTGAAGGGAAAGATATTCCATACCATTTGATATTTTCTAATTTGTGTCTTAAGCTTGTAGCTTATGCATATTCTTTCATGTGCAACTGTTGTTTGCAAATATCCAGCTTGTGGAGTAAGATCCCACAGGGAACCCTAGCTTCGGTGGTGAGAGATCCATCCCTAGCTAGCAGGGCATTCTTCGGTAGTGAGAGATCTACCCTAGCTTGTCAATTTTGGAGCTGAATTGATGCCCTAAATGTGTTGGGCGACCTACTTTTTAGGGAAAAATTAGGGTTTCGTGTTTGTTGTGCGAAAACTATTTTTGGAATATTATTCTTCATATTTTTGTGGCCCAAGATCCAAAGTTTCAGCTCATTTGGACTTCTCTAGCAAAAGATATTAATTTTAGAAGTTTTCAGTTGTTTAGGGCACGCTGTAAATTTCTGGCAGCATTCTGTTATTCAAAAATTCCAAAAACAGTTCTATAATATCTGTTATTGTATTAGCAAGCTCCATTTAAAATTTCAAGAGATTTGAGCAAGTATTTTTGGAGTTATCCATTATTTTTGTTCGCTGCCCTAGATTTAATTTTCTGCAAAAATCAGATTTCTGTTTGGCTACAATTTGTCTGTATTTTGCATATTTAAAGTTGGGATTGCCTAAAATCCGTTTAGGGGTAAAATAATGTCCATTGGGGACATTACACCCTAATTCTATTTAGGGAATCAAGGGTCCCGCCAACCTTTTGCAGCTCCATTTAAAAGAGTAGGCCATTAAGCATGTTGTTTTTGGGTTTACCCATTGGCAATCTAAGGTCAAGATGGAGATGCTTGAAGACCTTTCTAAAATCCGATTTCATTCCCTAAGAGGGCAATGTTGGTCTCTTGCTTGTTTTCTTTAGCAAAATACTAGCTAGAAAAGGATTACTTTGTTGGGGAGACCTTTAGGATCACGAGCATCCACGTTCACACACAATCTTGCATCAACCAAAAATAGTTACGGTAGGTTGTGTTTTTGAATTTGTTGTGTGCGGCATTGTGCATTATGCTTCATAAAGGCTTGTAGTATTTTTTCAGGTTCGAAATCATCTCTTAGAAATTGGCGTAAACAAGTATTTATTAGGGTAACAAAGGAAGTGTAATATGGTAGTTGAAGGCCGTGCACAATTGAAGAACATTTACGATGTATTGCACCACCTCCGCATCATGCATACACCTTTAAGATGGTCTTCATAGATGGCACAAAGATTGCAATTCATACCACATACCTTGGCATGAAGACAAGACATTGTGTAGATAGAGGAGAACTCAATGCAAGCCCATAAACATTTCGATGTGTGTGCTATTTAAGAGCTTGTGTTATGACTATGTGTTATTCTTTGAGGACATACATCTATTTGTGAGGTTGCGAAAGCACGAAATATTGTTTGAGTTCAGCCAGCCCGCATAGAGAGTTAGCTTGGAGTTTTGTGAAGCAAAGCACATTGTTTATTGGATGATGTCTTGCCTTATTGATTGAACTCATCAATGTTTCATCAATTTGTGTTATGCTCGAGATGTGTTATGGGGCATTTGGGCCTTAACCTTCATGTAATATTTGTAATGTATTTAATATCTCTTTGGGTAGAAGTAGTTGAGAACAATATTGTAAGTAGTTGTGTTGTGTATCTATATAAACACATGCCCACTCTTGAGAAGGTATTTAGAAAACTTTAGAGGAAAATTTTGGAGTGCGGCTTTTGGCAAGAAGTGCAATTAGAGATTTTTGTGTAGGATTGTGCAAGGTCTATAGGGTTGAATCACATCCTTGTGAGGAGTAGGAGCATTGTGACATTGTGGTGTTTGTAAGCTTGCCGATAATGTGTGTGTGAGAGAGAGAGATTGAGTGTGTAATCTCCCATTGATGAATATAGAGATTATTGTTGTGTTATTCCATTTCGTAAATATTGTGTTTGTATAGGCTTATACACGGTATAGCACATCTCTTCATTGAGAGCCCTAACTGTGATGCATCATTTGGTATCGTGAGCGATGAAACAACTTTGGTTTGAGAAGTGAGTGTTTATGGTTATCCATTTTTTCAAAGATGGGTAGGGAAGAAAGAGGTGATAAAGAGTAGGCACAATTATGCTAATGTAGTTAGAGGGCTTGAGAAATTGTGAAGGTGTTTTAGACAATTTAGATGAGATTGACTTCCGTAGAGGAAGATAGGAGAAAAGGATTTTTCCTGAGGGATGATGTGAGTGATACAGAGGTCAAAACACAAGGGGATGATGAAAAGCAAGACCAATGCATGAGTGTTTGGATGGAGGAGAAGAGAGGCTTATTAAAGCCATTTCCAAGATCGAGAAAGGAAGCATCAATGGAGGTTCCATAGTTTTTGGGGACGTTGAATGTGGAGGAGCTAATCGATTGGCTCAAGGATATGGAGGAATATTTTGAGTTTGATGAAGCAGTAGATACACACAAAGAGAAGATTGCATAGACAAAGTTGAAGGGGCACACATTTGGCACAACAAGAAGGGTAAGGACAAGATTACCTGGTGGAAAAGGATGGCTATGAACCTGAAAGGATATTTTCTGCCTGGTCATTTAATAGTTGGATGTGGTGAAGAGGCTGCAAGTGTGAAGGAATACACAAAGGAGTTTTACAAGATCACATTTTGAGGTGGTGATAGAGAGATGGATCAGGAGGTGGTGGCACAATACATCAATGGATTGCAATGGGTGATCCAAGATGAGATCAACATGATGAAATTGTAGATGGAGGAGGCATAAAAATATGCTGTAAAAGCGGAGGAAAAGTTGGTGTGCAAACGAAGAGTTGTGAGAGCCAAAGAGAAGCCCGATGGTGGTGGAGAACTAGTGGTGCACGCGTATATGCAAGTGCAACAAGTCAGGGAGTAACCACTTCTATTAGATGGAGAGGTAGTTTTGGTAGAGGAAGAGGTGGATGATTAGAGAACATGCTCTTGATGTGGAGAAGTTGGAGACCACAGACATGAGTCCTCTCATTTGCATTGTGATGAAAGAAGAAAGGGAGAGGTGGTACTGTGCAAGTCATTCAAGCTGACATAGAGTCTATGGAAATAATTAATGTTTGTTGAAAGATGGGTACGATGTCTTGCCTTGTTGATCGAGCTAGTTAATGCTGCACTGAGTTGTGCTAAGTTCAAAATGTGTTATTTCAATTTGGCATTGGGCCTTATCCTTAATTTAGTATATGTTTGGAAACGAAGTAGTTGAGAACAATATTGTAAGTAGTTGGGTTGTGGATAACACACCCCTACACTTGAGAAGGTATTCTGAAAATCCCAAGAGGAAACAGTCTAGAGTGCAGCTTTTGGTGAATGCTGCACTAAGAGATCTGTGTACAAGTTTGGGGAAATGCTATAGGGCTGAATTATGTCCTTGTGAAGACTAGGAGTATTGTGACACTGCACTGTTTGTAAGCTTGTCGGCTTTGTGTGTGTGAGACTGAGCGTGTAATGTCTCATTTGATGTATAAAGATTTGTTGTAATGTTATTTTGTTGAGTAAATATTGTGTTTGTGTAGGCTGCAGGATAAAGGGCATCTCTTTGCTGAGAGCCCTAACCTTGTCTGCATCAATCAACATCCGCACATGTGGTGTAATTAGAACAAAGCTAAAAAATTAAACAAAGAGGACAAGCTTGGATAGTCTCTTGCCTCTTTTCTATGAACTAGAAAAAGGACTATTTTATTGGTAAGACATTTGGGATCGTGAGTGTTAACAAATACACACCTAATGTCATATGAACAAAGATAATAAATTGAATAGAGCAGACAAGGTTGTATATTAAGAATTTTGTAGTTTGATCCTTGAAAGCTGTCTTGTTAAAATGCTGCTTCAGGGTCAAGTCCTAATTGGGAAGATTGTAGATTGAGAAATGAGAAGACCTTCAACAATTATGTGGCAAAAGATCTCTACAATGTTGTGAAACCTTTATAAAAACTAATCGCAATAACAGAATTAAAAAAATTCACTTGAGTCAATAGCTTGACACAAAATATAAAGTAGGGATACTAGCACCTTAAAGAATCAACAGGGTTTGTGGTCAATAGCATCTGAGTTTGCCACTTGCTATAGCTACCAAAAAGCTTGAAGGAGAAATGAAGAAACTTGATCTTGTCTCTCTCCAAAATGTGAACCCTTAAAGCTAGGGTTTTGATCACTAAAGCAAGAATCTTACTGGACTTTGTAAACAAGAGACACATTGTATGTTCAGGTAGCTTCTACGTAAGAACTTCAACCATCCCCAATAATGCTTTGATACCATGTAGCGATAAATTCCTCAAATTAATAATACCCTATGTTTTATAGAAGGGAGCAGCCTGATAAATTGCTTATTGCTTCACACCCCATGTCCACCTCAACTTTGCTGGCTCCTCCACCAAGTTTGGTGGTAATCATCGACAGATCTCTGCTGCAACAGGCTACAAAATGCAACATCTGGTTATCTTTCACACCTTTCACCACCTCCGACAATCAGGAGGGTATCCAGCAAGCTGGAAAGCAAGAGGAGGGCTACGACCCTAGCAACTGTGGCAAACTGCCAGCAGATGGAAGTACTCATTCAAAACAGAAGGGACTCTGTCATGTTGGGAACTGGTCACAAATGTTTTCTGTTTTTATTTGCTATAATATGCGTGTCACATATAGTCTAGCCATGTGGTATTACCATGATATAAAAGTATGCACTATGCAGTGTTCAAAGTCTGATGCTGGTAAAAGTCAGCTAAATAATCTGTGTTTTTATGCTTGCCCGGTTCTTAGATCTTCTTGTTTGTATATTTTTTTACTATAAATATATTTCTACTTATTGATAAAAGGCTGAGAGAAGGAATCTAATGCTATAGAAAATCATAACAAAAGCATGGAAATGATTAACTCAACAAGGATGAACTCTCAGATACATAAGAAGAATGATTTGAAATGATATCATGTTTTATTAAGATAGCATATGACAATAGGAACATGAGTTGTTGCTAATGACTGAAAAAGTTCACAGACATAGTCATTAGGCAGGTCATTCCCCTCTCATCCCTCACAAATTCGAACCAACATGACTCAAGCCCCATGTACACAATTTTAAATATTTATAGATAGTTCCGTATTTTTACTGTTAATTAATAAGGATTACACGTCCGAGTTTTAGCTTAGCGACCATATCACTTGTAATGAACAAGAACAAACTGAGGGAATCTGAGTGCATATCTGCCTCAACATCTATGAGGCTGACCAGATTGCAATGGAATTCTCACCTCACAATAGTAAGCAACCGTTCTTTGAAAGTGACCCTTGAGTTGAAGCAGTGATATGATAAGAGTGCTGTTGATTGTGGTCAAACAGTCCTCAAAAAGTCCCTCTTAAAAGTATGTGAGTTCTCCACCTTCCAATGGACAAGGACCAAATTGCTGTATGCCAGAAAGGATCTTTTACGCATTACAGAAGCTGCATTATGCAGGTAAATAATGGATTATTGTTGGTGTACTCTTTTAAGATTCTTCACAATATTGGAATAACTGGTGACTTGGGAGTTGCTGAAATAGATTGTTCATGAGTAAATAATGAGCACATCTCTCCAAGGTTCATGTGATAGGGTCAAGACATGAACTCCACAATCCAAGAGCCCCGAGTCTCATACCATCCCAGGGGCTTTGTTTTCCATATCCTCTCAGTGTCATATTCTAACTCTATAATCTTCAGGAACCTGAAATGTCCTCTTGTTGTGGTTCCAAACTCCAATTTTCTATAGACTTTTATAAATTAAACTATTCATCCACTTCTAGGGCCTTTACTCTTAGGGTGCTATGTGGATTTTACATTGTTTCCATATATCATACTAAATATGTTCATTTGTATAGCAGCCACCTTACGAGGCATTAAAAAATCTGGCTGTAGCCTGTAACAACTAACAAGTAAGGGCTGTCAATAAGTAATCGGCAAATAGTTTTAGGATCCCATAAATGCAAATATAAGTTCATTATCATAGGATAGATGACCATAAGATCTTGCTATGTATGCTTTCAAGAATGACTGTTATGGTTTTTAGCTTTTTAGTTATCATTCCAAGTATGCACGTATATAATTTGCAAACAAAAGAAACAAGAGTTAAATCTGGGCCTTAATCGTTACCTTACTCCTTTGACAGGGCAATTTGTGAAAGAGCTATAAAAGCAGAACATGATGAGGCTGTTAAACGTTTGGAACCAAAATTTGGAAATTCCAATGATAATGTTATTGTTATAGATGATGATGAGACACATGATGATGAGGTACATGGTTTTTCAGTTCGAAGAGCTGAAGCACAAGAACAACAAAAAGGAGTAGAAGGTTCAAAAGAGCAGAGTATTTGAGTGAGATGTATATGGAAAGATGCCACGCACTTTCCAAAGTGTTTGATAAGGCAGCTCAGTGTGATACACCATCAGAGGTGGTATTATTACTCAATGCACTCATTATTGCTATAGTTACCATGAATAAATAACATGAACTATTTGTTTAACCCCATTAATCCGAGTTTTGATTTCTACTCAACAATTTTATTTGATTGTTGTTGGTAGTTGTTATGCAGATTCCAGATCACTTGACATGTAGGATAACCATGGATATTTTAAATGACCCTGTAATAACTCCTAGTGGCATAACATATGAAAAGTCTGCTCTTTTGGAGCATCTTCAGAAGGTAGTTATTATAGGTTGGAGAAGGTAGTTATTATAGGTTGAGGCACTTCTTCATGTTGTTTCTATTGCATTTGTTGGTATTGCTGTTAATCCAAACATGCAATGTGTACCAGGTTGGAGAATTTGATCCAGTGACAAGAGCACCATTGTCGGAAGATGAAATTGTACCCAATTTTGCCATCAAAGCAGCTGTAAGGGCTTATCTCAAGGACAATGGTTGGGCATATAAACATGAATAGAAGTCCTATTTGGGAAGAAAAGGTTCTTGTATTGTGTATAGCAAAGTGTCTGTCATTTCCAAAGGGTAAGAATCATCCCTTACTTTTTGTGAAGAAAAATAATTATGATATACTTTTAATATATGAAAAAAGTTCTGGTTTTGGACGGATTGTATTTGTTGTTAATAGGTACTGGAAACATCAATCCTGGAAAAGCAGTTGTAGAAGAAGCATAAGGCCACCTATTTGACATAAATAGTAGAAAATTGTTTGAATTAATTTTGTTGTCTAATTGTCACAACAAACAAAAAGAAAAGAGAGTTATTAACTTATTTGTTTTGGAACATAAATCCTGGAAAATCCTTTGGTTTTGTTACATTTTTGCAGACCAACATAGAAGCTTTCTGAATAGTCCTGTGCGATTTTGCCTTGTGAAGGGCAAAATCAAACAGGTCACATTCTGTAGAAGTATGAATTGAAATTATTTGGATACAAGAGCTTTTTTCCATTAAATTATTTATTTATTTGGTGTTTCTTCTATTAGGGTCCATACCATTTATGGACAAAAGGTTCATGAAAACCTGGCATATTCTATCACGGACAGTGAGATCTCAAGAATTAGTCTCTATCTGCTTGGGTCCACAACGTGTGGGTTGATTTCTTAGGTTATGGGTGGCCTTTGATAGGCATAGGGAGTGCAACTGTACCTCAAATTTCTGGTGGGTTGTTAATTTCTCATTGAGAGGATGAGTAACGAGTTCTCTCGTTGCGCCGATAGGTGTCCAATGGCAGGTGGCAGTTGGTTGGGGGGACTATAATGTCCATGGATAAACAATTAGTTGAAGACTTTAAAGTTGACATCCATTTGACTATCATAAGGCAGTTTGTCTTTTTGTTTGGAGAAGGCAATTGCAAAATTGTGATATCTTGGGCACATGGTGGAGTTTGGAACCTGTTTTGTTTTTTCCTGAAAGGGTTTTTCTGAGTCCAACACAGTGGTGTAGCTAGGATGCGGCTACTCAACACGATTTTTTGAAGAAAGTGATGGATTCAGATTGATATCTATCGGTATTTTTCAGATAGATTTATTTAAGATATCTGTACCAGTTGTACTGCAATGCAAGCAATACAATGTAAATTTATACAGATTGTGCTTTTAATCGATCTCTTAGATGTGAGCAGAATATATATTAAGATTCTAATAAATGTGTAGCATCTACTACATAACACATTCAATATCTTTAATGTTTAAAAAATGTGAGAGAACAAGTATTGTTCTGTAATGTCTTCCTCCCGTTTCAGCTTAACAATGATAATAAAATTATAGCATCAGGATGAGTCATAGAGCATATGGTTTGCAGTTAAAAATGTAATGATGATGATGATGATGTCGTACCTTGTCTGAAACTATTCCAACAGCTATTATCATAAAGTAATGGGAGTTAACAGGACTTAGGATCAGAATGTTTATTGCAAAGCATCTTGGCTATGCTGATAGGCGTTTCTACAATGGTAGCTAGGGCTGTAATAGCATGTGTGGTTCACTTTTAATCTTGATATTAAATTTGACGTCCATTTGATTGTCATGTGGCAATTCATCTTTAAATTTGATGTTTATTTGAGTGTCACGTGGAAATTCATCCTTAAATTTAAACTTCCATTTGTTTTTTTCATTTTTGTCGGACAAGCCATTCCAAAGATAGTAGAAATTTAAAAGAGTATCAAGTATGCAATTCAATCGCTGGAAAGTAAAGAGATCACACAAACTAACGAATATAAGGAGAAATGGCAAGGGTTGAAAAGAATATGCAATTCACGTAAATGACACTATGTCTAAACTTTGGTATCTTCATCAACTACCATCATCAATACAAGAGAGAAATGACTAAACTAGCATACCTATCGTAGAAAAATTTATGTAAAAGATGCTGAGAGAGATCATTCTTTTTGAGGTGCCTATATATTAGATTTGGGACATAAGTGGCATAAGTGCCTCTAGAATGATATCTCTCAGCATCTTTTATGTAGATTTTTCTAAGATAGGTATGCTAGTTATACACAAGTGGCCATTATGCAATGATTAAATATGAAATGAGATGTGGATGATTTAGGTCCAAAAGGGCCTTCAAGCACAAGTAATAAGTCTGAAAAAACATTCCCGAAGGAAAGATTCAGATTGCTGAAAGATCTCCATTAAGAGGTTGGTAAAAATTTGTATTGTACTTCCAACTTTTGTTTTCCATTTTTTTTCCTAGTCATTAAACAAAATCATGATTCTAAACCTTTTTTGCTGATTTAGTGTGTAGATTTATCACCACCAAATGCTTGAGAACTTGTAATTTGAATTGGTGATTCTAATACAACCATGGTGTTTAGCTGGAGGAAGACTACTTCTACAACATCTCTCCTTGGGAATTCATCCATATCTGGAAATGGCGCAATTGTATTGCTATTATCTACGAGGAAAGCTTGAAGAAATTGAAGGGTATTATCTTAAGAAAGATGTGCTCTTCTTTGCAACAAATTTATATTATACACATTGTTTCTAGCTCAAAAGGATTCTGTATTTATGGAATTAATTTTCTTAGAATCCTGAACAATAAGTCTTGCACAGTTTTTTATCAGTTTTGATTTTGCAATTTGTCAAGGCAAAATATCCTAGAGTGGCTATGACTGAGCTTACCAAGTTCAAGGTGGTATATACCAGTATGTGGGATATCATTCCATGTTAATACCTCCTGGCCCCTCTATAGGAACATTTCTGTCTGGTATGCATTGTGGACGTTTGATTGGCCTTGCAGGCAAGTTAATCTAAATCGAAAATGCTTCAATACTGCAGTTAGCTTGTTTTGCAAAGAATGCTTGGCAAAAATTCTTCCAGATGAGAATGATGCCTTTCAATTTCTCTAAGGTATGTTTTGACATCGAAAATTTGGTTTTGTATGCTTTTGTCCATGATACAAGGGTTTTAGCTGTGAAAAGATCAGGGCATTATCTTTTGATAAGCATCCTCCATGTTTTATAGGACTTAAATAAAAGGATACAACATCGCCGTGTCCTTTTACCTCTATGGTATTTCTTTAAATGATTCCTATGTAAGTTTATTTTATGGCAGCAGTAAAATTTAGAGTATATCAAAATGCATGCAGTAAATCAAAATGGCTCACAAGAAGATAGTGAGAGCCTAACAAGATACTCAATTTTTATAAGATGCTCGAGGGGAATTTCACAGAATGGATACCTGTCAGTTTTTGGCACTAGGCTGAAAAAGGTTGATTCTTTGTGCACCGGGATCAGGATGTTTCCTATTGATCAATCATTTTTTTTTTCAAGATGTTAATTATGGGGTTCCTCGGATACATGCTATTTCACTTGAACAACACTATTGCAGTGACTCTTTCCTTGAGTGGAATATTTTAATCTGTATCCTTTTACTTAATGGAAATTTGCTTTTATTAAGAAATAATGAGCCATTCAAAATATATGGAGTCATTGAATTCTGTTTTTCTACATTTCGGCAAATAAACCTCATTCAGTTGAGGCTGTTGTATTCTACCTGTCGTCTTCTGTGATATGTACTTGATAGTATCCATTAAATCCATTTGAGGAGTACACCTTATGTTGAGCAACAATTTTGAGGATGTCATCTGTGAAGAGTGTAGGGAATGCACATTGACATATCAGTTGTGGATTTCTTTTGATGATAATACTTCATTATCTCGTTGTTAACTCCTGTCCCTCCTCTTAGATTACTATAAAATGTTAGCAATCTTGATATAGGGTGCAACTTAATGTGTTGCAAACACTCCTAGATTGTTTATAGGATATTGAACTTCTTTGAGTATCATGCTTTCTTTAACAACTCGCTTGTGTGATATTGTAGATGTGTAGAGTGGCTTTACATTTATAAATTATGCACTAAACAAACCACAATACATTGCAGTAAGCCCTAATTTAGATACAATCAATAAATACAAACCCAATTGCATAAACAAGGTTATCTAGACCAGAGAAAAACAGTAAAACAGTAAACTTGTACAAGGTTATCAGGGGAATTAGTGTTAGGGAACTAAATACATTGAAAACAATGGATTTGGATGCTGTTGTCAGTGGCAGTTTGAGGAAAACAGGTGTAAAAGGCAAGACAATCGACTCCCAAGAAAACTAGACCTTAAAATCCCACTAACCATTTTTTTGGAGAGATTGGACCATTTTTGTGGGGTACAAAAATGGATTTGACTTTGTCAATGTATTTTTCATATCCGACTCTGTAAAATCTTGTCATAGTTTGTCTATATTTGTTGTGAATTATTGGAACACTAAACTCCTTATTTGAAACCTTAATTTGGACTCTAGGTTTGTAGATTGCATAAGGAAACATGTGTTTTGGGGCCTATGCTAAACCTGAGCAAAAATGAGCTTCTGTGATATTTATAACTTGAGAATAATGTGGCAAATGACAAACAAGTATAATCCATTCAACAAGTAGTCTTGTTTTATGCAATTGGCCCAACTCTATCTTTTGAAATGTATGCAACAATTGGGAGGAACTACCTGCTTTTATATACTTGAAATTGGTGTTTTAGAACATGGATGCTTCAAAAACTACCTTTTTTTACAATTGTCATATGGACGCATTCTCATGTAACTTGCAACTTGTCCTTAATGCTATTTAAAAAAGAAATAAAAACAGATTAAAAATTGGACACCATTATCATGTCTCTTGACAAGGAAAAATAAAAATAAACTCTTTAAGTAAATCTAAATTGGGTGAAAAGGGCTAAAAAAATACAAATGCTAGATTTGTGGAATATGAAAATGGTCATAATCTTATAGAAATAGCAAATATTAGAAAAACAGTAAAGAATGTTAGAGAGAATAGGAAAACAAGAGAAATGGAGGAAACGGGCAGAATAGACCATACGGAGAAGAAATGAGGAGTTGACAAGTGGAACAAAGTCGAGGGCATCAACAACACAAGAAACACAAATTAAAAGTTTGTAAACAAAAGACAAATGCATCAATAAGAATGTAACTTTGACCAATGATCCATAAACATGTAAAAATATTGATATCATTGCCAAATTAATATATTTAGTATGTGATTTGAATATTAATTTTAATTGTAATCTTTATAACTTATATAGTCACAAGGAAATACCTCTATTTGTTTTGGAAGTTATTCTTCCGAAAATAAATAGTGGTATTTCCTTGTAACCCGATTGTTGTCAAAATCATATTGCGCACTTTTATCTTGCAACAAATGAATTATGGCTATTATATATATCTGGTTTTTAAGTTCAATTTAGTTATATCAAGAGACATTCTTACAATGACATATATGAGAGATGGTAGAAGGTTGTAATATTGTGAGTATGTTCATTTTAAATAATTGACATAAAAATGTTGTATGAAACAACTAAATATATGAAAATAATAATTAAACATTAAAATGTGAATAATAAATAAAAATAAAAATCAAATGAATGCAAACAAAAGAGAAATAAAAGAAAATGAAAAAGGTAGATAGGAAGAAGTCTAGAGAAAGTAAGAAGTGCAAAATCTTTTTAATTTTTGTTTACCATTAGCATAAAATAAAAAAATGCACTTGAAATTAAATGAATATGCTAGATATATTAAATTCAACTATTTAAATATGTTATAAGTAGACACACACATGCGCATGCGCACACACTTGAAATTACATGAATATGCTAGATATATTAAATTCAACTATTTAAATATGTTATAAGTAGACACATACATGTGTGCGCACACACGCGCGTGCACACACACATGTACTCACAAACACACATCCACACGCACTCACCCACACACATGCACCTGCACGCACGCACGCACACACACACACACACTCTTATTCAAGTCTTGGAAGGACCCAACGATTTGGCACACTTGTAGGTATATGGTCGAGTCTAATGCCCTAATCCTAAGCTAACGTTTTGGTGCACCAATGCATTATGCCACGTTTAAATCAAGATTGAACATGTGACCTAGTGGTCCCCAATACAACAATACATTTTTGAGGCTAATCGATCTCCATTCGAGTGCCATGTTGTGTTTCACTTGGTCCATAGAGAAGTTTGACCCCTACCTCAAGGTGTCCCCTTGGGCACTTATTGAAAGTGTCCAATGGACTCAATGAGAATGAAACTTGGGTTGATTACAAACCGCTTGTAACTCATCAATAGCCCAAGCTCTCGAGTCCAATAGATATTCAAATATTATGTCAATAGATGTTTTTTCGCTATTCTATTCGATAACATAGAAAATAGTAAGAGGTAATAGCACAAAATTGTCTGTAATTTTTTCATTAGCATAAAATAAATAATCGTTAAGTCTTTGAAATTAGATGAATAGATTAGATATATTGGATTTCACTATTAAAATGAATATGTGAGAATTAGAGTAATCAAATAGATATCCAAAAATAATATTGAGAGGTGTTTATCTTTATTCCATTTGATAGCTTTATCGTAATATAATAGAGATATCTCAAAATAAAAATAAGCTATTTTACGTTTCTTCAATTATAAAAAAAGTTTTACGGCAATGTACTCTCGATGTTAAATGATAACTTTTTGCTTGTGCATTTTTGCAATTAAAAAATTAGTGTAAAACTATCATTTATATAATTTGAAGTTTTAATGAGAGAAAACATATTTTAGTAGATCCCATATGGATACAACATTTAGTAATAAGAATGTTTAAGTTTTGTTAATTACAATATATATAAAATGTGAATATATATTTTAAGTTACATGGAAAAAATAAATAGATGTAATGAAATTATTAATAATTTTGGTAATGTTAAAAATACAAGATTAATATGTTTTGGTGTTTTTCAAATTGATGTATTTAAGACATATGTACTAGTAGATATTAGTTTTATATTTTCATTGTGTAGAGTATTTAACATAAAAATTATTCCTTACAATGTTTTTTGATATTAGGTAAAAATGGGTTTGAAAGGGCTATACCCGAGTATAAAAGGGTTAGGAAACCATGAAGCACAATAAACATTGAGCAAGCAAGAGACATGCTAGAGATAACAACCTTGGCCCAGGGACAAGACAAATCCAAATATAGAGGATTAGTTCACAGACAATATAAGGTCATTTAACGATTTTGGCCTTCCAAACTACCCACGAATCTCTGTTCAAACTTCTTTCTAGGATCAAAGAAGCATTTTATGAGGTTTTGAAGCAATTTTTGAAGGACTTTTATTCCTTTGTTGATCTATAGTCCAAAACCTTTTATCACATCCGTCATCATGACTTGGAGCACAAGGAAAAGAAGCTTCAACCACAATAACTTCTCAAAATTGCTTTCGAGTAGAAGAGATAAGAACATTTTGACCCAAAGAAGAAACTATTTGTTTGGACTCTAATTGGGCAAACAACGGTTTAGAGGAATCCTTCAAAGATCCTCCATTGGATTTAACAACCGAAAATGCCTTTCGAGTTGGAGAAATACAAACAAGCCTATATGAAGTGGGATCTTTTTGCTCAGATTCCAAAAGAGCATCTAAGGTCGGTTTCAAGAAGCGCTTTGAGAAGGCTTTGAGGAAGATTGATGCAGAGGCTCATGACAAACAACAACAATCACAAGTTAGAACAATCATTTGAAATCAACATTCAAAATCCACACCATTTTTCATTTTTTCACTATTGCTAAAAGTTGCATTTCTCCAACAAAATCTATATATAATGATTCAAATCTTGAAATCACTTTACACCTGCTATATTGCACCTATCAACAACATCCATATGCTCAAAAAGTTTTCAATACTTCATCTTCACTCAAACTCACTCTAGACTTTCATCCTTGCTACTAGCCCTCCTAAACTACATATTTGAGCATAAAATCCCCATTTCTTGGAATTAGGGCTCATTGGTAAGTTTTTCTAGGACCCATTATCCCCTTTAAGTGTCTACAAAGTTTCATCCATAAACTCTTCACCCATTTTCTTTTATACTCTTTCAACCGTTTTTGCCAACTCATATAATTAGCCTTGGTTTTGAGCAAATCTCCATGTTCATAACAATCCATTGAATTTTAGGAAAAAGTAAAATAATATTTGGATACCCATTTCTTCATTTGTGCTTTGTGCAAATTTTCATGGCCTAAGTCTCTTTCTATCACCTCCAACTCCACTTTCCTTCTTTTTAGGTCTTCTTTAGGCTTGTACCTAGGGTTTCAAACCAAAACCTAGTTTTTTTTTTTTTTTTTCTATTCCATCCATTCAAACTCATTCATTCACCTATATTCAACTTGACCAAGACCTTTTCAATGCTTCATCACACTATTCTCTCCCTTCTTACTACTTTTTTCACATTTGGTGCTCTTAATGCTACTTAGGGTTTCCAACACCTTCTTAGGGTTTCTGAAGATTCTCACCGATTCTAAATCTTCTTCCATCTTGTTCTTTCTAATCCTGACTTGATCATTTTTATTTCAAGGTTTACTCACTCTTCCATATATTTTCTTGCTTCATTACTTGGTTAGGCTTCTTAGCTATTTGTACTTCCCAACTCTTGATAACCTTTACCTTGTTTTTGACACTACTTTCTTGACTTGCTTTAAGTTTCCTTTCCACTTTCTTCTCATTCTACTCTGACATCTCTATATATACCTTCATTTCACTCAATCATTCCCTTTTAATACTCCTTGTACTTCTTATTCTTATTTCACCAACTATCTTAGATGCACTTGTTAAAGGGCAGTCACTTGTACTTTGGTCTGATCACTATTATCAAGATTTGTTTTCCCTTTCAAAGATTAATTCATGGTTTACCCTTCACCACCATATTCTTCTTGTCAAACCTTCCTTACAAACTCTAGCAGGTTCTAAGGTCCCCCTTTTCTCTCTAGGCTTCTAACTAGACTGTCACAAGTTTATCAACAAGACTGTATTCATCTTTGTTCTCTCCCAACTTATTTTGCTATGAATCTTGTTAAGGTTTTTAAAACTTCTCAATGCTCCTATATCCTTCACTCTCACCACTACGTAGTACTATAAACCTTCAATCACATGAATTAAAGCCTTTGTCTGTACCTCACGGTTGACTGTCTCAGAGCATACATATCTGCTCGTGGCAAGAAGCAATAACTGACTGAGCATTTGAATTCATTACTATATGAGTGTAACTATGAACCTCCTTGTTCTTTAATACAATATTCAAGGTTTATCAATGATCACACAAGATTCTATGGACGAAAGGATGACCTTACTTCTACAATTTTCCTCTTGAAACCCTCTCAACTATGCACACCCAGAAAGGTTAAAACTGAAGTTAAAATTTTAGACTTAAGAACTCACTTTCACTGATCTTAGCCTTATTGAATGACCCTTATCACACTAATCCATTGAGCACCCATCTTACATCACATTAACACAAAGTCTTGTCTTGAATTCATCTTGAAACCCCAAAACAGGGTATGTAATCAGAGTTGGAAGAATCAATACTATCCAATCATTTATTTCCGATTTCTTGATCACTGTAGGGTTTATCAAGGTTCCATTACCTACCTACAGGCTTCCCAACCACTTTATAAGCTTCCATAGTTTAGATACAATCTGATCCCGAGTTCTTGACTATACAACTGAACATGCAAAGGACTGTTACAAACACGTACACACATCCACATGCACATTTGTATAGCACAATATCAAATCCCCGATATTTCATGATCTAGAACTATTAACATAACAATGTCAACAAGTTTCTTTCCTATAACTCTCTTAACTTGCATTCATTCCACAGTTAACTTACCTCTCATACAATTTCCCGTTTCCTTGACTTTATAATGTGTAGAGTATTAATATCATTCCATTAAATCATTTTCCTATCTTCCAATGATCTGTGCTTCCATCATACACCTAAAGAGTCATTTATAAAACATTTAGAATGAAAATCCATTCGCCTTTTACTAGCTAATCAATCCAAAATATCAAAATCACACAATCATACATAATTTTTACACAAAATGAAGCCATGTTTATCGATAAGAACACAAAGACACATGCTTCATGAGCCTTGAGGCTCAACTACATAGAACTTCACCTTTCCACACACTTCTTACCCCTCCCTATCCTCTTCTCATTCGAATACATGATATAATTTTTTTACAAATGAGCAAGAATGAGTTAGTTAGGGTTGCCACACAACTAACCCCACTTTGATTGAGCTAACTCATGATGAGTTAAGGGCTCGGTGAGTCAAGAGAGTCAAGCCAATGGTGGTAAAGGTATCTTAAAACTCTCATTACAACATTCATGACTCATTTACTAACATCTAACCCTATTACTAACACCTAGGCTTAAGAACTGCAAACTAACAATTTGAAAATTCAAATTTGAGGTTTTGGAGGGAAACCTCTTATTACACAAAATGAGTCCAAATGGACTATTTACAACCCGTAGAGACCTCCAAATGGACCCCAAACACACCTAGAAGCTATTACAAACCAAAATTATTTATCTACAATGATGCTCCAACATCAAAGATTGAGCATATTCATGAGGGCTTTTGACAATAAAATGATGGTGAAGAACATCCAAGTTCCACCAAGATGCTCCACTCTCCACCTTTCGTCTTAGACCGAAGCCAAGTGAATTGTTTTGAAACACTTGTGATAATGGAAAGGAAAACCCTCATAATCTAAGGACTTTAACCAAGGGTGGCCCACAACTTTTAGATGTCAACAAAAAAATATTTTGATATCAATATCCACAAAGATGCGGAGTAATGGTTGTGGGTGAATAACAAGGTAGTAGAGACAATCATCGATAACAACCCAAAGTATTGTCAATAGCTTCAAAACATGACTTAAGCCCGGTGATGACCATAAACCGTCTCATCTAAACTTAATTGAAAACATCCATTTCTTCTTAACGAACTAATTTTGAAGTGATTTTGAATGTGGTTTGAGCATTTTTAAGATTGTTTAAGATAGAATGCAGAGGATATGTTTGATCTATTTTTAGGACTCAACGTGATCTAGATTATAACGTTTCTTAAGAAATGTGCTAAAGTGTTGCAAAATAGGTCAAACCTATAATTTAAAAACTTTGGTCAAGTGTTAAGGCAAGGATCAAATCAATAAGGTAAAATTTGGATCATTAGAAGACACTTTGGGTCGAATTTAGATTGTTTTGGATTAAAAATCGCTCATATGTGACAATTATGGAGTAGCGCTAGAGTGTTTAAGCCATAAATTTGTATGGGAAGTTAGCTCTATACTATTCCAGCTTGACTCCCCATTATTACATATGATTTAACAAATATGTAATTTGTAAAACCCTAATTGTAGAGTCACGTATGATAAATAAATGTTAATCAACTGTTGGAATATAGATGACACAAGCAATAAGCTAAAGAAGTATAAAAACCTAAGTGCAAGAGAGAGGGAAAAAGACTTAGCCGATTCGCGCTATCCCTAGGATTGTTCGGATTGGAAGGTGATGAATAAGAAGGCCAAACTGCCGCAACTATGCTCGATAAATTTTGGAACTCCACAAATCTCCTGGACTAGGGCGAGGGCGCCTAGGTGCTGAGACCTCTGCGAGCACCCGTGAGTGTGTAGAAGCTCAGAATCTGAATTTTCTTGTGTCCCAGGTGGTAGTGGATGGTCGCTCTTGGTCGCCAGTATGTCACTTTGGATGATCGCCAAATTTACTTTAACTTGCAAAGGAAGATGCCCCAAAAACCCTCTCTACATCAAATCCTAAAAAGAAAAGATGCGATATGGTGAGTTAGATCGACCTCGATGGTCACTTGGTTGAGTGAACTTATAGAGACTACACTACATCTCAGACTCCGTGTAGTTCTTGTGCGTGTGTGATAGAATCGTGCCCTAGGAAGCCCTTATGCAAGTGTACGTGATAACAGGCGCTAACTAGATGCACCAATGTAAATAGATGTGGATGTCAAAATGAACTTCCCCTCCTATGTGTGTATGTAGAAAACACAGTCCCTTGTCCCTTAAATGAAAGCTAGATGGATGCCTTCCGATGCAACCTTAGGTGGTGATAATAGATGCTTAGAGCTTGGTCCTTTATTTTGGTCACATAACTTTGTATTTATATGATTCCTTTGTTTGAATTTCGTAATTGACAACTAAAAGACCGACCCATAAGAAAATAAGATGCCCGAAAGATAAAAGAGGCCTAAAAGATGCGAGTAATATATAAAGAGGTCCCTCAAGGACAAGGGCATCTAAGCAATAAAGTCATGAAAGATAAAGCAATAAAGTTCGATAGGGTGTGTAAGACCAAAGAGAAATCAAGAAAAATAGAAAAGAGGCCAAATACAATAGTCAATTACTAGTTTTCTCACTTAGGAATCATATGAATACAAGTATGTGTTTATGGACCTAGAAATGTACCCATTGTCAAAATTCACCCCCAGGTAATTTTGATAACATGCATCGAAATATTCAAGTCCCGGAAAATTGATTGATTCGGGCCAAAAATCATGTTCTTTAGAGTCCCCTCAAATATTTTCTAAGTTCCTGTCAATGAGAGGAAAAGAGCAAGCTAGAGAAAATGCGAAAAAGGTTGTAGAAGGCAAGTAGGTTGATCCAGAAAAATCATAAAAATGACTAAGTCCTAGTCCTAGGGGCGATCGGGACATTTGGGACAAAAGGCCCGAACCGCCATTCGGCCAAAGTAAGCCAAACATGCAGCAAGTGGGGACATCTGGGACAAAAGTATGCGGCGGGCGCGAAATGCCGGTTCGACCAGATAAAAAATTGGCTAATCTATTGAGAGGGACGCAAATGGGACAATCGGGCCAAAAGGCGCGAACAAGGCGAAAAAAGTGTGTCATGTCGGCGAACCTTAAATGAAACAAAGGCCCCAAAATCAAATGGGACGTCTGGGACAAATGGACGAAATGCCCGAACCGGCCGAAATGAGCACAAAGGCCCCAAAATCAAATGGGACATCCGGGACAAATGGAGGCGAAGTAAAGCCGAAGGGGCCAGCTAGAGAAACCGCCACGTGTCCTCACGGGAGAAAAAGTCAAAAGGTCTTATCGAGCGCGAACCGAACCAATGGGATAGTGCCACGTGTCCCATAGGCCCACAAGGAAAATTCAAAAGACCCCGCCGAAAGGTAGAGGAGAGAGAATGCGCGACCAATCGAGAGCCATGTGTCGTCAAATGGGCGGCGAAGAGCGGAAAACATTTTAAAATTCGTTTTGATCTGTCCTAAATCTTCGGATCGCCATATCTTTTGATCCATTGATTTCCCGTTCTTTATATCAACGAAAGCTGTTGAGATGCTCTAATGATTCAGGATCAATCTCGAAGTTTTGGTGCGAGTCTAAAGAGAAAAATCGAGAAATGGCTCGACGTGTGGTAATGGCAGAGCGACCTTTCAACAACCCGTTTAATGCTAATGGGTCGTATTCTTCTTCTCACGGCCCGAAGTGACATTTTGCGGCCAAATTAATACAAATGGGTTGCATTCTCCTCCAAAATCGCTCAAAGTGACAGGGTATGGGTTGGTAAGATCCTCCATGCGATTTAATGCATATAAAGAGGGCTTGCACGTTTTCCCACGTTTTTGTCCCCAGGCTCGACCCATGCAATGTAAAAGCGATTTGGCTCATTTTTAAAAAAGAGTTGTTCATTCTTTCTGCTCTACCCTCCCTTCTTTTCTTCTCTAGGGTTGAAAATGGAGTTCGAACCTCCTCCTTGCTTGCTCTGTAATGTCATTTTTGCCTTTTACTAATGGAATGATGTTCAATGCGAACTTCCTGGAACAAAAACGTGTTTTGTGATGCATCTGTCCATCCTTCCTCGTTTTTGCTTGTTCTCTTCTTGCCTCTCTTCATCATACGGTATTTGTGCATGTTTGAATGTTCACATCCTGAAAGATGGAGTTTTGGGACATTTTCAAGAAATCTATCCTTGGGCACGTGATGCATCCGTCCATCCTCCCCATTGCTCACCTCTCTTTGTCCCATGCCAAATAGATGTCCAACATCCTCCTTCTCTCAATCACCGTTTAGTGTAGGCTTTTGCTTTGTTTTTCCCTTCTCTCTCTCTCTCTGTCTCCTTGGCATGGTTAGATTAGGATTAGATTAGCTTGCACACCGGAATAGCTTGTAGTATGTAGTTTAGGAGCGACCTTCTCTGGAGATTCCTCTCTCGGTTTTACAAGTCCCACGCTTGGAGAGAGGTTTCCATGTTGTCACACTGCTGGATGCACGAACATCAACCTAGAAGCATATGGCGTCCAGGGTGCTATGATTTTGCATCAACATGAATGTGTGATTTTGTGTCTACAACATAGTGGCTTCAATTAAGTAGAACAATAGGAAATGACTCTAAAATATGTAGTACACCTTGAAGAAACCCCAAAATAGACAAGAAGTCACAAAGGAGATATAAAGCGAGAAACACACAAGGTACAATCTCCAAAACAATAGGAATATCATTCACCAAGGTTGAGTAATAGAATTCCCTGAGCACATGGAATAATAAAGTCGCATGAGTACTAAATGGTCATAACACCTTAACTTCTAAACTAAACATGTGGCATCGAGGATTCGACAAGGAAGACAAGCTAAAGAACGAGCAATAAGAATAGACTCCTTAAATCATTCCAAGTGAACATGGCGATCTCCCATATTGTCTCCCGATATTTGGGACGAGTTGTAGTAGTATCGATATAAATTTGATTTACAATTTGATTTATTTTTTCAACCAAAATATGCTTCTTTTGATTGTATACGTGTTTATAAATTTGTCTCCTGTTAATATGTTAGCATGTTAAATTATTCTCTCAAGGGTTATGTCTATGAGTGGTCTTCATTAATATATCGTGGAGGGATTTGAGTTGTTGTTGGGCTTACCATCTCCCTTGAATTAATTTATTAGATACAATCATATTATGTGCACCTCAATCCATGTTTGATAGGCTTCATTAGAAACATCATGTATGTCACGAATTATCAAATATTTCATCATCAAATTTGTTTTTATCCCTAAAAAAATTTCTTCTTTCTTCACAAATTCATCTACTTTATGTGAGTCCAAATATGCATTTTGGGTATCTTATCTAAAAGACAATAGGTCTCATGAATGGCTAAAACCTTCACGAAAAATGCATACAATTCATAACATTAGATTAAGCATAGATATATATATGGTTTATTCACAAAAAGTTTAATCAAAATCCTAGAATGAACATTTAAGACGATGCTACATCGATATGAATTACCTCAAATATTTATAATGTATGATTTGATTGAATTTTAATCATTGGTTTTTTTGAAAAACATATTAATTTATTATCGATATACTTATTTTGATTTGATGTGTATGTGACTTTATCTCCAAATAACATACATGTACATGTTATAAAATTCTCTTAAGGGTTATGTGTGTATGTGGTATTTATTAGATGGTGGAGTGGTTTGAGTTGTTGGGGGATTTCAACTTTGCTTACCATCTCCCCTGACTTCATTTTAAATCCCTTGTCATTCCACAACAAAGATCAAGAATAATTAATTATAACTGTTTATATATATAATAATTACTATTATGAATATCTTAAACACATCTATCGAGAATAAGCCTAAAGATATAAATCTCAAAGTTATTTTCTGATTTTTCAAAAAACTACACTAATCACTAACTCCATTATGTTTTCCTTAGCTGCAGTCATTGATAGAGACATCAAGTAGGAACACCAAAAAGTGGATTGAAAGGCCTAATTGAGAATGAGTGGGTTCAAACCTTGTAAAACATATGCCCACACCAAGACACTAAACTTGGATGTTCGATAAAACAATAACAATTTTGATTTATCAACCCTCTCTTGAGCAAGGTTTAAGCTCACCTTACCTAAATAATTCATTTGCAATTGAGATAATATATAACTCGGGAAAATTAATATGTAAATGTAAATCCACACCAAAACACCAAATTACAGTGATGTGGTGTAGAGTACTAAAGTATATGTGGAGGTATATTGGTGTTGTGTAGTTATAGGAAAGTTCACATCTTTGTTTTAGGATTGGTCTACTTATCTTATTTTTTGCACCTTCATGTGTTTCTTGTTGCGGAAACTTCTCTTTCCATTGGCTTATTATATGGGAGAAAATTCACCAAGATTGCGGCATGGTTGAATCAACTTAAAGGTCGAGGGAATAAGAGGCCATAGAGCTAAACGAATGGGCAATACACATAAAATTTTAAAGGGATAGATACAAAATGAGCCATGATTTATAAAAATATCAAATCAGGCACTAAATATCACTCTTGCTCAAGGATGGTCACCCCAAACGGGTGCCATAAGAACCACATAAACACTCATGGATGAAGTAGGAAAAATGCCTACTCTTCTTATTCAACAATATTAGTATTTTTTATAATTGTGTAAAAGGGTTAAAGTTGTCTTGAAATTGTTATATGATTTTGACTTGTGTTAGAATTTTTCAATTTTGGGTATTTGAGTTTATTTCGAGGATCTACGCCCTAGAAAAAAATGATATTGTTTTTGTTATGTTGTATCCTTGGAAGTAGAAATTATCATATTGAATTGGTTAGGTATTATGGTAGAGTGATGAGGGTAGAGATGATGTATAAACATGTTTGAGAAGGGCATGTACCTCAGTGTACTGTCATAAGTGAAGTGCCAAGACATATATGTATAGATATTGATTTTGTGGTATGCAAATATTTTGTTTTATGTAATGATTATAGCATTTGTAGCATAGTAGATGAGATGGATAGATGTATGTGGTTATATTATGATTATGAGATGTATGTGATTTTACTCTAATGTGGTTGTATTTCGGTTGTTGTTATGATGTGCACATTAAGTAGTATTTAGATTATGTATATGTATTGCTACATCTGGTTTGTGATGTGTGATGTATAAGGAAGAGTAATACAAGTGTGATTAGAAGACAAGTGTATTTACTCAATGTAGAATGCAATTATTGATGAGCGCATAATGATGATGAAGTGTAATGGGTGGTTTGGCATAACCTCTACATAATATCTCATGAGTATATAGGGAGAGGAAACCTATTCTTAAGAAATAAGGAAGCGTGATCCTCATATATGTCATGAGGTACTTAGTGAAATGAAAATGGTTAGAAGAGACATATATAATGTGTAACGCCCACAATTTACACACACAAAAACAATAAAATTACCAGGATACATTGTTTTTTACTTACATTGCTCACTTCACAACACCACAAGGGTTCCAAGAAGAGAAACTCAACAACACATCGACGCTTACATAATTCATCGAATCACATAGACACATGACAACACCATATACATGTCGATGCCACACTTTCCCAAAAGAACGAATACTAGCAATGACCCAACCACAAGAAAAGGACTCAAAGATTGGCAAACCCACAACACATCATTTCCTTAATTGCATCTTAGTTACGATTAACATTCCAAGAACATTATTGTGCAAGGATAATTTTCTCCTTTTTCCACCTACAGATTCTTAAGTTCATTCCACATTTAATTTACAGTTTGACCATTTCAAGTTGGCTCTTTATCCTTTACGAAAATTTCCATAACTTACATAATTATTTGGCATATTTCAAATTGCATACAAAGTACTTAATTATCTTGTTCTTATGTTAATAATATGCTTCTCAAACGTTTATTCAATGTTTAAATTTTACCCTTGCACTCAAGTGAATCTGACTTGATGTCAAGAAAGCAATATTAGGATTTAAGGGGGTGGTTTAGAATCAAGATACCTTTTTTCCCATAAACATTCTTCGATCACGGTATCTTTATTTCCCGATTCAACATTCCCACAACAAGAAATTGTATTTAGATTATATATATATATATATATATATATATATATATATATATATATATATATATATATATATATATATATATATATATATACATATATACACATATATATATGTATATATATATATATATATATATTTTCTTGAAGTTTGATCTCACCAAGGGAAATTCATATTCTTTGTAACACATGAAAATGTTTAATTGAGTTATAAGGACTCCAAGAGTGACATTATTCCTAACCTCAAATCTCGTTTTACTTTATATCACACTATGGTCTCATTATTAGCATTGTTTTATAACAAAAGGAGTTACGGAAGTAATGTCTAACATCTAGAAGAAGTACATGATTGGAAGCTTTAGAACTACACATGAACCAAAAGATTTGTTTTCAAAGTAAGATCCCATGTTTTCGCATTTCACGATTCTGCAAGAGAAATTTCTTTCATTCCTAATGTCATAAAAGGCATAACAAGGGATTATGGAACCAAGTTTTCAGTTTCCTGGTTTCTCTTAAGTCAACATCTTTCAAATCAATTTCATTTGCAAGGAGTTACTTACCATTTTCTACCCACAAGGAATTCATTCGATGATGAAGAGAATTTCTAGATCTAACTTGGTAGTCAACTAGGATACTAAGGAGGTGTTAGCTCTACTTACTCCATATCATGTAGGGTTACACAACATAGTTGTTGCTTCGAACAATGGCTCTTAAGTTATATAAATGAACTAATGAATATATTTCTTAGGTGTAGTACCATAAATTTTAGTTGTGAAGATTAAATATCTTTTAAGATGATAGCACTTTGCAAACTAATGAGGCTAGAATGAGAGGGAGGGTACAACAAGATTAAACATTAACTTCATTAGATAATCCCATCTACTAAAGGTTAATTTCAAGAGTAGTTGGTGATCTCTGTCACCTAACACGTAAGTCGACTTGAAGAGAATATATTCTTCTTACTACACACATGATAACCAATCCTAGAAGGGAACCACTTACTATAGATAACGTTTGATCAAGTCGTTCTTAACTGATGGTTTCGCGACGATGCCGCTAAACATAATGACTATGACGGTAAACTCAAACTAGGGGTTTTATTTACCTAAACTAGGAGGTTCCATCGAGTGCAAAGTTTAAGTTCATTCTATGGTTTCAATTTATTCTATGGTAAGAAGGATCACACATGAAGACATGTTATGCACGAATCTTATACTAGGGTTGAGTGTTTCGATTAAATCTCTTTATTACATTTACAAGGTAAGAATACAACACACTAATTAATTAATCGTTTATTGAACACTAAAAATGCACTACAATATATTAACTTCAAATTCATTTACCATATATATATAACCTTTTTACCATACATAACTATGAATCAAATTGAACCTATGATTAAATGCACATTTCTTAAGATATCCATAAAACTAGCATCTCATACATATTAGCAAATTTCAAATATAAATTTTCTGTAACATGAGACTACATTATACATATATTCATTTTACAATGACCTATATAAATTACAATAATAAATAATGAATTACACATCGCCTTTTCGCCATCATTCTTACATCCTGCAAAACCATGTGAGCATGAAATCAACGATAAATCACTGGCATGGAATCCACCCTAATCTAACATAATTAATGTCTTTAGTTTCCCATTTACATATAATAATAATAATAATTTGCATTTGAAAGAAAAGGTTTAGAAACATGTATTCATTTCATTTCACTTCATTTCGTAACCAAGGAGAGAGAAAGAGAAAGGAAGAGAGATAACCAAGGAGAGAGAAAGAGAAAGGAAGAGAGAGAAACACCATTTTGTCAAAAGTTATATTTTGCAACAAGTTACACTATAGAGTTTCAAACAGTTATTTACATGTGTCAAAAAGTTTCCACGGTGGTTTGGCAACTCGACAGGGGTCCTACCACTTTCTTTTTATATTTTCCTGCTAGCTACAAAAATGTTCAAATTAGGCTCGAGGCTAAGAAACCAATTTCAAATGTTGTCTTCTGATGAGCAAAAACACCACAGTTAAATTTCTATGTGTCCACTTATATAGCAAGAGTTCATAGGAACTAACAGAATTCAAAACTAGCGAACGATTTACGATTGGCGGCTAGTTTTCTGGGGCCATTGGTCGTAATTGGCCTAGATGCAAATGATTAAAATTTAGCTCAAGGGCTCTAGAAAATGACATCCAAACTAACGTTCGATAGATGTACACGCCACGATAAAATTCCTACAAGTTCCCCCATATATGGATAATTCATCAGAGTCGATGAAACTCATAACTAGAAAACTGTTTCAAATGGTGCCATGTTTTCTGGAGCCACCGGTCATAATTGATCCAGTTTGACCTAGTCAAACTGCAACCAGAGGCCTACAAAGTGGCTTTTCCAAACTATCAAGAAAAATGTTTTTTCTCAAATTGAAGGTTCCAGAAATTATCTAGTAAACATACTAAAGGTTTGCAAGGTGGATAAACATTTTATTGCTCAGGGTTCAAATGGAGGTTCAAAACAAAAGCCAACTTTTCAGTTTTAGTAGCTTCCTCGCAATTACAAAACAATGTAACAATGCTCCTAGTAGGGCATCAAAAGATCACAAATGATCATTCGAGATCGATCCAAAGATTGAAGTGACTCCTCACATAACAAGGTACACAAAGGAAGCTTGACATCCCCTTTCCGGAGTTATGAAGGTTGTTTTATGTTTCTCCGAAAATCACAATTTATCTACTTAAACAAGAAATGGTCAACATATTTACTGGAAAGTCAACTTCAACTTGTTAATAAAAAAGGGTATTGTAGCCATATAGTTTGGTTGGGACGTCGCTAGGTCATCACGAAGTGAGGGTTTAAGTTCATTGTTTACCAAGGAATATTAGATCCTATAAGTTATGATATAACGTTTTATTGTTTTAAAACAAGTTTATTTAATACAATCAAATATATGAAAATCCTTCAGGTTTACAAATTTTATTCCGTTCAAAAGAAAAAACTAAAGAACAAAAATTATGAGAGATGAGGAGAGATGAACCATGCCTGGAATTGATCGACGATAGAAGATAGGTGGTTTTTCCCGCACTCCACAAGGCTTCAACTCTCTTTTAGCATTTTGTCAAACAGTTCGCGAGCATCCACAACTCCACCATTTTGCATTTTCTTGAAAGGTTCCAAGGCCTTTTTAACAAACCCATTTTGTACATATCTGAAATCATAGAATCCCATGCGGCCACATCTCTTTGAGGCATTTTTAAAATTATTTTATTATTTTATTATTATTATTATTTTAAAGTCCTCAAGCTTCATCAACAAATCCGTCTTGTTCATGGATCTCCATTCCCTATTTTAAATCCTCCATTTTAGCACAGGGTGGAGGATGTTGGAAAAGGCTATGAAGCTTGGCTTTGCATTTTCTTGAAAGGTTCCAAGGCCTTTTCAACAAACCATTTTTATACATATTGTACTAGAGAACTTGCAACTACAACATCTGAAAAAATTACTCCACCTTTTATGATTTGGAAGATGTCCATACCCTGTTCCATAGATCCCATTTTGACGCACATTGGGAGGATGCTAAGAATGAACAATAGAGGGCTTCACATAGAGGAAGAGTGAAAAGACAACATCTTGAGGAGGTAGACATGGGACAACAAGAAAGGGGTCATTTTTATCGTCTTAATCAATACACTAACTACTTGAAAAATAAAAAGACAGAGGGCAGGAAAAAAAATGAAGTGGTAGCAGTCATCTACCATGAGGAGGGAGTGCACAGTTACAAGCACATAACACAAGAACAAAGACGTAGAAGAAGCAAAACATACATAGCTAGACATTATTATCGAATGGAGCGCTTCCAAAAGTGAATCTCCTTCCTTCCTTCTTTTGCATACAAAAATGAAAATTCAACCCCTCTCCACCCGATAAGTATTTGATGTGGATTCAATGTTTACAAGGAGAAGGAAAAGCACTGCGCAGTTACACCTTTTGGAGAACAAGATTGTGATTTTTAAAATATCAAAAACATCGCGCATTTTTCAACTTGGCGAAAAACACACTTTGTTTTTCATCGCTTTGGAAAAATTCAACCCTTCTTCACCTGATAAGTAGTTAATGTGGAGTCAATGTTTACAAGGAGAAGGAAAAGCACTCGGGTTACACCTTTTGGAGAACATGATTGCGATTTTCAAAATGCTGAAAAAAACCATGTGTTTTTCAACGTGGTGAAAAACACTCGCTTTTTAAATCGCTTTGGAAAAATTCAACCCTCTCAACCCGATAAGTAGTTTATGTGGAGTCAATGTTTACAAGGAGAAGGAAAAGCACCACGGTTACACCTTTTTGGACAACGGGATTACGTTTTTCAAAATGTTTGAAAACACCGCATGCGTTTTCAACGTGGCGTAAAAAAACACACACTCCATTTTCATCGCTTTGGAAATATTCAACCCTCTCTCATTAGGAATTATTTAATTAGTGCTCTCATTATTATATTGTAATATTATTAATATGAGTTATATTATAACTCATTATTAATAATACAGGTTTGTTATATTGTTTCCACAATATAATTTTGTTGTACCCGTAATGATATTAACGGGTGTTTTGTTGTGTGACTTCCTGGTTTGTAGGAAGTCAGTTTTCTATTTCCATGGCTATTTATTAGCCTCAGTATTATTTGTAATATGTATGTTGAATAGAATATCTTTCTTTGTATTGAATATCATTTGTAAAATGCTTGCAGTCTGATCCAAATCAATATTTGGTATCAGAGCGCTTGAGATCCAGAAATGCCTCTTCCATACGTCCGGTCTCCATTCTTTGAGCAAGGTTCATTTCGATGAGAGTCTGCAGTTGTTTTTTCTTGGTGCGCACATTCACATACCTGTGCAGTCGTGTGGAAACCTGCAGAAACAAGATCTGTGTTCTTGGTGCTTTTGATGGTAAATACTTACTCATGTACGCGTGGAATGATTTATGTGCCCAATAATTTCTCCTTCACAGTCGAATTAAAATTTATAGGTACCAACTCACGCCATATCATACAGATTTAAATGATCCACGTATTCTTATTTCTGAGAGAGCAGGTTTGAGTTATCTAGAAAACACAATCTTGTACTCATTTGTGTGCATGTCGTATCGGAGATTAAATGCACGCTTGGAAGAATCAAATGCCTCTCTTGTAAAGTATTTTTTCCATGCTCAGATTATATTTTGTATTGATTGTGGATTGGCACATCTTAAGCTCCTTCCATTGGATTCCATAATCTCTGCCACGAGTTTTGCCGAACCGCCTCAAAACCAAAGCCCCTTCAGAATTTCAAGGGCCGATTACTGGTGACATCAACAGGAGAAAAGGACTCATCAAGGCGACATGGTATCTCTCCAACATTTTTCTGTGCTTCCACCCTTCAATAGGTGTTAAACCCGTTTGTGCATGCAACAGCCACGTGGGATCAAATTTATGTTAGTCATTTAAAAGCGTCATTTTAATAGTCTTTAGTTTTATTGGTGGGTCGATGTTTTTTGGTTTTAAATGTCACTCTTATATAGTTTCTCCCGAATTGAGTTAATGTCTCTCATTTGAGTTAATAACAATGTTATATTATTTTGTTGTGTCCATTGTAAAGTATGTCAGTTAAGTCATCGAATCTTTGATCGTATTTAGTTAATAGTCTTGTAATATATATATCGTTTCCTTCATAAGTTCAGTTTTTATTTTTATTTTTGTGAAAGCCATTTATCATTGTA
Organism: Taxus wallichiana var. yunnanensis; assembly: GCA_018340775.1. Classification (NCBI taxonomy): domain Eukaryota; kingdom Viridiplantae; phylum Streptophyta; class Pinopsida; order Cupressales; family Taxaceae; genus Taxus; species Taxus wallichiana. The sequence continues at coordinate 226,288,863 of CM031235.1, forward strand.
AGTCATTTAGTATTGTCGAAGTTAAGGTCATAAAAATCATATAAGCGATTTTAATATCGTAAAAGTGTCAAATAGGTGATCTTAGGATTATTCGTATTGTAGTTTTGAGTCTAAAGTGTCGTTATTTATTGTCAGTCTGTCTAGATAAATAATTTTGTAAAAAAAGGGTGTATTTTCGGTTGTATCCGACACCTATCTCACTATGGTCAAGAAAAGAAGAAAACAATGTATTCTCATGGAACCAATTACCATGGAGAGTGACATAAAAAATATACAGGATCAAGAAAATTCAGCTATGCTAAATTTAGAAGAAGGATACGAAGGTGACAGTGAATTTGAATCACCTAGATCTCTAAAAAGAAAAAGGTTGACAGCTAAAGAATACAAAGACCATCTTTTACGAAAAATGAGAAGTTCGGAAAGAAGTCTCGAGCACATTTCTCGACCTAAGTGGTATGTATAATCGGAGGAAGGAGGCAACGCGGAGGCGGAGAACAATCAGGCGTCATCGAGTTCGTCACTACCTCAGAGGCCGCAAACTGCTTTAGTGACATCTTGGTGTCTTGTGTGATGAATAAGAACAGATGAGCATCCCTGTTCCTGTGTGCAGTGTTGTGCTTGTGTGTCCCCCATAATGATAATGATTTGTACCATTGATACTATTACAGGAAGTGTTCTTGATCAGACTGATTTGATGGTTGATGTGAATTGGTTGAACGGTCCCAATTCATGTATTCATCTAATAGGTTGATCGGTCCCTGGATGATGTAGTTCCCACAGTCAGTGTTGAGGATCGAGACCATGTGCAGGCTACGGAGCGGCATGCTGCTTGGTTGAAGATGGTGTTTTCCCGTGTTCGCACTAAGGGGGGGAATGTTAGGAATTATTTAATTAGTGCTCTCATTATTATATTGTAATATTATTAATATGAGTTATATTATAACTCATTATTAATAATACAGTTTGTTATATTGTTTCCACAATATAATTTTGTTATACCCGTAATGATATTAATGGGTGTTTTGTTGTGTGACTTCCTGGTTTGTAGGAAGTCAGTTTTCTATTTCCATGGCTATTTATTAGCCTCAGTATTATTTGTAATATGTATGTTGAATAGAATATCTTTCTTTGTGTATTGAATATCATTTGTAAAATGCTTTCACTCTCCACCTAATAAGTAGTTGATGTGGGGTCAATGTTTACAAGGAGAAGGAAAAGCACCATGGGTTACACCTTTTGGAGAATGGGATTGTGATTTTAAAAATGTTGAAAAACACTGTGTGTTTTTCAACATGGCGAAAAATACACTCTGTTTTTCATCGTTTTGGAAAAATTCAACCCCTCTCCACCTGATAAGTATTTTATGTGGAGTCCATGTTTACAAGGATAAGGAAAAGCACCATGGGTTACACCTTTTGAAGAACGGTATTGCGTTTTTCAAAATGTTGAAAAACATCGTGACGTTTTTCAACTTGGCGAATAACACACTTTGTTTTTCATCGCTTTGGAAAAATTCAACCCCTCTCCACCTGATAAGTAGTTTATGTGGAGTCAATTTTTACAAGGAGAAGGAAATCATCGCGGGTTACACCTTTTGGAGAACGGGATTACATTTTTCAAAATGTTGAAAAACACCGTGCGTTTTTCAACTTGGCGAATAACACACTCTGTTTTTCATCGCTTTGGAAAATCCCAACCCCTCTCCACCTGATAAGTAGTTATGTGGAGTCAATGTTTACAATAAGTAGGAAAAACACCGCGTGATGCACCTTTTAGATAACAGGATTATGTTTTTCAAAGTGCTGAAAAACACCGTGCATTTTTCAACTTGACAAATAACACTCTATTTTTCATCACTTTGCAAATATTCAACTCCTCTCCACCTGATAAGTAGTTTATGTGGAGTCAATGTTTACAAGGATAATGAAAAGCACCACGGGTTACACCTTTTGGAGAACGGGATTATGATTTTTAAAATGTTGAAAAACACCGTGCCGTTTTCAATGTGGTGAAAAACACACTCTATTTTTCATCATTTTGGAAAAATTCAACCCCTCTCCACTTGATAAGTAGTTGATGTGTAGTCAATGTTTACAAGGATACGGAAAAAAACCGCGGGTTACACCTTTTGGAGAACGAGATTGCGTTTTCAAAATGCTAAAAATACCGCACATTTTTCAATGTGACGGAAAAGACACTCCATTTTCATCACTTTGGAAATATTCAACCACTCTCCACTTGATAAGTAGTCGATGTGGAGTAAATGTTTACAACAAGTAGGAAATGCACTGTGGGTTACACCTTTTGGAGAATGGGATTGCATTTTTCAAATTGGTGAAAAACACCATGCGTTTTTTAACGTGGCGAATAACACACTCTGTTTTTCATCTATTTGGAAAAATTCAATCCCTCTCAACCTGATAAGTAGTTTATGTGGATTCAATTTTTACAAGGAGAAGGAAAAGCACCACGGGTTACACTTTTTGGAGAACGGGATTGCGATTTTGAAAATGCTAAAAAACACCGTGCATTTTTCAATGTGGCAAGAAACACACTGCTTTTTCATCAATTTGGAAAAATTCAACCCCTATCCACCTGGTAAGTAGGTGATGTGGATTCAATGTTTACAAGGAGAAGGAAAAGCACCGTGGTTACACCTTTTGGAGAACGAGATTGTGTTTTTCAAAATGCTAAAAAACATCGTGCATTTTTCAGCTTGGTGAATAACACAACTGCTTTTCATCTCTTTGGAAAAATTCAACCCCTCTCCACTTGATAATTAGTTGATGTAGATTCAATGTTTACAAGAAGAAGGAAAAGCACCGTGAGTTGCACCTTTTGGAGAATGAGATTGTGTTTTTCAAAGTGTTGAAAAACATCGTGCATTTTTCAACGTGGCGAAAAACACACTCCATGTTTTCATCGCTTTGGAAAAATTCAACCCCTCTCCACCTGATAAGTAGTTTATGTGGAGTCAATGTTTACAAGAAGAAGGAAATGCACCGTGGGTTACACCTTTTGGAGAATGGGATTGCGATTTTCAAAATGTTGAAAACACCGTGCGTTTTTCAACGTGGCGAAAAACACACTCTATTTTTCATCTCTTTGTAAAAATTCAACCCTCTCTACATGATAAGTAGTTTATGTGGATTCAATGTTTACAAGGAGAAGGAAAAGCACCGTGGGTTACACCTTTTGGAGAATGGGATTACGTTTTTCAAAATACTTTGAAAAATACCGTGCGCTTTTCAACATGGCGAAAAACACACTATGTTTTTTCATCACTTTGGAAATATTCAACCCCTCTCCACCTGATAAGTAGTTGATGTGGAGTCAATGTTTACAACAATTACCCAAAAGTATTTAATTTCTATTGATATTGTGAAAAGTTTGAACCTTCCTGTAAAGCCACATCCCCATGCATATAGTGTCAGGTGGTTGAACCTGGGACGAGATCTCTCTGTCACACAATAGTGCCTCTTCCCATATGCAATCAAACCCTTCTAGAATGAAGTCTTATGTGATGTTGTTCCACTGGATGTTTGCGATGTGCTCCTTAGTCAACCATTCATGTGGGATAGACATGTCATATATGAGTCACGACCTCAAATGGTCACTATTACTATTTGGAATGTGTGTTATCGGATACCCGAGGTCATTCCGTCTAACTCGGTTTCCTTCCTCGGTGTCAAAAAATGTCATAAAGAAGTAAACAAAGTAGTCCCTCCTTCTGATGATCAGACCAAAAACTACCCAGGAAGTTTTTGCATCCACCTGAGACACATGTTTAGTGCAACAAAAGTAGTGGACAAAACTAATCATAACTGAGTATTATTATTCACCTCGGCACACTCAGCAACAGTCCATGATATTCTACATAAAGTCAGTGAAAAGCACAAACAATGCCATCATCAATATGAGTCATAGATACATAAACAATTTCCACACTTCAGGGGACCACTTGGTGTAATGGGGACCATTGCTTCTGAAGGAGGGATGAATGATCTAGACAATGACCAGTTTGGATAAACATGGAGCAATTTTTGAAAACCATAACTTGTGCACCATGGCTCCAATTGACTATGTTCAAAATGCAATGGAAATCTTGGAACATGTAGAACATGATGAAAGGGTGGGGAATTTTTTTTGGCAAAGTTTGACCCCTAAAATCTGCATCTAAAGGCCTAAAATTGTAATTTCTATAATTTTTTCTAAAAATAGTAAATTGCTAAAAATAATAAATTCACGAAATTGGTGCCTACGTAGCTCACGGAAGATGAACCACCTCGTATCCCTTGAGATTGGCGATCTTCCACATTCTTCTAGGTGTCTTTTTGTATTTCTAAAACTAGTATATAAATATATGTAACCCGAAAGGGAAAATGAGACATCTCCTCAAGGAGGTAGCCATTGTAATTACAGTCTTTGAGCAATATTACATCTCTTCTCATAGATATATTTTGTTGTTTTTATCTGGCACAATTGTTATTTGTCCTTTCAATTCTGAACCCCCCTTGAGTTTTGGATCATGTAGTGCCATAATATTTCTAATTTAGCAAAAGATATAGTTATTACTTTCCTATTTAGGGTTACATAGGTGATTTATCTAAGAAATATTGACCTAGAGGGATTACAAGACTTAACAGAGGATATGAAATTGAAAGCAAAGTTGGAATACATGTTGGTTCAAGACCGTACAAATTGACCAAGACTAGATATAAGATCTTGACCAAACTGATGGGAAACATGCAATATGAAGTTCACAACTTGTCAATTAATGATTATTTATGGATTTTATACATTGTACTCTCACAAATTAACAACATGTCAGTGTGTAAGAATAAACAAGTAGACAGGAGACTTTGAAACATACTATGTGGGAATGAAAAGGTTGTGTTTATTTTAGCAAGAGTGCATTGTGAAAACGAGTAGTGTCAAAGAATAAATTTCTAAATTTGAGTGTCTACACTAACATTGATGACAAGAGATCCACTTTTGGCTTCATATCCTCATTGGGATATGGACAAATATCATGGGGGAGTAAGAAGCAAAGTGTTATTTCACGCTCTTCAACTGAAGAAAAATATTTCCATTCAGGAAGAGTTGTTTATGAAGTGATAGTGTTATGCCACATAATCAAGGGGTTACGAGTACCATAGAAGCAACCAACCACCATGTATGTTGAAAATGATGTTGTTTCCAAACTTGTTTGCAATCTAGTTTTCATGAACATACAAAGCACATTGAGATACAAATACATTTTATATGTGAACATGTTCTACAACACAATATCCAACTTGAATTATACCTAATAGAAAAATAATGTACATATGTCTTCACTAAACCACTTGCATGGAAAATTTTTAGGCATTCAAAGAATATTTCTTTTGTTCACATGAGATCGTGCTAAATTAAAAGGGAGAATGCTAGGTTTAGTTTTAGTATGTTAATTCATCATTTGAAATAATGTAATGTAAGTAGTTGATATTACTTACTTAAGTCAATAATTTATTAGAGCATAATTGTGATATAGTTTTGGGACTAGTATTCTTCCTATTTTTAGTACTTATGTTAGATGTTCAATATCTATAAATATTGCAACCATGTTTTTTATTTGATGATGAATAAAGATTGATCATTTTTAGTAGATTATATGTAAATTATATGAGCTCATCACTAGTTAGGTAGCTTTGTATTTACTATTTTTTTTAGTTCACTTCGCCTCACAATCCAGTCTTGTGTTGTATTGTTTATTTCATATGGTTATTTTTGGGATCATGACCAACTAAATATCACTCTTAAATTTAGTCTTGCCAATTATTTAAAATTTCTTTATATTTTTAAAATGCTAAAATATTCCTTTACATAGTTTGATTTAAACATGAATTTCATTAAACATACTTAATTATAATACATTGTTTCTTTCTTTCTCTCTTTTTTATTATTGATTTGGTAACTTGGAGGGGCCATATGGAGAGTCATGCCATGACTCGAACTTGGGCTAGCTATTTAGTAGGCCCCAATCCTTGCTGCACCCGACCCTCATGTCTATAATACATTGTTTCTTTTTAATTCAAAATAATTCTAATACATTGTTAATGTAAAAGCTCTTTCTATTATTCAATTAAATATAAATATAGAAAAACAATCCCCTTTTCATAAATATGTATCTCCTTTAGTACAATAACCTTAAACATATCTTTACTTCATCTTATAATTTGGAAATAGGGGCACGGGTTACGGTTAGGGTTGAACCGACATTGGTCAAGGTAGACCGACATCGATCGAGCAAAGTAGAACCGACCACGCTTAGGTAGAATCGGCGTCGGTTACTTGTGTGATGATGTTTTAAATAACTCTCGAATTAGATCTATTTTTAGCATTAAAATAGATTTATTAATTGTAATTGCATGGCTAAGAGCCCTAAGTCTAAACACGACTATAAAAGCATAAAATTTAGGGTTTAGAAGTAGATTATGAATCATAATTACAAGATAATTGTGTGAGAGATAATTCTTGGTGAAAACAAAAGAAAATGTTGAAGAAAGAAAGTACTTGAACATCGAAAGGTGTGGAAGATTGTAAATCTTCATTTTATATCTTATTAAAGCTTTGGATAATAGATTGGCTTGTTTCTTGGTGGATGTAGCCCACACCGGTGAACCACGTTAAATCAGGGGTTAATTTATGTCTCTTGTTTTGTATATTTTTTACATTAGAATATCCACTTTTATTTGCATGTCTACTTAGATCTGATATATTATCTCGTACAACTCGTGTGCTAACCCCAACATTTCCCGAATGATTTGGAAGTTAATACATCGTGGGTCCTCTCTTAAGGTTGTTGGTAAAAGAAATGAATATGCATATTTACCCAACAATTTAAATAGTTCCTTGGAATGCATAAAATTGTATTAGATGTCTCTCTTGTAATATGCAGTGCTTTTCAATACTTAAGTGTTTAAGAGCAATCAAAAAGTTGTCTTGTACCACTCATACTCCTTATAATCATGAATCCCTAAGTGTAAATTATGTGTTATTTGAATTACAATTATTCTAAAACAATGCCAATAGTGGGACCAAAGTGAGACCAAAGTATGATGTAAGTGTAAAGAGTATAAGAGTAAATGAGATTTTGGTTTAGGAATAACGTCATACCTGAAGTCCTTATAACTTAATTAGGCATTCTCATGTTGTTAAAAATGAATATGAATTTCTCTTGGTGAGATCAAAATTTTGAGAAAACATAAAATATTAAATATATATATAAATAAATAAAATTTTAGGATGTGAAAATGTTGAATTGACTCAAACTAGCTAGTGAACTATATCAACTATAATAGGAAAATAAAGGTACTCTTTTAGAGGGGAGTTTATAGGAAGAGGTAACTTAAAACTTCATTTTTCACTGTAACTCATAACCTTTTTCATCCTTTTCTTCATGTTAGTTCCCTTGTGTAATGAAAGTAAAATTAAACATCAATTAAACATGTTTTGAGAAATTGAACCCTAGCATAAGAACGAGTATCGAAGTTTTGTATGTGTTTAAAATGTGTCAAATAAAAATGGAGTTATGGAAAATTATTGTAAAGGAGAAAAAGAGCCAAATTAAGTGTACTTTTATTAAGTTAAATCTTAAATGAAATTAAAAATATGTTGGTTGAGAATGATAATTTATGCTTATGCAATAAATGCTCTTGTAATTTTAAATTGTAAATAAGATGTAACTAGGGTGATGATGTGTTGTGGAATGTGCCTATCCTTGACCTCTTCGATAGTTGGTCATAAGTTGTATATGTTCGTTTGGAAAAGTCTCGCATCAACGTGCACCTGGTGTTATCATGTTGTCTATGTGGGTCTATGCTTTTGTAAGTGACTTATGTTATGTTTACTTTCTCTATTTGAGCCCATGTGGTGTCATGTAACGAGCAATGAAAGACAAAAAATATTCTGAATATTCTACTATTGTACTTTGGTTTTCAAAATGTGGGCATTACAAACCTTCTTAATTAATAATAGATAGATGGAATGGTGCTTGATTATCCAAAGGCTGATTCCATTCAATATGAATACCCTCTCAATAAGGGATATATGAATAATAATATGCTTGAATCTTTCAAGATTGACTCCACTCAAGGAAATGATTATTTCATCATGAAGATGGATTTTGAATCTAAAAAGGCCAATATGGAGAAGATGATGATTTACATATTCCATGCCCGACCTTTTGTTCATTATATTTCTAAGAAAATAAAGAAATGTGTACACCACACAATAGAGTTAATAGGATTAAAAATGAGTACATTTGTATGAATAATACTTATTTGGAGCAACTAGTAAACATGGAACACCAAGAGACTCGGTGATATTATTTAAACACTTAAAACATCCGCTAAAAACCATCTCATAGAGACCATGGTCAAGAAGCGAGATGATAAATCAAATTCAAATTTGTATCAAATATCATAAGCCTCGGTATGAAAATAACAATCCTAGTATTATCAAGACTCATTCTCAAAGCGAGAAGAAAAATCAAAAATTTGAATGAACTTTTAAATAAATGAGCAGATGAAAATATGATGCCAAAGCAATGAAAGAAATGAGGTGTCTAAGTTGGACATCATTTACAAGAACAATCATCTAAATTTTTTCAATATGTTGAGAAAGGGATCATATTTCATGGAACTAGTCAATGGGTTTGCAGAACAAAGGGATTTGATGATACCTCGTGCACAGATAAACATTCGGTAAGAGTTAATGCTACAATGAAAGCGGTTTGCTCCCCACATGTACCATAGGTGATTTAAGATTTTTTTATCATTGTTTCCTTTCCCTTTCGTGTGTTTTTTCATTTGTTTCTTGGTTGTGTTTGTAGCTATTCTAGTTGTTTAGTAATATGACTCTATTGCCCAATGGATAAGGCATTGTTCTACTAAAGCCTAAATTGAGATTTTGGAGTTCCTTCTTGCCTCGTCTTCATTTCATGTCAAACCAAGTCAAGTCCTCAAGTATGAGACAAATATTGGAATATAAAATGTCACTACATTTGATATGACAACTCCATTGAAACTTTTCCCCCTTTTAGTCAAGTTTGGTTAAAATTGCCTACCACGTCAAAATTGCCAAAATTGTCTTCTTTCAAAGTTCGACTTCTAGGAAAGGTTTTAGGAACCTCATAGCATTTCGAAGTCCCAGTGACCATCAATGGAAAGGTATTTGAGTTTTATATATAATGGTATGATTTAACAAGAATTCTAGGAATGGGTAAGTGCACAAAGTTGGGGGCCAAAAAGTGGATAAGAATTTGAAAAAGCAAAACGCACTCGAGTTTTAGTTTGATTGGCTCGGAATCACCGAACCATAACACGTACGCGTTTTGTGTAGTATGGACCATGCATATGTGTTTTGGTGGGTTATACTTACAAAAATAAATGTTCAAGTATAAGATTTCTTTTATTATTTCTTATACTTTAAATTTATTTTAGTAAATATAAGAAATTAGGGTCACTCTGCACCTTATGGAAGTGGTCTCGTAGCTCCAATGAGCTTATAATCTAGAAGATGGATTTTCAAAATCTAATATGGTCGGTACTTACTCATTTTCGTGGATTTCAAGGTTGAGGGTTTAGGGTTTATGGCTCAAGGTTCAAGGTTTAGGGTTTAGGGATCAGGGTTAAGGGTTTAGGGTTTAGGGTTCAGGGTTTAGTTTTTAGGGTTTAGGGTTAAGGGTTTATGTTTGAGGGTTCAAGGTTTAGGGTTTTGGCTTAGGGCTTAGGGCTTAGGGTTTAGGGGTCAGGGTTTAGGTTTTAGGGTTTAGGGTTTAGGATTTAGGGCTTAGAGTTTAGGGTTTAGGGCTTAGGGTTTATGGTATAGGGTTTAGGGTTTAGGGCCTGGGTTTAAGGTTTAGGGTTTAGGAGTTAGGGTTTAAGGTTTAGGGTTGAGGATTTATGGTTTATGGTTTAGGAGTTAGGGTTTAAGGTTTAAAGGTTAGGGTTCAAGGTTTAGGGAAAAGGGTTTAGGGTTTAGGGTTTAGGTATTAGGGTTGAGGGTTTAGGGTTGAGAGTTGAGGGTTCAGGGTTTAGGGCTCATGGTTTAAGGTTTAGGGTTTACGGTTTATTTATGGTTTAGGAGTTAGGGTTTAAGGTTTAAAGGTCAGGGTTCAGGGTTTAGGGTAAAGGGTTCAGGGTTTAGGGTTTAAGGCTCAAGGTTTAGGGTTTAGGTTTTAGGGTTAAGGGTTTAGGTTGCAGAGTTCAGGGTTTAGGGTTTAGTGTTTAGGGTTTAGGGTTTAGGGTTTAGGGTTTAGGGCTTAGGGCTTAGGGTTTAGGGTTTAGTGCTTGGGGTTTAGAGTTTAGGGTTTAGGGTTTATGATTTAGTTTTTAGGGTTTAGGGTTTAGGATTTAGGGACCTTTAGGATTTAACATTTAGGCCTTAAGGTTTAGGGTTTACGATTTAGGGCTCAGGGCTCGGGTTTAGGGTTTAGGGGTTAGGGTGCATGGTTTAAGGTTTATGACTTAGGGTTCGGGTTTAGAGTTATGGGTTTAAGGTTTAGGGGTTAGTTATGGGTTTAAGGTTTAGGGGTTAGAGATCATGGCTCTAGATTTAGGGTTTAGGGCTCAGGGTTTAAGGTTTAGGGCTCAAGGATTAGGGTGTAGGGTTCAAGGCTTAAGGTTTAGGGTTTATGGTTTAGGGATTAGGGTTTAGGGTTCATGGTTCATGGTTTATGGCTTAAGGTTTCAGGGTTTAGAGTTACTTGGTTTAAGGTTTGGGGGTTAGAGCTCGGGGCTTTGGATTTAGTATTTAGGGTTTAGGGTTTAGGGCTCAGGGTTTAGGGTCCAGGGTCAAGGGTTTAGGGTTATGGGTTTAGGGTTTAGGTTTTAGGGTTTAATATTTAGTGTTTAGGGTTTAGGATTTATTATTTTTGTTTTAGGGTTTAGGGTTTAGGTCTCATGGTTGAGGGTTAAGGGTTTAGGTCACAGAGTTCAGGGTTCATTGAATTTGTATGCAAAACATTCAAAGAGAGTCATCAAAATTTGATGTTTTTCATCTGTTGATATTTTGAAGGAGGGAAATGTCATATTCCTAACTATCCAATCCTTCCAAAGACCCCAATAGTCCTCAATCCTTGGATGTACATGGAGACACTATTACTTGGCTTCCATTTATAATGATAGAGATATTTGTAAATTCGTGTTATGACCTCTAAATCTATATGAATTTCAAGTTGCTTGGAAATCACATCACACCCTTCACTAGGATTGATGACTACCCCTATCTTTTTGTTTTGGGATTTTGAAAACATCCATGGGTTTATCATATAAGGAATTATCAATGAATGGAAGGTCACTAAGTCATAGGCCAGGTAACTCCCATTTAGAACTAAACATGAAAGATTTACTAGGTGATTGATAATCCCTTAGTGTTCTTAGCCATTCCCTTGTTTCTATGCTTATTTTGAACACTTTAGGAAGTTCTATCAAATTTACTATCCATTCCAGTAGAACACTTGAACTTTATCTTTCTCTGGAGGAGAGGATACTACAGAAATTCAATTATGATCCTACACCTCTGCATTGATATATTCTCTATGTTTCTTTTGTTTCCTTTAAGATTAATTTTTTTGTTGTGATGGTTATTTTTCCAACTTCCAATGGGTCATCCTGGCTTGCATAATACCATACATGGAAATATGAGAAATGTGAAATTTGTTTCAGAGTGTGAATAAATTTACATTCAAGAGCGCAAGTATATGTGGGGAGAAACAAGTTTGGAAGAGATGTGTAATATATGCATTACAAGGCACAAGGTAGATGTCATATCCATTTAGTTACTTGTCCCACCTCTCATAAACAAGGTAGTTCTATAAGCAGACTCAATGATGGTTCTAGGCACGAGACTAGGAAATATTGATGAAATATGGTTTGGGGTTTAGGGTTTAGGGTTCAAGGTTTAAGGTTTAGGTTTATGGTTTAGGATTTAGGTTTTAGGTTTAGGGTTTAGGGTTTAGTGTTTATGGTTAGGGTTTACGGATTGAGGTTAAGGATTTAGGGTTTAAGGTTTAGGGTTTAGGGTTTTGGGTTAAGGATTTAGTGTTTAGGGATAAGGGTTTATGGTTTATGGTTCAGGTTTTAGGGTTTATGGTTCAAGGTTCAAGGTTTAGGGTTTAGGATTTAATGTTTAGGGATTAAGGTTTAGGGTTTATGGTTTAGGGCTCGGGGTTTAGGGTTTAAGGTTTAGGGTTTAGGGCTTAGGGCTTAGGGTATATGGTCTAGGGTTTAGGGTTTAGGGCTTAGGGTATATGGTCTAGGGTTTAGGGTTTAGATTTTAGGGCTCAGGGATAAGGGTGTAGGGTTCAAGGCTTAGGGTTTAGGGTTTAGGATTCGGTGTTTAAGGTTTAGGGTTTAGGGGTTAGGGTTTAGGGTTTAGGATTTAGTTTTTATGGTTCAGGGTTTAGCATTTAGGGCTCATGGTTCATGGTTTAGGGTTTAGGGTTTAGGGTTTAGGGCTTATGGATTAGGGTTTAGGGCTTAAGGCTCAGGGTTTAGGGCTCATGGGTAAGGGCTGAATGTTTAAGGTTTAGGGTTTAGGGTTTAGGTTTTAGGGTCTAGGGATCATGGTTAAAGGTTTAGGGTTTAGGGTTTAGGGCTCAAGGTTTATAGTTTAGTGTTTAGGTTTATGGCCTATGGTTTAGGGTTTCATTGTAGAAGTTAAATGCTAAAAGATTTAGGCTGAATGTTGAAATCTGAAAAATTACCTATGTACTGACCAAATTATACTTTAAAAAATTATCTCCTAAACCATGACTCATGGAGTTGTGAGACTAATTCCATAAGGTGCAGAGTGACCCTAATTTCTTATATTTACATAAATAAATTTAAAGTATACGAAATAATAAAATTTAAATAATAATTTATTTAAACATTTATTTCTGTAAATAGAAGCATGTCAAAAGCATACATAATGCTTATACTACACAGAACGCATACGTGTTTTGTGTTTTCTTTTCCCAAGCCATGCCTCAAGGCTTGGGATCTGGTTTGGATCCCCAAGCTTGAGGCATGGACCTACACAAACACAACAAACAATGTGTTTTTATAAGAAAATGTAAAAATGCCACTTCCTCTATGATAAATCAAAATAAAACAATCGATCCATTTTAAAAAAATTATACCACAACGTAGAGCAAAGTCTCTTCTTCTTTCCAACGGAATCGTGAAAGCCCACCTTATCTGTTTTCAATAAAATATAGTAGTTTAGAAAGACTCAAAATTCTATGAAAAAAAATTGATCAAGAATGGAAGAACTTTTGCTCAAACGTATTAATAAAAAAGCTTTGAAAAGAGTTTGCAGAGAGAAAGACAACGGAGTGTCTCAACGGCAATGCTCATAAATGAATAGAAAAGGGGTACATATAGGGTGCTGAGTAACCCTAGTGCATGACACATATGAAACCCTAAACCTAACCCTAAACCTAACCCATGTGAGATGACCCTCCAACATGAGAGGAGGACACATAGGATAACTCACACTAACACCCCCCCTTCATCGAAGCTGGGTAGCGGCTGATGAGTCAGACGGAAGAGAAAGACACTCCTAAACAACTAAGAAAGATGTGTCAATGGGGCCCGAAACTAAAGGCCTGATAAGGTGCCCATATACAAACACAATCTTCCTAGAAGAAGAAGAAGAAAAGAAGGACTAAATAGCCCTAAGAAGATGGGCAGTTGCAGAAGACCTCACCCCAAGAAGAGACCGTAAGTGAAGAAACTTCATCTCAGTGAAAGGCTTGGTGAATAAGTCTGCAATCTGATCAGCGATCTGAATGTACTGAATGTCGATGATACCATCATGAATAAGCTCCCGTATGAAGTGCATATGGATCTCAATGTGCTTCATCCGCTGATGCTGAACTGGATTTCTACAAATAGAGATAGTGCTCGTGTTATCACAGTAGATAATGGTAGGCCACCGAAAGTGGATGCCAAACTCATGTAATACCCTCGTAGCCAAATAGCTTCTCAGTGGCAGCATTATCGCTCTCCTCCGTATTCTTCCCTCTCGTAGATGATATCACAATTGCATTTTGCTTCTTGCTAGACCAACTAATAGGACCCAAACCAAGAGAGAAACTAGAGCTAAGTAGATTTCCGATGATCTAAGTCACCGCCCAATCAAATCATGAACCAATCAAGTCAATATCAACCCCTCCATGATAGTGTATGCCATCAGCATAAGTGCCACGAACATAATGAAGGATCCATTTAGCTACTTTCCAATGCAGCTCATGTGGCTCCTGCATGAATCTGACACGATCCCAACAACATATGATAAATCCGGTCGAGTGTGAGTCAAGTAGATCAAGCTCCCAACTAACTGTCGGTAAAGAGTACCATCAACCAAGGGAGTAGAGCAATCTGAAACCAACTTAACCCCGAAAGAAAAGGAGTAGGAGAAGACTTGCAATCAGACATCTAAAACTGAGCTAGCAAATCAAGAGCATACTTAGGTTGCGAAATCAAGATTCCCGAGTCAGATTGTGAAATCTGGATCCCAAGGAAGTAATGAAGCAGACCTAAGTCAGTCATGGAAAACTTGTTGGCTAAGGCGATCTTCACAGAATCAATAATAGAGGAAGAGCTACCTGTGATCAACAAGTCATCAACATATAGAACAAGAATGAGTATGGAGTCATCTTGCCATAGAATATAAACATTTGGATCAGAGTGACACCTAGTAAACCCTGATGTAAGTAAGAAGGAGTCCATCTTGGCATACCAAGCCCGAGGGGCTTGTTTAAGGCCATAAAGAGACTTCTTTAACTTACAAACGAGGGAGGAATCTTGGACATAACCCGGAGGTTGTTCCATATAGATCTCTTCCTCTAGGTCACCATGAAGGAAGGCACTCTTAACGTCCATTTGATGGACTTTCCATCTGTTTGCTGCAGCAATGGCTAGGGTCAGTCGAATAGAAGTCATCTTCGCAACCGAGCAAAGGTTTCAGTATAATCAACCCCAACTATCTGGGAGAAACCCTTAGCTACTAATCGCGCTTTAAACTTTTCGACGTCTCCATCTACTCCATACTTTGTTCTGAACACCCACTTACACCGAACGATTTTTCTTCCTTTCGAAGAGTGGTGAGATCCCAAGTATCGTTCTTCATGAGAGAGGAATACTCCTCATCCATGGCAGAATCCCACTCAGGAATACCAGAAGCCTCCCAGAAAGACTGTGGATCAGAAGCAGAGGTGAAGAAAGAGTGGGGTCCAACGAAATCTGAGCGAGTACGTCTCATATCCGAAGTATCTCCAACTAAATCTCCAACACTTTGCAAAGTTTTCCTAGCCCAAAGGGGACCAGAGGATCAAAGCTCGAGTCGAAGATTCTTCACTTGAGTGAGAAGGGACATAGTCCTCATCATCACTACTATCAAAATCAGAAGACTCAAAGGTCTGATGGTCGGGAGGATCCGGAAGAGGAGCACGCTCAACAATATCATCATCTGATGAGTCAGAATCCAATCAGCGAGCTGAAGAACCTCAATAGGTGGAGAAGTAGAAGTCGAAGAAGACTCATCAAACTTAACACTTCTCTCAATATATAGCTCATGAGAAGTAGGATTCATCAATCGATATCCCTTCACGCCATCAGGATACCCTACAAAGATACAAGGTTTGGATTGTGGTTCCAAGGCCTTGCGTTTCTTCTTGGGAATCCGAGCCATAGCCTTGGATCCGAAGACTCGAAAGTGCTCAACATCAAGCTTGCATCCAAACCAGGCTTCAAAGGGTGTCATCCCTCTTACTGCCTTGTGTGGAACACGGTTCTGAATGTAATTTGCACAATTCACCGCTTCGGCCCAATACTCATGGAGGAAGAGACTTCGAGTGAATCATACAAGTGGCCATCTCCTTAAGAGTACGGTTCTTTCTTTCTGCGACTCCATTCTGTGAAGGGCTATAAGCAACTGTATGCTGCAGAGAGATCCCTTCAGAAGTACAGAAATCCATGAACCTATTGTTTACATATTCACCTCCATTGTCGGTTCGGAGAACCTTGATAGACCGCTCCACTGCTTTTCTCAAAGAAGAGCCTTAAAGTCCTGAAAATGTTCAAAGACTTCAGACTTAAGCTTAAGAAAATATACCCAAGTATATCGCGAATAGTCATCAATGAAGGTTAGCACATAAAGAGCTCTAGTAAACGAAGGAGAAGGAAATGGACCAAAAACATCATTGTGAACAAGATCCAAGGGACGAGTGGCTCTCCAGGCTTTTCCTTTATCAAAGTTCTTTTCAGGATGCTTTCCAAGGGTACAACCCTCACAAAGACCCTTAGAAAACTTGACGCGAGGCAACCCGTTGACCATTTCATTTTGACTCAATTGTTCAAGGTAGCGATAGTTTAGATGTCCAAAACGCTCATGCCATAGCTTACTAACCTCATTTGCATGAGTGAGCAAGGCAGTGGGCGTAGAATCAGAAGTAAAGTGGGAGAAGGTGTACAACCGTGAACGGTGATCTACCTTTCCCTCAGCCACTGTAGTGTCATTGTTAAGCTCACGAATAATCACCGAGTTAGGACCAAATTCCACTCGCATTCCTTCACCAAGGTGAGTAATTTGGTAAACCGATAGGAGATTGGTAGAGAGATCAGGAACACTCAACACTTGGTTAAATGTTCCCCCATCCATCTCTACCGATCCACTACCGAAACCGACACTGTCGTGTCATTACCCATCGTGATTTGGGACATTCCACAAGGTTCGATGTTGGAAAACTCAACATGCGAAGAACCCATGTGGTGCGAGGCACCGGAATCTATAATCCATGTCGATGAAGGAGCAACTTTGGCTACAAGGGCCTTTCCTTTCTTCTTATCATTTCTAACACCTTTTTAGTAGAAGACTCGGCCTTCGGAGCACTTTGTTTTATTGATTCAGGAACACTTATTTTATTTTTCTCAAGTAAATGAGATAAGTGATCAATCTTTTTCTTAAAAGTTGCTCGTCATGACCAGTCTTCTTGCAATAGGAACACAAATACTTTCTTTTCTGCGCCCTAGGCTCAGAAGTCGAAGTGTTTGTGTCATTTTTAGGTTTGATCTTGGTTTCTTTCTTAGGTTGATCCTTAGTTTCTTTCTTCTTTTCAGTCTTCTTTCCCTTGCTAGTACTTGCTACAAGGGCATGTGACTTGGACTTGAGAGACCCCATTTGAATGAGTTTGTCCTGTTCTCGAATGAGTTGGGACGAAAAATAGTCAAAGGAGGGCATCATCCAAGTATCGCCCAAAGCAGCTTTTGTAGCGTAGAAAGTTGACACGAAGACAGAATATTCGGGACCTAGTTTAGAGAGAATCGACAAGATCAGTTGAGAATCTTTCTTTTCTACTTGACATCCTTTTAACAATAATCTAATGTGGACAAATTTCGAGAAGAAGGCTTGTAGGTTTTCAAAGTCACTAGGATTTAACCCTAGTAGTTCGTTTTCCAACTCATGCGCTCTCATGTCATCTAGTTGTCCAAACATCGCATCCAACGTTTTCCACGCAGATGTAGGTGTTTCGATGCCTCAATGTGGAAGAGCAAGTCAGAGAAACGGACATGCAAAGAAGACCTAAAGCTTCATCACTACGGTTTAACCACTTAGATTTTTCAGTTCATCATCCGTCTAGTTCGGCCTCGCTCCCATGGTGATGCGGTATAACCCTTTACCCCTTAGTTTCATTATTATTTTCGATCTCCATTCAAAAAAGTTGAATGGCGTAAGCAAAGGAATCAAAGTGCATCCATAAGAGAGAGAGAGAGAAGAGAAATGCAATGCGTAAAAGAAACACAACCACCTGTGACAATAACAACCCCCGCTTTCGCACTTTATAGTTTAGTGCGTTGATTACAATCGGGTCCGTGCATGCATGGTTTGAAACACTTGGTAACTCATCTTGCAATTAGCGTAATAACGCGCAAGAGAGGAGACCACAACAATGTTTCGTGGAGCGCAACAAAAGAGGAACACCGTAAACAAGCACAAGCAAAAAAAAAAAGGAGGCGAAAGCCAACCCTGGTGGTGAGAAAAAGTGTCTCACGTCACACGAAAGAATCCCTTTTGTCGTAAGACTGTGGCGACGCGCTCACAAGTCCACGAAAAAAGGAATAGAACAAAGCTCAAAAGAATGAGCTGAATTAAGCAAAACAAAGACACCCCCCCAGAATGCGGCACTTTATAAAATTAGTGCATTTACAAAGCTAATGATCCCATCATCTAGAGTGCAAAAAAACATGCAACTTTGACTAAAGAAGTGCTCAAAACCGAGCAACGAGTCAAAAGTTATAGCAAAAACCAATTCCCGCAATTTGATGAGAAAAAGCCAATAAGCCTGCAAACGGATTAAAAAAGTGCCCTAAACGCATGCAAAGGGTGTCGTATGTATGCTCATTGGAAATGGCATGGAATTTGAGATAGGGTTTGTTTGTATTGCGAGGGGGAATTAGCCACCTGCCAATCCCGGACCTCACCCTTCGTCTTCGACACTCGACGGAAGGTTAAAAATACACAAAGCCAATAGACCAAATTATAGTGCCAAAGAAATTTAGTGTGTAGATAATGTGAAATTAATAAAAGATAGATTTAATTAACTTAAATCTAATTAATTTCAGGAAATAATTAAGATCTAAAAAAGATAAGAAAAAGATTTAGAATTTAATTTAGATCTTTTAAATATTTGAAGAAACTTTAATTTAAAAACAAATTTCAAATTTGATTTTAGAAACTTAACAGATATTAAAGAAACAAGGTGAAGTTTAGAAATCTTTAAAAAACTTACTAAAAAGTTGATTTGTTTTTTTAAAAAAAAAAAAAAAAAACAAGGTCGTTTTTGTTAAAAAAGCAAGGATTTTTTTTTAAAAAAAGAAGGAACTTACCAAAAGTTTTTTTTTAACTGTAAAAAAAACACTGAAAAACGTGCCTTCTTGGAGAGCATTCGGCTGCAGCGAATGAAGTTGCAGGTTACAGGCAGGCCGCACCAAAAAAGGCCATGTTTTAGCTTTAATTTACCAAAAAACTTTGAGAAAAATTGTTTCCACGTCTGACCAGGCTGCACAGGAGAGATAAGATGCACAGCCGCATAGGAGAAGCAAAAAAACGCAGAGAAATGTTGCCTGGCCAAGCAAAGAGTGTACAGGCCGTTTTTGCTTCTGCCAGGCCGTTTTTGTTTTAGCAGGCCAAAAAAAAATGTGGCAAATGATTTTTTTACAACCCTGTGAAGCAAAAAAACGAGGCAAATGATTTTTAGAACCCTGTGAAGCAAAAAAAACGTGGTAGATGATTAAAAAACCCTGTGCAATCAAAAAAAACGTGGCTAATGATGAAAAATGCCTGTGCTATCAAAAAAAACGTGGCTAATGATTAAAAAACGCCTTGGCAATCAAAAAAACGCCTTGGAGAGTCCAAAAACGCCTAAGCAACCACGTTTTAGCTTGCCCACACCAAAAAACGTGGCAAATTTGATTAAAACGCCTGGGAAGCAAAAAAAACGCCAGAGGGACAGCAGTTCGTTGAGTAGCAACCACGACTGAAGAACTCAAGGATCCTGCAACCACAGACAACATGCACAAGAAAAAAAAACACAAAAACTTTCCGAGAAAGCTTGTTAGAGATATTAGCAAGATAATTTCCAGAAAATAGTGATCAAAAGACTTGCATGCAGAGTAAAATAACGAAACCAAGTAAGAGTAATAAAGAACAAAAATAAATCGAGTGCACGCTTACCCGATCTCACTCGATACCATGAAAAGAGTTTCCAATGAGAATCGAATCGAAACGAGGCACCACGAAGTAGTTGCACTCCAACGGAATCATGAAAGCTCCAAATAATAAGAAGGAAAAAATTGATCAAATGGAAGAACTTGCTCAACTAAACAAAGTTTCAGACATAGAGGAAAGACAAATGGAGTGTCTTGGCATGCTCATAAATGAATAGAAAAGGGGTACATATAGGGTGCCGAGTAACCCTAGTGCATGAATATGAGAGGAGGACACATTAACACTTTCTAGACATTTTTTGAGAAAAAATGAATGTGCATGATTCACTAAATACTCTACTTCGACAAATGTTTTTAGGAACCCTATGTGGTATATATGAAACCCTAAACCTAACCATAAACCTAACCCTTGGATGTGAGATGACCCTCCAACATGAGATCTCGAAGAAAAGGATGGAAGAATAAAAACACATTTGTGGACCAAAGTCCGAGTGCACAAGAGTATTGTGGATCATGAACCATGTAATTGAATCATTCAAATATTTGCATGATGGGAACCATTGTTGTAATAAATTCTTGACCTCCATTCCAAAAGAGTGACAAGAAGTTCTCACATGCTTCAAGAAGACATTTTTCATTTAAACATATTTAATTCTATCTCACCATGAGGAAGCATAAACAATCACAATATTTCAGTTCAATAGGTGGTTGTAGGACAATAATTTCATTCAGGGAGTAATCCTTTTCTCTACAAGATGAAGACCTATTTCAGGGAGTAATAGAAAATCATAACAATGTTTGAGTATCTTGAAGTTGATTTTATTCAGAAAAGAGACATCATGATCACGGAGGTGAATTTTGAAGGCCAAGAGGAATAAGGTAGTAACCTCCATATCCTAAAATCCTACCTTGTGATCAAATAGCATCATCATGTTCTCATCTCATTGTGGATCTCGTAACAATGTTTTTGAACACTTATTCAATGCCTTTGAATATTTCAATATCTCATAGAAGAAAGAGATTGTAATCACAATGCTTTAAGTCAACATGTTTTTCATTAGCAGAGGCTTCGCCTTCATCGGATTGATCAACCCTCCTTCCCTCTCTCCTCTTTCTTCTCTCTCCACATTTTACTCCTTCATTGAGAATGTACTTTGTCACTCTTTCATATTATTCACTTTAGCGACTAAATGTTGTATTGTAAAAGTCCCTTTTCAAAAATAAGAAAATGACTTAGTTTATTCCTAGGGAATTTGCAATGTCATATGGTGGTGAGATGAAAAGTCATATGGGGGGAAGAGGAAGAGCCATTTGTAATGCTATAAATTGGAATGGATTCTCCATTCCCAAAAAGGGGGTTGATAATTGTTAATTGTTGTAAGTTGTTGGATTTCACTACTACTACAAAAGATAAAAGCTACATTTTCTCTATATCCTTGTCTATGTTCCTCCATTCACTCTACTTTCCAACTTTGCAAGAATTATAATCTTGTATAACCAAGAAAGAACTTTGTGTCTTTGATTAATGAATTCATAGAACTTTGTGTCTCCAATTTATTATTCTTATTGTTGATTGCATGGTTAAATTCTTTTAATTGAATGTGGACCTACTATGATTATTGTTAGTGAGAATATTCTCATTCATACTCAAATCATTAACCCCTTCTCACTATTTCTCCTACTCCTCTTTACCTTCCTTTACAGTAAATTCCTCTGTTGTACATTGTACAAGCACTTTGCCATAGATTTAGTAGAGTATTCTTGTTTAATCTCGGCATAATGGCCACCCCACAGCTTATAATTATGTTTGCATTCAATAATGAGAGCCTCCCATACCCAAGAAGGAGGGGCTTAACCCCGTGACCATTGGTGAAAAACAATAATCGATCTATGAATAAATTATTTCACCAACATTTGTTGGTAACTTTACTAGGAAAATATTCCTTTGTGCACCCTTAAAAGATATCTAAAACTACAAATAAATAAATCATATGTTTATAAATCACAAAAATCACAAAATATAAATTTAAGGGTGAAAAGTTTAAAGCTTATTTTAGAAAAGACTATTTACTTGCTACAAGATAGGAATATCATAGATACTTGTATATTTTATTTTATTTAAATATTAATGTTCACCAAAGATCACTATTGGATAGTGGGATTGTAAATAAATAATGTAAACATGATAAATAATACTCATGATCGCACGTGAAGTGTGTGATGTGAATGTCGAAGGGGCAACATAAGACGAGGTTGAATTTGAGGGAGGAAAACATAAAAGTAAGAAGAGGGGTGTAGAAGAGGGGGTTGGAGGAGAAGCAATGGGGAGATGATATTATAGGGTGGAACCATTTTGTGAGGAATTAAACTTTCTAAGGAGGAGGAACATGTGGAACAAGTGCATATTTTTCCAAATGTGTTACGAAGAAAGGGGATACGGAACATGGGCCATGAGTAACTACGAATTCAACCTACTCATCCCTTACGATTCCCTAGAATCCGTCCCATCCTTTGGTAGATTGGCCTCCCTAAGATTGTGCAAGAGGAAGATGAGAAACAACCTGATACATAAGACAAACAACCATAGTTCTGAATCGGTAAACAAATATTTCTACCGGGGAGTGCGTGACACGTAGAATCACAATCAAATTGCCGGAGGTGCCCACAATCCTATACTCAGCACAGAGGAGATGAACAACGACGCATAACACCTATAGCAAAAGTCGTCTGGTCAAAGAAAATTAAATTATTATTATGTTTTCGATGTTCGGATGCTAGTCTAAGTTGTCCACGTCCTTGCCAACTGTCAGAGGGGGAAGCCTGCACCCAATTGTGAATGCCATGCTTCTTGATCGTCATGTGGATGGTGAGAATTTATTCCAAGAACATACGGCAATGATCGAATGGCCGCCTTCACCTAGATCCCTATACTTGGCATGAAGAAGGTGAACAGTGACGCAGAGCACCTATACACAAAGCCCTTTGGCCAGGTAAAATTAAATTATTCTTATGGTGTCAATGTTTGGATGTTAATATACATTGTTGAAATTATGGGTTTGCACAATTAAGACACATTTTAAATTTATTTTTAAGGACATTCGATATAAATATTCCTTAGATAAATAAGATTACGGTTGAGAAGATATGATATGAACCGTAAAGATTCTAAAGCATCGTATTTACTATTTGTTTCTCCATTTATTTAACAGCAAAATAAAAGTTGAATGAGAAAAAAAACCATGTCAAACAAACCCACCAACCCGGGTAACCTCTTTTAAAAACCCAAAGTTAATATTGCGAGAGAGACACATCATAAACGCCATTGCAAACCTGCCATTTTCCTTACATAACAATAGAAGCACTTTATTTGAGATCCAAAGGCGTTAACCATGCTGAAACCCAAGTTAACATTGTAAATTTAGCAGTAATTGCATAGTTGCAGCCAGAAATTAATTAAATAAATAAACAAATTTCCAAAAGATATTAATTCCGCAGCGTCCCTTTGAGGGGTGAATAAATCTAAAGGATCATACCAGCTGGCTATAAAAATCTACGCAGTACCAGGCATGATACTTTCCACCATATTGTGTCTCCTGCACTTCAGAATTTCACCATTTCCTGCCACGACCTCCCATGTTTTGTATGAGTGAAAGGAAAAAATCAGCAGTGCATAGATGAGGTAAAAGCAAACTTGGCATTGTTCAGAATCCAAGTTCTTGCCCCCTTTTTAAAAATATGCAGTTGTAGTCCCATGTTGGATGTAAGTCTTCAATTTGAGAACAATAAAGCAATGCCATCACAATAATATTTCAAACATCAGTAGAGTTTTTATACGATGTGCACCATCTGGATCCAGATATTCTGACTTAACTGGACCGGTTGGCGTTGATAACCATGAAAACCTGAATTTCACAGAGCGATTCAGTCAATGTCTAAGAAACTTGTGTGCAGTGTTCGAGTCTTCAGAAACAGGGTGGCGTAAAAATATGAGCTTGCTTGAACAGTGGTGGAACGTCTGTTCTTGGGACCAATGATATGCAGACCCAATAATTGTATTGATAATAAGAATGTGGGGGACTCTCTCGTGCGAGTCATGGACATCCCTGTCAAGTGTGGTTTCGTTGAAGGAGATATTAGCCGCAAAAGCATATTGCAGGCCAAATTTATGTTGCCTGGTAGTGAGGCTGGAAGATGCTATGCATTAGAATTAGTGGGCCTCCTCGACCAGCTCAGGCTCCTTGACCTCCAATATAACAGCCTCAAAGGCTCCTCGACGTCCTATCTCTCTGTTCCGATGAAGCGCAATATCCCAGAAATATGGCAGTGGAAGCTGTCGGCAATTTTTTTAAAATAACGAAGCCAAATAAATACAACATTATACAGGGAATGACGCACCTGAAACCACACGTTTTAGGTTTCCTTAAATGCATTCGGCCGCCTCGACCTCGCCAAAGCGGCGGCACATTAATTTATCTTCTGTACATGCGAAGGTGATATGAGTGAATATGACTCCCTCCGGTGCCGGATTTTCTTGCCATGTCATGTCTTTTGCACATACATTTTATGGAGAGCATGGTGCATTTTCAGTGGAGGGTAGCCGTCTCCCCCAATGTTCTCCTCATTATTTTTGAAATTTTAAGATTACGTGGGCATCCAACACTGTCACGTTTTTTCTGTTCCTTGCCCCATCAAAAATGGTTTTCCCTTGATTCTTTCCTCCCGTGCATGCTACAGTTGATCCGAAAATAATCAGATTATTACTACTTGATCTCGGATTCTTATAGGTTTTAAATGTTTGTTGACAATTTGCTCCTTTTAAGTAATCAATTTAAAAATCAATGCAAGACAATAAACACAATTGCACAAAGATTGATTACGGAGTTCGGCAATTGCCCACGTCTCCGGGTTTGTGGTCGAACCGTTCCACTAGTCAAAACTTGTAAGTTACAACAGTACTTTCACAAGAAAACCTAATGGAATTTTACTTGCCTTTCAGTACACTAGTTCTTCGAAAACTTCCGATGATCAGTCGAATTGTTCTTCACTTTCTTGATGCACAATCTCCTTTGGCTTCAATCGGCCTTCCCGACGCTATCAATGCAACGCTAGCACTCCGGTCGACAATCCAAGATTTGCAAGTAATTGGTGTGGCTCAATGGGCCTATTGGGTAGTTTACATTTTACTCCCAATCACAAATATTCCATCTAATATTGCCTAAAATAATAGGCCAATAGAGAATATTTGGTGACATATCTCACAAATGAGCTTAACAAATAATAAGCTTGGGTTGTGTGTCCACCTTTCCACGCTCTAGCAATGAGCTTCTCTATTGCGCCGGTGTGTGTCCCCACAATAAGCTTAACAAACAATAAGCTTAACAAATAATAAGCTTGGGTTGTGTCCATTACAATAGAATGGGTTCCCTATTTATACAAAAAATAGGGCCCTTAAAAAATGCAATACATATTATCTTAAGGCTATATTTAAACCTTAACCTCACCTGTAGCAAAATTAATGGGATTACATACCCATATAGGGCGGTTTGCATTTTTAATGGGATAAAATCCCAATTTGGCGGTTGAGGATAAAGTGGAATAAATCCCACATTTGGGCGCCCTTTTATTATGGGTAGGTTTTAACAAACCTTACTCACACCATTCTATACGTGGATAATACCACGCATGGCTTTAAGCCCCCAACACCGCTTCACCTCCTTCTTCCACGTGGATGGCTTTGCATGCCCCCACCACCGCTTCCCTCCTTCACAAATGGACTTAGCATGTGGCGGTTTAATTGGGTAAGTGGAAATTTGAATACTAATGTTTGAACATTAATATATATATATATATATATATATATACGTGGCATTTGGGAATAATGTGTAGTGGACTTACCAAGTAAATAAAAATTCGACCCATACCATGGGGTATCGAAAATAATTAACTCGGTCATCATGTAGTCCACTTGTCATCTCCCGATAGGAAAATCGAGTGAATTCGACGAGTGGTGGCAAGCCACGTGGTGGCTTGTGGACCCACCACGTCGGCGATAATACCATAGTCCACATGGCGGCCGGGCTCCCCTCCGTAACAAAAGTTGAGCCTCTTGCTCCAACGCACTATTCCATTTCACGATTGTTGAAGACCGGTGGATAAAACCCCTTCAATTTTGCCAATTCCTTTTGCCACATGTCGCAGTGCGATTGGTCTAATATTGACCAGTTGACTAGAGTTGACTTTCCTCTTGACCAAACTTTGACCGGACATATCTAGAGCTCCCGATGTCCGTTTTTGCGTTCTCATAGTCGTTGGAAAGCTCTCGAGATGATCTTCTACACTGAAACCATTTAGGGATGTTTAGGGAACTTTAAAAATGATCCCCGATCAACAAATACGATCTGAGAGCCTCCATAGCAGGAAAATCGATTAGAAGGGTCGTCTCCATAGTAGGAAAACTCCCAGGAAAATCATCATAAACTTTGGGTATGTTCTATGTTTCTGTTTTGTATTATCCATTTATGTTATGTTTTGGGAATGAAATGAGATATGTTTTTAAGTCTTTAGACCAAACCACTAACTATACCTATCAAAGTGTTATTAAGAATGTTTGAATGGGTGTTTACTTTACAAAAATAAATTTCCATTTGATTGTATTAATTTAAGATTTCATGCAATAATTTACAATCAGTAAATTTCGTGAAATTTTGCCTAGTATCATCATGAAACCGACGGGATACGACAAGACTATTTATAACAACAAAGTTTTGATACAAAAAATTGGTGAGAACAGAATAACCCAGTAATTATGGATATGGGTCCTTAACCAAAGGACCAAATCAGAGTAATCGACAAGGTACATATTTTTGTAGTTATTTATTCACACATGAATCCTATGGATTTGAATAGAGGTGTAAAACTCTTCACCTAATCAATCAATCGATAATGCAAACTACTTTTAAATCAACATGCTTTAATTTTGATACAACTTATAGATTCTTTAATTTTGATAGCTATGAAATGAGGGAATGAGTTCATATCGTAAATAGGAGTATTGGAAGTCGAGAAGAGTTTGATATAGGTATATAAGTTGCACTACGGTTTGTGTAAAGGTTAGGAGGTTTGATAAACAATGCTCTACGGTGCCACCATTAATTTCTTGACATCCCATAAAGGAATGTGGGTGGGCATTTGATTATTTCCCAAACACGGTAACATGAGAGGGGGCAACACAAGTAAGCTTCAGAAAAACTCTTTATTTGTATTTGTTGTATATTTTTTTGGTTGTCATGTGTTTGATGACCACTTTGGTAGGATGTGGAAGAGCCAAACAAGGTTGAGGAGGGTGGTAATGTTGGTCAAGATGATGACAAGGATGACGAAGACGTTAAAAATCTTGCTAATAATTTTGATGTTGACATGAATGATGAAGATGAAGATGATGATGATTGGCTTCTAGATTCCTCGCATTCCGATCCCGAGGAGGAGGTACCAAACCAAGAAGAACACTTTGATATTTTCAAGGATGATTGTGTATTCTAATTGATTTGATAATATTTTTAAGGCTTCTAACCACATGATTCCTTCTTTGATGACAGTTTTTTGGTGAGTAAAAGATTGTCGACATGGGTATTGGTAAACGAGATACCCACAATTGTTTTCTTTACCCATGCACCACATTTTCTGATGATGGCAACCATCCATTTGGGTCACTAGAAAGGCTCAACGCTCACCGATATAAGATTCATGGTAGACCGCATATTCCAAGGAGACCTCCAGGTCATCTAAGTAGTGGGAAAAGAAAGCCAAGAGGAAGGGCCTACACATTGAAGCAAACACAACAGAGTTAATAGACCGACTTGTAAAAAATCGAGTTTTAGCAAGAGGCATAGACTAGAAGCAGCATGGATGGCCAAAGAAAATGTCTCGGAAGTTTCTAAAATAAGTAAGAAATCCTTAAAGGCTATAAATCAACATATGTGTGCATATGATTCACCTCAAAATATTGTCCAGAGAAGGGAATTGTCAATAAAGAGGCGAGCATATTACCGAGAAAATGGAGGAAGAAAGGAGGAGGGTGGAAGGAGGTGGTATAGGCAACTACGAACATCAGTGAGATGCAAACTGTTGAATTTTTTACATGTCCTTAAATATAAGGTGATTTTTTAATGACTAACTTAATTTTATCTGCACAGAAAGCCTCATCAGAAACTGATATACCCAATCCAAACACCCATTGTAGTGAGGACGACAACCTCACATTGAAGGAGTACATTTCACGGAAAGGGAATAGGGGTTGTCATGGGGAAAAAAAAAAACAAAAGTGGGGATGAGATGCTTCAGGTAAGAAAGCTTAATTAATTTTCCCATGCATACTACTAATTTACTTCTAATTAGCACTTACATGGTTTTAATATTGGTTATCATTACTATGTAGGGAATGTTGTGCATGAAGCACCACAACCAACGGTTGTTGTAGAGTTGACTGATGACGATGGAAGTGATGGTGATGCACCAATGTCTAATAAGGATTATTATTCTCAATCCACAGAGTACTATGATTTTCATGCCGGTGACAATGTTAAGTTGTACGCCGATGGTTATATGGCTGCTAAAGGACACATTATCTCTACCAAACATGGATACATTTGCCAAGGTGAGCCAACCCCAAAGAATTGTTGTGTCGTGACCATTCAGAGGGATGATTATTGAAATTATCTAGAGAAGGCTTCCTTTGGCAAGAGTAAGAAAGATACACTGCAAAGACATATAAATAAAGATACATTCTGGTTCATGGAGTATATGAGTGTAGATTCCTCCGCAACCAATGTACACGACTCATATGATTATTTTATATGTAGCTTCGTATTTCGTAAACGCTTGTGTATTTTCATCTGATTATGTTATATATCTTGTAATTTTTTTTTAGGATCAGGATGAACAAGAGGTGACATCAAAAGCGGTGTGAGCTATTTCTTGGCGGTATGAGGTACTTTGTATGTTGTGAAGTAAAACATACTTTATTGATGTATGTGTCATACTTTTATCATTTGACCACTTTACTGACATTGAAAATTTTCAAATGCAGATGTCTTCATGGGATATCAAGGAATGCTTTGAGGCTCATTTCTTAGTCAAATTCATGTTTTTCTCCTTCATAAGGAGTTTCATTGCCATGGCTTGAACATGGATATTACAATATGTAGTCGGGCATTGTATTTTTGATATAAAACGTGACATCATATTTTTGATTATATGTAATGATACAAATTAGTCGCATATGATGGTTTAATATATACTTGTGTAATGATAACTTGTACTTTATGTTCCCATGTATGTGCTTCATTTACACAGTGTATTCCTAACAATTATTTTATTTATGCACATTGTAAGTAATGTTGTGTGTTCAATCCCTTGCAATTAATGAGGTTGCCTTACGCTTTTGATGATTACATGATGCTTAGATGTTGACATGTATGTGTTTTTCATGATGCAATCTATGAGATGTTATGAAGCCATGTAATGGTTTCCACATGCAATCACTTATGTTGACATATTTAAGTTTTTATTTATTGCATATTACAAATTTGCAGTGATCGTGTTCACATGTTCCTTTTTTGTGATAATATTTCGTGGGGAATGGTGCATCATGTGACTGGTTTGTTTTCCTCCACTTCTCTCACTTTTTTGTCTTTGTGTATTTAGGAAGCTCACTCTTCACTTCAAATGATCAACGATGGCTACTGTCCATTCATCGAGAAAAAAGAAGAGGGTGGTTGAAGAGGTCGGCAACAATTCCAAAACCCAATGGAGAATGATGGAGGAGGAGGTAGGGAGTCATGCTTTTGTGTCTTATTCTTCTACATGATGTACATAGAGTATTATCATTTGAATGCATGGATTATGCAATAGTTCACCATCTCTTAATTCACGTTTCCTTTTATATTTTCAAGGATGGCTATGGATGTTGATGAGAAGGAAATTGGTGAAAGCATGTGTGAAATGGAAGAGCTTCTTGCAAAGATGAGATTTGATCAAAATGTGCCACAGGAGGAACATCTGGCTTTGAGACTCTCATTAGCACATTTACAAATTGCGTCACTCACTAGGGAGAAGGAGTTTTTGTCCAACATTGTTGAAATTACAAGGAAAACCAGTGATAGATTGGAAAGTGTCATAGCTGAGAAGAAAAATGTCTTGGAGACTCTCACTATGGAGAAAAATGAGTTACAAAATAAAATTTATGCAATTAGGGGTGAGAAATTGGAACTTAAAAAGAAGTATGCTTCCCTACAAACTTCCAATGTGTACACAAAAGCACTCCGTGATTGCAGGGTAGACATAGTGAAGGCCCTAAACATTAGGTACAATGGCATGAGTGATGTCTATGAAAAGAGTTACATCATTGGAAGACAGAGTTTGAGAAACCGAGTGGCAATTCCGGCCGAGTACGGGTGGATGTGGTGTTTCTGATAGGACACACCATGTTTAGTTGGTTGAAATGAAACCAACAATGTAAATAATAATAATAGGACACACCATGTTTATATTGATGGATCATAATAAAGTATATATGATTTTATGAAAGCATGTAATATAAAACATAACACAATTTTCTATACTTCTATGTGTTTGCTTCTATTTTCAATAAAAATAAAGCGTGGACTAAATGTTTGTTGTATTTCTATGTGTTTGCTTCTATTTTTGGTTACTAGCTTGCCTTAATATGGGTTACTTGATTGCTGATTGCTTGCAAGATGAATAAAAGATATGTCCTTCATGAATGCTCCTTTACATGCATACAGTTACAGTTACAAAAGTAATAAGATGCTTTTTTTTTAGTGTGATGGAATAGTTCATAATATCTTATGAAGTTTGATGCATGTGTTTGAATGTATGAAATGTTCCCTGTAGTGGATTATGGCATATGTCTCATATTTGTGAACTTGAAGAGTAGTACTCTATTGGGAGTTATCTCGCACCAAGCATTTGATCGATATTATAATGACATTGGTGGTAGTTTTATTTGAATTAGTTTAGAAAGAATTAATCCCAAGTTAAGTGGTTCCAAAGCCAATAAGTTCCGAGAATATATGTAGTGGTGATTAGAAAGAATTTCAAGATGTGCTACGGTGTTTGAAGGTCTATAAGTCATGTAAGGTTACAACATTGTCAATTACATGTCATGAGATGTGTAGTCATGTTGTCATGTCAACAAGTCTATGTATAATCTGTGAAGTAGTGTAATCTTAGATCTATGAACAAGATCCATTTTCTAAGAATGGTATATGAAGGTTGATTTCAGTAATATGGGTATGACAATAGACATGTTGTTTATTGAAGATATGGTGTATAGTCTTTGATTTCTCACCCTCAAATTTCTCGCCTCATTCCTTCTTTACTTCTTCTCTTGTACTCCTTTGTTAAGGTTGATTAACCTTCTACTCCTAGTATCAACACCTAGTCGTAAACATACACCATTCTTATCTACTTGGAAGGAAAAAAACACTCTTGCTATAAAACCTACACACTACACACAACATTGACACACCCAAATAAACCTAGCTAGTAGATGAAGAGACCTAACACAAGAGCAATTGGCCATTAGACCTCACTAGCTTCATAGACCCACTTGGTAGCTTACAACCTTTTCCTACAAGGACTGAGATGATGCTATCATCATGAACATAGTTGGAAATACACCCACTACTGCTCAAAGAGTCCATTGTGTGACAATACAACAAATGTCAAGAATGGATATAGTTATTTATGTAAAATCCTGCTTTGCTGGCCTGATGTAGTCAAGAACTAGGCTTTTTTGGGGAGTTGAAGATAGAGACAAATTTGTAATCTAGTTATAGAGCCTCAATTTCCTTCGTGAAGATGATATTTACTTTCATCAATCTAATTTCAGGCTAATTTAATCTTGACAAACATCAAAATGTGCTAAAAAAATAAACTGTGACTGTAAAACTGGTAACCACGAACTTGAGTGACAAGGGGTCATGGAAGTGGTACTTGCATGTCAAGTACAACTCTACAAATTTTGGAAATGAAAGGTGACCTCGAGAACATTAAGATTTCAAATTTTTAGGAATTTAGACCATGGGGATTTGAAAATCAGTGATGCCCTAGTTTGAGGGAAAATTATAAAAATTCAATCTACAGACCTAACCCGATCATGTCAAGGCTCCATAAAAATTTTAATGGACTCCTCGTGGTCCCTTTAACTGCTTCAGTCTTCACGGTCGATGTAAAATGCTCCTAGAGGTAACTGTCAAATCCTAACTCGTTGTCTATGCAGATTTCTTACTAACAGTCATGGAAAAAATGTGAATAAAGTATAAAAACATGCAAAAAAAATGCTCGGTCAAACTCCAAAACTCCTTTCATTACCTTCAATCATGCTAATTACAATATCTTGCTTGAGAATTATGAATCATGTCAAACAAACACAAGAATTAGTGTATGATCTTGGAAAGGGTAGCTATGCATGTTTTGATGATGTATATCTCCAACATTGACAAATCAGAGTACTTATGAATATGTCAAGTCACTGTGATGTCTGAATGTTAAGACAAGGATGGTTATGGTATCTCAGTATATATCAAATTTTGTGAAGTCTACAACTGTCCAAGTGCAAGGTAATGTCTACTGGTCCAAGAATGGATAATTTAATGTTGTGTCATAATAGAGGATCATAACATTTAAATCACTTAAACATACTCTATTTTTCTTGCATAAGTAGGAATGCATAGTGTGGTTGTATCTCTGTGGTATGTATGAAGCCATCATGTGCATTTAGGAGTGGAAAAGATGTATATATTGAAAACTTAATTCATTGCTCCTTGAACAGACAAGAAGACCCTTCAAATTTGATCACAAAATTTATATATTCTAATGAATAAAAACTTCACAAATATTATTATAGTGAGTATATGTAGTGATATGAAGAAATATAGCTCAAGGGAGTAGGCTTGAGATGTTTTGGAACAGGCATCAAATGAGTAACATTGAGATTTTGAATAAGAGTCCATGATATGCGGGACTTCCTGACCATACCAAGAACATATATATTAATTATATGCCAAAGTTTCTAGAAAAAATGGGATGACAACACATCGGGGCCAAAATCTTTGTCTGGCTTAACCATGCTTATGACTCATAGAGTCTGTCTTAACCATGCTAATTTGCATGTGAGCTCATGGAAATTGAATAGTAACCATTCTAATGACTCGTGAATGGTTTCTTTGCATTGAAGTTAAGAGGGATTAGGTCATAATAATACACTTCTAACATAAATAATTCATGCATTGATTTTTGAAGGAAGAGACATTTAAAAATTGTATGTCAACTATGCATTCCACAGTTCAAGAAACTGAAAAATTGAGTTTTGAATACTTTTAAAGGTGAATGTCACTGAGTAGAGGGAATAAAATGTTTGAAACCTGCGGAAGGAAGTTATGGGAGTCTAGAAAAAGGATAAGTAAAGGCATAACTGTTAAGAGGCTCTATTCATAAAAGATAGCAGTGAGATAAGTACACCCTGTTTTCTTGATTCATACACATTTTTTTTCCTTTGCATAGAAAAAGGAGGTTACTTGAATGGTTGGACAATTATAATAGCTTAGGAATGTGAGAAGGTCTAAGACATACCTATAGATCCAATCTCAGGCTTTGGAAGTAAAGAAAAGTGCATTTTCTAAAGATTTTTTCCTTCTCGGGTTCACTGTAACCTCTAGTAAAAACAGAGCTAGGGCATGAGCATATAACCTTCAAACTAAGTTAGTTTTGAGTGAAATTTGGAAGGAGTGACCCTGAAGAGGTCTATTACCAGTATCAAAAGGAATTCTAGGATTTTGTTTGTAGAAATGTGAAATTTTCTTACCAGTCCTTAACAAATCTAGATGCACAGTTTGGGAGTCTAGTGTTGGGAATCAATTTCTAAAGGAACTGTACTTTGCACTTGGTGATAAAATTTGTGACCTCCTGGGATGAATAAAATGGTTTTTTGGGTACCTGAAACAACATACACTTCATCTTGAAAGTCCTTTCATTGAAAATTATACTTAACAATTATCTCTCTAAGACCTAGTTAAGGGTTAGAGGTGAAATTGCAAAGGTTGAAGTATAGGGAGTTAGAGTAAGAGTTGGACTTCCAAATTTTGGGTACATGTATAGATAGTGAAGAGGATTATATGAAAGCTCTTAAGGTATCACAATCACCTCTAAAACTCAATAACTATATGTGATCTAAAATTATTGTTTCAAGACAAAGGAGGACAATTTAAGAACTATATTGACTAAGTAAGATAAATTGTATGACTTGGGGCTTCTAGACTCCATATTGTGGATAATTTAACATTGATTGAGGTGATGGACAGGGAAAATAAGTGGGAGAAAGAAATTTGAGACTTGGGAAGAAAAGTTACTCAATGTGAACTAGTGTCTAGACAAGAAACAAGAGAGGACAGTTTGGCCTAATAAACAAGATAAGTCATTAGAGAATTGAAATGACACTAGAGGGAGGATGGGAACAAGTCATGATGAACAATGAAGCTATTCATGAAGGAAAAGTGATTTGATAGAATAATATAAGCTCTTCATAGACTTGAAATGCTCTTCAAATGCAAGCTAAGGAAAGGTAAAATTGTTATCATTTCTTGATTATTGATGCATTTATGTGAATGTATGACATTTGCCTACATCACTTCTCTCTGAAGAAAATTGTATAACCACGCTGTCTTATAAGTCTCAGGTCTATTAAATGCCCTAATCAACACAAAATAACATGTACTAGCTCTATCAGCGCAAACCAAAAAATTTCAAGCTTCAAATCACTCCTTTAATCCTAAATGAATGATTCCAAACTTCACAATTGGCAATGACTTCATTTAACTGCAATGTACTTGGTTTTAGTTGACTATCACGGTTTTCTTGAAGAACTTGTAAAAAAATCTTCCTCGAAACTCCATGAATCAATTTAATTTATTTTGCAATTAATGTATGGACCGTGTATAGACATTTCTTCTAAGTTTTAGATTTTTTTATCGGTGCAAGTTCCAGATTTCACAAATTTCCTTCCGGAAACCCTATTTTGTGAGCGTAATTAGAATGAAGAAGCTTTGTAAACAATTGAATTCCATTAAACTATCTCCTCCAGGATTAATTATTTAATGCACAACGATACTTTGACACAAACTTAGTGTGTTGTCAACAAGATGTATTGAATACTCCTTCCTAAAAGGTTAATATTTGAGGCACACCACCATCTAGATTGCCCTTTCTTCGGATGCACTAATACTTATTATCATTCTTAGATTGGACAATATTTTTTCAAACTCTTGAGTTGACATTTATGATGATATTTCCTTCATTTCAGATAAAACAATTTCTGACCAACTTGTCCTTCCATGTACTTGATCTCGACAATAAAACAAACCTAGAAAACCATATACAATATTGTAGCCATGTATTTTGATGAAAATTTCAATATCAAGACTCACACATACTTTATCATGTCTTATACATTATTTACTCTACTTCGAATGTACCAAACCTACTCAAATAATTCATAAACCTCATTCCCAGTCTTTATATCACCATAACATATTTATGATTTCTACATATAGTGACTTAGACCCCCTTTTCAACTTACCAAACTTTGCCCTAAACATGCAATGACATAATTTACCTTAGATAATTGAAAGATATTTAAGCTCAATTCATCACATAATTTACATGGAACATGTACAACTATAGATTCAAGCCTTGTCATAATAAATTGACCTAAATTTACATTATGACGATAAATTTACATGGAACATGAAAAATGTAGTTTCAGGCCTAGAGAGCATAGTATCCAAACCACTAAGCCCTCAATATGCATGATTAAACAAGGTCTTATGACTGTATTTTATCCATTTTCTTGGTGAATTCAATTTTTCATGATATGATATTGCTAGGGATGAAAGATGAATGCATTTATCAGGTGTGAGGAGTGGTTTCAAAGTGTATTTCATCCATTTTTACCTTGCTGTTATAAAAACATATACAATATTATAGCCATGTATTTTGATGAAAATTTCAACATCAAGACTCACACAAACTTTATCATGTCTTATACATTCTTTACTCTACTTTATCATGTCTTATACATTATTTACTCTACCTCATTCCTAGTCTTTATATCATCATAACATATTTATCATTTGTACATACAGTGACTCAGATTCCCCTTTTCAACTTACCAGTCCTAAACATGCATATAGACTTCTTTGCAAACCTCTTACCATACTTTATCTTTCCAACTGAGTAATGATGGATGAACATACATCTAATATGCAATATATATTCACAACAAACACTTCAGACACTTTTATGAAGATCAAGAACTTCGTAATCATGCTCAAGACATTAGCACAAATCCTTATCAATGTGGACAATTCCTTTATCAGATCAAGACATGGAAACTTTTCTTCCTATCAGTATTTGGAAACTCTTGTAGACCCATAACATCACCTTGATTCCTTGATGATCCTAATGTGCATATACAAACCCAAAAAACACCATACAGAGATAGCTCGATAGATATGAAAAGTTCCTTCTGATGACATAAAACACTTTGACACACTCTTAGACACCTATGACCAAGGTAATATAGACTTGACAATCCTCTTAACTCCATGAAAATTCTTATACAAAGAATAACGCTTATACACATAATGATGCTTATACACAGAATTTTCAGAACTACAAAATAGACAGAATGATGCTTATACATATTTTTTTAGAACTAAAAAATACACATAATGATGTTTATACATAGAATTTTTAGAACTGAAAAATACACTGAATGATGCTTATACACATAATTTTCAGACTTTTAAAAATTTTCAAAACAAGGCCACTATAAAGTTTTCTCATAAACTTCTTGGAGCCCTTCTTTTCCTCTTGAATTTGAATATGGAAACAAAAAAAGTTACAAAAAATATTATATGGAGAGCAAGATGCCCCTACATCATACATTCACTTACATACATCATACATACTTGCTTACTATGGAAAGATTTACAAGAAGGTTGGAACTTGGTGGAAAGATTTACAATATCCAACTACTATCTAACCTATAATGACACTCAAATACATCTTATGAATCATGCTAAACTTCATTATTTATATATCTAACCTACAATGACAAATTAAGATGCATTATCTCCATAATTTCTATCTTTGTCACGTTTGGTTTCCCTATTTAGATCCTCATTCCACATTTTTCGTTTGTGATTCTTAGGGGATTTAGAAACAAGGATTTCTCTTGTGACATGGTACGTTGTCTTCTTTGATTCATCAATTCTATGAAGTCCTTTTCTCTATGAAGGGTGTTTCCGTGGCCATCTTGCACTTGTTGGAAAGGTTGAGCCATTGGGTGTTGCAACCCAAGTGTATTTGATAATTCCCTACTCTTGACCTTGTTGTAAACATCTTCCATACACTTCTCCAAGAAATATAGTGTCCCATTTGTTGTTTGTTACTGTGAGGCAATTCTCAAATACTTCACGAGCTCTCCTTCTACACGCTTCTAGTTCATCCTCTATCCCATCAACCATGATCTATTAATAAAAGAAAAACATCATGTTACAAATTCCCTCACAAGTAAAATGGAAAATGATTACTAGTGGAATGATGACTTACATTTTCAACCATATGTACATCCAACGAGTCTCCAATATCCATTTGAGATTTGATTTCATTTTCATTTTTCGGTCCATTTTCTATGCCCTATGTTATTAAAATAAAGGATGTCATATTCCAACAACAATGATCAAAGTATAAATGAAACTACTTGTGACTAGAGTTTTGCCTTACATTATTAGCATCCGCGAGCCTCCGCTGTCCATACCATCATCAAATTCATTTTCATTTGTCTAAAAACTATGCAAAGCATGTGTATTGAAAACAAATAAACCATTTGAGATTGGGAATTAAAAAAACATGAAGAAAATTGAAGAGTGAAAAAACTATACATTCACATCTAAATTGTTGTTGTCGATGGAGTAGCTAACACCATCCCCTATTTCGTGAATGCCATTGACTCCTCATCTCTCTCACATCATCCCCACCTTAATTACATGTTTACATGTGTAGGCTTGGACTGAAAATGGACAACTACACATTGACATTAGTGGTGTTACGCTATACACTTGATAATGTAATGTATCATCTTTTTGGCTTTACACCCATGTAATACAACTATTCATCATGTGAAAGGTGACATGATAGTTTGGAATTTGCAAAGCCTTTACCCATGATATATTTTCAAAATTTTCAACTTTAAAGTTCTGTAAAAACTATTTCTTTTCTCATTTTAGCCACCAGTAGTATATGTAAACACTTATGCTTAGTTGGTGTACTAACATTCCACCCTTCGATGTGTAACTGTGCAAATTGTACGCAAGATTTTTTTTTTTTAGATGTGAATGATAGGATTTATGGCTGCGTTGGTTTCTTTCCCACATGTTTGAGGGTATGAAAACACCTCGACCACATTACAACCTTGTGGAGCCAACGCTCCTCCCAATATTCAAAAAATTTGGGTTGTGTGCAATGATACTTCTCTATGAACTTTATGGCTTCCCTATTAGCCATATCTTCATCAATACATTTGTGCATAATGTATCCAAGTTCACTAAACATCTCTCGCCTCACATCATCTTCTCTTACTTTGGCTATCAAATTCTTCAACCATGCACGTCATACATGCCAACTGCATAAGTACACCTCACACTCAAATGTTTCCTTGCATAGGACAAGCTAGTAAAACTTTACAACATAATCATTATAATTGTGTTGTGCATATGCAACATAAAAAAACCTACCTTATTGCTTTGATCTCCATGCCCGCATCATCTACCATGAAGGCATTTATTTTCCATTCAATATTTTTCAAGTGTACTCTTTGCCAAGTAATTGCATCCATTGGGTGATGTCACTAGCACACGACCTAGACATAATTACCCATGCCATGGGAAGCCCTTGGTGTTTGGAATCAAATACCAATAACGTGTACAATTGAAACTGCATGAAAATATATTACAAAAGTCAACTTCTATGTTAAATAAATGAATATCCTCAACTAGTAGTATTGTTAGTATTCAAATCATACCTTCATTCCATTCATTTCCAAACGTTGAATCCATGGCCACTAAACTATCATTTCCATATCTCAACAACCAATCCAATTAAAGTGGGAGTTGGATGCCCAATATGAATGGGATTTTCCCATCCTCATCAATACCTTCATTATTATATTCCTGATAGAAAAACCACTTCTCAGGATTTTCTAGAGTCCACTCCCAAACACTTTCTACATCATTGGGGTTAAACACATATTGCAGCTCCTTAATTCGGCATTCTCTATTAAATATGTCATCCTTGCTTAGGAAATCATCCCTCTGTTTCACCATTCAACAATGTGAGCTTCTCATGCACCATCTCATAGTGCTTAAGGTGGATAGCATTGGAAGACATTCCTAACAAAAGCAACTTATGAATCCACTCATTAAGTTGTGGGCTAATAAAAGGGGTGAAAAAACATTTTTTCCCTTTGAACTGTTCATATTCCTGACCATGGCAATGATTTCCTTCACTATCAACATGTTCTACATGATTGTAGGTGAGCAATATTTGATCAGTCTATTGACCATTCTTTGAGTGCTAAAATGACATTGACAACCACATCTAATATGATTTTGGCCAGGTCGGATGCATTTTCCTTTCTTTCTTGGCAATAAGGACTTGTCTTGTGGAAAGGCATCAATTTTCCGGTAGTCCTCAGGCCCATATGAACACCAATATCTACACATTAATATGAAACTTATTAGCACATTCACACTAAAACACGAAATAAAAAAGCATCCATGTACACAATATTTAAAATGAGAACCCACACACATCACATATTCCAAAGTGTTATTGATTCTTGTCTTCTTTTCGGGAATAGGTGATGGAATTTTTTTCCAATGGGAAATACGAAATTTGGTTGGGTACAACTTTCTATTTGATTCTCCTTTCAAAAATCCTCCACTCTATCAATCTCAATCCACACAACCCACATATCATCTCCATTGATGTCGGGAAATTTTTTCCAATGTAAATCGTTGCATGTAAATAAACCCTTGGTTGGGTTCTCAATTGGGAGATGTAGAATGGTATCCCACATGCTTACTCATACCTGCTAGAAAAAAGTATCATTACATTAGTAAAAAATGTAATCAAAGATGGTGTAATACATCCAACCTCAGTAATCATAAATTCAATTTAGAGCATCTATGAACAACAAAAACGTTGAAACTATTATGATAAGAAACATCAGATACATGCATTACTCATAAATTCAATGTAGATACATATGAATGATAATGATGAGTTAGTCTACTATACTGCTGAATGTAAAGATCACACACGATAAAACCAACCTCAAAACCACTGAAACTAGACATCTATGAATAATAAAACTACTGATGTGATTGTTGTATATATGCAAAACCAGACATGGCAACAAGGTAAAAGTTGACAGTAGGCAAAGCAGGGTTTCAGTTTACAGTAGGCAAAGCAAGGTAAAAGTTGACAGTATGCAATGCAACAAGGTATGTGTGAGTATAAAGCTTGAATACAATTTACAACCCTGTAGCAATCAAGAGGAAAAACTTACAAGACTAAACTTTCCATTATAGTTAAGGAAGTGTCTTATATGAATATTGATGTCTACAGTCAGAAGAGGATTAGTGAAGTGCACAAGTCTATTTTATGTTAACCATGCTCTGTAAGGTGAGAAAAGGGTTATCTTGTTTGACCGAATTGATATTTGCTAAAGACCCTTGTTCTCGAGGGGCAGAGTGGGATATTTTGAGGTTGTTCATGGATTTGAGGGGTATATCAAGCATGGATGGTAAGTTTTGATGCTTTAGCATGTCCATGCAAACCCTAAGGAAGAACATTAAGCTTTAAAACTGAGTTTAGAGGTTTCTACAACCAAATATACCGTCAATGGTTCATTGATAAACCCTCACTAGGGTTTTGTGAGGGAAGATGTTTTGAGAGAGTTGGAGAGTGTGACAACCCCTGAAATCTTCTAGCTAGTCCTGTGAAGTCCTAAATTGAATAAATGAAGTGAATAGAGGCTTTGAAACTATCATAGCTAGAAGAAAAATGTGACAATAGGAAAATTAACTTGTATGTGACTATGTTGGGATACAAGAGTGAAGTG
This sequence comes from Taxus wallichiana var. yunnanensis, assembly GCA_018340775.1. NCBI lineage: Eukaryota > Viridiplantae > Streptophyta > Pinopsida > Cupressales > Taxaceae > Taxus > Taxus wallichiana. The sequence goes on from CM031235.1 coordinate 226,329,885, forward strand.
GTTGAGAATATACAAAGGTTCATACGAAGGAAATGAAGTTTGAAATTCATAGAGAGTGTTTTGAAATCATTTGGCAAGCATGCATTGAATGATTGAAAGGGTCAAGGGATTTATTTTGCTAGAGTCTTTGATAATAATGACTATGCTAAGAGAACCGAGACCATACGAGTTCTTTAAGAAAGTAAGGTCAACAAGACAAAGGTGTAGAGGAGGAAGAGAGTAGGTTTGAAATTATCATTTTGAAAAACTCACCTTAGATAATTTGAAGATTTTTAAGCTCAATTCATCACATAATTTACATGGAACATGACAGTTGTAGATTCAAGCCTTGTCACAATAAATTGACCTAATGTAAAGGCTAAAAGGGTGATGTAGGTTGAAATTTTGTAGTGAGAGCATCAAGAGAAATGTGTTGAGAAGCCATTTAAGGGAAGTTTTTCACAATAAACGTAATGTTGACATTTTGATGTTTTCTAAACCATTTGAAAGGTGGGATTGGTATAGTTGAGGGTCTACGAAATGTTGAACTCGTTGGGTTAGTAACATAATTTGAAAAAATAAAGACTTTGCATGATTAAGGCAATTGAGAACTTGTCAAGTAAGCTAGTTTCAAGTCCTAGAGAGCATAGAATCCAAACCACTAAGCCTTCAATATGCATGATTAAACAAGGTCTTATGACTATATTTTATCCATTTTCTTGGCGAATTCAATTTTTCATGATTTGAGATTGCTAGGGATGAAAGATGAATGCATTTACTGGTGTGAGGAGTGGTTTCAAAATGAATTTAATTTTTAAAGCAATTGAGAACTTGTCAAGTAAGCTAGTTTCAAGGCCTAGAGAGCATAGAATTCAAACCACCAAGCCTTCAATATGCATGATTAAACAAGGTCTTATGACTTGTATTTTATGCATTTTCTTGGTGAATTCAATTTTTCATGATCTCGAGATCGCTAGGGATGAAATTTGAATGCATTTACCAAGTGTGAGGAGTGGTTTCAAAGTGTATTTCATATATTTTTCCCTAGTTGTTGCAAAACAAAACCAAAAGTAGGCCTAATTTGACTCTAGATGCCATAAATTTTCCTATTCTCTATAATGTCCCCAATGGACATATTTTAGCCCCTAGACGGATTTTAGCAAACCCCAACTTTAAATGCAACTAATTGTAGACAAAATACCAAACAAGTATCACATAGATCTGAATTAAATAAGGAAATACGACTTGGGTTAAGTGAAAAACCCACATTAATCAACCTCTAAATTTATATCTTTCCACTCAAATCTAGTACCACTAATTTACAAAGCCTAAATATGTATAAAATTGCAGATTTCAGATGTAAACAACGCTACAATAAATTATTTAAAAACCATGTCTGCAACATAACTTCAAAAATTCATATCTTTTGCTAGAGAAGTCCAAATGAGCTGAAACTTTGGATCTTGGGCCACAAAAATATGAAGAATAATATTCCAAAATTAGTTTTCACACAGCAAACACAAAACCCTAATTTTACCCTACCCAACACATTTAGGGCATCAAATCAACTCCAAAAATTAAGAAAACAAGCTACTTTGATTCCCAAACAAATCAACCCTGAATCAACTCCAATAATGACAAACTAGGGTGGATCTTTCACCACCAAAGAGTGCCCTACTAGCTAGGAATGGATCTCTCACCACCGAAGCTAGGGTCCCTATGGGATCTTACTCCACAAGCTAAAGAAAATCCAAGCGTGTATGCAAAAGCTACAAGCTTAAGACACAAATCAGAAAATATCAAATGGTTATGCAATACCTTCCCCTCAAGTCGACTTCTCCTTATAAAGGAAGAAGAGACCCAAAACAACCTCTACAATATCCAATTAGTTCACAAGGATTTTCCCTATGCAAGCATTTAATATTTTCCCATATTAAATGTTTTTCCCAACAACTTTTTCCCTCCTAATGCAAGTCACATTTTTCTAGGGGAAATACATAGTAAAATGGGCATTTATCCTTTCTATGTTCTCATTCCCCTTTCTAAGGCAAGTCACCTTTTCACCTAGGATGGATAACAATTTATATTTGAGCTTTTTCCATCCTAGATTTAATAATTATTAAGTCATATAAATTATTATAAGTGCTTCTATATATTTTTTCTTTTATTAATGACACTTTATAATAATTAAATATAACTTAAGTCACCCTTATATTTTTCCTTTGGCCGTTGGGTTGACAAAATAGGCCAAAGGTCTTTGAATGGGAAGGGGATATTACATTCTCTAACCTCATTGTCACATATGTTAAACAAGGCCTAATTCCTATTCATGCCGAAACAAACATAGTTATCCATTAACAATGTAATGTGATTATAAATTTACTTTTCCTTCATGCCAATTGACAGTCTATGATGGTAAATTGCATCCTCTTACAATCACGAATACAACAAACAATATACCCATTGAATTCATTGTTTGTATTTGCATTGATTCTATCAAAAACATTAGTAGGTACAAGCCAAGATACATAGAAATGATAACAATGAATTAGTTATTACTACTAACATTATAAAGATATTCAACATACAAAATATATCTATCAAAAGTGGGGAATACATTTTCCAATGCATTGTCTTCCACTTGTACACAAAATATATGGACTCATGGTAGGCGACAAAGGTCGGTGCAGGCATCCCCACTACAATCGTTGTCACACTCATCAGAGTTGCGATGAGTTGCTTTCCACTCGTCATACCTCCACTTTTCAAGTTCTTCTAGTTGGCGGTCAACATCATCCCACCATGCAAGTATGTTTTCAGACAAACTAGACCATCTGCCATCTAGAGGTGGGTGTATAACCAAGGTAAATTGATGGTATGTTCCAAGGTAATCTCTCCATGGAATTGCAAGGAGCTTTTCTTGGATCCATCTTCTTGTAACCTCATATGTACGTGTGAGTCAGTGAATCCATGATAAGGAGAACTACCATCTAGATGTAACAATCATGTTTGCGCTTCCATGTTTCTTCGCGACCATTTGCCCCCAAAAATTCACAATGTTAACCGTTTTGCTCTATTAGGTCCAACTGAGAAGGGTGGTGAGAAACTTGCAAATTTTGTCAGTGTAATGCTCATCGGCTTCCATGGTTGGGATGCGGCGTAATAGTGACCACATTTGTTGTTTCCAAGCATCCATCTACAAAACATTAAAATAATATTGCATACAAAAAACATATTCATAATATATCTTGATACGAAGGGTTTTTGTTCAACGAGACCCACCAGAAATTTTAAAAAAATGAATGTGCAGAATTAGACATCTATGAAACCTATAATTTTTTTAAAAAAATTGTTTATAAAAATCTTGATATTGAATCCCCACAACGTAATTACTAATACAAAAATTACTGATGCAAATCCCTGCCACTAATTACTGATCCAAATTCATAGATGTACACAAAGTAATATAAAACAAAATGGGTTTTTAAATCATATTTTACCCACCTTGGTGCTGGTGATAGTGATAGTCCTGGTATTAAAATCCTTCTCAGTTCTTCGTGCTGGGTGGAATAAAATAACAAAATTTAAAAAACTTATAAACTCCTTTGTTCTGCACTGGGTGCTTGCTTGTTGGTTGCAAGGATTAGTTTAATTTCTTTATTTTAGTTTATGTTTTATGGAGTCGGGCATGGGCGGGAAGAATTCTGTTACACTTTTATTTCTTTTCACTTTGAAAATTCCCTCCTCCAGTTTGACAAATCTGACATGGTTGAAGATTCCCTCCTCCAGTGTGGCAAATCTGATATGGTTAAAGGGTTTTGAGGACGCTGGGGCCTGCGTATGTCTTGGTTACTGGGTGTAACGAAAACGTTAAACGAAAGTGCAGAGAATGCGTTAGGTTCAAGTCAATGGAGGTTTGAAAAAGTGACGTCACACAAATTTGTGCGTGCTAGATAAGGCGCTCCACATGCAATTGCTAGTAATAATATCATCCCTTACAATAAACTTCTAAAAATACCCGCTGTATTAAATTCCTATATTGTGCCCAAATAATGTAAAGACGGTTGATTTCCGACGTTAAGACGGATGAAGAAGTACGTTATGCTTGAGAGGCTTATCGTCTTCCGTGAACTTAAATTAACAATTCAAGTCAGAGATGTTTTAACTGTGAAACAGCAACATTATTATTATCAGGAGTGCCTGCAACTATGTTAGATGATATTTTTGTGTACCAGCAAATTTGGAAAAGATAGATGCCTGCAGATATGCACAAAAACAGGCAGTTTAATTGGCAATGCCAAATACCTTCCGGTTTTAGTTTGCCGGTTCTTTTATGTTTGCAGGTTTACAGACACTCTGAGGAGCAATTTATTGACCCTGTGAGTGGGAGGAGGCTTCATCCACACAATCATGGAAGTCTTCAAGCTATTGCAGAAGAGAGTTGTGGTGGGAGAGTATTATTTTTCAGTAGAGATCCCAATATGGTAAGTAAATCCAATACTTTGAATACTGATAATCCTAATTTGGAAGCTATTTGGAATATGTCTGATTCTGATTATGCACAGAGGATTTCTTGGGAAAGGCCATTCTCTTGGCGTGCCAGGGCCATCCAAAAATAATGATGACTTCAACTGAGTTGTTTATATGTATTCATTTGACACAGTGGTCAAATAAATTTATATAGTAGAAGATTTCAAAACATTGTGCATTTGTGACTCACTTGGGAGATTAATTAGTATTGGCTATTATGATGTTAGGTTGTTTCATATTGAGTGTGTTTTATGGACTTCTGCATGACTAGTGAGAGGTTTGAGTCTCCCTGTTATTGGTAGTTGATTCTCTTGTAGAAAGGTTCAAGTTTCACCCCGGAAACCAGAGCGTTTACTAATTCTCATCTCCCACAAATAAAAATGATGCAATACATCAATCCATAAACATGGCAATTCTGGTCTAAAATAGATATATTTTTGAATTAAAATAATCTATAAGGAGGTGCTAGAAGACTATTAAAATTATCATAATTTTAAAAATGATTGTAAAAAATAGACAATAGAGTGAAGATTCAACAAGAAATCATCACAAGAATTATTTATTCATTTTCCCATACCATAACAATTTGACTCTAAGAATTGTTAGCTACACCACACACACACACACACACACATATAATATATACATATATAATGTATATATATATGCATGCATACACACGTACACACACACACATTATGTATATGTACATATGTATATAATTGAAATTTCACTTTTTTATTTGTATAATGAATGTCTTCTCGAGTTATTATGATTGAGGAGTCCCTATAGGTTTTAATGAGGTGCATCCCGAGATATTGTTGAGCATGGATTATTAGAGATGCTACCTATGAGGTTAATCGTTTTGATCCTTTTTTTGATTCTACTGCATGTGCTATATTAACCTATTTACAAGAGGCTGGTTATGTAATTTGGAGGTCAAGATGGATCACTTACATCATGAGATTATTACAAGAGACAAGCCACCAATGCACGAAGTTTGTCTTAGTTAGGTATTGTTAGAGTGACATGAGAACTTACACGAGGAGCATGCAAAGCTAAAGGTAGAGCTATTTATTTTACATGATCATGAGTAGTACAACATTAGATGTTCGTCAAAAACATGTGACGATAAGATTGAGAGGTATTATGATAGTTGTAAAAACTTTACAAATTATGAATAAATAGTTGGACTTCAATGTAAATACATAAACACTCTCATATGTGAAGATTGATTCTATATGCTTGGCCATATGGCCACATTTTTAATTCATGAGAATATTTTTGGTTTGATATATTTATAATCACATAATCATTCCCATAATATTAGACCAATACTATTGAATTTACATTGTTGAACTCATGTTGTTGGATATATGCTAGTTCAAATTGTTTATATATGTTGTTCATGGTATGTTTTTTCACATTATCAATAGATACCTTTGTTTTCTTGATAATTGCCTTTGGTATTTTAAAATGAATTAAAACAAAAAAATATATAGCATAGAGTTGGAAAATATTAGTGTGAACCTATGGTATATATAATAACCGTATTAGTCACCTAAACTTATTTTAAAGATGTATTGTTAGGCAAAATGTAAGTAGTTGAATGTGGTAGCAAGTAATGATGTCACATTAAAAAAATCAAATGTAATGAGATGTTCAAGATTTTTTTATTGGTCAATAGTAAATTTAACACGTCATTTGATTTCATCATTACACAATTAGAAATATATTGAAATAATTCATCCTTAGTTGCTTATTTTGAAGTCATGTTTGAGGTTGGACCTATTTTGTTTTGTATGATCAATAATTTGAGCCTTTTGTGGGTTCTCATGTTTAATATGTATATGTTTAACATGGTTAAAAGACTTTTTTCACTTTGAAACATAACTATATTTATTTTATGATGTTTAAATTTTTGTTTAAAATATATAAGTGTGTCTTATTTAGTGGCTAAAAATATTTAAAAAATGTATTAATAAATTTTAAAAAATATTTTAAATTATATTTTGATATATTCAAGCTCTTAAAAATATATGTTTATTTATTTTATACATGTTTTGTCAAATTTTGGTAGCGAAATATAATTAAAACAACTATTTTATCTTGTTTAATGTTATATTATCTTTTTGAAATTCAAATTTAATATGCTCATTCATAACATAATCAACTTTTACGTTCATCTTTTAGTGACCACTTTCTTGACATATAAAGGTTAATTTTGAGACATTTGTATATATTATGAAATTATAAAAGAGGAGAGAAGATACCAATCAATTATTATATTAGTAAGAGGGCCACTTCTATTGTCGCGTCACCTACATTAACATGAGAATCATGGTATATTGGGGTTTATAAGTTACTAGAGACCAATCCAACCAATTAATGTGGGATAATAGTTTTTTTATTGAATAAGGATTTTTAAAGTTATAGATGCAATTCCAAGGTGCATATCCCACATAAGATAGTAAGAATAATATTTAAAGACAAACAATTGAATGAGTTTTTTTCCTTCGTAACATGTCACAAGCACACAAATACTAATCACCCAACCAATCAACCATTATATTAGTGAAAGGGTCACTTCCATTATTTAATCACACTCTAAAATAATCGAGTCCAATTACTTTATTGTTGAGTTCTGGTGTGTGACTTAGTTTCTATGACATATCCCCTTAAGTCACATTCTTTGGCACAATTGAGGCCCAAGCCTCCATCTCTCGTGACAACGTATCCAACTCCTCGTGAGGTTATCATTAGATAGTTCATACACTACTACCCATGAGGGGCATCCGAATGTCCCCTCATTTCTTGATGATACACTTTATTTATAGGTTTAATTTGAATGATGTGGCAATGGCCACACACACACACATGCGCACGTGCGCACACACACAAAAACACATATGCGCACACACATGCAAAAACAAATGAACCAGGGTTCATTTTAAGAGACCTCTTGGAAATTGAAGGTGGAAAATACTAGGTGAATATCCTCGGAACCGGTTTTGCGGGAAGTCAAATTTTTTGGGGGTTGTATGCAAAATTTTCGCTTGATTTTCAAGTGGTGTGACAGAAGTTTAGACGAGCGACAGGAGATTTGCTATCGCACATCAACAAGGTTGTTGTCAGGCGACAACAAATTTTCTGTGGCGCATCTGCAGCCTCCACCCTCTAGTTGTGCGACAACAAAATATCCGTGTCACGCGTCTCACTGATGTGCGTCAACAACCTTGTTGACGCACATCAACAAACTCTCTGTCACACGTTTGCAGCCTCCGCCCTCTTGTCGCTGTCAACAAACTCTCCTGTCGTGCATTTGTAGCCTCCGCCTTCCTATCATGTGTGTTTATTGTACTTGATAATACATATGCCCCTAGGTGGTATGAGTGAGCTAGTAATGTTCTACCTGACGAATAATCTAGGATTATATAGGGGATAGTTTCAAGGGTACGCGAAGATGACCCCTAAAACAAATTAAATTGTAATTTTTAGGCGAAACAGGTCATTAACCCGTCGAAAAATTCACCTTTTAAATTTTTTTCAAAAATGGAATATTCGCCATATTACGAATATTTTCCACTAAAATTATCCCCGAAATGAACACACATGAACACACACACACAAATATATGCATACACGTACACACATGCACACGTGCACGCGCATGCACACACACACACACACACACACACATGCACACACACACACATATGCACACATCCACCCACCCACATGCACACACACACCCACCTACACACACACTCATACACCTACCCACTCACCCACACACACACCCATGCACACACACATGAAAGCACATTTACACACACACACCTACACATGCACATACATGTACACACACACATGCACACACACATGAAAATGTGCATGCGCACACACACACGAAACACACATAAACAAAGATGTACACACACATGCAAACACACACAAATGCACATGCATGCACGTGCACGTGCACACACACACACACTTACCAAAACTAAACAATAAAGTTTTGGTAACCTATGTCAAGAAAGGGAGAGCAAGTAACCAAAGTTAATAAAATCCCACCTTTTAATGTCTTTAATTGTAGGAAAACATTTGGTTCATAATTGCATGATTGATTCGGGGCTAGTACCGCTATAATTCTTAAGAAAATTGCTGATATTCTAGGTTTCAAGTACAATTCTATTTCTAAATGTGTTTTGCGATTGGATGGCTCAACTGTCAATATCTTAGAAGTGATCAAAGATCTTGAGTTAACCCTACATGCTTGTCCAAGTTTAACCATAACTCAAGATGTCTCTATCATTGACTTTCCTCCTTTGTTTTCCATTTTCTTATCAAGAGACTTTATAACTAAAGCGAGTGGTTATTTGTCCTCGAATTGGTCTCACATGCTTCTAATAACTAGATATGCTACTAGATTTACCATTCAAGCTGAGCCAATATTTTCTTATCATGTCGAGTCTTATGACCCCACTCCTCTCCAATCTAATTGTCTTGTACATGAAGACCAAGAGCATGAATCTGTTTGAATAGAGAAAGCTATCCCTCCTTTAATTCCTGATATGTTATTAGATGAATGGGCCAAGGAGAATTATGATTTTGATCCTTATGACACAACTGTGGCGGGCTCGGAACTTATTGCATTCAAGAAGAAGAATTCATCACCCCCACACCACTTAAGAAATAAGATAATGCTCCTGGAATATGGAAAATGTCCTTTGATGGCTCTAGAAGCATAAATGGAGCTAGGAAAAGTGTTTTCTTGATCTCTCCAATCAAAGAGAAATTCTTCTTTACTCCTAGGTTGTAGTTTGTATGCTCTAATAACGTATCGAATATGAGGCATTGGATCCGATCATTCAGAGAAGAGACACATCAAAGCATTGTATATTTTTAGGGATACGAAATTGGTCATACACTAAGTGAGAAATAAACGTGCCACAAAAATAAGCTTATGAAATCTTACAAGCATAGAGATTGGGAACTCTTAGAGATTTGATGTTGTTAATTTGCAAGTGGTGCCAAGAAAATTGAAAAAGAAGCAAACCATATGGAATCCCATGGAGCATAGTTTTCGTAGCCAAGAATCTAATTCAAGGAAATCATCAACATGTTAAGTTGGTGATTAGGCCATCCATTCCAGACAATGAATTTAGTGGAAGATTTTTACAATGATGATAAAATTGTGTAGTTTATCCAAAATGAAGCTGAGTTTTCTTCAAAAATGCAATCTGATTTGCATGAGAGCTATGGTGATCAGGTCATTCAGCTAAGGACTAAAAATTTTCATAAAGGATTGGTCACCCTTGAGAACATATTCAATCATGATGATGAATTTAGAGTGGAAGAGAAAGAACATAACATCAAGGCAAGAGGACTATCAATTAGTCACTATTACATAATGTAAGGAACTAATGCTTGGAAAGGTATGTGATGGAGATGATAATAGGGAAAATTTTAGCGGTGAATATTCGTAGTTTGGTGAATAGTACAATTTCAGGAATTTTATTTTGGTGAATTTCACAAAGAATAACAAGATTCTAGGTTTCACCCAAAATTCCACAAACAATAATATGTCCCATGTGAATTGCCAAGGAATTTCCAATCCCAATGTATATTTTTATATTAAATCACCACCCCGGGATTTGAAAACATTAATGTTTTACCAAGAAATCAATGTATCAAGATTTGAAAACATTAATGTTTCACCAAGAAATCTATGGAACCTTATTGGTTCTTTGGGCTCATTCACCGACATGCATGGGATTTTTTTCTAGGAATTGGATCAAATTCGCCATACACACACACACACACACACAAAGGTGATGTTTTCCCACAATTTTCCAATTTGTGAATTTTCGAAGTAGTAGAAAGGGATTTAGTGAATCAACATATTGCAATTTGCTTACAAAATTTCAAATAAATCTAGGTCTTGCCAGGGCCCGGCTACTATGTTGCAATTTACATCCTAGAAGCACTTACTTGGAGGAGGAGTCCTCGGTCTATTCGAGACATGTTTTATTTCATGTTGCATTGATTTATCTCGGGATTACTCCTTTGTAAGTTATTAAAATTTTTGAACATCCTCATCCTCATAACCATTATGATTTTTATGTCATCTAGAAAAATCCTTTGCTTACGAGAGAATCATAACTATTTTTCCTATCTTAGATACATCTATGTAAAATAAATATATCTATATATATTTTATATTTAAAATCACTTCATGTATCTCCATGAGATTCTACTCTGTATCTTCCTTGCTTTATTAGTGTATCTTCTTTGAATCTTTTTGTTAATGTTCTCTCTTCTGCAATCTGCGGTTTCACTTTCCATTTATTCCATGACCATGACCGTTTATCACTATCCGCTGACACTACCTCATCCCACAATGGACTGAAGGATATATAAAATGTGGTACATTTCGTAGGTTTCACGTTCTCCAGGGGAATTTCCTTGGGAGATTGACAAAATGGTGCTGTGTGGCATAAACCTCCTGGGATTTGGGACCCTCATGGACTCAAAATATTATCAACTACTGCTCATTCCATGGGGTTCACATCTATTGGGAGGATTTGGTTGGGAATGAGAGGTTAACAAAATGCTAAAAAACAATGTATGAAATAGAGACCATACAAAGATGTCCAAAATGAAAAATTCAAGAAATGTAAAAGGGAAAAAAGTTACAACAATGAACCAAAAACCATATAATTAACATTTGGAAAACAAAAGACAAAAAATAATAGTTGTGGGAAAAGTACAGACATCTTGTCACAATCATGCTTACTTGTTACCACCATTTTCCTCACTGCGATGTACTTCACAATTTTTTAAACCATGGAAACATAATGTATTGAATGTACTCCAAGCATGGATTTCCTTCAAAAATATGAGGAGGAAAAAATGCTTTCTTTATCTTCACATTCACTTCTGACACTGCTTGTGAAAATAATTGTGTTATAAATCCATCAGAAACTGTATAGTAATACTAATTTTACTTTTATTAATGTTGAGGCAAATTTGGAATCTATCTCTCCACAACAAGAATTTTCCAAAAAAGAATGTAGGGGTTTACACCACCTCTTCTTCCTCCATGAAGATTGTAGAAGTGGGATCACTCTTTGACATATTTTCTTGTCCTTGTTGTAGCATGCTTACTTGTTACCACCATTTTCCTCATTGCGATGTACTTCAAACTTTTTAAACCATGGAAACATAATGTATTGAATGTACTCCAAGCATGCATTTCCTTCAACAATCTAAGAAGATGACAAAATGCTTTCTTTATCTTTACATTCACTTCGCTTGTGAAAATAATTGTGTTTTAAATCTATCGAAAACCGTATAGTAATACTAATTTGCTTTTATTAATGTTGAGGAAAATTTGGAATCTCTCTCTCCACAACAAGAATTCCAAAAATAATGTAGGGGTTTACACCACCTCTTCTTCCTCCATGAAGATTGCAGAAGTGGGATCACTCTTCGACATATTTTCTTGTCCTTGTTGTAGCATGCTTACTTATTACCACCATTTTCCTCACTGTGATGTACTTCAAAATTTTTAAACCATGGAAACATAATGTATTGAATGTACTCCAAGCATGGATTTCCTTCAATAATCTGAGGAGGACAAAATGCTTTCTTTATCTTCACATTCACTTCTTCTTGTGAAAATAATTGTGTTAAAAATCCATGAGAAATTGTATAGTAATACTAATTCACTTTTATTAATGTTGAGGAAAATTTAGAATCTATCTCTCCACAACAAGAATTTTCCAAAAAAATATTGTAGGGGTTTACACCGCGTCTTCGTCATCCATGAAGATTGTAGAAGTGGGATAAATCTTAGACATATTTTCTTGTCCTTGTTATCGTCCGGACAAAATGTCTATAATATTTAATTATAGAGGAAAAACATGATGTAATGTGAGATTAGATATAAATAACATGAATTTAGATATTAAAAACATCAAGGTCCGGGATATTTTTAATTCCTACATATTTCAAGTTTCTTGAACACATTCTCCAAGTAGGAACATGAAAATATACGAAGAATACCCTTATTATGATTGTGTCATATGTGAAACATCAAATCAAAGCATTCAAGCTTCTCTCAAGAATAATGATAATTTAGCTAGATTTGACACATTGAAATTTCATTGTCAAACCAAAGAACCCCGCACTCATTCACAAACTTTAATTCACAGTCTCATACCACAATGAGTCATAGATGGAAGACCATATATTCTATCTTAGGTCCTTTGAAATGATGAACACTCTTAGTAATTGGATCTTCTAATGACATACCTCATACCTCTCGATGAATCACTAATCTCTTCATGAGAAGATGCACACCTTATTTGGCTTGATGACAACATTTAGAACCTATATACTAAAGGACAAACATATATACATTATGATAGAGCTCGGTCATCAAGACTCATTCATTAATCAAATAAAGACATATCATACCTTGGATGAATCAACAAACTCGAGTCCTTTATGAGCGGATACATACTATACTTTAATTTTAAACCGAGCACGTAAACTTGAGATCACCTATTTCATGTTTGATTAGCTAAAACAAAGACTTCTTATCACTAGAGTGTCTTATTATTAGAGTGTCTTTGGCTGCTCAACAAATCATTTAAGTTGCTTGTTCTCTTCTCAAACCTCGATACATCTTTAGTTTGGTTGATGTATGCTCTAATTCGATTGTAGTAATATTCTTATTCCTTCCAACTAAGTTATATGAGAGATAGCTAAACACATCACCTCATCCTTTCACTTTGTTATATATCAATTTTTCTTTCAAAAGAGTCGAACCTTGTGATTTTTGTACTAAAATATGTAGATCGTAATTAATACGAGATCAAGTGCATTGAAACTGAATAAATGGTAGGCAATCCTTATCCAATTTGATGTAACATGTCAATTAAGAAACCATGAAAAATTGTGGAATTTTTTTGTAATTTCTTCTTATACTAATGTAACACTCTTGCAAAAAGTAGTACATGTTAAGTGACACAATATTATATAGCCATGTCAAAAATCACTTGAAAAGCATTCAAATCTCTTTGAATAATTCCATTGGGATTAGTTACATTTTGTTCTCCTTAAATTTCTTATTTTTACATCTAAACTTCTTCTAGGTTTCCATGATGACTCTTCTTTTAAATTATTATTTTATATTTTTCTATTTCTTGTAAGATGCAATGTTGATTGTTGTCTCCTCTCATATGTCATTATTTTGTGCATTTTTTGTCAATTGAAATCCATTACATCTTGAGATGCACTATCTAGTGTTTTGAGAACATGATATATAGATATTGAAATCACTTCTTTGTAATCAATGTTAACATTAACAATCACTCAATGAGAGTGCCTTTGAGATGTTTCACGATGAATTTATTCTCTTTGTTTTCTTTCTACCTAAATCAATTCATTTGAATGTATTTGTATGCATAGTATTTTTCTTTATACATATTTCTCATGTTGAGATCTCTGTGCACATATCAATATCATTTAATCTAACATGGTGTATCTTTTTTTCTTTCAATTCTATAGGATTCACTGATTCAGAAAATAACACCTAAAAAGGGAAGCTTAGCCTTAGGAAAAAATGATATTCCAACCCCTCCTGGTAGTGGTATTGACATTCAAAAATAACATCTTATTTTGAGAAACCATATAAGGAAACCCATCCTTCTCTAGCAGGACCATCATAATCAAGGGATAATGATTACATTCAAAATGAAACTTCGGAATGAGAATATGTTCATTTTTGATTTGGCTGATGCTATCAATGACAACAACAACGAAATGCCTCCCCTTGAAGACATTCCATTGAATGAAGTTGAGTTTGAAACTATACCACCTACCCAATTGAATGAAGATGACACTGTATCATCTGCCAGTGCCCAAGTGAATGTTGGAGGTGAAACTTCTGGCAGAGGAAATCAATGAAATTTAAATTCCTTTAAGGTAAATATTCAATGGACACCTATTTCTAGAAGAAAGAGAAAGGAAAGAAAATGAGACTTGGGAAGGAGTTTCAGGTTAGATTGGGTTTCTAAGTTTTCATTTATTGAACTTGTTGAAAATGAGAATAAAGCTGAACCTCCCAAAGAATGTAAATGTACAATCTGTAGCTAGAAATTGGGCAAGGACAAGACAATGCAACTTAAGTTGGATACTATTGAGAAACATGTAGGAAAGATATATGAAAAGATAATTATAGATGGCATTGAGAAGAATGTTGCCAGATGGAAAAATGCGGATGATTGTTTACATATTAGGTATGAAAAAGATTTAAAGAGCACAAGGAAATGAAAGAATAGTTGCAACGAATGGAGGGACAATTCAACAAGATCATTCAAAACAATCTTTTGGGTAAAACAGATTCGAGGTAACTATTATTTTTCACATTTTGAAAAGAGGCCGTCCTATAACATATTTTCCTGAAAAAAATAAGAAGTTGTATTTTCTTGGTGTCCCACACTTTCCTCATTCTCACTGGTCAGAAAGTAGTGGTTGGGATTAGGAAAAATGCCTAGCTATGGTTGAGAAAGAAGACTTGAAAGAGAAACTGAACTCTACATGATACATATCTTTGCCTATTGACGAGGTTACAACAATAATAGATAATCTTGTTTGGTTATGTATGCATGCATATATTGTTGAGAATTATGTGAGACAACCTCATGTACTATCATTCACAAGATGAGAGAGAAATTCAATGCTGATAAACTTTGTGAGTTGGTGATAAAATTTTTGAAGGAGATCAATGAAATGGATGATGCTACAATTGCATCAAAGCTGGTATGTGTCGGGGTAGATGGTCATCTGTAATGCAAGGTCATTGTAATGGCCTGTGTGTAAGAATCTAAACATCTCATAACCCTTATATAATTTCCATTCATTGTATGGCTCATAGAATGAACCTAGCTTACAAAATAATTGGAAAATTTAAACATGTAGCAAAAGTTGAAGACCTTGTTCGAGAGATGCATGCTTATTTCCGCTGTAGTCCTAAAAGGTTCATTGAATTCCAAACATTTACAGAAGGACTAAAAATGGCTGTAAATTGTTAAAAGGTGCTTATACCAGGTGGATCTCATTGTACCAACCGGTTTGTATGGTGTACGAAGAGTATCAATCCTTATTAAGAGTGATGTGGCATAATCACATGGAAGTGGACAAGGCCCAGAATTTGATACATCGTTTGATTGATATAGAGTCATTGCTAATGTTATGTGGTATCCTTCCCATGTTGGAAGAAATGAATTTGTTTAATTAAAAAATCACAAGAAAGAACTATCTATATTGTTGATTTTTCTAGTTTGAGGAAACAAGTTTGTATGGCAATAGAATATTTGTTTCTCAATGAAACTACTTTTACAGGTCCAAAGTTTGATGGTTGGAATGATTTAATAAAGTTTGGAAATGCAAGTAGGTTTCTAAAGATCAATTTTTGGGGAAGTATGTGCTTCTGTACATGGATATGAGATACCGATGTACATGTTTAAAGTAGCATCCGATAAGGTTGAGAAGGTAAATGTCATAGGGCCACTGTTTGATAACATTGTATCATAAAAAGAGAAAGGTTAAAATAAATTGCAGTGTCCCTACTACAAGAAACAAGGGAATGATTTAGAAGGGATGTTTTACTTGCAACATTGGTGTAGTAAATCCTAGCTTTTGGAATCCCGTCCAAAATGAAAGATATATGTAGGAAGACTACTTCAAGAGGTTGACTACATTGATTCAACATTTTTGTAAGCCTGCTGATATCAATAGAATGAATATTCTAGGTATTTTAAGTAAGGATAGTTTGATTCATCAATCTCATGAATTCACCTCTACAATGATTCAACAATTCAAATGTTTGGATAATCCCTTCGAGTGTGGAGCAATAACTCGACTATGGAAAAATTTGGGTCAAGTAATATTTTACAACAAACCATGTCCGAGTTTTTCTCATTGGCTGATCTATGTCAAACAATGATTTAGGTTTCAATTGAAGCTGAGAAAATTTTGAGTGCCTTGGCCTTTATAAAGTCAAAATTGTGAAATAAGCTTGACAATTTTTTTGTAAATTATTTGAGAATTTACACATCACAAGATCAAAGTGGATAACTTTCCCTATGACAGGGCTCGGCAATATGGAAGTTGATTAATGAAAGGAGAGGGGATGTAAACAATGACTCAAATATATCAAACGACCCTATTACAAATCGTTGTTGATTGTCAATAAAGAGAGTCAATCTTAGAGATCTGTTGAATCAAATGATAGAGATGATCCAGTCCATAAAGTTAGAAGCTTTTATTTGTGGAAATCCCATGATATAGATGTTCATATAATAATTAATATATTAAAATATTTAGTACACTTATTCTAATAATATATTTTTCCTTATTTGTATTTTAAAAAAACCGTGTCGATTTTTAGTCTTTGGAATGAAACTTGAAATACATTGCATTGATTTGTTGTAGTATGTACTGAAATGAGCATGCATCCATCCAACTTTGGAGTTAAAGAATGAAATAAACACCTCACTTCAAAACCCCTTGTAAGTTAAAGAACAAATAAAAACCCAACTTTAATCCCCTGCCAAAACTGCAATCTCTAACTTACTAAAAAAGATTAACATTCCTCAAACAAGGATTAACATTCACCCCAAACTTACATGTGCCTAAAGGTAAATCAACAAGGAAAACAATAAACAAACCTACATGAATTTATGAAATATTTGTTGAAAAGAAACTCCAAATGTTGAACCCTAGGTCATTGGTGTTGTCATTGATGTCAAGTGGCATTGATGGAAAAGCAGTGAGTGGTGAAGTGAGGCTCTTGTAGGAGGCATGAAGGTTGATTGGTAGTGCATCCAGGTTGGTTTCAAGGTGCTACAAGCTCAAATTGGTAGGTGGTTGGTCTCTAAAGGAAAAGTACAGGTTGGATTGCTAGTTTTAGATGGTCTACATGTCAGTAATAGTGTTGCAAGCTTGAATTTCTTTAGAAAAATGTTGTTCAATGTATTTTTCAGGTTTCATGAAGTTCTTTTTCTCTCCTACAAGAGAAAAGTAGTGTGATGAAATCCTTCAAGTGCAATAGTGTTGTATGTAGTATCTCCAAAGTGTATTGATGACTGTTTTTGTAGAGCTTGTATAATTGTGGTTTCTTGATAAGCTTTATTTCTTAGACAAGGTAATCTCAAAACTTCCTTGAATACCATAATATGAATGAGAGTTTGGTTCTTCAAAGTAGAAGCTATGGTTAGAGTGATTTATGAGGATTTTGGTACTTGTAATTAGTCAACATGGAGACTGAATCTCTTGTGTGTAGGCATAAATAAGCATGTTAGAATTGATCCTTGACCTATATAAACCTCTTTAGTACTATTTTCTATGGAGTTGTAGTCATGGCTAACCTTTATATCAATTAAAATTACTATTCAAGATCATCAAGTTTGTAATTATCTCAAAACCCAGGATTTTGCTGTGTATGTTCTTCATTGTACCTACTTGCATGATTGCTGGGAGCTAATGGAGAAAGTACAAGGTTGAAATTTTATTGAAAAAGCTGGGAGTTGGTCTCAAAAAGACCCAACACTTGGTCATAATTAAGTTTTTTCTTTTCTCTAGTCCACAAAGAAGGCCAAGAATCTCAGATAGTTACATGAACTTGTTTTCTCCTTATGAAGCTTGAACTAGAATGTGAAGAGCCATGACACACAAGTAAAAAAAAAAATGAAAAAAATGGTGAAAGTTCAATTTAAAAATAACACTATTCCTCATTCAAATTTCTTGAGACATGCCTTGTATGAAAAATTGAAGATTGCAACAAATGGAACAATTTTCAAAATTAAATTACTCTTAATTATATCATCTTTTGTAACATGCTCCACTCTTCATCTATTGGAATTACAATTTTTTGTAAATCAAAGTGACTGACATGTAACTTTGTTAGCAATTCATAATTGAGAGTGGAGCTTTCCTTTATTGTTGTATGCAAACTTACTGACAAGGTTATCAATGGTTTAACAAAGCCATTTTTTTGTCTCATCTAGCTTCTCAGGAATTTGGTTTTTCTGAAGATTGCATCATTATTTCTTTCATGTTCTTCTCGAATGCATCCTTCTTAATGAATTTGTGTGTTTTGTCAAAAGGCATTGGCAAACCAAGCTTTGTGAACTCCTGTACCTTTCCATGCAGCTCTTGTAACATTCTTTTACACTTATTCAACAATTCTTGTGCTTCGCCAAACATCACACACTTCTGAATGATAGATGATACCTTTATTGAGGCATCAAACCGGTTACGAATTCCTTTGGATGTCGGGCTTACATAATCATTGAATTTGTAGATAGCTTCCAAAAATTTCCTTGCTTGTATCCTCTCTTAAAGCCATCTATTTTCTACTGCTTTAGTTATGTAGATCAACCATGATTTCTTTGTATCATAGATTCTCTTGTAGATCAACCATGAATTCAAACAATCTAATCAAATCATCAATTTTTTGGTTTATTTCCCCCCAAACATTATCCGTCATATTAATCAATGCCTTTTTATAAAATTCAAATAATTTGATGTTAAAAGATTGTATATCCTTTTTTTTTCTAACTCCTATTGTAATATTTCATTTTATTTTTACTCTTCCTTATGCATTATGTCCTTGAGTTTTCTCTCTTCATCTAGTCTATGTTCCCATTTTTTGGCATTTTCTTTCTCTACCTTCAGAACCTCTTTCAATTTTCCCAATGTTTGTTCTAATAGATTATTCTTACTCATTGTTTCATGTAACTTTTTCTTCGCTTCTTCTAGTTCTACTTGTGCCTTTTAATTCAAAGTCATTGTTTCACCGTAGCTTTTCTTGGCTCCTTCTAGTTCTACCTTTGCTTGTTCATTCGCGACAACTATAGTCATAGAGGAAAATGTTTTTATCTTCATCTCCAACTCACCTGTCTTATTAAGTTCCGATTTTCCTTTTTCTTTCTCATTTTCCAGTGTTTTCCTCTTAACTTTTGAATCTTATTATTCAACTTGTTGTTCTCCCTCCCTACCTTTAGAAATACTATATACACCACATCATTGTTCCATTTTGAGACATTTATTATGTCGGAAGGTTTCATTCCTTTAAAATCCATTTGAAGGAGGTTACATCATAGTCAAAATCAAAGTTAAAAATTTGTAAGATTTCATGTGCCATATTGAATGTTTTTCTTTCAAATGTGAACCCTCCACATGAAAATGGTAAGGAAGGAAATATGCTCCTCTTTTGCTGACTAACAAAATAAAGTTTATCTGTGCTTTTCATCCGCCGTATATATTCCAAGGAAAAAAATATCTTTGTTACATGTATTGGAAATTTGCAAGGTTGTATTTCTGATCCATAAAACCTTATCAAAGTATATTCCTCCATTATATACCGGACTACTAACTGTATTTCTAATCCTAGTTGAATGCAATCTCTACAGTTCATAGGAAATCTAGGAAATGTACTTTTTGAAATTGTTTGATAAATTGGAGCCCAAAAATAATCCACAAATTGATTGTAGTCCCTTCTATTATTAAACATCCTTATCTTGGGGGTCCACTCAGTTGATGGACACATCACTTTTGGCTGGCTCTTAACATTATAGGGATGAATTACAAGTTTTTTTTTTCAAACCATTCAAAAAACCGCCATAGAATTAAATAGCACAAGTAGGTAGTGAACCTAAAGGTCTTAGTGCGAGCCTTCTTTGATTGTTAAGAATTGTTTATGCATAGATTTTGCAATGTGCCCAACAAATTTTTATGCACAAGGTGGAGAAATGAAATGGATATTATATACCATTTCTAGGAGGGTTTCATCCACTTTCTCATCACTATCGAAGCCAAGGAAAAATAATAGCATAGAAATGGTATCCTTGACCCACAGTTTAAACATCTCAATTGCATGACGGAGGCTTCCCTTTTGGTACCATTCCATCAACTGTTAATTTTTACAAAAACTCATCTCTGTCATTTTGAGTGGTGGCATGATAATCACTAGCATTTTTTTCTAGGTTTATGCTGATAGTTCCTAAATATTTTCTTTCAAACCCCAACACATGGCCAAGATTTACCTCTGTAATGGAAAAAATTTCTTCTCCGTTTCCATTTGCAACAATTTCTTTTTTGTCCCATCGTAATTCTGGGCACATAGAATGACAAATTCAGGGTAGGGTAAAACCTCATGGAGCATCATGCGTCCCAATCTAGCCCCATGTTATCCAACCTTTATGTCTTAGTCTACCTGATGGGTCCAAATGTTTACTTTCAATTGCCTTATTCTATCTAAGTTGTGAAGATTTGTTCGATTACATGATCATAAATATCATGATATTCATCAGTAAAACCAGGAGTTTTAAGTACTTTGACATATGGGATTTGGGTTTTACTTTTATTTTGGGGTCTTGTGGAAGTAGACATGCTTGGAATTTTAGATTATGGAAACCCTCAACCCTAATTTGTCAACCCTTATATTGAAATATTTCAAAGCAAAGGATTATACAATGCTACTTATAAAAAGATAATATTTAAAGAATCAAGATTCAAATGTAGGATGACACTTACTCGAAATATGAAAATTTTGAGTCTTACACAGTCCATAACTTCTATGAATCTATTTTGCCTTCTGTTACAATACGCCTTCCAGAAATAGAATTAAAGAATTTCAATTGTCAATGGACGTTTATTATCACTTCGCAACTTGCAAGCATTAGCAAAGTACCACATCACTATAAATGATTATGTCTTTCAATGTAATTTGTAGAGCGTCAAATTTAGTCTCTTTTCAAATTCCATTCAATGGATGACAATTGTCACTTAGCTAGGCCTATTCCGAGCACTTCCATTCAAAATGTGAGTGTGTTAGGCCTTTGTCCCGAAATAGAGCTGCATTGTTGATCTTAATATATCGAACGATGCAGATTATTTATTAGATGACCATGTGGCAAGATTTTGGTCCTCCTTAAGGAAAAGGCATTCCCTAGACTCCAAGCCCACAGAATGAACCGATTCAATAAAGTTTTGGGTCCGTGGTGTGGGAATTTAATGATTTGGTTGTTGAATTTTTATGGGTCATTGATAAAATTTTAAACCCCCGCTTTTTCCCATGCCACGCAGAAGAATTCCATGGATTTATTTTTTCCTTGCCCCCACAGATGTGAACCTCTCGGATTTAGGCGGGATGAATTAAAATTTTAGGTCCGGGTTTATTTGTTCATTGTTGGTCATGGAATATATGATGGGCCCCAACATATTATATAAAATATATATTTTTATATATTATATATTAGCTGAAATATGTCACTTCCAAATTTCTAAAATGTCATTTCTTATATTTTATATATGTAGTTAGTTTCTTTTTTTTCCAAACGTGTCTCCTCATATATGTGATGAAATCTAAAAAATCTAAATAATAAATGCATCACTTTAAAGACTAAAGTTATGGGAATATTGTTGAATAATTCCTCACAGTAGCATTTGATTGGGTGATTGCTTGATGTGATTTGACATGACACATTTTATTTACTACTTTTGTATCAAATTTTAAGTGATAAATTGGTAAGTATTAGTCCCTAACTTTACATCTACCCTCACCAATACCATTATTGGTCCATGCTCGACGATTGGCTCCTCTCCCTTAATATATTACTCGATATGTTTATTAAGAAGTTATTATCGATTCAATGTATAACATTATATCCTTAATGACATCATATTCATCATGATAAAATGACGTTTAAAAAGTGAAGGCATGTGCGATAGTGACGCCGGTTTAAAAGTGAATTTTTGGACAAGATTTGCATTTAATATTAACCATCATACCCTTGTTAAGAGGACACGTGTACGTGTCTAGTCGAAGAACTCACTCGGAAATTATAAATTCAAGGCTCACGGTCATTTTCTGACACTTACTGCCTTTTTCAAAATCATGGGGGGAAATATTAAGTTCATTGAACTAGTATTAAATGATGAATACATGGAGGACGTCGAGGTTTTGTTGGTGTGAGTGATCCTATGTGTCCTCCACTCACATATGGAGGGTCATCTCACATGGGTGATGTCATTAGGGTTAGCTTGTGTGTCATGCACTAGGGTTACTCAACACCCTATATGTATCCCTTCATTTGACATTTATGAGCATGCCAAGACACTCCACTGTCTTTCTTGTATGTGTAAGATTTGTTTCTGTTGAGAAATTTCTTTCATTATTGATCGATTTTTGCGATTACTCTAGAGCTATCACGATTCCATTTGAGTGTAACTACTTCATGGTGCATCATTTCTGATTTGATTCTTGAAAACTCTTTCATGGTATCGGATCTGCATGACTTTCCATCACACCAAAAGATCAAAATTATGGTGGAGAGGATCTCATCATGTTAAAGGTTTCTACGCCAACACCCTCCCGCATGATGGAGCTGGG
Source organism: Taxus wallichiana var. yunnanensis (assembly GCA_018340775.1). Lineage (NCBI taxonomy): Eukaryota > Viridiplantae > Streptophyta > Pinopsida > Cupressales > Taxaceae > Taxus > Taxus wallichiana. Next base: position 226,352,866 of record CM031235.1, read on the forward strand.
TATACACCCAATCGGCCCAACAACATTAGAGGCAGTGACACCAGGAATTTCCTAGGAGGTCACCCATCCCAAAGCACTACTCTGGGGTGACACGCTTAACGTCTCGGTATCGAGCTCCACGACTTGCCGTCACACCCAAAGATCAAACTTTTTGGTGTGGCGGCAAGTCATGCGGCTACTGATACCATGAAAGAGTTTTTGAGAATCGAATCGAAATGACACAACACAAAGTAGTTGCACTCAAACATAATCATGATAGCTCCAGCGTAATCTCATGGATCGATCAACAATGGAGGAACTTGCTAAATAGAAACAAATCTTGCACATATAGGAAAGAAAACGAAGTGTCTTGACATGCTCATAAATGTCAAATGAAGGGATGCATATAGGGTGCTGAGTAACCCTAGTGCATGACACACAATCTAACCCTAATGACATCACCCATGTGAGATGAATCTCCATATGTGAGTGGAGGACACATAGGATCACTTACACTAACACCCACCCTTCATCGAAGCCGGGTAGTTTCTATGACGAGTCGAACAAAACAAGAAAACACTGCTAAACAACTAAGAAATATGTGTCAATGGGGCTTGAAAACTAAAGGCCTGATAAGGTGCCCATTTACAAACATCATCTTCCTAGAAGAAGAAGAAGAATATATAGCTTGAAGAAGATGAGTAGTTGCAGAAGACCTCACCCCAAGAAGAGACCGTAAGTGAAGAAATTTCACCTCAGTGAAGGGCTTGGTGAATATATCTGCAACTCTGATCAACTATCTCATCATAAATTAGGATGAGGTGGCAAGTCAGAAATGAGAAATGGGTCCCGGAAAAAATCCTAACGAGGTACCCATGCACAAAAAGAAGTCCCAAGTAATGAAGGAAAACCAAGTGGGAAAAACATTCACCACAAGAGAAAAAAATACTCTCCAATCTAAGAAAGATGCCAAAGATGGGTCTTGGCCATAGACTAGCCTGAAAGGTACCCATGTACAAAAATGGAAATCTCTCGGAAAGATGAAGAAGAGAGAAGAAGAAAGAGATGAGATGGATGTAAAAGATGCCATGGAAGGATCTAAACTCTGCAACTCTAACAAGTGTCCCAGAAGAATGTCGATGATGAGATCCTCTACCTCTGACTGAAGAAGAGCCATCTGCACCGAACTATGTGTCTACCCTTAGGAAGGACATAAATGATTTGCTGGAAGTATACCCACTCCACGAGAAGGAAACCGAAGGCGTGAACACGAAGAACTCCGATTCTGGTCCATGAAAGTGTGACATAGGTCTAGCAAGTGAGTACGAAGGAACCGAAGGTAATGTCACAAGTGCAAAGCTCAAGCGAGTATGAAGTGTGAACACCTGTAGAAAGGATGTCCAACTGATGTGAAGGCAAAAAAACATCCCCACAATAGAAAATGGATCCAAAAACAAGCGTGGATAAATGAAAGTCTCCTAAAAGTGGAAGTGGTAAGAGTCCTAGAAGGGGCACTCCTAACAACAAAGATGATGAAATCCTCTGAAAAACCTATAGATGGATGAGAAACCTATAGTACATCACAAGTGTTCTCTGTAAAAAGAAGACTAAGGTTAGGTAGATACTCGTCCCAATGAGGGGGCTTAACAAACAAGAGCGATGTCGAGATAGGTATGAGTCATCTAATGAAGGTATAGGAGTGAAAGGGGCCTCATGCACCGAGGGTGAAAAAGAGGCGGGTGTGATGACTGTATGATACTGTATAGGAGACTGCTCAATATCTGATGAGATGTGGGATGTGTCAACACTCTCTGAAATAGTGAGAGAAGGAGAAGAAGATTCCTTTGTAGTACTCTCAACATCAGAAATGGGTGCATAATCCTTGTCATCAGAAGTAGAACCGAGTGAGTTTGTGTCAGTGGAACTGTTATCACACGAAGAAATAGAGGAGACAACTAAATCAGCAACAACAACAATGGCGAAAATATGTGAAGGGTCTCCATAGAGGGACTGAAGAATGCTCCAGACATGGTGGGGTGGATCTGAGTCTGCCACGTGAAACCATTGATATGGAGAGACATGCATCATCATGTGACTAAAAATACGGTCGCAATTGTTGAGAAAATCATTAAGAAGACAATGATTAATGGGTGTAGGAACTAGCCCAAGCAAGAAGTGTGAAAGAACCTTGTAGGCAAAGTATCATTTTAGAGAAGCATGCCAAGATGAATATTTCTCTCTCCCAAGAAGAAATGGCGACGGCTGTAAAGGTGATCCTACGATGCTCAAGTCTGGAAAGAGCACCCTCCAAAATGCGGAATCAAAAGTGTAAGGTGCACAAATGCAAGACGTCGGACTCGGCCGATAATGTGTCTGCGTGTAATCCAACACCCAAGAGTAATAGTGAAGAGAAACACAACCACCCATGATAATATAGTAACCCCTCTACGTTCAACACTTTATAGTTTAGTGCATTGAATACAATTAGTTGCGAATGTGCGTCGTGAAACAGTTGGTCACTCACCTTGCAATTAGCATAATAACGCGCAAGAGAGGGGACCACAAATAAGTTTCGTAGATCACAACAAGTCGTCACTGTAAACAAGCACAACATGCAAAAAACATGAAAAGGGGTGAAATCAAATCCTGGTTGTGAGAAAAAGTGTCTCATGTCGCAATGGATACCCCCCCTAGTTGCGCAGACTACGGGCGGATGCGCTCACTAGTCGCAAATAATAATAAGGGTAAAATACAATGTGAAAATGGACTTAAGAAGGGTCCAGATGATTGCCAGAATGCCAGAAAAGTGCTCGGAAGGTAAATAGGTGCTCAGAGTGTCACTGCACACTTGAGCGCATGATTAGTGAAAAAATCAATAATAACGTCTAAAATTGATCATTTAGAAATGTCCAGTTTAGCTAATTTTAGAGCTATTTGGACTCAAAAAATGACAATAAGAGTTAAGAAAGATGTTTTTTAATGATTTAACTAATTTTAAATGAAAGAACTAATTATTTTGATTAAAAACTCTTTGAAAAAGAATTATAATTAGATCTAAAATTTTAATTAGACCTAATTAAAGAGTAATAATTAAACCTTAATAATAAATTAAGATCTAATTTAAGAGTTACCTTAAATGAAAAGGTGTATTTAAAATATATTAGATTAAATGAATCTAATCTAAATTTAAAAAACTTAAGTGTTTTAAACATTTAAATGGAGCCCATGAATGAATTATACCCACCCAAAATTCAAAAAAGGCTTCCCCCTTTATAAATTTAAATACCCCTTGTTTGAAAAATTGACCCACCGTTTGGTTTGTGGGCCCGGCTCGGTGCACGTGGCTCGGGGAGAGTCATTGGGAGTGGGATCGGTGGGGCCGAGTTGGGAGCAAGCCCGACAAGTGCCGTTGGAAGGTGGGCCGAGCTAGAGGGATCCTAAGGGCTTGAGTTGGCATGCACGTGGGGAACATGATCGGTCGAGCGAGGCTTGGCATGCGGGCACGATCGACCGGTATGGGCGAGGTGGAGCCGAGGTGGGAGCTTGGGTTGAAGCTTGAGGGAGAGTGCCATTGGAGATGGCGGCAATGTCGGCAGATGAGCTTGACGTATAGGAAAGGCTCCAATGGATATGCAGAGGCTCATGGGAGACTCGATAGTGGGAAAGGTCATGCAGACCACACAAAGGAGAACTAGATCCAAGAAGAGGAGGACCGAGGGTAGGCCAAAGGGCGACTCGGGAAGATCCAAAAAGATAAGCTTGAACAAGAGGAAACCACACAGAGTTCGGGGCGGAGGGTGAGCAAGGAGGGGGAGATGGATCGGGGCGAGCCAAAACAACTCACTTAAAATGACTCACTCAAAACACAGTACAAGCACAAGGTAACATGGAATATCTCGGCCAGGTAGAACACAACCGACTCGGTAGAGGTGAAACATGAGGCAAACCAAAAATCACTCACACAGAGAAACTCGGTTAAGAGGGTAGCTCGGAGGAGTTTGAAAGGAGCTCACAGGCGAGTTGAGGAGCTCGGTGGAGCTCGGTTGGGAGCAGTGCACCAAAACACCAAACTTCAAACCTGAAATTTGAACCTGTATTCTGTAAAATACCATGCAAACACATAAAGAGACCAAAAATAGAGATCTATTTTTTTTCAGATTTAATAAAAAATTAAAAAATCAAAAAATAACCTCTATTTTAAATGATCTACCGATTTAGTCATGCGATTAGCTAAATGTAGCTGTAAAACCCCTGAAAGCTTCAGGAATACCTGCACATGCACGAAGAACATAAAAAACAAATTTCCAAGAACAACTTGTTAAATAATGTTAGCAAGATTCCAAAATCAAGTAATCGAAAAAAATTGCACGAGGAGTAAAAAATAATGAAACCAAGAGTAATCGCAACTCAGATGACGAATGCACGTTTACCCGATCTCGGCTACGATACCATGAAAGAGATTGTGAGAATGAAATCGGACTCGAGACGTGGTTATTTTTGGGAAATCCTTCGCACTCTCGCTTCTAGTTCTCCTTATGATGGTGTTTCCACCTCCCTCTCTTGTCCGATCGATTGCTTCCCTTGTTCCCCTTCATTCTCCTAGAACTTCTCTTGTAGAGCTCCAACCAGATTCCCTATCTGAGAAGCTAATTCCCAAAGCATTACTTGAACTCTATATTCTTTATCTAGAATAACCTGACTTAGAACCTATGGATTCTCCACATGCTGCTACAAATTATGTGGATAAGGACATTGATGACAATCAACCCTCGATGACTACCCCTCAAATGGACAATCAAGTTGAAATGACATCTTCCATCCTTGCAAAGATGCACCGAGCTTTTAAAGTGCTTAAAACCTAGAAATACTATACAGACAACACTAGAGATATCATTGATAAAGAATGTTACAAGATACTAACCCTAAATGACACTCGGCGGAGAAAATTGTTATTGATGCGGCTAGGAAAGTGGTACAAGAACTCGAAAAATCTATGATGGTATGTAATATCTAGTTATAGCTTATTTGGTATGCCTATGTTATGATATGTAATGTTTATGTTATATTTGACCGGATGGGAGTTTTTGTAAATGGACGAGGGTCCTTTCAAAACCCCCACTTTACCCTATTCCAAAAAATGTATAGTGTTCTATTATATTTATAAAAAATCTTTTCAATAACCTTATACTTCTTGAATTATAGGTTTCAACAAATATATGAGAGGTATGTCCTGAATTGTATGCAAATGTTCTATTTTTGCCATAGGAAGGTACAATCTAGTTTGAGAACAATAATATTTAAATTAGAGATTCCTCAATTTTCCCTCCATACTCACATTTTCTATCAGTTAAAACAACTTAAGTTTGAACGCCAAATATATAATAAATTGACAAATACTTAGTAAATGTAAAAATTAATAACATCCAAAATAATTTAATAACTTATAATTTTGAAATATATGTTATAAGTTATTAAGTTATTAAATTATTTTTAAATGTTATATATTTCAAAAAGGATTTAGTTATTTAATATAAAGGGCATTCAATTATTTAATAATTTAATAAATTATAATATGATATAATTTATGTTATTATTAAATATAAGTTATTTTTTCCTTATTATTAAATTTATCAATCATTCCTTGCCCATTAAACAGACACATGGTAGGATTCTGAGCTTCCCCAAGGCAAAGACATTCCTCAGACTCCAAGTCCGTAAAATGAGACGATTCAATTTTTTTTGGGTCCGTAGTGTCGGTGAGGTAGGGCGAGTGGCGATGAGCAATCAGAAGATACCACATGTCATTTTCTTGTTCCTCTAAGTGACCAAGTGTCACACATTCTAGAACTTGAGCGTAAAGGTATGACATGCAAAAGAAATGTTTTTTTGGGCCTTATTATAGTTAAATTTGAGAGGGTATTCGCCAAACTAGTTACAAGAGATTTTCCAATTGATTTCCAACTATTTTTTTATATTTATACCATTTTCGCTGAAAGAATGAAATGGGTTACAAGGATATTTACCAAAACCACAAAACTGGTTACAAGTATATTTACATTGATTTCTATAAGTTTTTTCGAGGGGTTCCTTAAAATTTTTCCTAGATGAAAAACAAGCTTTTATCTCTTTATGTAAAAATTTAATGATGTCTTCTCATGGAATTATGAAGATCTTATGGCTTTTGACCCAATAATTTCTCAACATACCATTGATCCTCATCCTAATGCCAAACCAATTAGATAAAATTAAAGGCATATTAATCCCAATATAAAGCCCCTCACAAGGAAGGAATTATCCAAGATGATTGAGTCAAAAATAATATTTCCCATCAAATACTCCACCTATGTGGAAAATTTGGTTTTGATGAAAAATAATAATGGAGAAATCAGACTTTGTGTGGAATTTAAGGATTTGAACAACACTTCCTTAAAATATCATTATCCTCTACCTTATATGGAATAAAATTTACAAATTATAGTAGGAGATAAGATCTTTTCCATGTTTGATGGCTACTCATGTTTCAATCAGATCAAATTCGAGAGGAAGATCAATTTAAAATTGCATTTACAACCAAGTGGGGAACATATGCATATCAGAAGATGCCCTTTGGTTTATCAAATACAGGTGCCACATTCCAAAGAGAAATGAACATTACTTTTAAAGGGTATATCAATGATTTCATCCTCATCTACTTAGATGATATCATCATTTTCTCAAAAGAGAGTAAAGACCATATTAATCATCTTGAGAAAGTTTTTGAGAGATGTAGGGAATTTGGGGTGTCTCTTAACCCCAAGAAATGTAATTTTGTAGTTTCTAGGGACAATCTCTTAAGCATATTGTTTCAAAAGATGGTATTTCCATTAATCTATAAATAATCTCAACCATCTTGTCTCTCTCTTTGATAACCCACAAAAGTCCCTACAATCATTCCTTGGAAAGATTAACTTTGTTAGGAATTTTATTCCTAATTTTGCAAGATTGGTTAGGCCTATCACTTTGATGCTCAAGAAGGATTCGGTTTTCAAATCGATAGCTAAAGGAAAAGAAAGCTTTGTTAAGAAAAAATAGGAAATTTCTCAATATCCTATAATTATCAACCCTCACTACTCCAATGATTTTATTCTATATGCATATGGAGTTGAATCAAATATTTTGTTTTTTTAACACAACAAAATGATCAAGGTTTGGAGCAACCACTAGATTTATTTAGTCAAACACTGAAGGATTATGAATTAAAATACAACCACATAGAGAAATACTCCTTTGCCATCATGAGAGCTCTCAAGAAATTCAAGAACAATTTTTCCACTAACCACATCAAAGTTCTAGTCTCACATTCTAGTGTGAGAGACTTCATTATGGGAGAAGAAATCAGTGAAAAAGAGTTGGATGGGTGACTAAGATTATGGAATATGATGTGACTATTAAAGCCACAAATATGGTAAGAGGAAGAGCACTTTTTAAATAGCTGGATTTGGATGCTCAAGATGATTAAGAAGCCTCTTTCTTTATGGACGAGGTATTTCCACACAATGTTGAGACACAACAAGATAAAGGAAATTCATTCAATGGCCACAACTGGATTGATACCATGACCACATTCTTATCTATTGGAAGCACAACTAATAAGAGGAGGGGTGAATTAGTGGGCTAAAAAATTTATTCACTTAAGCATTAACATCCATCAACCATTAAATACTTCACTAAACATTCATTAACATATCGATTAAGAAATGATTAATCCAAACACATGAGTATGCACTATAAGAACACAAGAACAGCAAATATAAGTGAGAAAATCTCGAGGGGAAGAAAAACCAATGAAACAAAGCTTTATTACAGTAATGTATCAAATTTAGTTGAGCACCAACTCAACAAGGAGCACCAACCCCTATGTTTAGTGAGGCACCAACCCCTAGATTTAATAGAGCACCAAACCTACAAGGAGCACTAAACCCTAGATGAATTACCACCAACTAAAGCCACCAATTTTTTTCACCTCTGTAATGTTACACCAACAACTGATGATGACATTTTTTTAGCTCACATTCCTTCTATCCTCTCTAAATCTGCTTTTTTGCTAACTCGCTCAAGAAATTATCCACCAAGATGATTAGGTCACCGGACCTATATCTATAATAACAACACACCCTCTAGAACATCATGACACTCTCTTCTCTCTATATGGTCAAAAATATCTTCTTCACTTCCACAAACTACCCTCTCGCTCACTCACACTCTCTCCTCCACCAACAACAAAATAATCCTCTAAAACATGCTTATATACATGAATCATGATCATAACACACCTAGGTCAGCCATCATAAGGAAAATAACATCATAAAAACATGAAATCATAATAAGAACACCATTTATAATACCACATAGGTCGGAAATAACATATAAAAACATTATTTCTCCATTAGGAACTAACTAGGCCTAATACACCCAAATTGCCCTCTCGCCAAAACCAAGTCCACTTAGGCCTACATGGCCATCACCAAACTTATAAAACCACTTATACATGTTTTATAATTTAACTCCATGCCTCCAACAAGCTTGTACACCTCTGCACCATCATCTCATGCAATGACACCACCATTTGGAGTAACTCTTCTTACTAGGTCTATGACCTACAAAACCATCTGCCATCACCAAAGTTCTAAAACCACTTATTCATGTGGTCTAATTTCACTCCATTCCTCCTACAAACTTTTACACCTCTGCACCATCATCTCATGCAATGACACCACCATTTGGAGTAACTCTTCTTACAAGGTCTATGACCTACAAAATCGATCTGAAAGGATGAAGAAAAACCAACATAAAATCACCTCAACCATGCAAGTATGACACATGTATAGAAACCTCATGACCTAAAGGTCATCACCAAATGCATAAGACACCACCACTTGGACTTTAGAAGCCCAAAAATACCTCTCTACAACTATGACCATCAAAATTGTCCAAAACTTCCCTAAAACTAGTCTTGCAAAATAAAATTAAACAAACCTCCTAAGGGCTCAAACATGATATAAAAACACCATAGAAATGTAGAATTAATTTCATACTTCCTCAAACACTAATTTATTCAACAAGTGTAATGCAAAACCCGAGATTAAACACAACTTCTTGAGAAAAATGTAATTTTTTGTGGAGTCCACACTTTCTCAAGACACCTAAATGCCACCTGGAGAAAGTTTGAGGACTCATATACAACCTCCAATCATCATACTATTCAAACCAATCCATTCTCGGGCTGCTTTGAGAAATTTCTTGTCCTTCGCTTTTCAACTAAGGTTTAACGAGGATTTTAGACCACCTTAACTTCTTAACAATTGTTCATAAAACTCGCCCCTTGAACCAAAAAAATAATGCCTAGAAAATTGAGCTAGGACCATTCTTCAATTACCATGAATATCTTGGGCCACCATGCAGATTTTACATGTGCCAACGAGCACAAGAAGTTTCATTTCGAGCTTTTTTTTCTCATTGATTAACTAAATTTAATTAAACTAATGTAGTAAAAGATAGCCAATAAAATCTAGGAGGACATATAATGCGGTTAGTAAATGTAATAAAAATATATGTAAATGTAGTAAATTATAGAACTAATAAAAATAAAATCCCTAATGTGCGGGAAGGAAAGGAAAGAACTCAGCTGATAATTGATGATTGTCGAACGTGTCACGGTGATGTAAAGAAAATCGGAAGGCAGAACAACTATGTAGGAGTGCTTTGAAAAGGACATATCTAGATGATGTGTTTATATTGGGGCACCTGGAAGAGGATTGGGGTGCTTACAGGTGCTCTGTAAGGAAAAAAAAAATGGCCTGGTCTAAGAAAAAGATCCGTAATCGGTCTTCACAGGGTCAAAAGGTGATATGAATCCTTAACTACTTGTCACATTAATTTTAGTGTACTGCGACGAATGATCCAAATATTTCCAAGAGGAAGAATAACCTACAAAAGACCCAAAAGGAAGTATCAAAACCATAAAAATAAAGATGTAAATGAATGGGTTAGACTAACCTCAGCTGCCACAACAATGGGCTTACTAAACTGAGCGTTGCACTATATTTCAGACCCAAATGTAGTTCTAGTGTGTGTGTGCATATCGTGCCCTAGGTGCTCTTGTGCTAGTAACACTTTGTGAAATAACAAATGTAGAAAATGTAATAGATTGTGTGCATGTAATAAAATAGAATCCCCCTATGAAGTGTGATGTAGATGCCCTAGCTTATGCCTTGATGATAGAGCTATGTGGATGCCAATGCAATAGATGGATGCACTCTAGATGGAGTGATAGTAGTAGATAATTCTAGGTCCCTTATTATGGTCTCATAAATTTATATTTATAGGGTTATCTTGCTCTAATTTCATAATTAACCTCGGAAAGGCTGACCACAAGAAAGATAAAGATGAAAAAGGGCTAGAAGAGGCCCAAAAAGTGGCGAGAAAGTGCTAAAAGGATCGGGAGCCCCGAGGAAAGGCTAAAACAATGTGGGATGTATGGAAATGGCTAGTCATATGGGTGTAATAGTTCACAAATTACAAAATAAAATAAACAATATGGCCAAAAGAATGAGGGTTAATTAGTACTTTCTTCACTCAAGAACCTTCTAAATAGTAGTATCGAGACTAAGATAAATAAAATTTCTAAAGTGCATGGTTTTATGACTACCTTTTTTCCCCAACTTATGTTGATGAGTAGAAAGCTTGGTAACATAAAGTATATAGAGATATGTACCTGATATTTATGAAGAGTGTAGTAGGAGTGTGCCAAAAGACTAGACAAAAGGAATGTGGAAACTATAAATGAAAAATGCGCAAAGAAAAAGTGATAAGAGTGAACTTAGGGCAAAACACATGTGTGTAGTTTATTGCGATTTAGTGTATCTACATAAAAATGTGATGTGTGTGTTATAGTGTGCTACCACATAGTGTTGTTGTCATTACCATTTATGTTGTTGTTTCCCCCATTTGAATGCTTATTTCTCATATGGCCAGACCTGCAAGGAGAAAATGACCACCAAGTAGTCAAATATGTATGTATGTAAGTGTAAAAACACTATGTAAAAGATGCATGTGTATATAAAATATGCTAATATAAATGGAAAATGTAAATGCAAATGTAAATGGAACATGTGCACCTGATCCATATCGAGAGAGAAAGTTTAGAAGGACATCCTGTACTGCGAGTTTTTTGGGCGATCTCACGCCACCCTGGGCGGAAAAGTGTAGGAAGGAAATGCTTTGCATCCTTCAAGCTCTAACCGCTCTGTTGAAATATGTGTGAAGAGATCTCTATATCGTCCTATTTTTTTGGGCGATGTGATTCCACTAGCCAAAGTAGTGTAGAGAGGCACACCCACTGTAACCTCTAATCCTGTAACTTCTTCTTAGAAATGCTAAGGATACCATGTCCTGTAAAATCCATTGTGTATGGGGTTCGCAATTGGTCTAAACCCACTCGCTGTGTATAATTGAACCAAACTAGTGTAGAATCTCTGTGTTGGTATGTTAAAAAACCCAAATGATGCCCCCCCTCTTTGGGGGCACATGCGATGTGTTAGTGCTTGATTTGGTCTCACACTTATGTCTTGGAAAATGCCTTCAAATTTTTTTGTGCTTGATTGTTTGGGTTCAAAACATGTACGTCAAAGAGTAATGTCCTACTAAAAACATGTTAAAACCTGTATTTGTGTCGTGAAAATTCTCTTTTCTGGTTGAGGATTTTAAAAACATGTTTTCTATGAGGATTCTTTGTAAAAATTCTAGAAAAAGCTGTGTGAAACCATGTCTTATCCCCTATGAATTTCATCCTTGTGCTTCCCAATACAAATTACAAATTGAAAAATTTTCTCCAAACTACGATGATATGTGGCACAATGCCATTGGTCATGCTATGGAGGATTTACCTTGCAAACAAGCATATTTTTTTACATATTATAAATACAATTTGCAAGTCTGCCCCTGAAGCCCGAAGAATATTCTATTGAACATTTGGGTCAATATTACAAAAGGAAAAGTTGACCTGCTCCTAAAAAGGGTGACGTGTATGAAAATGGTTAGAGTGGGAAAGTGGACCATCGGTGCATATTTGTACCAAAGGCATACTATGATGAAAAATATAAATATGCCCCGAAGCCCGATGGAGGACACGTGTCCATTTCACAAGTAAAGTCAATAGGTGAATGTTCGGGTAAATAATGCAACCTTGCACCTATGAAAGAAATTGGATTAATATGCAAAAGATTCCCGTAACTCTGTTTCCTTTAAGATTTAAAAAAATGGCATGATCTTAGTAAAATTCACAAACATGTAAACTTGTATGCGTTTGAAAGATAATGCAAAAGTGCAAAAAGACTCCCTTAGCCCGTTAGGTGTCAAACTAATCCATGTGGATGGTCCATATTTAAATGAAAAAAGTAGGATGGATAGATGAGATGTAACACATTTATGAATGCCACCATTAATGCATTTATTTACATGGATCAAAGTAACATTTTTTGAAACATTCAAACACTTCAAAGTTTTTATTATTACATTTGCATGTGAAGAGCTCGGTGCCCTAATTGTGAGAATTTGTGAAGGAGTAAAGGAAAATTGACTAAGAAGTGTTGATATTAAGCTCGAGAGTTCGAAGTAAAGAAGGTAGAGGAGATTACATTAAAAGGATAACAATATTGGTTGGAGATGGTGAAAATTGATCATGGAATTTAGAAAATAATCACGGGAAGGAGAGTTGCATAAATCAAGCTCGGGAAATTGGTAAGTTACATTATTTTCTATGTCTGGGTTGATTTCTTCACAAGTTCTTTAGTAATTTGGGAAAGATAAATTGAAAAAAATATGAAGACTCATGAATCAAGATTTTTGTGTCCTCTGCTATCACAAGTAACTTAGACAACATTAAGGATACATATTTTACTTGATGCAAATTTGGAGGATTTTCTAATAAGGCTTTGTAGTGAGAATAAAGTAAATTAATGAAAGCTATTAATGCGAGCCACATTTCTCTAGTGGTTTCCATTCCACCCACTATCCATGCTCCTGAACTAGTGTGGTGGTGTGCTTATAATTATGACCCCTAAGAAATTACAGGTGTTGGATGGAAGTGGAAAATGTGTGGTTAATTTCACTCTTGACATATTTAATAAAATGTTGGGACTTCCTGAGATTGATGGACCTATTGTGGAGACTTTGGGATTTGTGGAGAGAGGACTATCAAAATAGGAAGGATGAATATGCTTTGAGGTATTAAATTCCCAATGGTTAATTGAAAGAAGACATCCATAAAAAGGATCCCCAAGAACCTTGTTCGGTCCATGTTTATTGAGGAAGTGGAAGATTTAATTGTATTATTGAGTAGAATGGGAGGGCTCGAGGGGTCCAACAAGTTAGAAGAATGGATGTGCCCTATTATCAGGGTAATTCTAGAGAAAAAGGAAAATTTAGTTGGGGAATCTTATTTCAGCATCAATTCATTCTCAAATGTTGACATTGACCACTAAAGTCAGGGAAGGGGATACAAAAGACCTTAGATTTTCAATGATGACATACTTCATATATAATGCCGCATGTTTCAGATCATTCCCAGGGACTCACAAAAGAAGGGAAATTTTAAACACATAAAGTTTATGATGTATTCCCACAACTAAGGATTGATAATTGGAAAGGGAATGTGAGGGTAGTACATGATGGGTTCATTTCCCACTTTGTTAGTTTATTTGATCCTGAATTAGAACAATATAGATTATCAATTGTAGCTCATGTCTATGATCTTGGATTATGGATACCTTTTCATTCAATACAAATATTTCACTTACTTCAAAATAAGTGGGTTTGAGGAAAACCATGCAAGATGCCTAAGATATCCTATGATAAATGGGTTTTAATGGAGCTTGCTAGACAAGTAGTTCCTATGCATGGGAGAATTGCAAAGAAACACAAGACTAACATTAAGTTCCCCTTACCATTGGAAGGTACACATGTTCAATCCATCACAAAAGCAAAATTGATGGATGAAGAGATGAAGAAATTCAAGATGGACATGTTTGTTCCCAAGGCCAAACTTTGATAATAGATGGCTTGTCACCTCTGGTGAACATGAACCTCAATTTGAATATTTTTGGATGAATTATAGGGATGATGAAGAAGTTAGAAAGAGATATTTTTCAAGAATGACCTTAAGGAAGATCATTGATTATAAAATTGTTGTTATTCCTCAAGGAATTGAGGATGATGAAAATATTGTGAGCCAGGTGTATCTTGAACAAAATATGGATTCAAAGGTAGTTTCTCCTATTAATTGGAAGGAAGGAGAAGAAGATGATCCCATAGAAGAATTTTCAATGTTATGAGACGTACATTGACTTGGCTTGATAACAAAGGGCATTGATTTATCTCTCCAAAATACTAAAGTATTAAATGAATTTAGAAAATTGGCTACTTTGAAAGAAGATCTCCCTTCTTTAGCAGAGGGGGCTAAGACCATGGACCCATTGAATGGTGCACCTCCAAAATTACCAAGTAATAAGCCCACCACAGAGACAATTGATGTCTAGACTACAACTACAAGCAAGACTGGGACATCTAGGACTGTTCTGATTCAAAAAAAGGTATACTCCTACAAACAATGCAAAATGTGCCTATTACATTTTACCTTTGTAGTCAAAAGGAGCTAATTCAAGCAAAGAAAAGGTTCCCATAGTACCATTTCCTAGACTTATAGCCTTCCTCCGAGAATGAGAGGATCTTTAACAAATATTGACCCATCTCCCAAAGAAAGAGAGGCCAAAGTGTCAGGAAAAAGAAGTTTGAAAGAATCCAAGAAATTATGAAATTCATCAAAGAGATCTGAGTAAGGGATATGGGTGCCTCTAGAAAATAATGTTGAGGAAAATATCCCAAGTGCAAAAAATAAAGAAGGGAGAATCAGAGGTAATCAGTGAACCTAGTTTAATTGGAGAACTCCACAAAAGGTTATAACTCCCCAGTTATTCAAACCACACCATTATTGGTCTATGAAGGTACTCAAGCAGACCCCTTTACACCAGTGATCCCTACTACTCCATCTACATTTCCTATAGGGGTGGTGAAAGAAATCATCAGAGAAACTAGGGTACTAGGTGGGCCTAGATGTTGTGGGGGAAGCCATGAACAAAAAGGGCTAAGTGTGGAGCAACATGATAAGAAAAGTGATGTTGAGACTAAATTTTCACCAGGGAAACCATTGAAAGAAGATAAAATAGTTGATGTTGATATAAAGGAGCTTAGGAGAAGCCCCTATTTTGAGATTGATAAAGATAAAGATGAAACTATGAGAATGTCATCTGAAGAAATCCATGTGACTGATATTGAGAAAACTCCAAATGTGGAGATGGAGACCCAATTTCAAGGAACTCAACTTTAGATACAATTCCTGTAGTAGAGCAAGAAAAGGATGTTCAAATGGATATGCAAGAGATGCCAGTGCTTGAAGTTACTCTTGCTACAGGGCCACAATTCACAAGTGAAGGAGAAATGTTAGAAAGTGAAAGGTCCCAATTGCTAGTGTCATTTAGTAGAAAAACTATTAAAGTCACCACCACCCCAAGTGTACAAGGTAGAAATGTTGTTATACCAATACACTAGTGGAAAATAAATATGTAAGTCAAGAATCAAGTACCCAAGCCCAACCAATTAAGGTACAAGAAAAATATGATACAAAGCAAGGAAGGATTGAGACAGATTCCCAAGTGAATACTTCTCTCCAAGAGCCTCCCATGAAGAATAAGGAACAAGGAGAAATTCAAGTGATGAAAAAGAGATCCCAAAAGAAATAATTAAGGAAGCCATCACTCCACCAAGGGACCCTGAAGAAGAGAAAAAGTGTGAATCTTCTAAGGCAGAGAATTACCAAAAGATACAAGTATGACTTCCACTTCCCTTAAAAGTTTGAAAGAGGATACAAGCACACTTGTTGGTTTAGAGAAAGATAAGGGTCTGGGTGAATAGTCTACACTTGATAATAAAGAAGAAAAGGTTCAAAAAAACTCAGACCCAGGAGCAGAATGAGGAACAACCCAAAGTAGTTTAAAGTGTAGACCAGAAACAAGTGTGAAAGCACCAATTGTAGGAATGCACTCACAATTCAAGATGTATCAACAACAATGGTGCCATTTTTCAAACTACAGTTTTTTTCCTTAGAAATAGGAGATGATAATGACCCCATGACATGATGGTTAGGGGGAATTCTCTAGAAAAGGAAAAAAAGAAGGAAAAGGGAAAGGATATTGTCCCAACAAAGGCTTTGGGTCTCTCAAATATTGATTTTCAAAAACCTGTGAAAGCCTCCAAGAAAGGTAGAATTATGACAAGATCACACTTTGATAGAACATGGTCCAAAACTTTGAAATTTCTACTCCCCATCCTAATATCCCAAAGGAAAAATTAACAATTAGTGATTATAACATTCAACAAATCCAATTGGGAAGGCCTACAAGAGGAAATCTTAAACAGATGTTGTAATAATAGTAAAAGGACTCTTTGAAAGGGTAGATGAAGACAAAATAAGTAAAAAGAGCTAAAAGAGTAGGTAAAGACTCTAACCTCATGCTTGCAAAATTAATAGTTCCATCAAAAGAAGATCAAGGAGATCTTACTATTACTCCCGAAATAATAAGCAATATAGAAAAGGCCACTAAAAAGGTGAAAGTTGTTGATAGTTGGGTTGAGAACTTATCTAGAAAGGAAAGAAAGTATTTAGAAAAAGTGAAGAAAAGGTATGAAGAATTCATTTCTCATCTCAATGTTGTCAAGGACATGATTGAAGAATGCAATAATGAATCATTCTATATTGAAGGAATTCTTCCCAAATTAGACCTCATCAATCAACTCAGTGAGGAGATAATTGTAAAGGAAGGAATATTGCCAGCTGATAAAATGGGAACTCAATTCATCTTGGAAGATTGGTTGAAAATCAAAATGGGTGTATTAAGTGATGTCAAGGAAAGCATGGAAGAAGAAAAGAAGTGGATTGAGAGAGGCATCGAACACCCTGAATATAAGAGTGGAAAACCTAGTATTTGAAAAGAATAAAAATTTATTGTGATTTAGAGATGGATTTCTTGATACAATATTTTGAAAAGAACATTCATGATGAAAATTATTCATATGAGGTCATCAAAAGGTTGATAACTATAGAAAATACAATTGAGGACCTAACAATCAAATCAAGGGAAATCAAATACAGGATGGGGAAATGTGTGATAAAATTAACAGAGAAACTATAATCTTTCAAAATCACAAGGGCCCAATAAAGAAGAATTACAAAAACTATTTTAGAGGTATGATGCTTACATGGAAAGACAATTTCAAGAAAAAAATGAAGAGGATGATGTTACCATGCTCACTGTTGAAGAAGCCAAGGTTGTTGTGGAAGCTAAGGCTATTGAAGATGTTAAGGCTAAGTCTTCTTGATATTGTATTTCTTTCCATTTGATACTCTTATTTTCCAAACAATTTTAAAGATACTTTGAGTAGTTAAACTCTAAAAATGATGTATTGAAAAATAATAAATTTCCATTACATTTTGATTAAATTGTAAACTTGTTGTGAAGCATGTGATTTATTTGTAACAATTTGAAGTTTTTTGTACTTTTTGAAAAGCAAAAGGGGGATCTATAGGGCCCCTTCCCATGAAAAGATACATACATTTTCAAATATTACATCAAAAAGGGAGACAATAGGAGAAGAGAGACATTCAATCATCCTCTATCACTACTTTAATATCTTCTCCAAATGAGGGAATTTATTTAACAACCTGTTTTTCCTTGGTATGAACTCTTTTGAACCTTGGGCTATTTGAGAAAACACAACTGCCCCAACCAAATTATGAGACATCCCCATACCCATCAATGTGTCAACATTTGTTCTAGGACCATCCATAATATTCCTTAATTCTATCTTCTTCTGATAAGAAGATACCCAATCCAAAAGGTCTAAACCACCTGTAGGAAATGCCTTCCTCCCTTTCACTTTATAAGAAGTAGATTTAACAGGAGTAGGTTGAGCAGGAACATTGGGAGTAGTTGGAAGAGCAAGCAATGTAGACCTTGGACCTGGTGGAATAAGAGATTTAGAACTAGGCTCACCCTTGCATCTCCTTGTGAAAGGTGGATGTTCTCTTGGAGGAGGAACATGAATGGTCCTAATAATTTTTTCTCCATCAAAGGAGCATGCATTGAATGAATGGAAGATTAGAGAAGACTTTCCCTTACCTTCCTTGGTGGTAGAAAGTGATGCCTTAAAACATTTAAGGAGATGAAGGCTCTACTTCTTCCTCATCCAAAATGACAATTGGGGGTTGAGAGCTTGATTCCCCCTTTTTTTCTTGTTGATGGTGTTACTGTAATTGTTGAGGTGGCATACATGTCTTGTTGGACCTTTTTCTAGAGAGATGATTCATTTCTCCAATTCTTCTACTTTGTGAGAAATGGCAGGCACAATATCAATTGAAGTCTTGTCATAAAGTATGTAGGAATCCTGGGAACCTCTTTCAACAAAAATTCTTCATTACATAGAAAGGGAGACTTGTATTCAGCCATCCCTGATCACAATAGGCCTCCTTTTAATCCAGAATTTCTTTAATTCTTTAGAGTTTTTTAGTGCTCCCACCAAAAGAGATGATAATACATCATTTGGAAAGCCAAGAAAACAAGATTGATTCTTAATCAATCTTAAAAGGAGGAAAGACAAAACCTCTCGATATGTCAAGGGCCCTTTTCTATCCCTTTGGTCTACAATTTTGAAAAAATCCTGACAAATGCTTCATCTGGGCCCGTTAAATCAAGATTTGATTTAAATCTTCTGATGATATTTCCTTTAGGCTAGTTTTATAACTACTTTCACCATTGCACCAACAAAAGAACTTCACAATAGCTTTTCAAGTCTAAGAATAGAAAAAGGATGCATACACCATGAAGAAATGGAGTTGAATTTATAGTAAAAATGGTGCAGATGAGCTAAGTTGAGTGATGAATCACCACCATTAAATGAATAAATATTTCCTGCTCAGCCCACACAAAGGAAATGAAGGTGAAGAGATTGTTATTATCTAAAAGAAATATTTAAACATGTAAAAATTACACATGGAGGACTAGCTCAAATCAAGACATGATCATGTGATTATTGTGCATATTTCAAAGTTGATGTTTGAAACTAGAGGCTAATAATGGTCACATCAAAATATTTGAAGTGTTCGAGGAATTTCCATAAAGTTTCTTACTTGTTTTTCCAAATATAAAATTAGATAAGACAACATGGCATCCCAGTCATTCTAAGAGAATGAAAGAATGTGAATCACTCACAATTCCTCCACCTGGCAACATGAAAATAGATCAAATTGTGTGTTGTAAAGGGGAATATTCTTTTGAAGATTCACACTTTTTGGGGGAAAAAAAATGAGTGAGTGATAAATTGTATATATGAGAGAGGAATGTTCTCATATAATAAAGGGGGTTAAATTTTTCTAAGCTTTTAGAGAGATAAAGGAGAAAACAATTTATACTATCTTAAGTTGAACTAATCTGATACCTGAGATTTTTTCATCCGTTCCCAAACCTTCTCACCAAGATGATTGCAATGTATAGTCATTGGTAAACATTGAGGTCATAGGTGTTATGTCCCCTTGTTGAAGTGTTGGAGTTTCTTGAATTAATTTGTGTGTATTCTCATGAGAAATGTTATTTTGTTTCAAGATGAATTACTTTGAATCAATTATTTGCATTCATGTTACAATCTTATGTTGTTAATTTCTTTGAATTACACAAAGTCTTAGTTTAAATAGTGATAATTTGGCAACTACAACTGCATTATTGATGGAGCTTTCCTTCATGTTGTGGTAAACAATTTTTAAATTCAAGTTGTATTTATCTGATTTAGGATCTTTGTCAGTTTTTGAGGGTATCTTGAACATATTTGATTAAAATTTCATCATTTTATTGAGAATTTATCATGAGATTTTGTGTTTAGGTTCTCAAAGTTTGTGTGAAATCTTGTATTCTTGGGCTTCCATGAATGCAAATCTTCTAGTTGAAGGAGTGCTTTGAGTTGTGTGATATGTATTTTGCATCTAGAACAATTACCTACAACATTTGTTAAGGTTCATTTAAGGATTTTGTATAATCAACTTTATCCTTGCTTAATCTCCCATCAATACATCAAAATCATAATCAATAACCATTTGATCCATCTAAATTACCCATGCTTTCCTTGTTTATACACAAATGCTAAGGAAATTTGTTATTTCTTTCCATCCTTTATCAAAAATATGTAGAAGCAAGCTGGAATTATCATTGTCTTTAGTAACCTGAGCCTTCTTTAGGAGACATCTACATTTTCTAGTGTGACAACTCGTGAGAGTTAGATAATGTTTGCATTGACCATGTCTTCTTGAGGCTTCCTTCTTAAAATTCCTAAGAAAGAGAGTCCTAAATATTTCCATTCTATCCATTCCTTTCATAAATACATGTTACAAAATGGGTCCTCTCACCCTGGTTACAAGAAGAACCTAAAGTAGCAGGGTAGGTCATACCCTTAGTGAGGTGTTATCCAACATTTCCCAAGTCAAAGTGACAAAGAGATCGACATCGCCGATAGGAGAATGCAACCCCAAAAGAGGACCAACCGCATGTACTCTATAACTCTTCCCTACAGGGGGAAGGGAATGCACTTGGTAGAAACCAAGGCATGCACAAACAAGGATGGATAGCCAAAACAAGTGTTAGTATGAAAACACATGCATGTAAGAAGACAAAGTGTAATCTACGCAAACAATGTAAAAACTACCAAGCACAGTAGTGTAAACACGTAAGAAGACAAGTAAGCTACACAAAGTGGGTTGTAAACATGGGACATCACTCATGATGTCTCAAGACACACAAGGCCATCATGGATGCAAACAAAAACAAGTGTGCACACCAAACATAGGGAAAATACTGCATACAAGAAGAAAACAATGACAAAAAATAATATAAGTAGTCATGGAAACATGTAGTCCTACAAAAAAGTGTTGCACATAGAAAACCCGTTAGGATGTTAGAGAAATAACCAATATGTCAAAGCATGAATAACCAAGTGATGTAAAGTGCTAAGTATAAAATGAAACAATAGCACCCATGAGAGACAAATGTGGATGCCCCCTCAAATGATCGAGTGTAGGAAGGGTAGAAGGCAAGCATTCATGCTTTGTGTGTGAATGATATGTATTTATGATCACAACTAAAAAAGGCATGACCACACATGTTTGGATGGTATAGATAATGACATATAGGAAATCAATCTAATAGGTGTAGTAAAGTGATCATGTAAACACTAGTATACAAGAGTAAATCCTCTAAGACAATGGAGTATCTGTGGATAGATGGAATGAAATGTAAGATGGAATGATAGGAACCATGTGCCCCCGAGTGAATGGAAGTGTATGAAATGAGGTTCATTTTGTTTCCCCCTCAGTAGTCAAGAATGAACCGTAAATGAGAGTGCGTGATCGGGAAATGGTCAAGTAGTGTGTATTGTGTCTAGTGCGTTGTGAGGAAATGTGTATATGTGTAGTGGTGATGATATGCGACATGTAGAATAGATGTGCGTGGACCTTATAGCCTAAGCGTATACCATGATGAAATGAAATGTGGAGTGATGATTTATCCCTAAGCGTATATCACTATAGAATGTAAGGAGGGTGTGGTGATGTAACCTAAGGTTTATACCACTTAGAAAATGATATAATGGGTGACAATTTAGCCTAAAGCGTATGTTACTATAAGATGAATAGTAGGGAGTGGTGATGTAACCTAAGGTTTATACCACTACAAGATGATAGAATAGGTGATGATTTAGCCTAAAGTGTATGTCACTAAGCTAGTAATGTCACATGATGAAATGTGAAATGTTGAATGTGTAAGGTCCATTTTGATTTATAAACCCTCAGAAGTTGAGTATGGACTGAGGAACTAAAGTGCATCACCGGGTGGTGAGTGCAACACATAGAAGATAATGTAATTTATGTAAGGATAAAATCAAGCGATACGATGAGTGGTATATGTAAGGATGTCATGTGTAGAATGTGTAATTCATTATGTGTAAAATGTAAAGGTAGAATGTGTCGTGTAATACATATAGAACAATATGTAAGGTATTTAGATAAAATAGTAATGTAATGTTAGACTCCTACATGATGAAGACTAGTAGAATTTGTGTGAAAATACATGGTGTAGTATGTATGGTATGTAACTAGCATGATGTATAAGGTGTAAAGATGAAAATGACCAAATGTTGTAGAATGTATGATGCATAGTGTGTGATGAATTGCAATGTGTAGTGTCTATAGTGCAGTGTGTTAGGTTCGGTGTAATAAGCCCTCAACAATCAAGTGTGAACCAAAGCACAAGAGTGTGTCATCGGGTAATGAGGCGTAACATGTGTGATTATGATTAATTCAAGGATATGAATGTATAAGGATGTAAAAGATGATAACTGTGATAAGAATAGATAGGGGAAAGGTGGAGTGTCATGCCCCCTAAGTACGTGTGAATGAATGCACTATCCAATGATGGTGAAGGATGAATGTCCTTCATCTGATGCACGAGGAAAATGTATGATCATGCTCTAATAATGGAGGTATAGTAGAAAAACGCTGTAGTGGTGAATGAAGCCTATGCACATGTGAGGGATGAATGTATGAAGAAGGTCGTGGCATCATGAAATGCGTTGGTGATGGAGATCTATGTGATACATAATGCGAAGGTGAAGAAGACCCGTGTGGAACAAAACTGAGGTGGTGATCTATGCTTTGAGATATAGTAACTATGTGCGAGGAATAGGCCTATACCTATGTGTAGGGCTAGTAGAGCGATGCAGTTGTGTAGATGATACATGAGTAGGGGAATTAGGAGTAGATTGTGCCTTAAGAAACATAGAGTGTGATGCGGTAGATGAAGTATGGGACATACTAGATACCGTGTGATGAGATGGTGGCCACGAGGTGGATGGAGGGACACCATCAATAGAGATGACTTGATTATTGTAAATAAATTTGAGTTGTAGATGATTCATAGAAATGATAGATTACGAGTGACGAATCCAATTGAGACCAAGAAGCATGTCACATCCCTTGACCACATTTCGACGAGGAAGGGTACACACATAGTAAGTGGGCCAACTATGACATGCAACTTAACAACACCAAAAGGTTTTGTGAAAGGATATTTGACTTGAGATAAAGGATAGTGGATAGCCTTAAGGAGTGACATAGAACACACACTAATGGGCCATGATGGGTCAACCTTAGTGTTGTTGATAGAGGTTGAGCCAATAGATGCGTGGATGTGTAAATGGTTAGATGTAAACTCGATGTGTAATCGATGTTAGAATATGATATGATATGTGGTGAAACTTCAGTGTTAACAACTAAGAAATCTAGATCTCCAGATCTAGGAGGTGATACCGCATGATACATATGATTATCGAGAAGAGTATGTTGTCTTCTTATCACGTTGTTGAGAGTCATTGCTAAAAATCTTGAGTTTACCCTTGTCATTGTTTGTGGCAGGGCTAGTAGATTTTGGGAATTCAAGTTTGTTGTTGTCAATTAGATCTTGGATGATGGTACGAAGTTTGAGGCATCTATTTGTAGAATGTCCAATGCATCGATGATAATCACAGTGGAAGATTTCATTATAATTCCTACCTTTTGGTCGTGATGGGTCTAATTCGAGGGGAGGGGGAAGTGTGATAATGTTACTTTGTTAAGAAGTTGTCTCAATATAATATGCGAGCCATGGGAAGGGTGCTAAATGTGCACCAAGGTTGCTATGGTTGAACCTCCTTAGAAGGAGTGATAGTGTTGACAGTAACTTTAGCGTCGGTTGGTTTTGTTGTAGATGGTTTAAATGGCGTCTTGTTAGGAAAACGAGTGGAATATGAAATCTGTTCTTGATACTTAATCTTTCCGATGGATAGGAGTTTAGTCTCATGAAGCTTGAGAGTGTGAAAAAGTTGATCGAATGAAGGAGATGATTTGAAAAGAACACTCTCTTGTAGAGGTGGTAATAGACTATGAATGAATAAATCTTGAAGCTCAGAGTCGACAAACAAATTTTTCATCTTAGCTAAATTATTCTTATACCTTAAAACATAGTTAGCGAGGTGTTCATTTGAGCCTTGTTTAAGTTGTGCTAGTGGACATAAAAAATATTAGAGCTAATGTTGATATAAAAATGAGTAAGAAATGCATCAGCTAGATGTGTAAAGGAGGTTATTGAGTGAACAGTAAGTCGTAAAACCAATGCATCGCATAATCATGGAGACTATGAGGAAAAAGCTTAGCTAAAAGGAGATGATCATCAGTGAATTCAAGAAAAGCAACATGAAATGATCTAAGATGTTCTGTGGTCCCCATTCCCATTGAAGATGGGAATCTTAGGAGTGACAAAGTTAGGTGGAAGTGGATGAGTAGAAATGGTGGGAACGAATGGAGTATGTAATAAAAAAGTAGAATCCAAGGATGGCGATGCATGGGAGGTGGCCTGTTGTAACTTACAAATTTGAGCTTGAAGGTCATGATAAAGAGAAGTTAATTCTTGGTTGCCAATAGATGAGACCTTCCATACATGAGAAACTAGAGGCGGTGTAAAGTGGTTGGTAGGAGTAGGGAAAAAAATGAGAACAATAGAAATAGGAGGAAGAGTAGAAGTAGGTGGTTGAGTGGCAATAGAAGTGGGTATGGCTGCAGAAGCGGTGAGTTCAGCCAAGTTAGTAGCTTCCTCATGAGAAACATGTAAAAGTAAATCTAAATCTTGTGGATACTCAACGAAGGTGATCGTTGATGGCCTTAAGGTGAGATTCAGTAAACTCCTCATGAGATTGAGCCATGAAAAGAGAAGAATAAACCCTATAACAAATGATGGAAAAAAGAAATTCTTAAAATCTTAAATGGTCGAAATCGGTTCACCAAAATGATTAACTAAAATTGACTAAACTAATGTAGTAAAATATAGTTAATCTAATCTAGGAGGACATATAACACAATAAGTAAATGCACTAAAACAATATGTAAATGTACTAAATTATAAAACTAATGAAAATAAAAGACCTATTGTGTAAGAAGGGAAAGGAAAGAACTCAAATGATAATTGATGACTATCATATTGTGTCGCAGTGATGTACAAAATATTAAAAGGTAGGAACGGCACTGCGAGGAGTGCTAAAAGGAAAGCTCGGATGATGTGTCTGGACTGGGGCACCTAGAAGAGGATAGAGGCACCTACAGGCACTTTGGTAAGGAAAACAATCACCTTGGTCTGCGAAAAGGTTCGGAAATGGTCTTCATAGGGTCAAAATGTGATTTGAAGCCCTAACTATATGTCGCATTAATTTAGTTTTATTGCACCAAATGCTCCAAATATTTCCAAGAGGAATAATAACCTGTAAAATACCCAAAGGTAAGTATCAAAACCTTAAAAAAAATATGCAAATGAATGGGTCGGACAAACCTCAATCAAACAACATGGGATTACTAAACCGAGTGTTGCACTAAATTTCAAACCCAAATGTAGTTCGGTGTGTGTGTGCATATCGTGCCCTACGTGCTCTTGTGCTGCAGTCGCACTTTGTGAAATAACGAGCAGTAGGTAAATGTAGAAAATGTAATAGAATGTGTGCATGGAATAGAATATAATCGCCCCCATGAAATGATGCAAGTGTCCTAGCTTGTGCCTTACTGATGAAGCTATGTGGATACCAATGCAATAGATTGATGTAACTCTAGATGGAGTGATAGTAGTAGATGATGCTAAGTCCCTCATTATGGTCTCATAACTTTATATTCATAGGGTTATCTTGCCCTAATTTTGTAATTAACCCCGGAAAGGCCAACCATAAGAAAGATAAAGATGAAAAATGGCTAGAAGAGGCCCTAAAAGTGGTGGCAAAGTGCTAAAAGGACCGGGCACTTCGGGAGAGACTAAATTAACACGGATCTACGAAATGGTGGGCATATGGGTGCAATAGGTCACAAATTATGATATAAAATAAAAAGATGTCCAAAAGGACATGGGTTAATTAGTAATTTCTTCACTCAAGAACCTTCTAAATAAGTACTACTATAAGACCGGGATAAATAAAATGTCTAAATTACATGATTTTGTGGCTACACTCACTTCTAGGAACTTGGTAAGGGAAAAAATCACTTTTCTTGCTCATTCCTTCAATCTAACACCTAAAAATTAGACCACACATCTAGAATAACCTACGACACATTTCCTAATGCTCACCTTTCTATCTCCAAGCTGAAAACAACTCTACTTATCTCATTTTTTCACCTAGGGTTTAAGAATAGGTCTAGTGTTGTTGTCACCCTCAAAATTCCCTCATTTTTTAAGTCAAGTTTCAAAAATTTTGAGTTGGTGCCTTTGAGAGATGTTTGAGCAGAGTGAGAAGTCTAGAGAGATAGAAAAATTCGTGCTTTGAAGAAGTGGGTGCTCATTTGCAATCTCGCCCTATTAATTTAGAATCTTGTAGTCTGCATGGTTCCGTTTGGATGCTTGAAATTTTTCCTCCATTCGAATGAAATTGTCAAATCCTTTTTCTATGGTCGTGGATCACATCGAGCCTAGTATTGTTTATAGTTCTTCTTTCCACGAGGAGTAGTTTGTTTTTAGGTGTAAATGGTGGAGCTTCCCCTCCTCTATATTTTTCTACAATCGTGAATGATGGGCATATCTTCCCTATCAATTTTTGGCCCCAACATCCACGAGTACATGGACATATCTGATTGGATGTGGCGTGGCGGGTTTATTTGGTGAACTTATCATTTTTTATTATTTTTGCAAAAGTGTCAAATTGGCTCCGTGGCCCCGAAGGATCCTGATTGGTCGAATTGAGCTAAGGAGGAAGGCGGATCGTCGGAGCACTTTGGAAATTTATCTTTGTTTCCAAAAGGGAAAAAGTCAAATGTTGATCACGCGTTGAAATTCAAAGTAGAAAGGCGGTGTTCAATCGAGGCTTGAATTGGCTAAGTATAGAAGGACCGCGGAAGGTGCCACGTGTCTTTTTGGTGCACTTTTGGTATGGTGCACAAAAGTGGAGACCCCAAACTTGTGCAGAGCCCTCCACATGGTCGAGTCCAAAAGTATAAAGTCAGCCTTTTAATCAACTAAGCATGAGAGGGTTGACGAAGCCTCCACGTGTCTCATCGACACAACTTTAGAAGTGAGACCCAAGGGAGAGACCTAAATGAGCACTTGCCCTCCATGTGTTTAGAGCCTTAAAAAGTTAAATTGGTCGTTGATGGGTCTAAGGCTAGAGGAAAGAACCACGTGTCAACTCGGCGCAACTTTAGAGGTGAAATACAAATTGATTCCCAAAACAAGTGTGAAGCTTCCATGTGTCTAGAACCTAACATGACTGCTCCTAAATAGCGAAGGGACCCACCAAAAATAGAGAAAGAGGAACGGGCCCGAATCAATTAAGTATACAAGAACCGGTGGAGCTCCCCACATGTCGCATTGGCGCACCTTCAAGGGTCGAAACCGGGCGCTTCCCAAACGAGCGCCTTGGCTTTCCACGTGTCCCAGTCCGAAAAGGAGATAGAGACGACCATTGAATCGGCTAAGTATAGAAGGGTTTGCGGAAGCCTCCATGTGTTAGCTCAGCGTAACTTCAAAGGAAAAATTCGGAGGTACTTCCCAAATGAGCGGAAGCCTCCACGTGTCCCGTGTCAGACATAAAGCCTTTGCCAAACAAAGGGAAAAAGTCAAATGTTAAGCCTGCGTAGAAAGTCAAAGCGGGAAGGTAGGTGGCAAAGAACTTTGAGATTTTGAGCCTTGTTTCCATAAAAGGCGTAAAGTGATAAAGTGAACCGCAGCCCCACTCAAACAAAGGGAAAAAGTCAAATGTTAAGCCGCGTCAAAAGTCAAAGCGGGAAGGCGGGTCGGTGGAGAACTTTGAGATTTTGAGCCTTGTTTCTAAAAGAAGTAAAATTATAAAGTGAGTCAGTGAATTCATTACCACTCAGGTAAAGACACATGTCAGACCTATATCGAAAGTGAAGTTGTGGGCTTGCAAGGCTGCATGGAACTTTTGCACTTTGCATCTTTTGCGCTAAAGGCACAATTTCAATTTCGGGCCCATGGATCCATTTTTGCATTTTCACCATTTTTGTATGGATTCGATTCAAATATTCAAATGAGCATAAATTTCGCTCCAATGCTTGAAATTCGACAAATTTTATATTGTTGGAAAGGTCTTGGTCTCCTCTACACCATGAAAGCATAAAATATTGTTTTCAGTAGGAGTTGATGGTTGGAAATCTAGAAAATGTCTTTCACGCCATTAATATGTGATCTGATTACTTCAAACAAATCAAATTTGATCTGATTTCCATCCTTACTTCTCCATTATGCCAAACAGACATGGAGAGTCGATTGGAAATCTTGATTTGGGTGAAAATCTAGAAAACGTCTTTCAAGCCATTGATACGGGATTTGAATGCTTCAACTAGATTAGATTTAACATGATCTTCCATCCTTCCTTCTTCAGCATGCCAAAGACATGCAGATCTAGATTTGATAGATTGTAGGTGGATATGCAGGGACGTTGATGGTTGGTGGTTGAGCTTCCAAATCATATTTTCTCCTTTCTCTTCTTCTCCTCTTTTCACTTCATCTATAAATGTAATAGCTTGGCTCATTGCAAATGTTGGACTCTGATACTTTTGAAGTGTAATTTTAGTCGAAAGTAAATCAATACAGAAGGATTTTACCCTTTTCTATATCTTCCTCCATTGCCCCTTCTTGCTTACCTGAAATTCGTGGATCATTTATCTTTTGTGATAAGAAACTTTGTGTTCTTATTGATATGATTCCTAGAACTTTGTGTCTATGGAATGATATCTTATCTTTGTGAATGTGAATGATTTTGTTATGTATCACTCTTACTTAGTACATATAGGGTTATACTCTAGTATCTATATTTTAAAATCTTGTAATATTCTACTCTTTCCTTTCTTCGATTCTTATTCATTTGTATTGATAATCTTTTTGGTATACATGTATTTGAAGATGTCGAGGTCTAGCCTTAAGATGAAAGTGTACATTTGTATATAAGCTTTTCTGCTTTCTTTCAATAAGGGAACCTCTCCCATAAAGAGGAGGGACTTGCTTTGTCCCCTGACCGTGGTTTTGATTAAAGCATCATCTTAAAACCCAACAAGTGTAAACCTAAAAATCATGTCTAAACCCTATACATGCACTCTGAGACACTTGTGAGTGTCTCTACACATCATCCACATGCTCCCTATCATATCACCATGCTTATAAATATTCTACATACCATGAACCATCATGCTATACCATCATCCTGGTGATTAGGCCTCCTGACCAAACATTTTGACCATGCTTGCACCCATCAATGTTGACCCCATCATGACTTTACCACTCTTACATAGGTACAAGAGCTTTAAAAACACTTCACGAAATCACTAAAACATCACCCTATCACTACAAAATCTTTGCAAGACTCCTACAAGCCATCATACCTACTCAAGACACCATGCCACCATACAAACTCATCAAGCAAATAAACATGACCAAGCAAAAAACATGACAACAATGAAGGACAATAATAATAAAACTTCATGTCCCTTACTTATTTTGTAATCAATGACACCTATTGAAATCAATGACAAAACTACTTTCTAATATCATCCACTCGTACATATCCTCCTAGCCTAAATAAAGAAAAAATAAGACATTTGAGATTGTAATCAATTCCTTATGCATTAATTAGCAAAATTCTCTTAAAAATGAATCTTGATAGTGTGTTGTTAAGATGTATTGAAGGTGAATATGTGAATATAATGTTGGTATAATTCCATGATGGGTTCTCTAGTGGAAACTTATATACAAAAGCTATTGCTTTGAAAATTATAAAGGCAGGGTACTTCTAGCCCACATTTTTGTTGATGCAAATCAATGTGTCATAAAATGTAAAGAATGTGCTTTCTTCACTTTGGTAAAAAGAGGTTGGTTGCCCTTACACGTCACCTAATCCAAAAAGATTAGTCATTCTCCCAATGGGGTATTGAATTTATTGGTATGATTAATCCTCCATCAAATGTTGGTTATATATGGGTTTTAATAAGAATGATTACTTTACCGATGGACAAATGTTTTGGCACTCAAGGAAGCTCTTTCAATCATCTATCCTTGAATTTTTGAGGATATTGTGGCAAGGTTTAGAGTTTCTCAAACCATCATTTCTAATAACACAAAAGACTTTCTAGGCTCTTAAATTTCTAATTGGGCTCTAAGAATTGGAATCTAATTGTAGACCTCTTCCAATTACTATCCTCATGGTAATGGTTTGGAATAATCTACTAATAAGAACTTGATCAAAATCATGAAGAGAACAATGAATATCAACCAGAGACAGTGGCATACAAAGGTAATAAATACTCTTTCAACCGATATAATCACAACAAAGAAAACAATTAGCAATTCTCCTTTTAAACTTATCTATGGTAGAGATGTTAGGATTCCCTTGTCTTTGGAATTACCTTCACTAGAGTTGGCATAAAAATTAGAATTGGAAGGCTGCAAATCAAAGAGAAATCAAAATTGCATAATTGGTTGAACTTGAGGAATTAATAAATTATGCCATGATTAGATTAGAAGAACATCAAAGGTCAACCAAATAGTTTGACAGAAAACTTGGGCTTATATTTTTAAAGTAGGTGATCTAGTCCTGAAATGGGATGTAAATAGAGATAAACTAAGGAGACACTCTAAGTTTGATGCACTTTGGAGTGGGCCATATATCATCAGTGCTTGCAAAGAGGCCAACTCTTTTGAGTTTTCCAACCTTGATGGAAATGCATTACAAATCCCAGTTAATGGGATTTATCTTAAGAACTCTCATTAATTTGTTTCATTGCATCTTGTACATATTAGATTAGTTTTCAATTCCTCCAAGTGCTCTTCAACACATTGTCTTTTTGGTAGTGTAGTTTTCTTTCCCTAAGATTCGTGCACAATTTTTTGTTGCTTCTAGGTGGCATTGCCATTACACAATGGTTTGTGGAGGACTCAAGAAGAAGATATGTTTCAAATATAGTTAGAAAGTGAAAATGATGAGTTGTAAGAAGAAACATAATAGAGTTAAAATCAGCTTGCAAGAATTCATAATAACTAGAGGGAAGCTGGCGATAGTTTTACTCATGGATTACTAGGAAGATGTGGTGGAAATTCAAATTCAAGACAATTTTCCACCATCATTAAAATTCAATATGGAATAATTTTCATGATAGGAATGATCAATTCAGAAAACATGTTAGTGCTTAGTCTAAGTTGTGCTTCATGAAGGTTTGAACCAATAAGATTTCTAGAGTTTTAGATCGGTTTCAAGTTTTCGAGATAACACCATGCCCAATGGATGCTTGAGGCCACTAATCTCCTATCTAGCATGCGAGATAGCCCCATTGACTCTCGCCAAAATTGCTATATAAAATATTTCCCGAGCTATTTTGACAACTCGTATTTCAATTTTAGAATTGGTAAGTATAAATTAATCAAAAGAAGGAAGAAATAATGTTGAGGACACTCCATTTCTATCTTTCTAAGCCCCTCTTTTCCATAATTTTCAAAAATGAAAATTGGGGTCTTTTGGGATAGGATCAAGAAATCATACATTTTGGGAATGTAGGGAACAATTCATGTGTTCCTTGTGTTTCCCAAAGATGATCCTCGCTGTGAATGCCTATCGGAGAAATATTTCAGTTATAGTGAAGTTAGAGGGCATAGTGGGAATGTTACCATGTTCCTTGCATTGGATGATGGCCCGAGTTGGTTGATTAAGTGATCGGGAGAAGGCGGTTGGAGGCGAATCGGGCACATACGACACATAGGGCATTGTTTCATCCTTCCTTAAGTTCTATACCCGACTGATTTATTTTCTACAGCTCAAAAAATTATTAAATCGATCTGTAAAGACCAACGAGGATCTTTGTCCTTTTCCCCTCATGCACCGAAATCTACATGGCCATATATTTTGATCAAGAACTCCAAATTGTGCAAAATCAGTTTTATTGGAAAGGTATCATCAAGCACTTCACTCTAATCATGAAATTTAGAAATTGGTGGATTTATATACGCAAAAGGGAAATAAAATTCTCAAAAATTAAAATTACAATTCTAGGTAGCTTGATTACCAAATTTAACGATGAATATGGTGCCCATTCCTTCTCCCGCAAGTAAACTTACATTGGGGAAATGTTTTGATAGGTTTCCCATGCTTATTCACAGAAAATTAATGCATGTTGTTGGTGGTTAAACTTGAAATTTGAGTTTTCCTCTATTTTCCCTTCTCTTTCTCTCCCATTTTCTATATATTAGCAATTGTTGCTCATTTGTAAAGCTTGGAATCTCTTTGATTACAAGGGCATCATATCAAAGTGTTGCACAAGTGTTTTTGAGTTGCAGGCCTTCAATTTGGATTTTGGAATGTGTTTATGCCTTCTTCCTTTAATGTAATGGACTGTGCATCCTTATAAGGCAATAAAATTCATGTTTTGTGGCTATTCTATGCCCTAGCTTTTATTCTATTGTATCTTCATTTATCGTAGGTATGTTGTGTATATTTTTCCACTTTACAAGGTTTGTCTATGTTTTGTTTTACATGGAAATGGAAGGTAAGGTGTTGTTTTGATATGTGGAACTCATGTCTACCCTCTTCATCTTCATTTCCTTCGATTTTTCCCTCATTGATATTTTTTTTCCCCTTTTTCTTTGTACTATCACCTTTGTTTAGCTTAGGATTTCCATTTCATGTACCTCTTCCTATTCATGGTCCCTTGGATTCTTAGATTAGGATTAGATATTTGTATTCCTAGTAGTAGGAGTAGTTTTAACATTAAGAATTAACGAGAGGAAGCCAAACTCATAGAGAGGTTTGTCTCAAGAAGTAAATCCCACACTTGAAGACATTCCCATATTGCCTCAATATCCCGAATCTTCATGATTCATGCGTGGGTGTAATTTTGAGATTTAATAGTTCGACATGCCCGATGGGACATTTTATAAGTCAATCTTCATTATTGATAAGTTTTTGTGTGTGACAAAGATATTTATTGCCTTTGGAGGCATCCTCCATTACATCTAGTGACTCCAAACTTTATATATATTGGTTTCATAGTTAAAGTGCCCATTTTCATGAAAAGAGTACATACAAGACAAAACATAACAAATAATGAATCTTGTGAATACTTACAATTATCACCAAGGAGAATAAGAAGAGGAATAATAGTTCATAGAACACCATGTCCTATGAATAGAACCCTTTATAATTGTTGTCACCCTCATAATTTCCCTCCTTTTTCAAGACAAATTTTCAAAATTTTGATGAAATGTCCAAGTGAAGAGAAATGTTTGAAAAGTTAGAAAAATTTAGTCTTTGTGATCATTTTTAGTTTTTTGTGGTTAAGTTAGAAATTTATGTCCTGCATGTCCCAAGTGTAGGTGGACCTCTTGTTCACCGATTTTCCACTTTACCGCATTTTCTTTACCTATCGGCTATTTCAACTCCACACGTCCCATATGTTCCAATGTCCCGTGGACCGTCTCGAACCCTCCAAACCCACTTTCGCCGCATTCCTCTTGGATTGGGTATTTTGGCTACGTCGTCCCATGTGTCTCAATGTCTTGTGGACCATCCAAACCCTCCATACCCACTTTAGCTGCATTACTCTTGGATCGAGTATTTCACCTTCACGCATCCTCAGTGTCCTCAAGCGTCCCATGGACCATCTGGGCGATTTCTTACGCCTTCTCTGCATTTCACCTTTTTGAGTCGGCACGGGGTCATTTATTGTGCATTCATTTTCTTCTCTCTCCATTCATTCAAATTCATGCCTATTTAAAGAGGTGTAATCGTTCTTTCATTCCCACACTTACTTGCTCATTCTATCTCGCTCGCATTCTTGCAGAGTTTCCATTTCCGCTTTTGTGCCTCTGTGTTTTCTCTTGTAGGAATTGTTGAGCGATCAATCAAAGGTCATTTCTCTCTATAAGCCTATCTAAATGAAGATTCAATATAAAGGGCACGAGCATCTTTCCTCCTTAGAAACCTTTATACGAGATCGGGGATAGTGAAGCTCAACACCTCGACCTTGATGACTTCGGAATAGGCTTGGATGCGATAGCCATACTCCTATCACCAAATTGATCAAAGACAATTGAATTGCATTTGTGAGGGGTTTCCCTATCTCTGTCTAGTGTGTTGATACCGTACTCACATGTAGGGCCTATTTCAATCCAGAGTCCAAGGAGATTGTTAATGTTCATGGTGAAGTGGTTGAAGCGATCGGATTACTCGATGATATTTGTGTTGCCCTCGTATCCCATTGGTGGAATATTCTAATACCCTCACTCTTACCCAAGCACATACACTATTTAATCATGAAAGTGAAAAATACAAGACTAGGGTAGCTAAATTACTGCTAAAGAACCCTAAGAAAGGAGCATCCTGACTTTCTAAGTCATTATTCTAGGTTGATTTTAAGGAATAAATTTTAGACATCATCACTCTTACGGATAGGATCATGAGAATTCCTTCTACAAATGAATTTCACTTTTGGATGTGTCCCTATATCAATATCATTTGTGAAGGGAAGCAAAATTTGAATTGGGGTGAGATAATGCATGAGAACCTAACAGAGTAATCGGTGAATGTTCGAGAGAACTCGGACATTCTACATGACCTCCTATCTCTTGTACACCAATGCGATATCTAAGGAATAACTTGGTTTCTCTTACATTGAAGATAAGAAAGATGCTTCTATATATGAATACTTGTCCTCAATTAACTCTTAAAGTCGGTAATCATCACTTGAGAGTCAATGACACTTTCACCATGTACATTGTGAGGCTTTTGGAAGGAAATCTTTGCTTGAATGTTTTCGAGGAATCGAAGACCTTGATCCACTGAATTTGGGAGTTTCTTCACTCAGTTTAGAAAATTTTCATACATCGGGATGGCTGGTTTTGAAGGCACCCATTTGAAGCTTCCTATGTTTTGTAATGACAAAATGGCCATTATTGAGATTTGTATACAATGGAAAAACTTCACGGGACTTGCGAGAGATAAGAAGATTCTTTGGTATCTATTTTCCTATCTCCTTGGAAAATTACACATGCAAAATAACCCTAGATGCTCGAACATTGATAT
Organism: Taxus wallichiana var. yunnanensis; assembly: GCA_018340775.1. Lineage (NCBI taxonomy): Eukaryota > Viridiplantae > Streptophyta > Pinopsida > Cupressales > Taxaceae > Taxus > Taxus wallichiana. Next base: position 226,388,113 of record CM031235.1, read on the forward strand.
AACCATTTTCCTCCCACCCTTCATTACTCTAAGCCCGAAATTACTTTGATACCAGGGGATATATTGTTAAGAATTTCAAGATGGGTTTCTATCACCGTGCGATATCGAAGATTATTGGGCCGATTGTATTGATGATTTTGAGGCCGGAGAAGGTACTTTGGCAAACTCTCTCTTCAACAAATCATAGTTTTTAATGTTTACAAAGTACCCGATGAGCTTCGGGATGATGATGAGGACCTCAATCCATTGAATATGAGAGGTCCATGATACACACTCCTCTTGAAACCATTGATTGGTTTATAAAAAGAAGGATGACTTGAAGGAGGTGATTAACCCGTTCTTGTGAGAACCAAGCTTTGGTTTGATAAGAAGATGAAAACCTTCAGGATGAACAAAACCAGATCTTCTTCACAAGAAACTTCCTCTCTAGGAAAGAAGAGCATGTGCTTTATGTTGAGGTTCTGAAATGTCCACTCCTTCCTCTTTAATAAAGGTATACATGAAGAAAGGAAAGGTTGCTAAGCAAGAGTAGATTACGGAAGAAAATGAAGATTTTCCTTTAGAATAACTCCGAGGTTCTGTGAGGTCGGAAGATGTTGTTTTTTTGAGTGAAGATGACATGAAGAAGAGCGGAAAGAGAAAGAATAATTCCATGTTGACATTGTTGTGATGGAGAATAAAGGCCAAGTGCATGATTCTCTAGGTTTAGTGGAACCTTCTTCCAAGGTTATCCCGAGGATGCACCAACTTCTTCATTGGAGACATCTCGTGGTGTAAACATTGAGTGCAATGAGTTCACTTGCACTTGGAGCCATTTCCCCTTCCACCTCTTCATCTTCTTTGGCTTGGGTTCAACCTTTTGTTGATATAAAGAAAAGGAAGTCCACTTCTCAAATTGTGGTTCCCAAGTTTGATGTTGTGGTAGCCTTGCTTGGTACTACTCCTCCTCCTTCGGAAAAATAAAGAAAAGACTACCTCAAGGCTAGTGTCAGATTCTAAGGGCCAACAATTCATAGAGATTGCAAAGCCTAAAGTGGACAAAGATGAGAAATACCTTTTAATTTATGACTTGGAACTCATAAGGATTCCACTCGGAGAGTCAACACCTGAAAGTGAGGTTCATAACCTCAGAGAAACTGTGACCAGAGTTATTGAATGTGTTGAGAAGGGTAAACAAACTATGGAGCGATTAGAAGAACATAACCGAGTTCTTTCAAATTTTATAAAATCATTGTTGGAAAAGGATAATGTCCTAGATCCAACTCCACTAACCACCCTTCCACCTCCCATAGTTCTCAACAAGGATGAAGTTCAGACCATCAAAGATATTCACAAGCATGCCACTTATGGAAAATCCATTGAAGCACTTCTTGATGATATAACAGTGTGGGGGTTAAAATTCATTGAGGAAGCCTTCAAGTCATATGAGAAGGTGCCCAAATTGTAGTTTAAATTCACCACAACCCTCGGTGGTTTGGAGAAAGAGCTAAAACTATGGTGTGAATGCATCTAGGATCTCTGCTTCATGAGTGGGACTTGTTGGAAAGTAAGGTGTTTGATGAGGCTAAGAGCAATCTGTCCAAGACCTTGGGTTTTCAAGATCTTGAGTGGAAGATCAAATTTTTGAAGGAAGCATTAGGAGAACTAAAGAATATGTGGCAAAATGGATAATATTTTAAGACTTGTGTTACTATCGCCTTCCAAGATATTCATTGTCAAATCCGAAATGAAGCCTTAGGTGATCACTTTTCTATACAAGAGATCAAGGCTTAGTTCAATACCTTTGTCGAGGAAGATCTTTCCGGGAAGAGTTAATGTCTAAAGAGAAGATGAAGGATATCTTCTCCCTTTAATCATCTATCACTGAGGAAAACAAAATTTTTTGAGAAGAACATGGAGAAGTGCCTGGGTACATGGACTCATGCTACTTCTAACACCACCATCCCAAAATGTAAGGAGATAGCTGGAGCATTGAAAAGATTTTGGCATCGAATTCTTAAGACAGTTGGCACTTCTATTCTCCTTTGTATGTTTTTACTTCGGAATCCTAAGACACTTCTTTTAATTTTAGGTTGCAAGGCCCGTGATGTAATATTTGGTTAAAGACTATTCTATTAATGTATTTCTTAAAAATTCTTTAATATTTTAGATTAAAAGAAGTTGGAACTGAATGTAATTATTTTTGTAAGGTATTTAATGGGATCTCAATGCCATTATTTAGGGGCTAGACTCTGATACTTGGAAATGTAAATAGAATTAAAAGTAATCAATACAAAAGATTTCTCTTGTCTCTAATTTTCATCTCTTGTCCTTTCCTTTCTTGTCTGAAATATGTGAATCATCAATCTTTCATGCTAAGAAACTTTGTGTTCTTATGATATGATTTCTAGATCTTTGTGTCTGTGAAATTATATCTGATGTTGAAAATGTGAATGATTCTATTCTATATCTCTCTTGCTAAGTATGTGTAAGGTTATATTACATTATCTATATTACAGAAATTACTTGTTATAGTCTTCCCTTTCAGTTTCTTTTTCTTCAATTCTTGTGTATTGATAATCTATATTGGTATGAAACATTTTGAAGTATCAGAATTCCTCATCAATATGAAAGTTGTACATTTGTATATAAACTTTGCTGTTCTCTTTCAATAAGGGAACCTCTCCCATAAAGAGGAGGGACTTGTTGTCCTGTGATTGTGATCGTTCTAAAGTACTAATTCAAAAACCAACAATACTCCTCTTCATAGTAGGCCCTTCTTACTATCCTCTAGAGTTTTAAGACCCATTTCAATCAAGGAACATCAAATAAATTTTCCTTTGTCATCTTTAATGGTGGTTGTCCTTGGCGCTCAATGCACACATGACATACCCATGTCTCCTTTGAAGAGTATTCCTTTCTTCACTGGTCAAAAAAACACCACCCAACTGATTTGGGGGAATTAAATGGTATATTGGATAGAAAATTACTCATATCACAGTCACAACATTCTTATATACAATGTTTGATCAATATAAGTTTATTGCAAGCCAAAAGAAATGGGAGCAATCACACTATTATGGAGAAAGATGTTTCAGAGAAGCATTCGAGAGAAAATATAAGTGAATACTTAAAACTATATGAACACATACATATAATGATTCTTGGGTCAGTTGAAGATGAAAGGGTATTTAGTGCACTTACATTTTGAAATCAAAATTTCATGAATAGATTGACAAGAACTTGGAAACTTTTTGAGAATCTATGTTTCAAGATATGGGGTGGACACATTTCCATATGAAAGAGCACTAGCTACATGGACATCTCTTGTAGAGTGCAAAGCTATTAATAAAATAGCGAACAATGAAGTCTCTAATAATGGTGAAATTGAATTGGACTCATTAGACAAGAAATTGCAATAGATACAAGAAGTGATGAAGGACCATTTAGGATAGGGTTGTTTCAACTAGCAAACAATTGAATGTATTCATTTTCTGAAATATATATTGTTACTCGATATTTTTTTCATTTACATATATTGCGCATATAATGTTTGGATTTTTTAATCCCTTATATATATATTTTTATAATATTTTCAAATAACATATGGTAGACAATTCATATTTGTGTAATATACAAATTGGATGATGTAATAAAATTAAATTTCATTACTAATAAAGTATGTTCAATATTTGATTTCTCACTATCAATTTCACAGGACAATTGTTTGCAAATATATTATAATCCATACATGCTAGCATGATTATTAGGATTAATAAAAAACATAGTAGTCTATATCCCATCATGATTATTGGAGATAATATTTACATGATGAATCAACTATCAAGATCGACAACAACATGTACATCCAAGTTTTAATTATTGAGTTCATACATGTTTGAAACCAAATTGAACAATGTAAATCCAGATTCCATAATCCATGTATACTATTCATCAATTGTACATTGTACAAGCTTGAAAAAAAGATAAAAGACTAAAGTTTTCATTCGACAATAGGCATGAGAGAAATAAAAGATCGACAATTTCACATAAAGATAATAGTTTCAAATTTCATTTGTCAAATATAACTATTTACATCATTCATAAACATTTATAATTCAAGTTCATTTGGAATATTTTCCTTCAATAGATTCCATAACATCGACAACATTCAAACTATTTTTATCACACCAGAGTCTACTAATTCTTTTGCAACTGCATTAATATTTTCTAAATTTTCTCTATCTTCACGAGTTGCATCTCCTGTTGAAAGGAGAGAAGGATCCTCATCAATTTTTTTCTTCAAAAGAATATCTAGATCCATTCCATTCTCCTTTATAATCCTCCACAAAGTATTGTTTTTCTTGTTTAATAGAACAAGTTTTTCTTTAAAACCAATTTCCCCACAGACACTCTCTCTCACTTTTTTTCAAGTGCTCATCTAACACCTTGCACCTTTTTCTTCAAAGTATGGTATTTTGATTGCAATTAAAATCCAATAATTAGTATTTAGAAGTAAATAAATGAGAACTATATATATAATTATAATCATCTAAAAAAAATCAAAACTTACCATGACCAAGTCTTTCTCTGCATTAGCAATAGTGACAAGTTTCTTGTCTCTATTCCACTTTTGTAGTAAGACTGCACCTCAACATTCAAATTAGCCAATCTATTAAGCATTATACTCAAAACTTCATCCCTATTGTAAATATTATTGGTGACTACTTGACTAGATTGTGCTTGAGCAAGTAAAACATCAATCATCACCGGTTCATTTTTAATAATTGAAAAAGTCTTTCTTTGTTTCAAAATTATGATATCTATCATTAATTTCTTTTATCAGAGATTTTTCTCTATATCCCAAATCTTCATCTCCTTAATGTCAGTAAAAGAATGTTTTCCGTGACAAGGGTTGTAGCATTATCTGACACAAGGATGTCTAATGAAAATTTTTTCTTTGCATCATCATCCAAATTTTGCCACACATCCCTAGAAGGAGGATCGAAGAGGATGGTAGATTGAGTGAGCTCTTCGACATTCTTCCTTTTTCTGCATGCCATAAATGTTGTTCAAAGCTAAGATACTCCTCATCCATATCAATATTATTTAAAATAAGAAGTGCCTCTGGCACTCGCACATGCCAACAACTAAAAAATTGGGGAACTCTGATGTTGTGAAATTATTTTTCCCCCTTCTCAATCCAGAAAAAATAATCATCTTCCCCTACCATAAGAAAAGGAGGTGGAAGGGGAGGTTAGATCGATGTACTCCTTAAGCGTTGAGTTGGAGTAGTGGGGGTGGCCGCGGCCGTGGGTTGAACTTCATATTGTATTTGTAAAAGATCTATGAGTATCAATACTTTTAACAACATCAGATTTAGTATGTTGATTCTTGAAATAACAAAGACAAATAAGCGAATAGTAAGAACTTAAAATTAATAAGAATGAAATCAATCGAGATTTCTTACACTATGAATGTTGTTCATAATCAACAAACTGGCACTAGGTGGAAGGGGGTGGTGGCACTGCAAAACCTAAATTTAGCAAAAACCAATTAAAAAGAATGATAAATTCCTAAAAGAAAGACTAATATAAATAAAATTTAATTCACTATTTATTACTTAGTACCAGAACTTGAAGGGCCTGGTGACGAAATGGTGTAGACTCAATATCTTCTTGCTCAACTATGTATGTAGTGTATGCACCACCACTAATACAAGAAGACACCATGTGTCTCGAGTCATTGATGTATCGAGAAGGATGCACATTAGGATAATGAAATATATCATTGTCAAGAATAAGAGATTCATATTATCATTAGTCTGTAAAATAATTTAATAAAACTAAAATGATTATGTAATATTTATATTATATATTAAAACTTGGCTTTTTTAATGATTGGCGACACATGTTTTTCTCATGGTTGTGGGAGTAGATGAATCCATAGAACCGCACATCTATTTGGATGGTGTTATCCTAGTGACAGCCAAAGAGTCATCACTCATGGTGACATCATTTAGATTTTTGTCACTAGACCCCTCAGCCCAATAGGGTTATGTGCATGAACAACTATTATGACGTTCCATTGTTTCACTTGCTTTGACCTATTCAAAACAAAGTTACAAAATTAAAGATTATATATTATTAAGTCTTTAAGAATTGATTTTAAAATGAATGTATTTGAAAAGAATCAAGAATAATATTAGATGCTTTTAAAACAAAATACTCACCATCTATTGGTCCATAGGAATTCCATGTTTATCCATCTTCTCGTAAAGATGTTGGAACAATGTTGATTTCAGTCCATAAAAACCCTCATAATATAAATCAAGAACATAACAAGAACAAGAAATAACTGCAACATGATTCAATTTGGCTCTGGCAAGGTCAACACGAATCCTTGATGAAAGAAATGTGCACCAATCAAACTAACACCGGAAATGGTTTGGAGAAGGTAGTAAATGCCCACTGAGGAATGTCAATGTATCTTCCCTGTAACATGATGTGGGACTAGAAAAATTCTACCATTGCCAGAGAAAGGGGTCTTTGATAGATTGTGTGTTAATCCCTCTTTTAGAGGGATTATTAACCTCAACCTCAACAAAAAGATCGTAATGAGACTCTAAAAATTTCTTTTTCTCATCGTATAATGGATTTGGTGGTTACAAACATTTTTTTATGGGGTAGGCATGTTAGATGATGAATATCATGTTAGGTGTTATTCTCATGACAAATTGGTGGGATGGTAATGCAACAATAAAAGTGCCATCGAAATATTATAGGCTTGCATTAAATTATTTAATAACGTGTGTTCTATCTGATAGTATGGCATGTAAATGAGTCCATGGAACCCTGAGTTACCAATCCATTCAGATTGACTGATTATTTGAGGGTCATCCAGATAGTTGTAGTAATTGTGGGTATAAAATGTTTCGATAAACATACGAAGTTGTTTTAATGGTCTTCTTTCTAGGTGCCATTATTATTGAATCTTGAACCCTTGACATTTGATTCTTTGAAAAAAAAGAGGTGTTGGAAAATGGTAGATACATGTATACGACAATCATAGAACAAATTTGGAAGTGGACGTGAAGGTTGGAGGCTACAATACTAGAAGTGGACAAGAATTTGAAGGCATGAGGTTGGAGCTCTGAAAAAATCTCTCAAAGAAACCTGCAAGTGAAAATGGGACAAAATGAGTGGGTATGGGTATATATATAGGCATGGAAAGGGCAGTGGGGCATGGCCCATAGAACAAGGTTGAAGACACGTGGCCTTAAGAAAGATGGACGACAATATAACCAAAATCGCCAAGAATATAAGTGCAATGACAAGCGTCAACATAATCACTTTGTTACCGGTCGGTAACATCTTTGCATATGATGCATTTTATTACGGACGACACACATGTTGTGGTATTGGATGAATGAACACATTTTGTGTTTCCGCCAATAATACATTTCCCTACAACCGAATGACAAATGGTCCTTGTTACCAGCCGTAACACTTTACGATACCATTCGGTAGTAACACTTTTCCCCGTTGCGTGTAACAACTTTCCTTATTCACGGCGGCGATGTAGTATTTTCCTTATCATCCGTCGCAACACTTTCCCTTGTTGTCACCCGATAACAATTATCTCTCCACAATTTTGAAGAACACGGTTCCCTATTACCATCCAAAAATTAGTGTTTTCCCTATTACATGATAGGTACCATATTTTTCCATGCATGCCGCCATTGAAATTTTGTGCTTGTCTTAACTTGTTTGAGACTCGAGAAAAAAAAGGAACCCATGACCAATGCCTTCCAAAAGACTTGTATTCGCCACCATCACAAAACCCTCATTTCCTACATTCACTAACCATGCGAATTACCTTTTCGTCATATTTTCCAATCATTCTATAATAAATTTTGGGAGGGTGGTTCTTAAAATAGACCCTACATGATGGTGCCACAATTGGATCTCCACTTATAGTCAATGTGGGGTAGGCTAGTGAGTGGTCTTGGGGAGTGAGGCTTCTTTGCACTATATCCCAATATGCAACCAAGAAGTTTCCTAGTCTAAGTTGACGATCTCACTAGGCGAGTCTCTGATATACCTTGTGGTACGTGGGGCCCAAGTCTGTGTTGCAAGGATGTTGTCTAAGGCCTGGGTATTGGGACGTGGAATCCCCTCACTTCACACCGCTCTTAAAGCAAACAAGCACTTAGCCAATAACGATAGTTGTCCAAGAATTTGTATACCTCGTCGTAACACGGGGTGTGTCTACGTGCATGTGGATGAAGCCCATAGTCAAGAGACCCCTAGGTATGACAAGTGTGTGGTACTGTCACTTCCACATCACATTTCCCCTATAAAATAAAAATAGGAAGGATAGTTGTTTTTATCCTCAAGATCATCCTAGGACGCGAGAGGAGAGCATACATGGTTTTACCTCCGGGATGAACAAGCAACAATGCAAAAACACAAGGATGATGATAAATGCAAGATAAAATATGATAAAATGAAATGATAAAGATTAGTAGTTTGATGATTGGGTCTTTAAGAGGAGGCCCTACAAAACAAGGGTTAGTAGTTTGATTTTTGAACCCAATATCTTGGACTAAACGAGTTGCAAAACAAAAGGATTAGTAGTTTTCAATCCTACAATCACAAAAATGTTAGATAAATATAAAAATGGATAGAATATCCCATTGTTGCTACTAATAAACCTACAAAAACATAATGTTAGACCTGTAAAAAACCACCAAAAACACTTGAAAATAGGGTTAGACTATTAGTTGTAAGCAAAAATTGTGATTCTACAAAGGCATTGATTGATAGGGCATAGGCGCAAAAGTATGGAAAAGGATCCAAAGTACATAAAAGGCACCACTTTAGGGCATAGGCACCATTATGTGCAACATAGGCGCCAATGTATGACAAAAGACTAAAACATGGTAAAAATAGGTAGAAAACAAGGTTTTTGTGCTAGAACAAAGGCATTGAAGTATTTGCAAAGGCGCCAAAATAGGGCATAGGTGAAACTTTATGGAAAAGGTGTCATTCTGTGTAGCATAGGCATTAAATTATGAAAAAAAGGCTAAAAAGAGTGAAAAGATCAAACATAGGCAAAAACCGAGTTTTAGTGCTTGAACAAAGGCTTTGAAGTCTCAACAAAGGCGTCACTTTAGGGAAAAGGCACCATTTTAGGGAAAAGGCATCATTTTGTGTGCATAGGTGCCAATACATAGAGCAAAGGTGTTGTTTCGTCTTGAAACGGAAATTGAGCCCAAAATTGTAAATTTGAAGGGGTAAATGACAACGAAACTTCTTGAAACTTGGACATCCTGTTCAAGGGATCAAATAAGATGGAAAATGATTAAAAGTTGGGGGTAAGCCCCACGGTGGGTGCCAAAATGTATATGTTAAAAATATTAGTGAGTTAAATGTGAGAAAACAAACAAACTTGCTTCCCTAATCTAATCTTCTCAACAAATACCTCAGATAGAGCAATGGATTGAAAAGGGGAGAGATTTTATATTTGCACTTACCTACAAGTTGCAAAGATCCTCCTTTGATGTGTTGGATTTTCTCTTTGATTGATGTTGGTTTCTTTAGATGTTGGTGGAGACACACGAGCAACACCTCCCCTTTGATTGCCTTTGGATTGCTTGATGAAGATCAATGGATGGATGATAGATTGGATTGAAGGAATGGATTGATTGATTGGATAAGAAGATAAAATGGATGATTGATGAAACAAAATGACAAAGCTTTGTTATGGAATTCATGACTTTATTCCAACTATCTCTCATGGAGGAGGAGAGCTAAATTTATAGTTGAGGGGTGGAGGATTCAATGGCTAGGATGAAGCCAAGTTGGATTTAGATCAAGGGTGGAGAATGCATGTGAGGATTAGAGGATTCTAGAGTGGAAGACTCTAGAATTTGAATTTAAAATTCATGGAGGGAAGAAGCTTCCATTGAATTAAAAATTCAATAGAAGGAGAAAGTTAGAGAGGCTTCTAGAAATAGAAGCCTCTAGATTTAGAGGTGGAGCATGTGATTAGGATTAGAATTAGATTAGGTTAATAAAATATGATTAGAGGTGAGATTACATGGAAAGGCTAGGTGTAGGGATGTGTAGGGTAGGTGGGTAGGTAGATATAGGAATATTAAATTCCTAGAAAATGTTTAATAGGGATTATGATAGGATAATATGATATAATAATGAAATAAAAGTGATTAATGATAAGATGGGATAAAATAATGAATTAAGAGGATTAATAATGGAATGATGGGATAAATGATAAATGATGATAAAATGATAAAGGGTAAATATGATAAAATGGATTAATAATAATTAACCTTGCGATTAATTATTATATGGATTTAAATGATGTTGCGGGACAGATTAATTATAATTAATCATGTCGACATTTTAGATGTCTACATCTACCATATAAATTGGACATAAGTCTTAGAGATACGCTGAAAGGTAAAGGGTATGGAGAAGAATTTAAATCGCTCCCTATGGTAAATCCACTTCCATATGAAACTTTATAACCATGAGGAAATGTGCATATTAGATTATCGTAGTAATGAGTTTTTCTCCACAAAATTTATGGGCCTAAAGGAAAAGTAGAAAATTGCAACACATTCCATAACATTCACCACATGGGAGTCTTGTCCCAAGAGGGTGGAAAATGAGCTATTTGCAAAGTATTTATTGACCAAATTGGTAACCAAAGTTGGGGAGGGAGCCTCTTGGAGTGTAGTCAACACAAAAATAACTTAATACTTCATGTGTGAAAGGAAAACTTTATGGCTAAGAATTTTAATTGTTCTCTAGATGAAACCTTACAACTTGAGGAAATAGAGGCATTATAATTTGGAGAATTAAGTTTTCTCTATTAAATTGAGGAACTTGAGGCCAAGAGGACCCTTACTCTAAAAGGATGAGAAATACGTTACCTACCACATAACTATTGACCAATTAGTAGCCAAAGTTGGGAAGCAAGACACCAAAGTTATGGGAGTGTAATCAATTGAAAGATAACTTAATACCTCTCGATTTCCACAACAACATAAAGGATTAGGGATACCCATGTTGTGTAGATTTTTGTGTAAATTTATTCTTGTATTTATTTGGAAAACAAATTTTATAATACATACACATAAAAATCTAAGGTTGTTAGCCCCCCTCCACCACTTGTATCAAACCTGCAAAATACTTTATTAACTAACACTTGTACTAAAAAAGAAGGTTACGTCGATAGTAAAATATGAGGGGTTGTAGAATTGTCGAAGCATTTTCAAGATGCACTGAAGAGATACATATGATTTGGGCAATAAGGTAAGTAATGTATGTGGAGTCACAAAGCAATCCCAAGATGCGTTGAAGAGGCATATCCAACCTCGAAAATAATGCATAAAACATATGTATCCCACAACTAATCGACCATTATGTTAGTGAGAGGGCCACCTCCAATGTGGCTTCACCCCTATTAGCATAAATATCACAATATATTATAAATGACTAAGCTCGGACTAAGCTAGTGAACCACAAGGCGGGATTGATTTTTGATGGAATGCAAATTTTTAGAGTCGTAGATGTAGACACCTATTTTTGGTGTAACTCCTCTTCTTCACCCCGCATTCATGCAACTTTCATTCTTGCTTTTCTTTTTCTTAAATTTAAATAAATCTCATCCATTTACTCACCTAAATTTAATTAATTATCAAATGGGCTCCATGTGGTCCTATTTGATGATTAGAATTTTGCATTATCTCCCATCTCTCAAAATTATTCAATTTATGGTTAATAATATACCCATCTCACACCCCATTCTAAATTTCAAAAAAAAGAATCGCTTCTCTCACCTCATCTAATAAGTCAAACCATGGGCCCCACGTGATCACATCATATCTCTTAACCCAAAGTTAATTCACCCAACCCCGTTTACTACTTAACCCCAATCTAACCTCACCTCAAATTATAAATATTGGTTTTCCCCCTTTCAAAAAAACAGATAGCCATACATGGAAGGACTTGACGAAAACCAAGAAAGAATAATAATATGAAATCTATGCATATTTTGGAATTTTGAAGTTAGAAGTTAGAGGTGAGGAGCGTTGGAGAAAGCCTTGACTATGTTCATCATCTCACCATCTCGATGCCTCGCTTTCCTCTCCAAATCGAGCTCCAACTAAGTCTCCTTGTATGATAGTTATTTAGCATTTTATATTTCATTGTTTCTACATACTGTTCATTATTTATTGCTATCTTTCCAGACACAGGGGTTGACATCCTCCAAGGGAGTTAACATCTTCTTGGAACTGGTATTGTCCAGCAACCCCTGCATATGGTTATCTAATCACATCTATTTTAGTTTTGTAGATCTATCTTCTTTATCACATATCTATCTTCACCGCACCTTGTATCGTTCATCACCATCTCCAAGTTACTAAGCCCTTGCATTTTCGACGTTGTTTTGTGTTTTTGATTTCTCCTACACTAATCTGGACAGAAGCAGGAAACTCCGATCAACAACAGAGTCGCACCATTCGATTCAAGCGTGATAAATGTAGATACAAAGGAGCCAAAATAATTTATTATCAATTGTTGTACCATCTAATCCAAGCATTACATACATGGGTACAAAGGAGCCAAAATATTTTATTCTCAATTCTAGAGGTGAAAATCCTTAAGTTGTGAAGTTATTGACTTCCTCTCCTACAGGACTAGCATTCCTTAGCAATTCCTGCTTGTACAAGATGCACCATCTGATCCAAGCATGACATATATGGATACAAAGGAGCCAAAATAATTTATTCTAAAAAAAATGGCGGTGACTCCAATATCACATCGGTAGAGGACAATTGCGGTCTCAACGGAGACAGTGACAACGTTTGTGGACACGGTGAGTGGGTGAAGACCACCGGTATGGATGTAGTAATGTGATGACCAATGGGTCATAGGAAAACATCAAAATATGTGCAAATCAATGTGAAAGGTATGCACATACTTTGTCCGTGAGGAATTATGCAAGGAATCATGTGTCTGCAAGAGGGACGAGGATGAAAACAATGATGCCCCAACACATGGTATGAGAAGGACATAAAGTGAGTTATATGCATCCACAAGTATGAGGATGAAAAGGTGCTGACAACATAGACACGAACATGACATAATAGAAGATGGATGTTGAAATAAAATATCCTAGGGGGAACAAGTATGGCCATGAATGTGGATATGAAGAACATATTGGATAAAATGCCCCATAGGTGTTAAATAGGATGTTGAATACATGTTTCTTAAGAACGGTTTGTAGTTGAACGTAGTTGAAGGTGGATGAATAATGGGGTGAAGAAAGAAAGGAAGAAGTCTTGATTTTTTGACAAATAGGGAAAGGAGTCAAGCTACTTTTGCGAAAAAGTAGAGCAAACATTCGTGGAAGAGAACAAGATCAGATGGGTGACGGTTGTTATGGTATCCTCGAAGACAAAAATACAATGGGAAGAAATTCTTAGAAATTGATATGATGATGCCCCTGTGAGAGGATTGGCAAAGATAAAAGACACGAGGTCAATGCATATTATTCTTGCCATCTATATTATCTATAAAGTAGACCATACCCTCGAAGGATGGCTACTCTTTTATTATGGCATTCGAGAAGGTTTCACTTGCATTGATTAACCTTCCTTTATCAACATTCTCATAAAGCTTCTTTGCATTGATCGGTTTGCATCTTTCCCTTCCCGCAGTGGGCATGCATAGACTTAAGGAACACCACCTATGGAGATCCCTCTTACCACGTCAAGTTACATCTCCAATCCCTTTGTTATGTCGACATTAGGATTACGAGCATCTTTCATCCATATTTCCCTCATGGTATTTTGGTATAACTAACTATCGTTGGTTATGTGTTAACCCTTGTTATTGGGCGCCAGAGTGCAATTTCTTGAGTAGTACCTTTTCTTGTTTATCTCCAATCCGGTTCGAAGCATGGTTTCCTATATGCCCTTCTTACAACTATGTTTCATTCATCTCATCAAGGTCGTCTTTTATCAAAATCACATCAAATTTCACACTATGAATGTTTTTCATTTTTATTGTGATCTTTTTTTACCTGGGGCATCTTGCCTTTGGTCATGTCTTTATCCATGCTCAGACACACAACTTTATCCAATCCTTTTTGTTTTTTGTCTCGTGGCTTGCTATCGCAAACCACTCCACAAAAAGGGGCAAATGTAGACACCTATTTTTGGTGTAACTCCTCTTCTTCACCCCGCATTCATGCAACTTTCATTCTCGCTTTATTTTTCTTAAATTTAAATAAATCTCATCCATTTACTCACCCAAATTTAATTAATCATCAAATGGGCTCCATGTGGTCCAATTTGATAATTAGAATTTTGGCATTATCTCCCATATCTCAATTTTATTCAATTCATGGGTAATAATATACCCATCTGACACCCCATTCTAATTTTTTTTTAAAAAGGAATCTCTTATCTCACCTACCATGTCAATCATGCTCCCCACTTCACCTAATAAGTCAAACCATGAGCCCCACGTGATCACATCATATCCCTTAACCCGGGTCAATTCATCCAACCACAGTTACTCCTTAATGCTAATCTAACCTCACCTCATGGGTATATTATTACCCATAAATTGAATAATTTTGAGAGATGAGAGATAATGCCAAAATTCTAATTATCAAATGGGACCACATGGAGCCCATTTGATAATTAATTAAATTTGGGTGAGTAAATGAATGAGATTTATTTAAATTTAAGAAAAAGAAAAGCGAGAATGAAAGTTCATGAATGCGGGGTGAAGAAGAGGAGTTACACCAAAAATAGGTGTCTACTATAGAAGCAATTCCAAGGTGCACTAAGCGAAGAACACCAAGTGTGTCCATTGTCACCGCCTTCAACGACATCAATGGCATTGCCCTGAGATGAAGATAGAGGAGTAAGGACTTGATATGATCCAATGGTTACTTGTATGCACCAACTCTATGTTTGCGGGGAACATGGAGCAATTCTAATATTTTACACACAATTTCATTGGCAATTCGTAATTTAAATTATTTTGATTATTTTGTTAATCTATGTATTATTTTTACAATTTTTCTCCTTTGGTGACCTCATTTTATTACAAATCGGAATATTGAACCGGCTTATTACCCGCATATGATGGGATGATATAATGATGTGAATGCCCCCAAAATTTTGATGTCTCTCCAACAAATGATTGATTTTCAATTCCTTATTTCTATTTCACTCTTATTGTTTGTTGCATCCATTCTTTACCTTTGCCATCGCTAATCCTTTTCTCCTATTGGCACATCGTTGCATTCCTTAATTACTTTTGCTAGTTGGTCCTGCCGATCCTTTCTCGTACCAATATGTGGTAAACAACAAAGTGAAAATTTGAACTCTACTTATTTTTCATTTGAAATATGCGTATTTCTTATATCTCATTCTTTTGGTAAATGTTAGACCATATTTTGTTTTCCTTTCATTTTGCTACAACGTGAGGTGGGGGACCTCTTTCCCATCCGATATAGCCTATCATAAAATTCATTTGGTAAGGTTACAAAATGTCTCCGTTAATCTAGACGATTGAAGTTTGAAACAAACCTGGGATGACGTAAGCAGTGATATAATACGTAATTGCCTTACATAGCAAGGATAGAATCTTTATTATATGAAGTTCCTGTTAAAAGACTGTTTATGTGACGCCATTCAATTGAAAGAATGTTGAATCCATGAAACGGCTGCTGCAAAGCCCAGTCAAATAGAATTTTCTATGAAATCCTTATAAATAACAGTAATTGCATTCAGAGAAGGGAAGGGAAGAGAAGATATTAATGATGGTGAATGTGGGTATCAGAAAATTGGGGCAGCAGGGACTGGAAGTCTCTGCACAAGGTTTGGGATGCATGGGCATGTCTATGGGGTATGGCCCTCCCAAGCCTGACCAGGAGATGATCGACCTCATTCGCCATGCTGTAAACAGAGGTGTCACCTTTCTTGATACTTCAGACTTTTATGGACCTGAAACCAACTAAATTCTTGTAGGAAAGGTCTGTCACATGGTTTGTTGTGTATTTTTTTGGTTATGAATTCTGTGTTTGTATGCTGTTCTCACAGTTATGGATTGTCTTATATTCCTGTGTGGCAGGCTCTTAAGGGAATCAGAGAAAAGGTCCAGCTTGCCACTAAATTTGGGTGTACTTGGGACGCTGAGGGAAATTTTGGGCTTCCCAGAGGGGATGCTGCATATGTGCGTTCTTCTTGTGAAGCAAGCCTCAAGAGACTTGATGTAGACTGCATTGATCTCTATTATATTCACAGGATTGATACCTCTGTTCCCATTGAAGTTACAGTAAGTAATGGACTTTAAATATGGAAAAAATGGTCTTTTAGGAAATTAGGATAAACGCTGCTTAAATTATTTGACAGAGATCTTCTAATTATTGTTGAAAACTAAAAAAGTATTTAGGTTACTCATTGTTTTATACAAATTATGCCTTAAAGTAATCATAAATAACAGTAACAGATTTTTTTATAAATAAGATCTTATATTATATTAACAAGTAAAATGATACAAGATAATTCATAAAAAAATCGGTGGGGTGGAAACATGTCCTAAATCCACGGATCAAACTAGGCAAAAGTCTAAGAAGCATCAAGAAGCACAATGGCAGAAAAATTAAGCCACCGCTGTGAATTGATGTCCTGTTCGGGGCGGGTACTGATCATGCCAACCAGAACCAAGCATATCTTTGCCACTATCCGGCACATCCCAACCTGAGCCGGGTTGGCTTCCTTCTTCTGTTTCTTCGATAGAGGCCCAAGAGGGCGAGATGGCGAGAGCCATCCTTGGAAATTTATCAGGCAGAGGCGGGAGACTCCAGCCATCATGGGTGTGTGGCTTGGGGGCAGCCGGTGAGCCCCAACCGACCTGGCTAGGCGGCAGGTGGGTGTCCTATTCTTGGTGGCAAGCCGAAGGCAGAGGAGAGAAGTTCCTTTGAGGAGGCTGGCTGCAAGGGGACGGGCGAATACGGCTGTAACAGATTTTTAGATCCAATTGTTTTAGATTTTAAATTTTTTTATATTGTAATTTTTTGAAGCTCGAATTGAAACAATCAGTCTTTTATACCGTGGACATAAAACCCATAAAAATATGAATAATTTTCCCCGAAAGTAAATAACCCTCACATTCTGAAATATTTTCATTGACTAATGTGGGTCTAACATTCTACTAAAATTTTTCTAAAGATGCAACCAAGTTAATGCTTGACCGTTGAATTCAATGAGAACGCACTGACAATGTAAGGTTCGCCCTCATTTTCATAAACCTTCTTACCCCATGCTATCACCTAAAATTACTAGGGCAATCAGGGTATGAACCCTGAATCTCATTGGAAAACCTTATATATCTGGTGCACTGAATGAGTGAGACACCCGCTCTTTGCCTGAGAGGAACCTCACCAGATCCAAATAGATTAAATTATGTGATCACGCTAACAATCAAATTGGTTCATCTTATGTACAGATGGGTGAAATGAAGAAGTTGGTGGAGGAGGGGAAGGTAAAATATGTAGGTATATCAGAAGCTTCTCCTTCAACAATTCGTAGAGCCCATGCTGTGCATCCCATCTCTGCTATACAGCTTGAATGGTCTCTTTGGACTCGAGATGCAGAAGCCCATATTATTCCGACTTGCAGGTACACTGCAGGCATAAATATCCTTAGTTTCCTTCTATCATGCATATAATGAGATGTTTAGCACTAATTTTTTTATTTTTGGCAGAGAGTTGGGGATTGGAATTGTGAGTTACAGCCCTTTAGGCAGGGGTTTCCTTTCTTCAGGAGCAAAACTTCTTGAGGGCATGACTGATAATGATTTTCGTAAGGTAT
The DNA here is from genome assembly GCA_018340775.1 of Taxus wallichiana var. yunnanensis. Taxonomy (NCBI): domain Eukaryota; kingdom Viridiplantae; phylum Streptophyta; class Pinopsida; order Cupressales; family Taxaceae; genus Taxus; species Taxus wallichiana. Next base: position 226,406,018 of record CM031235.1, read on the forward strand.
TAATTGGTTAAGAAGAATTTAGAACGTCTGTGGCTTGTAAGTCTTACAGCGTATCACAATCTATCATTGTGTTGTAAGAATTTTTAAAGAATTTTTTTAAATTTTTTTTTATTGAGAAATGTACTTAATTGCGTACTAGATTACATAAATTGTCAACATCTCTACTCGTACAAATACAAATATATCTGATGTTTAGGCATGGCATAAAACATAACTTATATGCCCTTAACTATTTTTGTTAGCTTAAACTCATATTTTGACTTTTGTACAGACAAATCCAAGGTGGCAGGCAGAGAATCTTGAGCACAACAAAGCTCTTTTCCAGAAGCTAAGTGAGATTAGTGAGAGAAAGGGTGTAGTCCAGCGCAGGTGGCTCTTGCATGGGTTCAACACCAGGGAATGATGTTGTGGCCATACCCGGAACTACCAAGGTTAAGAACCTGGATGACAACATATTCTCCCTCTCTGTCAATCTCACTGAGGAGGACATGAATGAAATTGAAGCTACTTTTCCTGTAGAAGCTGCTGCTGGATCTCGATATGAGGCAGCTCATATGCAGCTCAGTTGGGTGAATTCAGAGACACCACCTTACAATGCCTCCAAATGAGTCACCCTGGAATTATTATTATAGATGAATAATTGGGTAGTACCATCATTTACTTCTACCCATATTCAAGACTGCATATAGGAAAAGTCTTGCTGGAGTGAGTTATACTTCCAAATTTCACAAAATTAGGGAAATGCCTCTTTAATTTTGAAAATAAGAAGTAATAGTAGCATTTAGTGTAGTTGTAGAAGTGCATTTTGCACCAATAATTATATTAAACTAATCACAATACATTGCAATCAAGTTTAAATATGTAGAATATATTAAATGAGATGTAATTTGTAGTATTTGATTATTTTAAGACTATAGAAAATCATGACAATTTAGATGGATAAATAGGTTTTGGAGTGATGCATATTTTGTCGCAATTTTGGACACAAAAATAAAAATAAGGAATAGAAAACATGTTATAATAGTGAGACAAAATAAACCCAAGAAAGTCAACCACAACACACAACCTTGACCAAAACCGTATTTAAAGTGGCACACACAAATCATAGCAATGCAATTCTGCTAACATCATGATTCTAGTGATTGGTGGCCTTGTTCATCTTCGCCTAAGCTATGAAAACCTCACTCACTTTTCCCAAATTCATTACAAGTCACTACGAAGCTACTATCCTTCCTTGAAACCCTACTTTGACGACATGGCCATTAAATAAAGAGTGTTAATCAAGAATATGGTTCTCTCCATTTTTGTCGGGCCCTTTGATTTTGAACGATTTGGCAATCAACACACCAAATGCAATTTAGCAAGTAGTATGATGTAATAAGTGTCCCAACGCTTTTTTATGATTACGATGCGTAGTAAAAAAATTGATAATTGTAATGCGTAATAAAATGCTAGATGATTCCTAAATGCTTAAAAAAATATTTTACCACATATATACTTAATAAATAAATGAATTCCTTGGTTTTATAACTTCCATATAATTTCACTTGAATATTCCTTGTCCTACATGCACTTATATACTTCTATATTTCTTAACTTCTTATATTCAAATTAAGAGACTAATAATGTGCATTCTGACACACACCGAGTGAAAGAGGGTGAACAAAATAGGGTATAAACCTTGAAGCACCCAAATCATGGGTTAAAAGGGCCTTTAAAAAAGGGAACTAGAACAATGCTGATACATTTATGAAAGAACATAACTATACTTTTATGATTAGGAAAAATTCCTTGAAAAGTAAGGAAAAAAGAAAAGGATAGAAAACTAGTCTGGAGAGGAAGAAGATGGAAATAAAGGGAAGGGGATAGGGATAAATGGAGAAGAACACAGAGTTTATATGAGACAAACAAGGATTTAAATGTCAAAAATTAAATAAAACACGAGGTGACATGGTGAAAATTGAACAATACAAGGAACACACACCAACAAGACATGAGCCTAGACTAATAATCGGTACACTAGAAATTGCTCTTGCGGTGCAACAAACATTGGAAGGGATGCAAATGTAATGTTTATGTGGATTTTATCTATTATGTAATAGGTGATACGAAACATCTAATGTAAGCGGTGCCATCTTTTAGTGCAATATAAGGGGTTACATAAATATTATTTTAAACAAGCATTAAATAGATACATGGATGAAATAACTAGCTTTCATGTGGCTTGCCCAGTCTCCAAGTGTAAATTCCTTTGTAACCTTGAAAAGTGTAAACGAGGATCTTGGGATTGATCATTCCATTCAACGTCCGTTCTCAATGAAATCACACAAAGGTATGTCTAGGTTACCGCTAGTGGGCTTCATAATCACCAACTTTGCTCTGGAATGCGGGAAAGGATGTTATTTCTACAATTATCCTCTCCTCCTTTGTATCCACATGAGACTTGAATGACTCACCTACATAAATATATTCTACATTGCAAGTCACGGTTCCAAAACTCACCTAATAGAAATAAGGGGAAATAAATGAAGTACAAACCTATGTTGTCGATAAAAAAATATAATTTTTCTAGAAGTTGATCATAGCCTTACTTTGTGTAATCCACCACTAGATCTCGCCTGGGTTTTCACAAAATCCAATTTCCCCTGTGCTCGTGGTAGAAACAATTATAAAATCTTCATAGACATGTTTTTCTAAGCTGAATGGCGAGGATCCAACCCGCCCAATGCCTTCCAAAATTAACGGACTCTATCATTTCTCAAAATCAATGTTGTTAATAGAATAAGAGGAAACATGGTGGCTTCTTTGAAGGCAAAATTGCACAAATGGCGTACTTGCCTTCTCCACCAATGTAAATTTTAGTGGCAAATATTTGTTAATTCACAAATATTCCAGTTTTAAAATTTGCATTTGGTGAATTTTTAAGTAGGAAATAGGACTAGGTCGCGTAATTTTTCGAGCACAAGTTAATTTTAGGAGTTAGTTCACCTCGCGTTTACACCAATTACTAATTGTTTTAATTCAAATCGCTTTTAGCATGAAATTGAAAATTGCCATATTTGCCTTCATATATATACTAATTACGTATTTACAATTTCATATGCAAATTCTGACTATCAAGTACAAATCAAATATTCCTCGCAATTCCTTTGGGCTTTAAAGATTGAGATCGATTGCATATTACAACCCTGCATTAAGGTATTTTTAATTGTTATGGTATTTTATTACATTTGTTTCAAAAAGGCGCAAATCAAAATGCCACCAACCAAGATGCAGATAGCATTGTTTAAGCTACCGACCGATAGCATATACAAGGCCATTGGCCATAGATAGCATAACAATGATATCGTCCTTTAAAATACATAATGCTATTAGTTGCTAACATTGTGTATGCTACCATTTGGTAGTATACATAATGATATTGGCCTTTAGTATACACAATGCTACCACCAATAGAATATATAGTGCTACCATGATGGTGTGACTGTGTGAGCTATCAATTAGTAAGCTTGTTTACTTTGTTAGATGGTAGTGTAGTGCTAAGATTCAAACACTTATGTTTCACCTGTCGTTTGCAAATTTTTAATATTTTGCTTAAAAAATGATCTATTTTAAAATTACACTTGGATAGGTACAATGGACTCTGTGAATAATGAAAACAAGGTAGATCAATTCAAAAGAAAAAGTAGCATATTAAATTATTTCAACCAACCAAAAATGAGGACCCAACTTGCATCCACTATGCAAACATTAACACATGTAACAAATTATCATTAAATTTTTCTTTATTTTTTTTTTTTCAGTTTAGTTTAAATTTTTATGATCTTTGTCACATCGAATATTTATCGTGTTTGAATACAAAACCCCTACTAATAATTGTATTCCATGAAACAATTATCAAAACATATCCCTAAAGAAACAATTAACATTTTAGTAGATGAAGATATAATTGATGATGACATGTCAGAGTGGAAGATAATCCTCACTACCAAATGCCTCTAATAGATGAAAGTTCTAATGAAAAGATTCAATTAGAAGATGATATTCATAGTACTCTTCAAAAAAATAAATATGTGCGAAGGAAGAAAACTACCTAGACAATTGGAAGGTCTTTTAAGGTAGACTATGCAGCAAAATAATGTAGATGTACAATTTGTGGTTGGAAATTAGGAAAAGAACATAAAATGCAACTAAAATTAGATACAATTGAGAAACATTGTGGCAAAGTATATGTGACAAGAAGGAAAATGATGGAAAAATAACAAAGACACATAGATGGAAAACTATGAAAGAGTGCATGCATGTAAGATATGTGGAGGAGTATGAAAATGAGTAGAAACATTGTTGAAATCTTATGGAGAAAGGAGGAACAATTAATGCAAAATTTGGAAAAGCTCTAAATGACAATCTTAAGGCAAAAAACACATTTTTCAATTGTATTCTTCATTCTTAAAATGGGAAAACCTATTTCATATTTTTTAAAATTTAAGAAATTATTTAAGTTTAATGGGTTTCCTAACCTTCCATAATCACATTGGTCATATAGCAGTAATTGGGAAATGACAAAATGTCTTGCAATGATTGAAAATGAGGATTTGAAAGAGAAAGTCAAGAATGCAAGTTTTATCTCCATTTCCATTGATGAGGTTACATAATTGACAACACATATTATGTTTACACAGAAGTTTATACTTTTAAGAACCACACAAGGCAACATTATCTTCTAGTTTTTCATAAAATGAAGGAAAAATTCAATACTGAAAATCTTTGCAAATTAGTTATATCTAATTTGAAGGATATAGTTGGGATGGATGATTATTCAATAGCTACAAAGCTTGTATGTGTTGGTGTTGATGGTGCATTAGTAATGTAGGGTCATAGAAGTGGTTTATGTGTTCACCTACAAACATCACTTGCCTCTTATATGATTCCAATTCATTGCATGACTCATAAGATGAATCTTGCATATAATATAGATATCCAGAGCTAGAAGATAAGTCCCACTACCAAATGCCTCCAATAGATGAAACTCCTAATGAAAAGATTCAATTAGAAGACGATATTCACAATACTCTTCAAATAAAGAAATATGTGTGAAGGAAGAAAACTACCTAGACAATTGGAAGGTCTTTTAAGGTAGACTAGGCAACAAAACATTCATTCATTCATTGAACATGTAGAGCCAAAAATGGTAATGATACTCCAAAAGAATGTAGATGTACAATTTGTGGTTGGAAATTAGGAAAACATAAAATGCAACTAAAATTAGACACAATTGAGAAACATTGTGGCAAAGTATATGTGACAGTCAAGGAAAATAAAGGAAAAATAACAAAGACACGTAGATGGAAAAATGTGAAAGAGTGCATGTATGTAAGATATGTGCAGTATGAAAATGAGCAGAAACATTGTCGAAATCTTATAGAGAAAGGAGGAACATTAGTGCAAAATTTGGAAAAGCTCGAATGATAATCTTAAGGCATAAAACACACATTTTTCAATTGTATTCTTCATTCTTAAAATGGGCAAACCTATTTCAAAATTTTTAGAATTTAAGAAATTGTTTAAGTTTAATGGGTTTCCTAACCTTCCACAATCACATTGGTCAGATAACAGTGCTTGAGAAATGGTAAAATGTCTTGCAATGATTGAAAAGGAGGATTTGAAAGAGAAAGTCAAGAATGCAAGTTTTATCAAGACCCTCATATTTTGAATGATTTGGCAATCAACACACCAAATGCAATTCAACAAGTAGTTTGATGTGATGCGAAGTGTCCCAATGCTTATTTTTTTATGATTACAAAGCGAAAAATAAAAAATGATAATTGTAATATCATTGAATAGGTGATACAAAACATCTAACATAACAACACCCTATTTTAGTGCAACATAAGGGGTTACACAAATAATATTTTAAACAAGCATTAAATAGATATATGGGTGAAATAAATAGATTTCATGTGGCTTGACCAGTCTCTAGGTGTGTAATTCCCCCTGTAACCACGAAAAATGCAAACGGATTGTTGGGATAGATCATTGCGTTCGATTTCTGATCTCCGTGAAATTGCACAATATGTGCAGGTTCTTACCAAAGGGCTTCACAATCACCGAATTTTCTTTGGGATGTGGGAGAAGGATGTTATTTTTATAATTGTCTTCTCCTCCTTTGTAACCACATGATACTTGAATGACTTTCCTACATAAATATCTACTACATTGTAAGACGCAATTCCGGACCCACCTCAATAACAATAAGGGGAAATAAATGAAGTACAAACCTATGTTGTCGATAATAAAATAAAAATTTCTAGAGGTTGATCATAGCCCTAATTTGTGTAATCCACCACCAAATCTGCCCCAGGGTTTTTACAAAATCCAATTTCCTATGCTCATAGTGGAAATAATTCTAAAATCTTCGTATACATGTTTTGCCAACTAAATGGTGAGGGATCTAACCCGCCAATGCCTTCCACAATTAACATGCTCTATCTTTTCTCGAAATTAATGTGGTTAGCAGAACAAGAGGAAACTTGGTGGTTTCTTTGAATGGAAATTGCACAAATGGCCTACTTGCCCTCTCCATCTCTTCTTCCCGTGATATATGAGGGAAAATATTAAAAATTTAATATAAAGTTCTTTAAAAACTTTATAAAAAGAAAATCTTGGCCCTAAACTATCATATTAAGCCAAACTATACAAAATGTTTTGGAGAGAATTGTAATTAGCTACTAAGTCTTTTGTTTATATGCGTCATAAATGCCACATTATAGGTGAAATTGAATGCTTTGATTGGTTGCGGGATGACAATGGAAGGCTACATACTTGTAGAAAGGCTTTATTCATTTGCTTGGGGTGCCACTTCTTTCAACATGCATGAATATAACATGTTTGATACATATCCTCACCTATTGCAAACTTATACACTCCTTGGAATGGATCGCACCTCCTTTATCTATTTTTGTATGTGGGAGATTTCCTCACCCATGGTGGAAAACAATAGAGGGCTCCAAAACTCTTCTGCTTCTCGATTCCAAGCTAGTGCTAGGTGTAAAATGATTTATCTTGGTATTCATATTTATTTACATAACTCGTCACTACAAACTTATACTCACACCCATTTCATCGTCACATTTATTTGTATTTAACACACTTGTTTGTTCTTAAATATGGAAATGGGAAGTGATCCATTATGGGTTCCCTACACACTTGGATATACTTGCAACCACCGAAAAGCACCAAGAAACCAATATATCTTTCCGTAAACTCATCATCTATAAATCTCATAACTTGTATCGATGCTAACTGCGAAGAATTTTCATGGCAATGACACAGAGCCCCTCTATTTTATCATAGGAAAGTGCTTTTCCACTCTCGTGAAATGCTCTAATGTGGTCTACCCCAATTATGGCATTCTTTATGGTAAATGCAACACAATTGGGCTTCTTCTATATGAAACCTTGACCTTTGAAGGACAACAAGAAGTAAAATATTTTATAGTGGGTTTCTCCCTCACTTCATCTCAAAACCAAACTCTCAATAGGAATTTAAGGATTCGACAGGGGAAGTTTTTATTTTTGTCACAAATGAGAGTAGAGGGAATAATTTTTAGATTTTAAAACTATGCTAAAAACTATATCCTAGATGTTTGTTGATTCCATTCTATAAATTGATTTTCTACTATTTCAAAAATGCCTCTAAAATATAGCATGTTTCGATCGATTGTCAATGAATGTCAACTATGCAGACATAATGATCAAGAATGACCAAGAATGTCAATAGTGTAAACGTAATTATCAATTTTGGGTGTATTTTTATAAAGGCACTCATGCCATTGATGTATTTATAGCCCTCACGCAATGGACATGTGTGGTTGCATGCTAGTAAAACAAAAATGAAGCTTACATATTTAGGGTATGTTCGAAAGCATTAAAAGAGTTTGATAAGAAGGTTGTTATGAGACCCACCGATAAAAACAAAACAAAAATCATGTCATAAAGAAAAAGTAAACAATTTTTATTGTATCAAAGAGTTCTTATGCCTTGTTCATACTTTCACTTTTTGTATACAACTACATGTAACATACCTTGTTTCAAAGCTCCTATTTTAGCATAGGTTAAGACTAGCACTTGCACTTTGAAAGGAGGTGCAATGCTATGTTAATAGCTAAACTGTGAGGGGTTATAGAGTTGTTGAATCAATTTGAAGATGAATTAAATTTTTATGTCTAACATGGGTAGTAAGGCACATAAGGTTCATGGGGTCATCAAACTCATTCCAAGATGCACTGCAAAGTGATATCTCGTAAAGTGGGTAGTAAGGCATAAAACATATGTGTCTCACAACCAAGTGACCATTATGTTAGCGAGAGGACCACCTCCGGTGCGGTTGTGGACTAGGATAGTCGACCTAGACATGATTGATTTGTTGATTAAATGTGGATTTTTAGAGTCGTAGAAGCAATTATGAGGTGCATTGAGCCTCTGACACCAAACATGTCTTTTGTCGCCACTTTGGCGGAGTCGACAACGTCGACCCGATCTAAATATGGAGGAGTGGGTGCTATATTTGATCTATCTCATGTAAAATGAATTTCCTCATCTACATATAAAACAATCCAAAGGATGATCCTTTTTCAAATTTCTTATGACATGTTTAAAATCTTAATATGAAACCACCTTTTTGCCAAATGCGAACACAAGAAATCAATACTTGTAGTGAATACAACAAATTTGTAGGGGACGAATTAAAGTTACTCCCTTAAAGTGCAAGGAAAGAAAATGTGAAGTATAACATAAAGGAAAACTTTATTATGTATGAGTAGATCCGTCATTAACTATTAAGGGTGACTATCTTTTATATAGGTGGATCGTGAATCATAGGAAAATATTTATTTTGTATAAACTTTTTCCTTAGTCTGGTAAAAGTAAATCAAAATAGATTTTCTATTTTGTAACTATCTTGTTGTGGTATTGACTATGCTAATATGTGTGGAAAAGACTCATGACTTGTGAAAACACTACAATGAAATCATTGGGATGTCGACATAAGGAAAATGAGACACTTACTTTTATTTTATCCTTATATATATATAATTTTATCCATATATATTAACAATCGACATTCCATATCATTTACTTCCCTTCAAGAATTACCCTATTGTTAAGGAATACAATGTTCTCTATGGGTATAAATATTATGTGTACACATTGTACACCTTTGGTATTTATTCTCTATTCACCATTAATAATAGATAGAAGTTGCATTTTTGCAAGTAAAACTTTGGCCCTTTATTGTGTGCTTAGTTCATTACTTTAAATTAACTTCCACACAATTTTTATAATGCTTACAATTGATTTAAAGAAATTTAAATCTTTATCATAGAGGAGTGAGATCAAATGAATATAGCAATGACAAACAAGATCTAGCATGCAAAGTATAACAAAGTGTGCAAGATAGGAGATGAGAATGGCTTAGCTTGTATCAAAAGATCTAGGCCAATTTCGGGCTGGAAAATAGGTTAGAAAGATTGGATCTAATCAGTGTAAGCTATGTTTGAGAAATTGGAATCTAAAACCTTTTCGGATGAGAGTGCCCAGATGTGGACAAGAGCGCCTGATTGTTGGTGTCTAAAATGGGTGTTAGTGTCCTTGTAGCTGCTCTACTTCTATTCTTTTCAGGGTTAAACTTAGCTTCTTCCTTTCACTGTTTGTCACATCAAATTCGTTGTAGGGTTCCTATGACACACATGTACCTGCAAAACAAACCATGTCTACTGCTGCACAACACTTAAGCAAATTTTATATGGAATAAATAATGCATATGCTTGAGTCATATTGACCTCGACGATCACCCCAATGTGATTGTCACCGAGCGTTACACTACATTTTAGACTCTATGTATTTCTTGTGTGTGTGTGTGATTTGAATTGTGTCCCTTGAAACTAGGTTTCCCTTGTGCCAATCACACCAAGATAGCATGATACAACTAATTTTACCCTAAGATGAATGTGTGAGATGAATTCGAGAATAAACCCTTATGTGCAATGAATGATGTAGACCAAATTCGTCTTTGAATGTTTCTCTTGCCCAAATAGTAGATAGTAAGTATTAGCCCCAAGATTGTCCAACCCTTAATGATAGTAAGTCATATATATATTTCTTATTACTTTGGGTCAGCTTTTCTTGTTGTTAATGATGAAATTCAAACAAGGAAATCATATATATGATTCCCTTGTTTGAATTTCATCATTAACAACAAGAAAAGCTGACCCAAAGTAATAAGAAATATTTTAGAAAAGGTACCAAACAATGTGACATTTGAAAATCAGGAAAAGGATAGAAGCACCCAAAGGGGACAAAGATGGCGCTGGGTGCTCTTATCCCTAATGGGTGGTATTATTTGGGATGTTTGGAGGATATAACAATAAATACAGAGTTGGGTCATATGTTTTCTAATGTCCAAGAGTAAAGTGGTCATTCCAGAAAAGTAAATAAGAAGAGTGTGTAAGAGGATAAAGCAATGTAAAAGCAAAACGCATGTTAATGTCTAGTTTTCTCACTTAGGAATCATGCATATAATGAAATATTTAGAGGCTGCTTCTTGTAAATAGAAGGTGCATGATTTCATGACTACAAGAACTATATCTAACACAAGATTATTTGCAAAATATTATCTAATTTTTAGGTATAAATCATAACATATACTTGAAGATATAATATCACATAAGAATTTTTACTTGTTTTGAACATAACAAAATTTATTTGTCCCTCATTATTTTCTTGGAAGCTTGTTCTACAAAAAATGACAATGAACCGGACATGTAAAATTATCATATGCCTTCATGGAAAAATATTTAGTGTGGGTTAGACCACATGGAAAAGGTATTGTGTCTAAAAGTGAACATTGTTAAAATAAAAGGAAATATATTGATGGTATGGAATGTCAAAAGTTCCTACCAATGAACTTATATATGAAGAATAGCCTAACAATGATGTGAGAATCAAACTTACTAAAATTATGAGAAGAAACAGACAAAAGTTTAATTGTTGTAAGAATGAGGGTAAATTAACAATAACATTGAATAAAATTGTATACTATAAACAATTTTTTTCTTCATTGTCAAAAACAAGAATAGAAAACCCCACTCGAATCCCTTGGCTAGATGAAATAAATATTGTATGGTAGAAGGAAATGTTTCTTTAATCCCACTCAAAATCTCAACAATCTCCACCTCATCCAAATATCGCAAGGGTTTTAGAAGAGCGATCGAAGAACCTCACAATATTCAAAGCTAGGATGATCTTCCCGATTTAGCTTAGGTGCTTCCCATTCCACGGTGAGTAAACCTTTGATGACATTGAAGCCCAACATGGTGGCCATGTCATGGGGATGAATGAAATATTGAGCCAAATCCTCGGGAATCCTATAAAGTACCAGTGTGTATTAGTTGGATGTACTTTTGGACCTGTGTATTACACATTCCAACGAGATGTACATTCAAGGAAAACAACCACGCTTCTATTTCCTCCTGCAGAATGTCTTCCTTTACCTTGAACAACACTATTTTCTAATCACTTGGATTCCTAATATTGCTCGAGATCAATACATTCAAGCATATAGATATGTAGACACAAATATTGCACATTAGACAATATTTGACTCAATCTTATTCTAATATTTAGAAGGTTCTCAAGTGTACAAAGTACTAATTAATCCCACCTTTTTGCCACCTTTTTCTTATCTTTTATTTCATCTTTCCCACGTATTTCCTTATACCTATCACCCCATTTCATGACCTTTCCGACATTCTAGCTTGAAATAAAGGTGCCCTAGCCTATACTGGGGCACCCAAGACACCCTAGTCCCATTTCGGCACCTTGGTCTATACACAACCTCTTCCGCTTATTTTTGGGTCACTTCTAGTTGTTGGTCATCCTATTCTTCTTCTCAGTCGGCCTTGTCAGGATTAATTATGAAATTAAGCTTGAGAGCCCTATAAATATAAAGTTATAAGACCATAATAAGGGTCCTAGGTCATTGCATCTTATCACTACTATCACTCCATCTAGGGTTGCATCCATTGCATCACTTGCATCCACATAGTGTCATGCATTCAAGCTAGGATATTTGCATCACACACACTTCATAGGGAGGGATTCCATTCTATTCCATGCACACATGTTACTTACATTTATATAGCTATTATTTCTCACTACTTCACAAAGTTTGATTGACACGAGAGCACGCTAGGACATGACATACACATACACACACCAAAACTACATTAGGTCCGTAATGTAGTGCAATGCTCAGTGATAAGTCCACTAGCTTGGTGGTTGAGGTCATTCCGACCCATTCATATGCATCTTTCATTTTCTAGGGTTTGATACTTCTTTTCATTACAAGTCATTCTCTAGTTCATCTAACGAATCCAAAGCATGACAAACATGAAAAGTACTCAGAGACATTTAATGACCTTACCAGATTTAGATTCTAAGGATTTGCAGTGTTCCAAGTGCCCAAATTACGAGACAGTAGGCACCATGGGGTGCCCTAATACACTCCCAGGCACTTGTGTCATCTTAGACAGTCCAGATCTGCCCTTCGCAGGGTCCCTAAGGGTTCGTCTACACTTCCAGATTTATTTCCAAATCTGCGACACTATGCGACAGTCTCCTGTTATCAGTTTGAGTCTTCTCCTTACTCTTCTCTTGCACATTAGGGTTTTATTTCATCTAGAATAGTTTATTTACATTTATTTCATACTTCTTTAGTTCATTTACAACATTTTAGTCCTCCTAACTAGATTAACATTAATACCCTAGATATCCCTTTAGGCCATCTAGGTAAAAATTCATATTTTTGTTAATCATTTTGGTGAACCCGATCCTCTTTCATTGCACCTTCTAGGTCTTGTATTTAAGCATCATGAGCATCTCTATTTTTTATTATTTGATTGCATTTAGCATGCATCCCCTTTCGACATCCTACACATTAAGGTTTCATGTGAATTGTTACTCATCTTCCATCTAGGTTGTTTTCGAGTTTCTACACCATGAATATCTCTCTCCATACTTATCTACAAAATAACCCTGATTGTATGACCAAGATTAGAGAATATTTAGCTACTAATTCATCCCTCCTCATACTTCACCCAAATATGTCTATCAAAAATTTACCTCTACTTTATCTTTTGATGAAGATCAAATAACTTTCACTACCAATGATTTACCCTCCCATGAAATACTACAACATGACCTACCATTGTATATCCAAGTTTGTATCAATAAAGTAGGTGTCAAAAGGGAATTAGTTGATAATGGATCTGGCCTCAATATTTGTAATGTTACATTTCTTCACCACTTAGGTATTTCGGAATCATCTCTCACTCCATCATCTATTTCCATCTCATGTGGCTTTGATAACATCCCTAAGCGTGTGTTAGGTATTGTAAACCTCCCTATTACCATTGGTCAAAAAATAGTTACCATTCCATGCCATGTCATGCCCAATGACCTCAACTATAACATCCTCCTCAGAAGACCTTGGATCCATGCCATGCATGGGGTCCCTTCTACACTACATGTGCATTTTAAATTTTGACATCAAGGCACTGTCTACGATGTGTTGGCCGACCCATCTCCTTTTGAATATTGTAACTCAATTGAGCAATCTAGTGATCCTTCTACCAACAAGTCCTAAGATTTTTCTAAGTATGGGTCAGGGTATGACTATTTACAATATTATGGTTTTACTAATACTAGTACAAAATACCCTAAATTCATAGCCCTTTAATATCTTCCTACACAAACACATAAGCATGGGTTAGGTTATCCCTCTTTACTCTCTACAGATGTTTATACTACCTTCCATCCTCCTCCACCTAATCAACCCTTATTAGAATCAATTCAGGCTATACATTCATTGTTTCATGACAAGTTTCAAGCTATAGAATTTGTTATTACATCTTTCAAATCTGAAATCCAACAGCTTAAAGACGCTTCTCAATCACATGTTTCTCCTCCTCTTACATCTCATATGCAATCTAGGTCCACTACATGTCATATAATTGACCCTTAGGACATGCCATCACCTGAGCCTCTTATACTTGAACGTAATAATAATGCTACATCCCAATGGATTCCTAGCCCTGAGTCATCAATACCTAATGATCAAACACCACCTCAACAACCTCCTCTAGAAATCAATTCAGCACCTCCTTCTCTCAAGTCATCCACAACACTACCAAGTCAAAGTACGCAACCACCTCTCACAAACAAGTCCACCTCCTTCTCCTACCAACACTTCTACAACATCACCAATCCCACATAAGCTCCAACCAATCACTGTTGAAAAAGACACTACTCCTTCTACTAATGGGCAGTCCACATTTCTAACTCTCATCATCATCGCATGGTTTTAATGTTGTTTCGGCCTACCATTGTGTTGGCCCTCTCTCCTATCATGACACAACCAATGCTCTCCCACAATGGCATGGCACCTCTTGCGTGGCTGCATAGATTGCTATCATCATAGTAAACTTGGGGGGCATAACACCCTACACCCCCTACTCACTTGCACATCTGTAATCTTTATATAGGCATACAATATCACATGTTATAACACCGTCATTACCCGATGACGCACCCTAGTGCTTCGGTTCACACTGGAATGTTGAGGGATTACCATTACACTTGAACCCCACACATTACACTACAAGACCTATACATTTACATTCCATCATCCTACATTATATCTCCATAGCATACACTACACTAGTCATCATCGTATATGAGCCTAGTTTTGCATTCCATCCTCTCATTCTACATTTACACTAGGTCATGTTGTATATGAGTCTAGCTTTATCTTTTACCATCACATATTATACCTACACCTATCATCATATCTCCCACACTACATATACATCCTACACACCCACATTGCCTTCATACATCTTACCTATTCTACATGCTACACTAGATTTCCTTATACTTGGGTCTAGTTTTATCTATCATCATTACACATTCTCCTTCTACCTACACATTTATTACATTACATTCCATACCCATTACACACTCTACATTACGTTGCCTACACTACACATTCACATACCTTGGTCATTTACACTACGTTGTCTTCTACGTGCTGCACTCCCCACCCTATGATGCACTTTAGTTCCTTGGTCCATACTCGATTGCGAGGGTTTACCAATCAAATGGACCTTACCTACATGTGACATGTCATCATACCACATTCCTTGGACTAGTGACCGACGCTCTAGGCTATATCGTCACCCACACGCATCATCACATACCATAGTGGTATACACCTTAGGTTAAATCACCACTCTTTTCATCACTTCTACATCATCCTATTACATCCTATCATCTGCTATTCTCTTCTCCTCTTACATTTTCTCAATTCCAAATTATTCCATTACATTATCACACCTTCCATCATCCTGTAGTGGTATACACCTTAGGTTAAATCACCACTCCCTTCATCCATTCTACATTATCCTCTTACATCTGATCATCACCTATTCTATTATCCTTTTATTACATCATCCTTTATCCTACTCATCACTTAGTGGTATATGCTTTAGGATAAATCACCACCCTCACCTTATTCATCACGTAGTGGTCTACGCTTAGTGCTAAAATCACCACCTTCTCTTTACCCACCACCTACTCATATATGCTTCATACGCCCTCATCACCCATCTCATAGTGACATACGCTATAGGCTAAATCGTCACCTTCTTCTTCCATCATATAGTGATATACGCTTAGGGCTAAATCATCACTCACCCATTCAACAAGTCAGTGGTATACGCTTAGGCTATAGGGTCCACATGCATCTTTCTATATATCTCATTCCCATACACTCATTCTATAGTGATATATACTTAGGGCTAAATCATCACTCCTCCGATCAACAAAGTCATGATATACACTTTGGCTATAGGGTTCACGCACATCTTCTCACCATGTTGCATTTCATCACCCTTACATATACACACTCATCACAACACACTAGACACAACCAACACTACTCGACCATTTCCCGATGATGCACTCTCGTTTACGGTTCATTCTTGACTATTAAGGGGGAAAACAAAATGAACCTCACTACATACATTCCATTCACTCGGGAGCACGATGCTCCTATCATTCTATTTTGCATTCCATTCCATCCATCCACAACATACTGCATTGTCTTCGTAGCATTTATTTTTCATACTAGTGTTTTGCATGTTCAATTTATTGTTAGGTTGTGGAGCTTGTTTTCATGTGAGAAAGTGTTGAATATACCTACACACTTTCCACAGCTTGTCTTCACGGTGTTCAAGGTTAGGTTGGGCCACGAGCGGGGTCTAGGCCGACACCTGATAAGCAGGGGTTCGGGGCGAGCTCCCGAATTTTTTTTTCCTTAAAATGTGCCCGATCAATCAAAAAACGTGCTTTTATCATATGGGTGGGATTTTTGACCCAGTGTTTATGGGATGGTTTTGTAAAATCACTGCTTATGCGCTTATCTACTTATATGGTTTTATGCATATGGTAGGGATGATGTAACATTGTAGATGTGTTTTGAATTTGGGTGTGAATTACAGAGAGTTTGTTGAGCATAGATCAAATAGATCTGGGTATTGTATTGAGAGAGTGGTGACTTGTAATAAAATATGAGCAAGTGATTCTTGGTGGACGTAGCCCAAATTGGGTGAACCCATTAAATACTCTCTCTTTGTGTTTGTGTTATTTTATTCGCAATTTTATTTGAGATCTCGTTCTCTATATTTTCTTTTTATTAGTTTCTCTGTTGTGATTTTGTGGGGATTTTTCCACATATTTTATCCCTTATTTCCTAACATTTATTCCACATTTTAGCTTGCTTTCTTATATGTCATTATCATACACACATGCACATTCACGCCTTTTTCTAGTGTGATCACAGATATAGGACATTTACATGTGGCATGGATGCTCGCCTTCTACCCTTACTATATTGGTCGCTAGGGGCATCCACATTTGTCTCATATAGGTGTTATTGTTTTGATTTGTACTTTTAACATCTTATACTACTTGCTTTCTACATGCTTTAACATAATGTATATCACATTGACATTCTAATGGGTGTTCCATGTGCAACACTTGTTTTGCAAGACTACATGCTTTTTTAACTTGTCTCTGTGTTCTTTTCCATTGTTTGTGGGATTTTCCTTTCTTGTGTGCACACTTGTCACTTGTTTGCGCCATGATGGCCTTACATATCTTATGATATATCATGAGTGACGTCCCATGTTTGAAACCCACTTTGTGCGGTCTTTTTTTTTCCTTACATGTTTACACTACTTTTTTGGTAGTTTTTACATTGTCTACGTATTTCACACTTGTCTTTTTTTTTTACATGCATGTGTTCGGACTAACACTTGCATTGGCTAGCCATCCCCTTTTATGTGCCCCTTAAAGATCTACCAAGCATTTTCCTTTCCCCTACAGGCATAGTTCTATAGGTCAGAGTGTGGTTAGTCCTATTTTGGGGCCGTAATTCCCTTCTAAGGTCATCACACATGCCCCCAAAGAGGGGGGCATTAAGGGTTTATACTAACATAATGTATCTACATCGTTTCACACAAAGTGAGTGAGTTCAGACCAGTCTACGAACTCCATACACAACAAACTTAATAAGACATGGTGTCCTTCGGAAATTCTACATGGAGCGCATTCTGAGTGCTCGGGGATTATAGTGGGTGTGCCTCTCTACACTTCTCCGTCCAGTGGTGTCGGATCACCCAAAAACCATGACAGTACAGAGATCTCTTCCAACATTTCAGCAGAAGTGGTTAAAGGTTGGAGGATACAACATGGTTCCTCCCTATACTTCTTCAACTAGGGTGGCATGAGATCATCCAAAAACTCGCGACACTATAGGATATCCTTCTACACCCTTTTTCTCGACATGGATCAGGTGCACATGTTCCATTTTTCCATTTACACTTTCTATTCTAGCGTATTTTACATTTGTGTATTTTTACACAACATTTTTACATACATACATATTTGACTACTTGATTGTTTTCTCCTTGCAAGTCCGCCATATGAGAAACAAGCAATCAAATTGGGGGCAACAAAAACAACGACAATAACAACACACCACGGCGGTACTTGCCATACTAACCATGCAGTACACTACACACAGCAACATCTACACATGTGTTCCACCCTAGGTTCACTCTCATCACTTTTTATACACATTTTTCATCTTTAGAATCCACGCTCCTCCACATTTTTCTTTTTTCATTCCACGCTTGAGTCTAGTCCATCGATGCATCTTCTTCTACACTCTACATGGTTATCAGGTACGAATCTCTATCTACTTTATGTTACCGATCTTTCCATAGCCACCAACATAAAGTGGCGAAAATGTAGACACAAAAATATTTAGCCCAGTCTTATACTACTATTTAGAAGGTTCACAAGTGTACAAAGTACTAATTAATCCCACCTTTTGGCTACCCTTTTCTTAACTTTTATTTTATCTTTCCCGTATTTCTTGATACCTATAAGACCATTTCATGACATTTCCAACATTCTAGCCTGAAATTAGGGTGCCCTAGCCTATAATGGGGCACCCCGAGGCACCCTAAGTCCCATTCCGGTGCCCCATTCTCTGCACAACCACTTCTTTCTTTTTGGGTCACTTCTTGTTGTTAGTAATCCTTATCTTCTTCGCAATTGACATTGTCGGATAAATTACTTAAATTAAACTTGAGAGCCCTATAAATATAAAATTATAGACCATAATAAGGGTATGAGGTCATTACATATTATCACTATTATCACTCCATCTATGGTTGTATCCCTTGCATCCACATAGTTTCATGCATTCAAGCTAGGAGATATGCATCACACACACTTCATCGGGGAGAGATTCCATTATATTCCATGCACGCATGCTAATTACATTTCTATAGCTATTATTGCTTGCTACTTCACAAAGTGTGACCGACAGAGAGAGCACCTAGGCATGACACACACACACACACACACACACACACACACCGTAACTACATTAGGGTCCATAATGTGGTGCACCTTCGATGATAAGTCTAGTAGCTTGTTGGTTGAGGTCAGTGACCCATTCGATGCATGTTTCATTTTTCTAGGGTTTGATACTTCTCCTTGCACTAAGGGTAATTCTATAGTTGATCTAAAGAATCCAATGTGACAGGACATATGAAGTATTCGATACATTTAACGACCTTACCAAATTCATATTCTAAGGATTTACAAGTTGTTTCGAGCGCCTGATTGTAGATCAAGGTGCCCCTGGGCACCCCATTAGACTCCCAGTGCATGTATCATCTCGTATAGTCTAGATCTACCCTTTGCAGGGTCCCTGAGGATTTGTCTGCACTTCTAGATTCTATTTCCGATATGTGACACTATGCGACAGCCTCTCGTTATAAGTTGAGTCTTCTCCTTACTCTTCTCTTGCACATTAGGGTTTTATTTCATCTAGAATAGTTTATTTACATATATTTCATTCTACTTTAATTCATTTACAACATTTTAGTCCTCCTAACTAGATTAACATTAATACCCTACATATCCCTTTAGGCCATCTAGGTAAGAAACCCATATTTTTTCTAATCAAGATATAATGTGTTGGTTGCAACTTGTTATCAATGAGGCCTATGGTAGTGATGTATGAAATCAAATCGCTTTTGTTCTTAGTGGCACAATATAAGGGAGATGAGTGAGTGGTTTTGCACTCTAAGTTGAGGGTGTACAACCACCGCGCCTCTCCTTTATTTTGAAAAGAATACCCTTTAATTGATTTTGTTATTTTCTAATGTAAATATTTTCTTATGAGCATTTATATTGTATGGAAAGTGGTTTTTTAAGGTATTTAAATCAAGTAGTTTTTCATACAAAGACATTTACTGATGGACCGTTGGTGGGGATTAGGTCATGCATTTTTTCCACTATATGACATCGTTTGATTGGGTGATTATTTGATGTGACTCATTTTATTGACTACTTTTTCGGATGAAGAAAGAGCAGGTCCGAAGGAAGAAAAGAAATGAATTCCAAAGCAGTAAAGGTCAAGGTTTATGTTTTGGGATCGGTAGTAAACAGAGCCAAACCTACTTGCATAAACGAGCAAAGCAATACTGATGATAAATAAATGACAATAAAATGTATGCATCCAACAGAATAAACACACATCTAACTTAAGAAAGATCTAATGCACATAACACATGTATTCAGCACAAAGTCTAAATATTGTATTAATATTTTTCTTCTGTTACAAAAAGCTCAAAGTCTTTTTTCTTCACTTCTATTTTTCATCTGAAAGATATTCATCCATCCATAATACAACAAGTATTGGGGTATTTATAGAAGAAGAAGAGAAAAGAAGGCAAAAAGGAGCCAACAACTTATTTACAAAGATATTTACAAAATATCTAAAAGTCATGTTGACTTTTTACAACTTGATGGATGACATCATCCCATGATGCAACATGGATGATGTCACCATTTGTATCAACATACTCCAGATATTCTCGAAAAGAAAGCCAAGAAGAAGAGAGAGAGAAGAAGAAGAAGAAGAAGAAGAAGCTACTCGTCGTCGTCATCCTGCGGCCGAAAGGGGGTGGACTACTTTTGTTGTTGCTCAGGTGACGAGATATGGAATTGAGAGCGGTATTCCATAAACTTGTTGATCATTGGCCCTAGCTGATCCTGGGAAGGATCCTTGTGCCTATCACTTATCGCCTCACAAGTCTCCCGCTCATCTATGAGTTTCTCGGGGAGCTTGAATAGTCTTTTTCCGCCTCAATGAGTAGCCCAATGAAGTCTCTACAGAGCCAAGCAGTTGTTGATAGACTCGCACAAAAAAGTGACCTCTGGCCCTACGCCTTGAGAAATGATCTCTTTGAAGATCTGAATGGTCTCCTCAGCTTTTCTTAAAGTAAAGGAAGGAGTAAGTAACCCTGGCGACATGTTAAGAACGATTCGTTCCATTTGGTGCATCGCGTCTAGGGCTTCTTCCTTTACTTTGTCAATCTTTTCCAAGACAAATTCTAGCTGATCCACCCGGTAGTCCAGAGTGGACATGATTTTGTTAAGGGCCCTGGGATGGCCGAAGACGCCGAACTTAACCGTGATCTTCGATCAACAATCAACATTTGTTGGAAGGTCTCGTGCTGCAGTCTAGCATGTTCCAGCTCTTCTGATATGGGCCCCGCCAACGCTTGGAGCTCTTTATTCACCTTATTGATGTTCAAATACAAGTTAGAGAACTCGGCGATTACTTTTTCACTGTCTTTGATGATTTGGCTCCTCCAAGCGGAAACGGCCATACCCTGCTCGCCGATTTTCACGTACTCATTAATTTTCTCCTGGCTGAGAAGCTCAGAAGTCTCGGCGGCAGTTGTGGGAGGCGCACTACCCATCTTCTGTAAGGCTTGGAGCAGATATTTGTTTTGCTCTTTCAATTGCCTTTTCTCTTCTTTTGTCTTTTGAAGCTTCTTGCAGAGGGCGTCAACTGCAGAAAGGGCTTCCCCCTGAAGGCTTTCAGAAGATGTCCCCATTGTGACTTGGGTCACAGGAAAATCTGCCGAGATGATCCTTTTCTCCTTGAGGGGATTGGGATACGCGATCTCCATAACCCTCTCTCCCACAAAGACTTTGAGAGAAGCGTGACGGGCTTCTGCTTCTTTGCTCCCTTAGATGGGATTACAGAAAAGTCCATCGGAGTGATGGGAACTTTCCTCTTTTGCTGACTTAGCTGCTGGGAGATCCAGCCGACCTATGGGAGAAGGGCCGGAAATGGAAAAGGGGGCAGCTACATAGAGGGGAGGGGAAAACGTGGAGACACGTGGGGCGGATGGAGAGAATAGCCAAGAAGTGTCCACGGGAGGAAGGGAAACTCGCAATGCGGAAGACATAGGAAGGGAAGGGAGCTCAGAGATGAGGGAAGAAATAGAGGAGGAAAGATCCACAAGGGAAGAGAAGATAGACGAAGAAGCGGGGGGAGGAGTAGAAGAAGGGGGAGAGGACACGACCAAAGGAATGGCCGCCTGAGTCACTCGAGGAGGGGAAGGAAGAGAAGAGGAAGGGACAGAAAGGACCTCGGTTGTTGTAGCAATGCCGACATCCTGAGTGGATGGGCCTATCGGAACATCCTCTTCTACTTCTTTCTCTGGCGAAGCCAGAGTTATAACCTGTTCGGGTGCCGTGGAAGGAGGACTTGCTGGAGCTTCTTCCTGAGTGGTGCTGGGATTCACCTTCTATGCCTTTGCCCTTGCCTTTAGGCTGCTGCTTGGATCGAGGAGGTGCGTTACCCAGTGGGGAGGTTGTGAAATCAACCCCAAGGTAGATTAACCCGTTCATCCGGCACCAATGCTCGTCTCACGCAGCAGAGTCTCCTTAACCCTCTCTCAATCGTCTGAGGTGCCTTAGTTCTATCAATAGCTGGAAAAGGCCAATTGTCCCCATCCGTGTTAGTATATACTTGATCGACTTCGTCCTCAGTGGTTTGGAAGCCTTTGGGCACAATTGCTATCCCATATTGGATGATCTCTGCCAAGGCTAAGCGAGAGTGATCTTTTCTCCTGAGCTCAACCTCATGGATGATGTCGATGTAGATGTCCTCGATCTGAGGGACATGGATTGGATCAAGCTTTGCCCTTGGTAGACAATTCCTTGGGTCGAAGGTAGGCCTGGCCGGGAAATCATGTCTTAAATTGAGCAGCTCCACTCTCTGCGAACATGTCCTTTGCCTCAGTGGTGGGTAGTGCATGTATATCGCCCACCGTGAGGGGGAAAGGAGTCCCACCCTTCTTTCTTTTCGTGGCATTTCTCATGATAGGTGATCACCGCCTTGACACCCAAAGAGAATCAGCTTTGGGTCCAAAGATACCTCGGTAGCCCGGTTGGCTCTCCCAAAAAGTCAGGCAGCCCTTAGATAGGTGAACGTGGGAAACTCGGGTGAACAGGCCCCCATTTCTCAAAGGGTCTGCTACTATGCTTTTGGTCGTGTGACCATAAGTCATATTTGGCCTCAACAGGCAGATGATGTGATAGAAAAACACATCGTTAATTTTTGTGAATTGGGAGATACTATTCTCCAGCCTCAATTCTGGGTAGTACTCATATATTTTGACCTGGGCCAAACTCCACTTCGCATCAGGCCTGGGTAGTCTCTCTCTCGATGTCAGCAAAGATGACAACATAGGAGTTCATGTAGAAACTTCCCGTTGTAAGAAATTGTTGAAGCTGTTCGGAGATTGTGCTGCTTATTATTTCTCCCCAGCAAAAGCGCTGATCGGGCACGTTCTTGTTCATGGTCTCTAAGTATCGCAGCATCCATTTATGGAAAAAGTGGGCGTCAGGAAGCCCAAACACTCTGCTCAGGAATGTGATAGTGTCGCTGAGCTCCTCTGAGAAGTCGCTGCGGTGGATGGTTTGAGGCCATCGGGTCACCACCTTTTTATTTTTCAAATAGACCTCATTCATCAGCTGCATACACTGATCTTCGTTATCATCCCAGGCCTTAATACAATCTTCTCGGCTGACGGCCACAAAGTGCCTGTGATGAGGGATGCCGAGTATTATTTCGAAATGGCGGGCAGTGAGGTTAATGACTACCTCGCCCTTGTCATTTACGACACACCTTGTGTCCTTGTTATAGCACCGGGCGACCACCATCATGAATTCGTTGTTGACGGTGCTGACTGGGATACCTCCAGCAAAATGTAGGGCGCTGCCCATTAGTTTGTCCATCCATGGACTTCTAGTCACCTTCTCGAGTTCTCGACCTGCACTTCCTCCATATCAATGTGACCCACCCCGAGTCTCTCGATGTCTAGGTCGCATTCGCCCGGGAGTCGCATTCTCGACTCTCTGATACTTGTATTTCATCTCTTCTTCTGTAAGTTTGGCCTTGCCTTTGGATTTGGTAGGTCTCCTGCTTGATGTAGACATGTATTCTTTCGAGCTTAGTTGTTGATCTGCATGAAGAAGAAGCGAGACCCAATCCAAAAAGGTTGTATTAGCCATTTGATCTTCCATTGAAATGTTAGCAGGAGAAAGAGTTAGTGATTTTGAGGCTCAGGGCGCAGGGCGCATGAAAGCTGCAGCTTACAGGGCTAAATAGGTAAGGCGCATAGAAAAGAGGTGTTGCAAAGGTTAAATCAGCGCCAAAGGCGCATGGCGCATAGAGACTGCAGGGTACATTTTTGTAAAGGGCGCATGAAGATTTGGTGTTACATAGAGACAGGATGCGCCAAAGGCGCATAGATTGTTCATGTTGCATGGGAAATGGGCGCGCCAAAGGCGCATGTATCTTTTGTGTAACATGAACTTTTCGTGCGCCAAAGGCAACTTGCGCGCGCATGGAGGGTTTACATGACATGATGTTTTTGCGATGAGGAAAGCGCCTGCGCCTTTATAACTTCATACTTGGCACAGATTAAGCTGGTGTTGCACAGATGCGGGGCGCCAAAGGGGCGCATGTATATGCGATGTAACACGGAAGGTTGGTGCGCCAAAGAGGGCGCAAGGTTAGCGCTTGCAGCATGTGAAGGAGGCGCGCCTTGAGGGCGCAAAGGTTCTTGATGCAACAGGCGTGATGGGTGCGCCATTGGCGCGGATTTTATTCATGTTGCGAGGGGGACAGATGCGCCAAAGGGGCGCAACTGTTTTTAATGTAACAGGACTCACCGATGCGCCAAAGAGAAAAATAGAGTTTTACATGGTTTAGCCTCTCTTTTATCTTTTCTTTTCCAAGATCATTTGGGTAATAAAATGGTTCAACCAAAAGGGGTTTAAATCATGCTTTTTAGAACAACTTCCTCTACCAGCAGATCTGGAAAGAGGGGGAGGGATATGGATAGACAGAAAAGGGGGAGGCTAGATCAACATTTCCATATTTCCAAACTACAACCAGACCACCAAGCACACAGAGAACCAAAAACGTAAAACGCACGAAAGAGATAAGAACCTCTTACCTGGATAAATAGTAAAAACTTGCACACGGGTCCACAACGCGTTGACAATGACAACAGGCAAGGCCGAAAATGACTGCTTCGAGAATAGAAATCACGTGTTTTGCGTCTGGAGATAATGACATTTGCAGGCGCGCAAACATATATATATATATATATATATATATATATATATATATATATATATATCAGCAATAAATGCGCCACCAACTTTGTAAAGGGCGCACCAAAGTCTCTGTCGACATAGAAAAGCATGCGCCCTTTGGCGCACCAAAGTGTATGACAACACAGTGTTACACGCGCCCTTTGCGCACCTGAAGAGGTGTCGACACATGATTATGCGCCTTTGCGCACCAAAAGAGGCGCAACAAATGAGTTGCTGACAAGAAGGCGCATGCGCCACGACGCACGCAGGGAAGACTCAACATATCAAGGCGCACCAAAAGGAGTGTTGACACAATAAAATACGCGCCAAAGGTTTTAAGGGGGCGCACCAAAAAGTGATGTTACATAGCAATTCCATGCGCCCAACCAAAAAGACCAAAAAGACTAAGTTCGGAAAACCAGATTTCCCGGAAAAGGGATTTTGCAACGTTCCGAACGCAAGGGACCCCTAATGAGGGATCGAAACAAAATTTTCGGTATGGTTATCGGTAAAATTGCCCTTGTCAATTTTACGGGATAACAACTGGCTCTTTCTGGGGACTATCCCTGAGCAAACTTGGGGGTAGAGAATCCCAGATCTCATGTGCCTATCCATTGGGTAACAGAGTCAAAAACAAGGGCGACCGGAGGGAAGAGCAAAGGAAACACAACAAACCGAAAGCAAACACACAACGAAAACAAACACACAACAAAAGCAAACTGTACAAAGAAGAGAGCAAGCTCTACTTCCTTGAAAATTTTCAGATGCTGCCCGCTATAAGGAAGCGGGAGCTCGGTTCCATCCAGATATGAGAGATAGAAGCTATTCTCTCCATTGAGCTGCTTGATCTTGAAGGGCCCTCTCCACAGGGAATCAAACTTTCCGTGCATGCCC
Organism: Taxus wallichiana var. yunnanensis; assembly: GCA_018340775.1. Classification (NCBI taxonomy): domain Eukaryota; kingdom Viridiplantae; phylum Streptophyta; class Pinopsida; order Cupressales; family Taxaceae; genus Taxus; species Taxus wallichiana. Next base: position 226,432,075 of record CM031235.1, read on the forward strand.
TTCGGCTCTCTTCGCTTGTCCCACAAAAGGACGAGGTCTCCCACTTGAAAATCCTTTTGCTTCGCTTTTTTATCGAATAATCTCTTGACTTGATTCTGATGTTCGGTGATCCTGTCGACCACTCTTACTCTCTTTTCTTCGAGCTCTGTCAGATACATAATTCTCTTTTCAAGAGAATTTTGGAAAGTTTCATCTTCGATAGCTCGTGCCAAGCACAGAGCAGGAAGTTCCACAGAAATGGGAAGCTCGGCATCAGTGCCATATAACACTTGAAAAGGTGACATGCCGAGAGACCTCTTGGGAGTAATACGATCGGCCCACAAAGCGTCGTACAAAGACTTGTGCCACATTCACTGATTCTCATCCACTAACTTCCGTATGATGGTCACCAAGTTCTTGTTACTGGATTCCGCCTGACCATTTCCCTGAGGGTAATAATCTGAGGCGTGAGCCAAAGTTATCCCATATTCATAGAAAAAACTAATAACTTCCCGTGAGGAGAAGTTAGAAGCATTATCAGCAACAATTTTGTTTGGAACGCCAAACCTGACAATGATATTTTCTTTAATGAAATTACAAACCACCTCAGAAGTGGCATGCTTGACAGGTATGGCTTCCACCCACTTGGTGAAGTAATCCGTTGCTGTAAGGACATAGCTATGTCCGGCACTCGATTGAGGATTGAGTGCACCAATAAAATCAATTCCCCATTGCCTGAATGGTTCGTTGACAATAACCGGCCTTAGGGGAAAGGCAGCCAACTTGGGCTTGCCGACGAATTGCTGGCAAGGTTCACACTTTGCCACCCGTGTGGTCAGTATCTCGAAGAGCGCGCCCAATAATAGTACTGGCTCGATGATCTTATGTGTCATCACGAGGAAGAGAAATGACCCCCACAGGCTGAATTATGAAAACTTTCGAGTAACTTTACCTGTTGTGGTTTGTCAACACATCGCAAAAAGACGCCATCTATCCCACGTTTATATAAACCGTCATCCCAGATGACATATTTAGCTGCTCTGAGCTTTATAGTGCGCTTCTCCTTTGCAGTTAGGTGCACTGGGCATTCGCCGTAGGTGAGGAAGAAAGCGATATCGGAATACCATTCATCACTAGTCGCAACAAATAGGACCAGAGGCAGCGAATCGGGTTTTTCCAGCCGGTCCTGTGCTTCATCGGTGTAGTCACTCCTTTCCTCAGGGTTTTCTGAATCTTTGTTTTCAGCCATAAGTTGACACAGGCCCTTGCCCCTCACCAGCTTGGTTGGTTTAATATCCAGTGTCATACTCCCGACCTTTGCGATCCAATTTCTCGCAAGCTTCCTAACTCCTGTTGAGTTAGAATTGATTTCACCGCCGTGTCAGGGACCAGCACCACCGTATGAGAGTTTAGAATGTAATACCTGAAATTCTTCACTGCTTTGACAACGGCGAAGGCATGCTTTTCCAGTTGGGACATTTTTAGTTCGTGAGGCTTGAGGGGAGAGCTCATGAACGCAATCGAGATTCAACATCCTCCGAGTTCTTTTGCATCAAGATTGCGGACACAGTATGCTCAGATGCGTAACTATACATGATGAAGTCCTTGGAGAAATCGGGACATACCAGGACTGGTGCATGAGCAACGGAAGCTTTTATTTCTTCAAATGACCTTTTCCCTTCCTCGCTCCATCTGAAAGTTGGTGACCCCTTCATCATGTTCAATATGTGACGAGTCTTTTCAGCAAAGTCAGGAACAAAACGCCTGAGAAAGTTCACCTTTCCGAAGAAAGAATGAACACCAGTCTTGCTTGTAGGCAGAGTAAGGCTTTGAATAGCCTTAACTCTTTCGGTATCTATCTTTGTTCCTTCTTTGCTAACCACATGCCCTAGCAACTTTCCTTCCGTGACTCCAAAAATAGACTTTTTTGGGTTTAGGGAGATCCCATGTTCTCGGCACCTGGCCAATACTTGCTCCAAATGATCACAATGATCATTTCGTTGTTTAGAGAACACGGTTAAGTCATCTAGATAAACCACAATGACTTTCCCCATCATACCTTTGAATGCAAAATCCATGGCCCAATGAAAGTGGCGCCAAAGATTAGTTAGGCCAAAAGGCATCCTCGTCAGAGGCAAATGTACCCTGTGAGTAGTGAATGCTGTTTTAAACTGATCTTCAGTGAAACTCAATCTGATTATAGCCTGAAAAACCATCAAGCATGGACAACATCTCTGATCCAGTTACTGCTTGCAGAACTTGATCCATTATCGGAAGTGGGTAGTTGTCTTTCAAGGAAGCCTGATTCAAATTGCGAAAGTCTACGCATATGCGTATCTCACCATTTTTCTTGCGCACTGGCACAATATTTGCTACCCAAGTACTGTGATGGATAGGAAAGATGATTCTCGCATCCAACATCTTCTGAATTTCGCCTGGATAGTACCCGAGATCTTAGGATTATAGTGCCTCTGCTTCTAGCGAAAGGCTTTGACATCTTCTTTCAACGGGATGTCATGTCGAACGCCCTTTGCTTAAAAGACTTTAGATCGGCATAGACCATGCCAACACATCCATATATTTTTTTCAAAGAACTTGACAAATTTCCGCTTTCTTCAAAGCGTGCAACATTTTCCAATGTTCACAAATTGCGGGTGCTCTACCGAACCTATATTGACCGGTTCGGTTTCTGGGGATGAGTCAGGGTCATCTCGCCTCTTCTTTTTCACAAAACGGTCATGCCTATCGAACAACCGCTCCAGAGAAACCAGGCCCTTTGGAATTTTATTTCCTTTGAGCTGACATATGCCATCATTCCCTTCGATTCATCGCCTTGATCGGTGACTGATTCACGGCAAGTGGAAGTAGATCCTTCAAAGTGCAATTCTTTAAAATTTTCCGCCTTCTCTAGAAAGGCAATGAGTTGATTATCATCGTTGAACACTTGCCAATGCTGAGAATTATCTGGCACGCTCGGGTGGAAAACCACCTCAATGGTGTATTTGTTTGTTTTCAAACCTGGGTGAGGAAGCATGAGGGATGCTGAAACAAGCCAATGAATCGGCCATGTCATTTTGGGCTCTTGGAATGGATTCAATCGAAAAAGCATCAAACTCTTCAATGTTGTCCCACACCGCATTACGGTAATGCCTGAGCCTTTCATTCTTCACTTGGTAAATCCTTTTAACTTGATTCACAACTAGCTCCGCATCACCTTGCACTTTCAGATTCTTAATCCCTCTTTCTTTTGCGGCTTGCATGCCAAGTAACAAAGATTCATACTCAGCAGTATTATTTGTGTTAAAAAACTGCAACTTGAAAGAGAGAGGAATGACTTCTTCCTCGGGAGATATTAGCACGGCTCCGGCACCACATCCGCTGGTTGCACAGCTGCCATCGAACTGCAAGGTCCAGATCTTATTAAGATCTCCTTCTTGAACGAGAACAACCATTTTATCAGACTCGGTAGACAAGAAATAGTTCCCCATCCCTGATGATTCAAAAAGGATTTGAGCTTTGGGGTCCTCAGAGCTCGTAACCAAGTACTTCTTTTGTGATTCCGGCTCCAAAGTCTGCATTACACCTTTGACGGGAATTCTAGCTTTAGACCAATCCATATGAATCTCTCCACCAACTTCACTGCAAAAGCTTCTTCCCAAAGAAAATTCCGTAGGCACCGAATGTCAAAGAACGAGAACTGTCATCTTTACTCTCTTTTCTGGGAATGCCGCAAATGCAAATTACACGTCTTTGATTTGGCCAATCAACGGAACCTGCTTGGTTTCCAAGGAATAACATCTACCAAAAGGCTTGGTAAGAGTGAGGCCCAAAGCATGGGTGACTTTTGCCGGCATGACGTTATCAGAAGCCCCGGAATCAATTATGCAGTTACTCAACTTGTGTCCATTGATTAGGAGGGAGAGATAGAAAGGCTCTATCTTGCCTGATGCCGATGTTGAAGCAACATTTATGTGGGATTCAGGGGGAGTGGAAAGGATTCCTTTTGGGGAAACCTGCTTAGATACAACAGCTTGACTTTGAATATACTTGGTCAATCTTACAAGCTGTTCGGGATTTGACCAAGATACTCACTTTCGTGATATTTGATCTTGGTCTTTTTTGCATGATCTATGATATCAAATGCGGCCAAGGGTTGCATTGGTGAAGGAATGAGTCCCTCACTTCGCGATGGTGGAATAGGATTACTGGTCTTGGTAGGAACATGAGAGGACTGATTTGGAGGAGAGATGGGGGGAAAGGATTTCCTTGTAAAAGATTTGCCAGGGAGTTGAGTAGGAAGAGGATTACCTCTTTTAGCAATGATCGGAGGCGCGTTTGACACGGCCTTCTCCTGCTGGACATGGGCAGCAACTTCCGCTTCTTTTCCTCATGAGCGGGTAAAAACAACAGATGACTCTGTCCGCTTGCATATCCCTGGGTACCCTCTTCTTCATCAGATTCTTCCTCATCAAATTCCATATACCCGATAGTAGAGTCGCCAGTCGGTTCACCGACATCTTGATCATCTTCACCCTGAGACGAAGGTTCTTCATAATACTGCTCTTCTTCTTCGATTTCGCCGAGAGCGCTGACCGAGGAGCCTCAAGTGCCAACCGTGGAGCAGTTGCATGGGTAAGCGCGGCCTTTGTGAAACATTGTTAGGAACGAAATTCCTCCGCGGAATATCCCGGTATGAGGAACTGGGAGGCCTGGGCCAACTGCTTCTTTAATGCAAGCAAGTCATTTGCCATCTTTTGAAAGGCCGATCGATTTAAGTAGCGGGTGAAGGGCCCAAAGATTTAGGCTTGATGATTCCTTTTTCAATTCACCAGATATTATCAAATTATCTTCTATTCGAATGGCAGCGGCTTGGGTGAGAATCAAGGTGGCCACTCATTCTTGAAGGAGCAAGAAACTAACTTTTGAGCTCATAGCATTTACGAAGAAACACTTTTGATTTTCCGGTGTTGGAAGCATGGCAACAGGGACACGATTGATTAATGCATTGAACCTAGCGATAAAATCGCGCATGGTTTCATTTGCCTCCTTCTTCAGGTGAGTGATCCGTGATAATAATGCAAATGCATCTTCTGAAGGTTTGTACCTGTCTTCAAAAGCATCTCGCAAGGTGGCCCAACTCGTAATAGATCCGGCCGGCAAATGCTGAAACCATTCAGCTGCGGGCCCTTGTAGAGTTTCCAGAAAAAGGCGAACCGACACATCCTCGTGAGTTACATCCAGGATACTGCATGACATGATGAATGCAGATATGTGGGAATCCGTGCTTTGATTTCCGCTCCCGTCGAATTTGGGAAAATTCTTTCGGTTTCCGTGAGGGAGCGCGTGAACTGGATGTGGTAAAGCCAAGGGACCCATAGCATTTCCCCATGGTACCGCCATTTGAAAGGCTGGAAAAAGAACACGAGCTGGAAGTGTGGTTCCACTGAGTAACAAGGCACTACAAAGGGATGTGGATGCCCCTTGCGAAAGATTCTTTCTTCGTGGAGGTGAGACACTCCTGGATGACCGGTCAGCCGAGCTTAGCATTGAAAAACATGCCGGTGTTACGCTGAAATTGTGCCTTTGAAGCAGATCAAAAATAGGATCAGTTTCTCCACGAGCTCTCCTGCTACGCGTAAAGGGTTCACCTGCCAGTGTGTCTTTCCGATCTGCGGTTTTGTAGCGTGGATTCAAACTTTCTTTTTGGCTGTACTTGCTGATTTTCTGGCTTTTCTGATAAAAACCAGCAGCATGTACTTTTCTAAATATTTAAAACTATCCTCTTCAGAAAACCGATCATGCGGTTAATGACAAATAACAACGAGGATAAAATGGCAGAGAAGATTAGTAAGCTGATTTTCGGATCTAATTTTGACTTTTTTCAAAGGGTTTCAAACTTTTGGCAAACAGTCAAAAACTCAGATCTATGGCAAAATACTGATTTTTATAAAAACTCAGCGAACTAAAGGTCTCCAACTAGGCCAGATCTATGGATCTCAGAAGAAATTTTTCAATTCGAGCACTTTTGCAAATTTTTGGATTTTTAACAAAAAGTTCAGATTTGCAAACAGATAGTGATTTTTCTGATTTTTCCTGATTTTCTATCCTACCACTATCATAGATCTGATAGATCTATTCGATCCCCAGTAGAGTCGCCAAAAACTGTTGGTCCGAAAATCTGTCGCTTGGGCAGATCTATGGATAAACGAGCCAACAGCAGGTGGGCATAGCCCTCTTTGAGTCAAAGAAAGTGAAACTGGTTTATTGCTATTCTACCAACAGGAATCTATGCAAGTCTCACAATTCTACCTTCTGGGGGTTTGGGATCTCATCCCAGTAGGGGTGTTTCCGACTATGAAAAGAAAGGAAAGGAAGAGGGGATGAAGAAAGAGCAGGTCCGAAGGAAGAAAAGAAATGAATTCCAAAGCAGAAAGGTCAGAAGGTTTATGTTTTGGGATTGGTAGTAAACAGAGCCAAACCTACTTGCATAAACGAGCAAAGCAATACTGATGATAAATAAATGACAATAAAATAGAAGCAGATCCAACAGAATAAACACACAGATCTAACGTAAGAAAGATCTAATGCACATAACACATGTATTCAGCACAAAGTCTAAATATTGTATTAATATTTTTCTTCTGTTACAAAAAGCTCAAAGTCTTTTTTCTTCACTTCTATTTTTCATCTGAAAGATATTCATCCATCCATAATACAACAAGTATTGGGGTATTTATAGAAGAAGAAGAGAAAAGAAGGCAAAAAGGAGCCAACAACTATTTACAAAGATATTTACAAAATATCTAAAAGTCATGTTGACTTTTTACAACTTGATGGATGACATCATCCCATGATGCAACATGGATGATGTCACCATTTGATCAACATACTCCGATATTCTCAAAAGAAAGACAAGAAGAGAGAGAGAGAGAAGAAGAAGAAGAAGAAGAAGAAGAAGAAGAAATACTACGTCGCCGCCATCCTCCGCGCCGAAAGGGGGTGGACTACTTTTGTTGTTGCTCAGGTGACGAGATATGGAATTGAGAGCGGTATTCCATAAACTTGTTGATCATTGGCCCTAGCTGATCCTGGGAAGGATCCTTGTGCCTATCACTGATCGCCTCACAAGTCTCCCGCTCATCTATGAGTTTCTCGGGGAGCTTGGAATAGTCTTTTTCCGCCTCAATGAGTAGCCCAATGAAGTCTCGCAGGCCAGCAGTTGTTGATAGACTCTGCATCAAAAGTGACCTCTGGCCCTACGCCTTGAGAAATGATCTCTTTGAAGATCTGAATGGTCTCCTCAGCTTTTCTTAAAGTAAAGGAAGGAGTAAGTAACCCTGGCGACATGTTAAGAACGATTCGTTCCATTTGGTGCATCGCGTCCAGGGCTTCTTCCTTTACCTTGTCAATCTTTTCCAAGACAAATTCTAGCTGATCCACCCGGTAGTCCAGAGTGGACATGATTTTGTTAAGGGCCCTGGGATGGCCGAAGACGCCGAACTTAACCAGATCTTCGACTGAACAGTCGAACATTTGTTGGAAGGTCTCGTGCTGCAGTCTAGCATGTTCCAGCTCTTCTGATATGGGCCCCGCCAACGCTTGGAGCTCTTTATTCACCTTATTGATGTTCAAATACAAGTTAGAGAACTCGGCGATTACTTTTTCACTGTCTTTGATGATTTGGCTCCTCCAAGCGGAAACGGCCATACCCTGCTCACCGATTTTCACGTACTCATTAATTTTCTCCTGGCTGAGAAGCTCAGAAGTCTCGGCGGTAGTGGGAGGCGCACTACCCATCTTCTGTAAGGCTTGGAGCAGATATTTGTTTTGCTCTTTCAATTGCCTTTTCTCTTCTTTTGTCTTTTGAAGCTTCTTGCAGAGGGCGTCAACTGCAGAAAGGGCTTCCCCCTGAAGGCTTTCAGAAGATGTCCCCATTGTGACTTGGGTCACAGTAAAATCTGTCGGAGACAGATCCTTTTTCTCCTTGAGGGGATTGGGGTACGCGATCTCCATAACCCTCTCTCCCGCAGCACTTTGAGAGAAGCGTGTGACGGGCTTCTGCTTCTTTTCCCCCTTAGATGGGATTACAGAAAAGTCCATCGGAGCGATGGGAACTTTCCTCTTTTGCTGACTTAGCTGCTGGGAGATCCAGGCTGGACCTATGGGAGAAGGGCCGGAAATGGAAAAGGGGGCAGCTACAGAGGGAGGGGAAAAACGTGGAGACACGTGGGGGCGGCATGGAGAGAATAGCCGAAGAAGTGTCCACGGGAGGAAGGGAAACTGCAGCTGCGGAAGACATAGGAAGGGAAGGGAGCTCAGAGATGAGGGAAGAAATAGAGGAGGAAAGATCCACAAGGGAAGAGAAGATAGACGAAGAAGCGGGGGGAGGAGTAGAAGAAGGGGGAGAGGACACGACCAAAGGAATGGCCGCCTGAGTCACTCGAGGAGGGGAAGGAAGAGAAGAAGAAGGGATAGAAGGGACCTCGGTTGTTGTAGCAATGCCGACATCCTGAGTGGATGGGCCTATTGGAACATCCTCTTCTACTTCTTTCTCTGGCGAAGCCAGAGTTATAACCTGTTCGGGTGCCGTGGAAGGAGGACTTGCTGGAGCTTCTTCCTGAGTGGTGCTGGATTCACCTTCTACGCCTTTGCCCTTGCCTTTAGGCTGCTTGATCGAGGAGGTGCGTTACCCAATGGGGAGGTTGTGAAATCAACCCCAAGGTAGATTAACCCGTTCATCCGGCACCAATGCTCTGTTCTGCGCAGAGTCTCCTTAACCCTCTCCTCAATCGTCTGAGGTGCCTTAGTTCTATCAATAGCTGGAAAAGGCCAATTGTCCCCATCCGTGTTAGTATATACTTGATCGACTTCATCCTCAGTGGTTTGGAAGCCTTTGGGCACAATTGCTATCCCATATTGGATGATCTCTGCCAAGGCTAAGCGAGAGTGATCTTTTCTCCTGAGCTCAACCTCATGGATGATGTCGATGTAGATGTCCTCGATCTGAGGGACATGGATTGGATCAAGCTTTGCCCTTGGTAGACAATTCCTTGGGTCGAAGGTAGGCCTGGCCGGGAAATCATGTCTTAAATTGAGCAGCTCCACTCTGCGAACATGTCCTTTGCCTTGTGGTGGGTAGTGCATGTATATCGCCCACTGTGAGGGGGAAAGGAGTCCCACCCTTCTTTCTTTTCGGCATTTCTCATGATAGGTGATCACCGCCTTGATACCCAAAGAGAATCAGCTTGGGTCCAAAGATACCTCTAGTAGCTCCGGTTGGCTCTCCCAAAAAGTCAGGCAGCCCTTAGATAGGTGAACGTGGGAAATCGGGTGAACAACAGGGCCCCCATTTCTCAAAGGTCTGCTACTATGCTTTTGGTCGTGCGACCATAAGTCATATTTGGCCTCAACAGCAGATGATGTGATAGAAAAACACATCGTTAATTTTTGTGAATCGGGAGATACTATTCTCCACCTCACCTCGGTAGTACTCATATATTTTGACTCGGGGCCAAACTCCACTTCATCATCGCCCGGTAGTCTCTCTCTCGATGTCAGCAGATAGACAACATAGGAGTTCATGTAGAAACTTCCCGTTGTAAGAAATTGTTGAAGTTGTTTCGATTGTGCTGCTTATTATTTCTCCCCAGCAAAAGCGCTGATCGGGCACGTTCTTGTTCATGGTCTCTAAGTATCGCAACATCCATTTATGGAAAAAGTGGGCGTCAGGAAGCCCAAACACTCTGCTCAGGAATGTGATAGTGTCGCTGAGCTCCTCTGAGAAGTCACTGCGGTGGATGGTTTGAGGCCATCGGGTCACCACCTTTTTATTCTTCAAATAGACCTCGTTCATCAGCTGCATACACTGATCTTCGTTATCATCCCAGGCCTTAATACAATCTTCTCGGCTGACGGCCACAAAGTGCCTGTGATGAGGGATGCCGAGTATTATTTCGAAATGGCGGGCAGTGAGGTTAATGACTACCTCGCCCTTGTCATTTACGACACACCTTGTGTCCTTGTTATAGCACCGGGTGACCACCATCATGAATTCATTGTTGACGGTGCTGACTGGGATACCTCCAGCAAAATGTAGGGCGCTGCCCATTAGTTTGTCCATCCACGGACTTCTAGTCACCTTCTGAGTTCTGACCCAGAATTCCTCCATATCAATGTGACCCAATTCTGAGTCTCTGATGTCTAGGTCGCATTCGGCCTGGGAGTCAGGCATTCTGACTCTCTGATACTTGTATTTCATCTCTTCTTCTGTAAGTTTGGCCTTGCCTTTGGACTTGGTAGGTCTCCTGCTTGATGTAGACATGTATTCTTTCGAGCTTAGTTGCTGATCTGCACGAAGAAGAAGCGAGACCCAATCCAAAAAGGTTGTATTAGCCATTTGATCTTCCATTGAAGTGATATCAGAAGAAAGAGTTAGTGATTTGAGGCTCAGGGCGCAGGGCGCATGAAAGCTGCAGCTTACAGGGCTAAATAGGTAAGGCACACAGAAAAGAGGTGTTGCAAAGGTTAAATCAGCGCCAAAGGCGCATGGCGCATAGAGACTGCAGGGTATATTTTGCAAAGGGCGCATGAAGATTTGGTGCTACAAAGAGACAGGATGCGCCAAAGGCGCATAGATTGTTCATGTTGCATGGGAAATGGGCGCCAAAGGCACATGTATCTTTTGTGTAACATGAACTTTTCGTGCGCCAAAGGCAACTTGGCGCGGCGCATGGAGGGTTTACATGACATGATGTTTTTGCGATGAGGAAAGCGCCTGCGCCTTTATAACTTCATACTTGGCGCAGATTAAGCTGGTGTTGCGCAGATGCGGGGTGCGCCAAAGGGGCGCATGTATATGCGATGTAACACGGAAGGTTGGTGCGCCAAAGAGGGCGCAAGGTTAGCACTTGCAGCATGTGAAGGAGGCGCGCCTTGAGGGCGCAAAGGTTCTTGATGCAACAGCGTGATGGGTGCGCCATTGGCGCGATTTTATTCATGTTGCGAGGGGGATGATGATGCGCCAAAGGGGCGCAACTGTTTTTAATGTAACAGGACTCACCGATGCGCCAAAGAGAAAAACAGTTTTTACATGGTTTAGCCTCTCTTTTATCTTTTCTTTTCCAAGATCATTTGGGTAATAAAATGGTTCAACCAAAAGGGGTTTAAATCATGCTTTTAGAACAACTTCCTCTACCAGCAGATCTGGAAAGAGGGGGAGGGATATGGATAGACAAAAAAGGGGGAGGCTAGATCAACATTTCCATATTTCCAAACTACAACCAGACCACCAAGCACACAGAGAACCAAAAACGTAAAACGCACGAAAGAGATAAGAACCTCTTACCTGGATAAATAGTAAAAACTTGCACACGGGTCCACAACGCGTTGACAATGACAGGGCAGGTGCTGACAGGCTCAGAGAATAGAAATCACGTGTTTTACGTCTGGAGATAATGACATTTGTGACGCGCAAACATATATATATATATATATATATATATATAGCAATAAATGCGCCACCAACTTTGTAAAGGGCACCAAAGTCTCTGTCGACATAGAAAAGCATGCGCCCTTTGGCGCACCAAAGTGTATGACAACACAGTGTTACACGTGCCCTTTGCGCACCGGAAGAGGTGTCGACACATGATTATGCGCGCCTTTGGCGCACCGAAAAGAGGCGCAACAAATGAGTTGCTGACAAGAAGGCGCATGCGCCACGGCGCACGCAGGGAAGACTCAACATATCAAGGCGCACCAAAAGGAGTGTTGACACAATAAAATACGCGCCAAAGGTTTTAGAGGGGGCGCACCAAAAAGTGATGTTACACAGCAATTCCATGCGCCCAACCAAAAAAGCCAAAAAGACTAAGTTCGAGTTGAGGGATATATAAACGTTGGCTCCTCTACCTTATTTTAAAATAAAAACCCTTTAATAGATTTTGTTATTTTTAATCTAAATATTTTCTTTTAAGCATTTATATTGTATGGAAAGTGGTTTTTAAGGTATAGTTTTCCATACAAAGAAATTTAGGTGGACCATTTGTAGGGAATTGTGTCATGCATTTTTTCCACTTGTGTGACATCATTTGATCGAATGATTGTTTGATGTGACTCATTTTATTAGCTATTTTTTTTTCAGATTTTAAGTGAGAAATTGACATGTACTAAGGGAGAGGAGCCGGTGGGGGTGTACACCACTGGCTCCTCTCCTTATTTTGAAAAAAAAACCTTTAGTAACTTTTATTATTTTTAGTCTAAATATTATTTTTTGAGTATTTATATTATATGGAAAGTGAGATTTTAAGGTATTTAAATCAAGTAGTTTTCTATATAAAGAAATTTAGGGAGGGCCATTGGTAGAGAATTATGTCATGCATTTTTTTCCACTTATGTGACATCATTGATTGAGTGATTATTTGATGTGATTTGATGTGACTCATTTTATTGACTACTTTTTTCAAATTTTAAGTGATAAATTAACATGTAATAAGGGAGAGGAGCCAATGATTGTGCACCCTAAGTTGAGGGTGTACAACCATTGGCTCCTCTCCTTATTTTAAAACAAAAACCCTTTAATAGATTTTTTTATTTTTAATCTAAATATTTTCTTTTGAGCATTTATATTATATGGAAAGTGGTTTTTTAAGGTATTTAAATTAAGTAGTTTTCCATACAAAGAAATTTAGGGTGGACCATTTATAGGGAATTATGTCATGCATTTTTTCTATTAATGTGACATCATTTGATTGGGTGATTGTTTGATGTGACTCATTTTATTGACTACTTTTTTCAAAATTTAAGTGAGAAATTGACATGTATTAAGGGAGAGGAGTCGGTGGTTGTGCACCTTAAGTTGTGGCGTATACAACCACTAGCTCATCTCCCTTATTTTGAAAAAAATGTACTCTTTAATAAATTTTGTTATTTTTAATTTAAATATTTTCTTTTGAGCATTTATATTGTATGGAAAGTGGTTTTTAAGGTATTTGAATCAAGTAGTTTTCCATACAAAGAAATTTAGAGTGGAAAAATTTAGGGAATTATGTCATGCATTTTTTTCCACTTATGTGACATCATTTGATTGGGTGATTCTTTGACGTGATTTGATGTGACTCTTTTTATTGTTTTTTTTTTTTAATTTTAAGTGGGAAATTGACATGTACTAAGGGAGAGGAGCCAATGGTTGTGCACCCTAAGTTGAGGGGTGCGGAACTGATGGCTCCTCTCCCTTATTTTGAAAAAAAAAAAAACCCTTTAATAGATTTTGTTATTTTTAATGTAAATATTTTCTTTTGAGCATTTATATTGTATGGAAAGTGGGTTTTTAAGGTATTTAAATCAAGTAGTTTTCCATACAAATAAATTTAGGGTGAAACATTTGTAGGGAATTATGTCATGCATTTTTTCCATTTATGTGGCATCATTGGGTGATTGTTTGATGTGATTTGATGTGACTCACTTTTTTCAAATTTGAAGTGATAAATTGACATGTACTAATGGAGAGGAGCCAAACTTGTTGTGCACCCTAAGTTGAGGGGTGTACAACCACTAGCTCTTCTCCCTTATTTAAAAAAATTAATATACTTTGTTATTTTTGATCTAAATATTTTATTTTGAGCATTTATTGTTGGGATTAGCACACTAGTTGTCATGCATAATATATCGGATCTAAGCATACATGCAAATAAAAGCGTGATATTCTACTAAAAGAAATATACAAAACAAGAGATATAAATCAACACCATATTTAACGTGGTTCACCCAGTGTGGGCTACGTACACCAAGAAACAAGCCAATCTATTATCCAAAGCTTTGACAAGATATATAATTGAAGATTTACAATCTTCCACACCTCTCAGATGTATAATACTTTCTTTCTCTCAAGCTTGTGCTTCTCCTCTAAGAATTCTCTCTCTCACCAACTTTTACAAGTTTTTCTTAATTATTGTTAATACTTACTTCTAAACCCTAGCTTTCATGCTTATATAGTCGTTTATAGACTTAGGGCACTTAGCCATGCAATTACAATCAATAGATATGCTTTAATGCTAAAAATAGATCTAATTCCCAAGATTTAATTAAAACATCCTCACACAGTAACTCGACATCGCTAGCCCTAACCGATGTCGATCCTAGGTGACCGATGCCGGTCCCTCCTAACCGATGATGGTTACTGTGTTTTCCAACAAGTTTTACATTGCATGCTAATCTAAAGTAATTGAGCTCCACAACTCAACAATCTCCCACTTGGAGATTAATTACTGCACCATACCTGTACAACATCATTCTTGGATCCTTCCTTAGCTTTGTTTCTTCCTCTTCAACTCTCGACTTGAAGACCAATAAAATGTAGTGTATCTCCAATTTCTTCTTTGCTAATGGCTTCGTTAGCATATTCGCAGTAGGTTCTCTATCATATGAATCGCTTTCCAAATTTAACTCTCCCATCCTCTAATACCATTGTATGACGTGATACCTCAACTCGAATGTGTTTCGTTCTTGAATGAAACACTGAGTTCTTTTTGCCAAATGAATTACACTCATCTGTCACTAAACATTTTACAATCATCTTGCTCCTTTCCCAACTCTTTCATAAACCTACTCATCCATATCATCTCCTTGCTTAGCCTCTATAGTCAGTAACATAATCTGCCTTTGTAGTAGACAAAGCCACAACCTTATGCAATCTTGAAATCAAGCTAACGCCATCCCACCTACCGTGAAAATATATCCAGTAGTGCTCATTCTACCATCCGGATCTCCACCATATCTAAATCAACATATCCACATAATGAAATATCCGAACCTCCATAAAGCATAATTATATGTTAAATGTCCCTTTCAAATACCTTAGTATCTATTGGATTTCTTTCCAATTCTCTTTACCCAGATTGCTATATATTACTCATAACTCCCATTACCTGTATAATGTTTGGTTTAGTACAAACCATAGCTTACATGAGACTCCCAACCGTTGAATCATATGGCACTCATGTCATGTATTTGACCTCCTCATGTGATGATGGACACTGATCTTTGCTTAATTTGAAATGTCCATCCATAGGTGTATTAATAGGTTTCACATTCTGCATGTTGAACCTTTCTAACACCTTGTATATATAATCTTCTTGAGACAAATAAATTTTCTTATTTTTCATGCCTCTCGTGTATTTACATACCAAGGATTCTTTTTGCAGCTCCCTAAATCCTTCATAGAAAATGTGTGAGCTAGCTTTCCTTAAGCTCACCAATTTCCCGCAACTAGATCCTGTAATAAGCATATCATTTACATACGGTAAAAATAATATATCTCCCATTTTCAAGCTTCTTGAAATAAACACAATGATCGGATGCACATCTCAAGTAACCATGCTCATGCATAAAATTATCAAACTTTATGTACCATTGCCTTGAGCTTACTTGAGTCCATATAGGCTCTTTTTCAACCTGCACACTAATTTCTCCTTACCCTTGACTTCATACCCAAGTGGCTATTGCATATAAATCTCTTCATCCAAATCACCATAAAGGAAAGTCATCTCCACATCTAGTTTCTCTAAATGCAAATCTTCTACTTCAACTAAACTCAATATAGTACGAATAGAAGTCATTTTAACAACAGGAGAAAATATTTCACCAAAGTCAATACCTACTTTCTGTGCAAATCTTTTACTACAAGCCTTGCCTTGTATCTTTTATGTCCACCCTCTTCTTCCTTAATCCTATAAACCACTTGTTCTCGCAATGTCTTCTTACCTTCCGACAACTTAACCAAATCCCTAATATGGTTTTATTCCAAGGAATCCATCTCCTCATCCATGCCATGCTCCCACTAGACATGGGTCTTATCGTGCATTGCTTCTTCAAATATCTCTGGGTCACCATTATCAGTCAATAATAAATAAAATAAAGAAGGTGTAAATCTTTCTAGAGGTTTTCTTACCCTTTGTGACCTTCTCACATGAGTTTGGGGTACCGGAGGCTCAATCTGGACCTCCCGACATTTGTATTCAAATCCGACAAGAACCAACACCGGTTACCTATAACCGACGCCAGCTTTTTGCTAACCGATATCGGCTTGAATCTTCTGTAACCGATACCGGTTCTATCGATCGATGTCGCTTAGGGGTAAATCGACACTAGTTACCTTGTGTAACCACATAGGTAATACTATTAAATCCGAGAGCTCATTTTTATTTACAAACTTCTCAACTAGTTCATCCTTGGGTACCAAAATTTGATCCATGTACATTCTCTTTTCATTCCATTCAAAATTATGACTTCTAATAATTTTAGAATTCTCTAAATCCCAAAAATGAATCCGAAATCACCATATCCATAACCAATGAAAGTGCATCTCTTGGATTTTGAATCCAACTTTTTCTATTTTCCTTATCAACATGCACAAGAGCTTCTCAACCAAAAATTTAAGAAAAGAAAGATCTACCTCTTTTCCAGTCCAAACTTCCTCTCGGTATTCCTCCATCTAGTGAACTTAAAATCCCACGCTTAATAAAATAAACCATTGTATCAATTTCTTATGCCCAAAACTGTAAGGGTAGTCCAGAATGTATCCTCATACTTGTAGCACTTTCCATGATTGTCTTGTTCATTATTTTTGCAACACCATTCTCCTGTGGAGTTATTGGAACCGCTCTTTCTCTATGTATCTCATTCATTGAACAATAATCATTGAAATTCTTGCTACATATTCACCACCATTGTAAAATCTAAGGCACTTTAACTTAAAATTTAATTCATTCTCAACAAGGACTTTCTATCTTTTAAAAGTCTCAAAAACATTAGATTTATGTTTAATATGATAAACCCATACCTTTCTTGTAGCATCATCAATGAAAGTAACATAATACTGGGATCCTCCATGAGAATCTACCTGAGATGGTCCCCACACATCTAAGTGTACAAGCTCTAATTTCTACTCCTTCTTAGTTGCCCCAACTTTGAGAAATCTCAATCTCTTTTACTTTCCAAAGACACAATTCTCACATAAATCAAGATCTAAATCTTTCAAATATGATAACTTACCCTTAGCCTTTAAGATCTACATTCCTTTTTAACTCATATGGCCAAGCCGGTTATCCCACATGCATGCATCTGAATCAAGTAGATAATGTAGAAAATGAATCAATAACATAGGTAGATATATACAACGTTCCTACCTTCTTACCTCTTGCCACAAAAAATCACCCTTGGTGACTTTCCAAGAGTTTCCTGTAAAAATAACCATCCAACCATATTCACCTAGTTGCCTGCAGAAATAAGATTCCTCTTGAGGCTTGACACATGCCTCACATCTTTAATACTTATGTATTTCCATTCTACAATTTTAGATGAACTTCCCTTTACCAAAGAATACTGCAAAGTTCATCATCACCCAAATAAACATGCCCAAAATTTCCCTGGACATAATTTCTAAAATAACCCTTATTAGGGTTGCAGATGAAAAGAAGCTCCTAAATCTAAAACCCATGATTCAATTCTATTATCTAAAGAAAGAATAAGAGCATCTTACATTACCTCTAATGTAGCAAAATTTACTTCTTTACCTTTGTCCTGGTTGTTGGTTCTCTTTTCCTTTGACCAACAATATTTATTTACATGTCCTTTCTTTCCACATTTCCAACAAGAAATTCCTTACTTACTTCTAAATTTAGATTTGTTATCCCTCGACTTTGATTTCCCGTTATTCTTATTCTTGAATCTCTTTCTTCTTCATGCCCCTACTTTCTACATTCAAAGCATTCCTAGATGATGATTCCTCTATACTCTTCTTGTGAATTTATTCATTCAAGATTATACTAACCACATCATCAAACTTCAAAATATTATTAGAAGATGTTGTATTACTAACAACCATTACCAAGTTCTCCCAACTATCAGGCAAAGAACATAAGAATAAAAGTTCTTTCACTTCATCATCAAATGGTATATCAACCGATTTTAATTGATTTACAATATATTTGAAATCATTCAAATGACTAGATGCAAATCCACCTCCATGCATCTTAGAACTAAATAGTTTCTTCATCAAATAAAATTTATTTGAAGCACTAGGTTTTTCATATAAATTAGTAAGAGATTTCATTAACCCTATCAGTAGAAGTCACTTCATAATATTGGAAGCCATGGATGATATCAGCTCAATCTTATAGATCCCAAAGCCTTTTATCAAGAATCTTGCATTCTTCATCAGTCATCTTTGTAGGTCTCGACTTTTTATCCAATGGTAAATAAAATCTGTTTGATACGAGATATACTCCTTAATCTGCATCTTCTATAATTGATAATTTTGGCCATCAAATTTCTCTACCTTTTATTTTTTTCTCCTATCATTGATGTAACTCCCACTCAACAAGAAAACCCTTGTGAGTAAATCATTCAACACACAAAACCCTCAAACAAAGCTCTATACCATTTGTTGGGGTTACACGAGTTGTATAGACAATATATTAGATCTAAGAATACATGCAAATAAAAGTGGATATTCTACCAAAAGAAATATATAAAACAAGATATATAAATCAACACCATATTTAACGTGGTTTACCCAAAGTGGGATACGTCCACCAAGAAACAAGCCAATCTATTATCCAAAGCTTTGAAAGATATACAATTGAAGATTTACAGATCTTCCACACCTCTTAAATGTACAATACTTTCTTTCTCTCAAGATTTTGCTTCTCCTTTAAGAATTCTCTCTCTCACCAAATTTTGCAAGTTCTTGTTAATACTTCCTTTTAAACCGTAGCTTTCATGCTTATATAGTCATTTATAGACTTATGGCACTTAGCCATGCAATTACAATCAATAGATATACGTTAATGCTAAAAATAGATATAATTCCGAGAGTTAATTAAAACATCCTCGCATAGGTAACCAACGTCGGTTAGCCTTAACCGATGTTGGTTCCTCCTTTCCCGACTTATGTCGGTTCTAGGTGACCGATGCTAGTCCCTCCTAACCGATGACGATTCATCGTGTTTTATAGCAAGTTTTACATTGCATCCTAATTTGGAGTAATTGAGCTCCACAACTCAACATTTATATTGTATGGAAAATGGTGTTTTAAGGTATTTAAATCAAATAGTTTTTCATACAAAGAAATTTAGAGTGGACCATTTGTAGGGAATTATATCATGCATTTTTTCCATTTATGTGACATCATTTGATTGGGTGATTGTTTGATGTGACTCATTTTATTGACTACTTTTTTTTCAATTTCAGATTGCTTACTTAAACCATCAACCAATTAACCATCCATTAATGTGCACAACATCATATAACATACATGCAATAAACCATAAACAGAGAAAAACACCATAACACAAGATATAAGTTGGAAACCCTCATCGGGAAGAAAATCCACTAGAAATTATAATTATATTTCTTAAATAAAAAGTGTTTAGTGAAGCACCAACTTCACAAGGAGCACCAACCCCTAGTTTAGTATAGCACCAACCCTACAAGGAACATCAACCCCTAGTTTTGTGAAGTACCAACTCCACAAGGAGGCTACAACCCCCAAGATGATCAAGAACCCACTCAACCACATTTTGATGAAGATATATGATGTCTTGTTGCTTCAACAACTAATTGAGATCATTTATTCATCTCACTCTCCTTCAAACCCTTGTTCAAACCCTAGCTTCACAAACTTTCTCTATCTTCCACTTTCTTCATTTATCTTTTTGCATAAAACCCTTATACACACTCTTGGAAAAAAATCTTCAACCTATCATGAACTTTCTAAGATCTCAACACATGTATTTGTTCTTGCCAAACACTCTCACATAGGTCACACTTTTCATACACAAGCAACTAGTCCCAAAAAACACCTAAAACATCACTTTTATATGCTCTTCATGATTCAAATTCAAAATAAGCTGGTTTCCCTCATTTTTTTGACCAAGAAAAATTAAAAACATCCCAATTGAATCATTAAAACATTCAAATATGACCCATATAGGTCATCCATGCCCAAAACCTTTCATCTTGCACCAAGAAGCCTCAAACCCCGTCAAATAGGATGAGTAAAATCTACTAACACAAAAACCATCATTAGAAAATCTCTAAACATCACCACACATGTGTAATATAAAATTTAAACATCATACATGGTCTCACTTTTACTGGATCAATCAAATATTTCATAACATGAGCTAAAAGGCTTATATCCTTCAAAAATAGTTGTTTCAAGTACCCTATCTTCACCTTTGGGCCTCAATAAGCACCCAAGATCAACTCAACTATAGCATGTAACCAATATATGGAAACATCAAGACTTATAAATCACTTCTATGCATGTTAAACCTCTCGAAACTTCCATGTTTTAAAACAACTTTACTCTTCACCAAAAGTTTTTCAAACTCAACTTGTTTGCACTCTTTCTACCACTTTGAAGACCTCCAAATACCTTCAATAGGAACAAAATTAACACCTCTTAACTCTCTAGGTTATATCAAATATAAAATCATTCATATCATGCTTCAATCAACTCAATATCTCAACTCGAAGCAGCTTTAGTCCTAAAACCAAGAAATGTTCTTCCTCACAAACCTGACTCCAGTATGATCCATAAAATCTCATCATAATGAAACAAAACATATACCATCAGAAAGCTAAATGAATCCTCTTTCCAAAAATATCAGAACTCCTTCCAAATCTAAGTGTAAGGCATTCAACCAGGCCCATCTTTGCAAACTTCCTATAACTGCCCTTTGACTAGTCATCACAAATAGGGTATACTTTGTCATTTTTATGCATCACCATGACCTAAAACCAATATTGAAGCTCAAAATAACACCCATCCCAAATCAATATGAACTGGGGTTTTAAGGCAACATTTTATCATCTCTAATTTGTGGACCTTGCGTGCTTGAGACAAACCTCCTAGGAGAAGGTCAGTTCCTCTACCTATTTCTACCACTAAAACTACTCATATAAATGGAAATGCAACTACCTCATCACTATTCTAAGATTCCAAGGGACCAAGGTGAGGAGGAGATGCATGAAAAGGGAAAAGCTAAGCTAAAGGCAGGGTGATAATACCAAAAAAGGGGGATGAACACAATCATATTTGAGTGAAAATGAATAAAAATACATGCAAAGAGGGTGGACACGTGTGCCACAATTTGAAACACATGTATACCTCCATTTTCATGGAGAAAAATAGAAAAGCGATAAGGGATGTGAGAATGTACAAAAAAACATCAACGTAAAAGAAAAGGCAAGAAGATTGCAATAAAATGAGCTACGATAGATAGCCCACACAAAAACTTGTATCACTTTTGAAAGATGCACATTCGATTATAATAGTGGATGACGTGGCCCAGTATCCATATGTAGATAACTAGATCTAGAGGCCTACAACTCAAAATGTAAAGCACTACCTCGAATAATGCTCCTTAGCAAACTAAAGGGTCTAACCTTTTACAATGAGCATTGTTCCAATATTTATAGAAGAAGAAGGAGAGAAGAAGATAAGAAAGAAGAGGGAAACTCATATTCAAAATTCCAACCACCAACAACTACTAATGAATGCCTATAATGTTGTCGATCGATCGCCTCCCCATGTCTATTTTTTCTTGTGGAAGAAGAAAAGAGGGAAAATCGAGATCAAATATGGGTGGTTGAGCTAACTTAATCTATGCATTAATGTCTTGAGACACATTTCCTTGCTCTCACCTACCAAATCCCTCTAAAATATGATTTTGAATGATCTGGAGTGTAGTCCACATTAGCATATCTTCAACAAGACAAAGAGTGCATAGATCTAAGGCTTGTAGAAAAATTTATGATATTTTGAAGTCTATCAAAGCAAATGGTAACACGTAAGACACATGACATGCTTTGATTGGTCCATGTGATCAGCTGACTGTCCTAGTATTTTGTAATTATTTCAAAATATCACACAATGGATCTATGCAAGGATCTAGTGCCTAGGGGCATGCTTTGGTAGGTTACGTGTGATACATTCAATCTGAAATTTTCCACATGGCACAAGAACTTGGCGTAAAATATTTCACTGGTGTGCACGTGAGCAAGGGGTGCAAGAATGAAGAATATGGGTGCATAAAATATGTGCACACAGAAGTTATGTTGGGGACTTAGACGTTTTGGAAGGAAAGTCAAGGGATGCGTTTGGAGAATGCATGCACTTTAGGAAAGAAGGTAGGCATGCAAGGAGTGGGCGCTTTGGAAGAATGGAAAAAGATAGAGGAATGAGAAAATAAGGTGTGCAAGGGCATGTGGAAGAATTATAACCAAATAAATTGTGCCAAGGGGAAAGCTAGAGTGCGCGCAACCTATGAACTCGAACTTCAGAGTCAAAATGAAGATGTAAGTTGTCAAAATAACTAGGGGAGTTATTTTGGAGAATAGTTGGAAAATTTTAGGGCCATATGTCTGCTAGATGAAGGAGATCAATAGCCTTATAAGCATCCATTGGGCATGGAGTCTACCTAAAATGAAATTTCTGATCTATAATTGAAGAACTACCCCTGAAGTCACTTGAAGCATTTTCTAAACTCTTGAACAACTACTACTCTCATGTGAAGATACTCTAATCTAAATTCCATGAGAGTGGAAAATTTTGAAACTTGTTGAAGATCCCTGAACTAAACTGACATCCTAGAAGCAACAAAAGAGCACATGTGAGGAGTGCACAAAAAGAAAGAACTATATATAAATAGAACAATGTGCACGGAGTACACTTGGAGGAATTGAAAACTATTCTAATATATATAATGATGCAGAAGACTTAATGGAAGTGCTTGAGATAAATCCCATTAATTGGGATTGGTAGCATGCCTCCATCAAGGTGAGATAACTCAAAAGAGTTAGCCTCCTTACAAGAACTGATAATGTATGGGCCACTCCAAAGTGCATCAAACTTTGAATGGTGCCAGTTTGCTCTGTCAGCATCCCATTTTAAGACTAGATCACCAAATTTGAAAGCTTGAGGTTTATATTTTCTATCAAACCACTTCTTTTTCGATTTCGATTTTTCTAACTTGATCATGGCAGATTTTTCAATTCTTCAAGATTAACCACTCTCTCGCCATTCTGATTTCTCTCTTATTTATGCCCTCAAACTCTAGTTGTTGGGTGAGCTCTAAGTAAGGTAATTCAAGAGACGTATGAATTCTAGATTCTTTTCCATAAACTAGCTTGTAAGGTGAAGTACATATTGCCTTCTTCACCATGATTCTGTCTACTACCAGAGCACGTGTGATACCTTTTAGTGTGCCACTTCCTCTCTGTTGATATTTATTGTTTGTTTCATGATTTTGATCAGGTTCTTGTTGGAAAACTCGCCAAGCCATTACCTTGGGGTAATAGTTAGAAGAAGTTTTCAAATAAATTCCAAGGCTAAGCGCCCAATCAAAAATTTAGTACCAAGGAAGGCTTTTGCATTATTAGAGATAATGGTTTGAGGAATACCAAACCTTGTTACAATTCCCTTGAGAAAGTCAAGGATGACTAGCTCGGTTGATTCCTTGAGCGTAACAGCTTTTTTCCATCTAGTGAAGTAATATGTAGTTGTCATGACCCATTTATGGCTCACACTCAAAGGAGGATTGATCATGCCAATGAAGTCTAGACCCCATTACACAAAAGGTTGATTTGTTTGGATTGGTTGGAGGGGAAGCATTACCTAATTTCATATTTCTTTCAAAAGAAATCATATTCTTTTGCATTTTATGACCAACTTATGCGCATCCGTAAAACATGGTAGGCCAAAAGTACCATGCCTTGATGATCTTCATTGATGTTGCTTTGGCAGATAAGTGTCCACCAAAGAATCCATCGTGAAATTATGCTAACACTTTGTTAACTTACCTCCCATCAATACATCTCAAAACACGCCATCAATTTTTCTTTGAAGAGAATGCCATCAATGAGCCCATACAAAAATAGATTGTCGCCTCAAATGTATTCTCTTTGATTTTCTCAAACCAGAGGGTATGTTCCGAGAAAGAGGAATGTTGTCATGATACCAATCCATTTGTGCATGTTGGGATCTTCATTTTACTTAGGTTCGCATGCACTAGTTCCTCATCCAAAAAAATGAAGTCACCATATCATTTTTGTGCATCCTCAAGAATCAGCTTACAGAGTGCATTGCCTCTAATCAACTTAGTGGATTTTATATTCACATCATACTCCATGATTTTGGTCACCCATCTTGCTCTTTTCTCGCTGATTTTTTCTCCCATGATGAATTCTCTCACACCTAAGTGTGAAACTAACACCTTGATATGATTTGTGGCAGAGCATAATTTTGAACTTCTTGAGCGTGTGCATGATGGAAAAGACTTGTTTCTCTGTGTAACTATATTTCAATTCGTAATCCTTCAGTGTTTGACTGAAGAAAGCCATTGGATGCTTCGGTCCTTGTTCATTTTCTTTTTCAAGACAACATCAACACTAACATCGACTCCATAAGCATAAATGATGAAATCCTTGTAATAATATGGATTGATGAGTGTTGGCACACAAACAATATCTTGCTTGATTTTGTTAAAGCTCTCTTTTCCTTTTGTTGTCCACTTAAAGACTATGTTTTTCTTGAGCATAAGGGTGATGGGCCTAACCAATCCTGCAAAGTTAGGGATGAATCTCCTAACAAAATTGATTTTTCCTAGGAATGATTGTAAGACTTTCTTGTGTACTAGCAAAGAAATAGAAAGGATGGTAGAAACACGCTCAAGATCAATGGCAATGTCATCCTTTGAGACTACATGGCCCAAAAGTTTATCTTGCGCAAAAATAAATGTGTACTTCTTGGGGTTAAGAGACACCCAAATCCTATACATCTCTCAAATAATTTTTCCAGATGTGTCATGTGATCCATGCTTGCTTTGAGAAGATAATTATATCATCCAAGTAAACTAGGATGAAATCATTTATATATCTTTTGAAGGCAATGTCCATGGCTCACTAGAATGTTGTGCCTATGTTTGAAAGACCAAAGGGCATCTTTTGATATGCATAGGTTCCCCATTTGGTTGTAAATTTCATCTTGAATTGATCCTCTTCCTTGACCATAATATGATTAAAACCGGAATACCCATCCATCATAGAAAATCTTTTTACGCAACCACTATCCGCAGAATCTGCTCCATAGAAGGCAAAGGATAATGATTCTTCAAGTATGCCTTATTTAAGTCTCTGAAATCAACATAGAGTCTGATTTCACCATTCTTTTGTGCACATCAAACAAGATTCATGAACCAATTAGAGTACTTTATGGGGAATATTATCTTTACCTCAATGATTTTAGACAACTTTTTTCTCATGATGGGATCTATCATAGGATTTACTAGCCTTTTTTTTTTGTCTCGATGGGCTAGATATTAGGATCAAGGTCAATGGAGTGTTGAGAAACATTTGGATCAAATTATTTTAGGTCTTCATAATCTCATGAGAATATGTCACTATATTTTGATAGATAGAAATGAAGGACTACTTTTCATCCTACGCGCAATCTTTGCCAAGAAACAACTCTTTACCATGCACAATAATGTCTGAATACAACCTTCTTCGCACCGCACGTATATAATTTTCCTCACCTTTGAAATAGTCATTAGGCTGAAAATATTCTTTAAGGTGACCATCCCTTTAGGAAAATTATTTTTCTTTAGATGGATCACTTGGTCACCATAGTTGTTATGCAAGTCATCTTTCATGATTAAAGAGAACTCAAATTCATTCTGAATGTACTAGACAATTTACGTGTCACTTTCAAACACTTTCCATTTGGTTTCATTATCTGGAATAGATGGCCTGATCACTATATTGATGTGTTGCACGTTGCCTCGATAAAATCCTCATCGTGTGAGAATTGCAAATGAACTAAGCGTGACCATTTGATCAACTTCTTTATTCAACTTTCTTGGTACCACCTACAAATTTAGAGCATCAAAGTTCTTTAGGAGGTCCCAAAATCTATGTTTATAAACTTTGAGAAGCTTATTATTTTTTAAACACTTGTTTGTGACTTAGTGGATAACCAACTCAGTGTCCCCAAAATCTACAAAGGCCTTGATATGTTTCCTTTCGAGGCAATAAGAAGGCCGTGCACCAATGATTCATATTATGCTATGTTGTTGAGCACACAAAATTTAACTTGTGCACAAACAAGAACTTCTCATTCTTAGGAGAAATGAGAACACAACATGTGCCTACACCATTCCATTTTTTCTGGAACCATCAAAGTATAACTTCCACAATCCATAATTTTCTTCATCTTTGTTTGAGTGCGCTAGTAGCACAAATTTCTTCTTCAAGGATGCAATAAGTACCAAGACTAGTTTCAAGATATTTAAGGGTTGTGGTCATAAGGATTAAATTCATAACACTTGTTGTCCCACTCATCTAATAATAGATCGTATGGGAGGAGGAATGGGTTGTTCTTCTGAAGATCGAATATTTTTATTTGCCTTCTTGAATTAGGAAATTGGCTTGGAGAGGTGATGGGTCATATGAATCAACATGATATGAAAATATGGGTTTAGCTTGTATGGTAAACTAGGTACCATACCTTGGTCTAAGTAATATATGAGACCAATCAAAGACAAGTAACCACCACTTTGTGGTGAAGTTTCTTGACAAGCAAAGGGTAAATAAAAGAGGCAGGTCAATAATTGACACATCTTGAGTTATGGTTAGGCTTGGACATGTATGGAGGGTTAACTCAAGATTTTGATGAGTCCTAGAGTAGTAATAGCTGATCCATTAAGTTGTAAAAATACTTTGGACATGGGTGTATACTCAAGGCCTAGCACATACGCAATTTTCTTTGGCATAACAGAAGTACTAGCCCCTGAATCAATCATACAATTATGCACAAGATGTTTTCCCACTATCAAAGACATATAGAAAGGTGGGGTTTTGAAAACCTTGCTTACTTGCTTCTCCTTTATTTGATAGATGTTTACATGATAAAATGGGGTTTTTTGGATAGCTAGATCAAGATGGGAGCTGTCGCGCACATTAGAGCTTCATGCAACAGTCAGATTGAGATGGAATGGCTAGGGCATCCCACATTGTGACATTCACATTTTTCTTCTTCATCTGGTCCAAAATGTTGAATGGAAGGCCCGTAGATTTATGCATTTGAGGAACAACCTTCTCTTTTCTTGATTGTTCAGGTGTGGAGACAGAATCTGGGGGTCATGTAAAATCTTGACCTACCAAAGGAGGAGTGTGCGCTACTTTAGTTGGAGCATTGTGTGGATCCTCGTGTGTAAAAACTTGTGTGCCATAATTTTTGGTTTGATTTACATTTGTATCCTTCTGATTTTGGAGATCATCGTGACTAGCAGAAGTTGAAGGTTGTGCACTAGTTTCTAGCATTCTCTTCTTGTATCTTGTATTGTCGAAACATGTGTACGCTGCCTATTTGAGATATTTGTAGCTTGGTTCATTGTGCATAATTCATCAACACCAAAGAAGGAAAGGTTCACCTTAGGGATGGTTTTGGCACTTCTTCATTTTTAGGTTGGCGGTGCACGCCAAGGAAGGTTCATTACTCTCAACATTTTGAATCATGTAGGCCTATATGCGCACAGAGGCATTGCATAGTTATATGGTTATGAAGCAAGTTACAAGGAAAGAACCACTTTGTCTCTCGACCAAATTGTTCTAAACAAGAACAAGTGCTTGACTTGAACTGGGCAATTTGGAAGAGGTTATGCAGGGAGGAATTTTTACAATGGGAGGTGCACATTAGCTTGTCATCTATCACTTTATTGTTTCTACCCATATCTCTTTGATATTGAGTCCTAAAGGGTTGATGGCCTTGGTTATACCCTTGATTAGAATTATTTTTTAAGGATTGTTCTTGTTGTTTTTCTTAAGATATAACTTTGTTAGACAAGTTTCTAATCAGGGCTTTCATTTCTTCATCCTCTTTTTTTTAGCGGGAGAATAGGATGTGGATGTCGTGGTTAAGGAATTGGATTTGGAATAGAGTAATGGAAGGTTGAGGAGCTTGAGGAAATTCTAGGAAAAATGGCATTGGTGGTCTAAGAGTTAATTTCCCTGCATGAATAAGATTGTTTTCGGACTGATTGCAATGTTATAGGCGGTTGGTAAAATTCAACCCCCATGATGAATCATGACTGAAATCTCACTATTCAAGGATTTTAGATGATATAGGAAATCATGTTGGGGTGGACTCGCTGACACTAAAAATTTCCTCCGTAATTTCTATTTCATTAATGTGTGTATTAGGAATATGCTTGTTGTTAAGTATAATTAATAGTAGTGTCGATAGAAGATAACGGTGCCGTCACGTGCCGCCAATAATGTGGAGTACGGTAATAAAAAAGTACAATAGGAATGTTGTAAAAATTAAATATTTGTGTAAGTGGTCCGGTAATGTTAAAATGTCAAAGTTTGGGTAATTAGAGAAGTAGGGTCTACGTGATTAGGAATTAGAAATATTATATTGGTAATAAGGACAAGGAGTGAGGTCATAAATATTTTGTATATTTTATTTGTAAAAAGTCTAAAAATGTGGAACCCATGTAAAATGATAAGGTTTATCTTATCTTAAAAGATAAGCTTACATGTACAGATAAGAGTTAAGGTATGGAATATGATTCGTCAGAGGGATTTCTTATCCTATCTTAGAGATAAGATGGATAAGCTTGGAAGTTCTATAAATAGAGCGCCACCCCCTCATTTAGCATAGAAGGAAGTAGTGAGAAATATTGTAGGAAGTGTGCGAAAGGAAGCCATCGCTTTAAAGGTGTGTTGAAGAAGCCATTAAGAGGTGTAATTGTAAAAGTTTCTCCCATAGTCTTGGTGAAAGGCAAGTGAAGTCAATAACACTCAAGTACCTCATGGGTGAGATTGTAACAATTTCATGTTAATATTATAATTTACTTTGATATTTCAGATTTGTCATCATTTCGCCTTATCATAGTCGATGGTATTCTTGTGTTATGTTGTTGTTTTGTTTCCAGTTACATCCACCAAACTAAAGGTCATGCATTAGTAAATAATCATAAGCATGAGGAGTTCCCGGTGAAGAATTATCATAGTTCCGGATTGGTAATGACATTTTGGTTCCGCAAGGGACTATTCCTCGTTGGTGGATTTTTTTCCGGAGAGATATTCCCACTTAGTCAAAAATCAATTGGAGGGTAACCTTGTTTTTACCGTGCATAGTAGTTACCATGTTAAAGTCATTTTTGCTATGAATAGTAGTTACCATGGTAAAGTCATTTTTGTTGGGAATAGTATTTACCACAAAGAAAGTCACTTTTTACCGTGAATAGTATTTACCGCAAAGAACTTCACTTTTACTTTTGAATAGTGTTTACCACAAGAAAGTCAATTTTTTACCAGTAAGTCAAGTTTTACCATAGTTTACCGTGGTCATTTCTATAGTGATTCCAATTATTTCGCACATAAATCTTGTTGATCAGATTGTGGGTTGGTATTTCACTATGGTTACTTTTGAAAATGGGAAAGATTCCTGCTTTTTTCAGCTCAATCTAATGAAGATGCTTCTTCTTTCATTCAAGAGTTTAAACGATCTTGTATTTGTAATGGCCTTATAAGAAGGGAACAATGGACTGAATTTTTCCTACCTTTTTTGGATGGTTCAAGACTTAGGTGGTTTGAAACACTAGGTGATAATGTGAAAAATTCATGGGATTTATTAACTCGAAAGTTTTCTTGAAGAATTTGGTGAACAATGTGAATATGCAGATCTCATGATCGAGATCACAAAGCTATCCCAAGGAGAGAAGGAGAAGATAAGGGATTATCATGCTCTTTTCTGAGCTAAGGAGGAAGCTCGATGCCCGTATCCGGAAAGAAGGATTAGCGGATGGGTTGATGAATGGCGTGGATAATCTCCTATGTAAGCACTTCATTCTTGGGATGAAGCGCAGATCGACAACGAGTGAAGTATGACCGCCTGCCTACCATCAACAAGCAAAGGAGATCGCAAGAAGGCAAGAAGAAAGCATGGAAGAGGAGCCCAAAGAAATTGTTACTAAAGTAGAGCCTACACCAAGACCTTTAGTTCGTAATCCACAACCACTCCCGTGAGCACAAATATTTCTCCTAGTACATCTACCGAGTATGAATATATGCTTAGGAAGATGGGCCAAGCTTAACTATTAATCTTCTTCAAGGAAAGGAATTTAGTTCTCGTGAGGAAATAGAGGTCCAAAAAGAAATATTTCTGAAGTCAGATGTTATGGTTGTTATAAAAGGGTCATTATAAGTATAATTGTCCAGATAGAGCTTCTACATCCGGTAAAGGAGATAATGATAGAGGAAAAGCACCATGAATTCTTTTCGATGTAGTAGATAAGAGCAGTAAATAATGAAGTAGATGTGTTTGTAATAAAAAGAAAGAAAGAAAAAGATAATCAAGATGGAAATGATCCTAAGAAGATGAAAGAAGAAACTAGTAAGAAACATAGGAGAAGAAAGTTGGGTGTGCAGGATTTTCTCGATTTCACAGGGGCAAGGACCATACTCCATCTTGGAAGATCTGTCCAAAAGGCTCTCAAATATTACATATGGTCAACTCTTGGCTATGTCTTCCGAGAAGAGGCGGGAGTCATGCGAGGTGGACTCAATGCTCGAAGAAGGAAGGAGGTTGAGGTCCCCGCTTTGGAGGCAGAGGCAGATCCCTATGCTCCACAAGCCGAGGTATTATGTAATGGTATTTCAATTCATGATGTCTTAGTGAGGAGGTGCTGCAGCTTAATGTAATGACCGAAAGTCTCGTAATGAATATGTTGGGTTTAAAATTGATCACCCTTCAACACTTATGTTAAGGTCATTAATAAGGGAAAACTAAACCAAGGTGTAGTTTCAAATGTGGCAATATCTCATTATGGGTATCAGATGTGTGGTAGACTTTCAGTGATGAAAATGGTACTGCTATTGGTATCCAATGTTACCGAGAAGACCATGGCTAAGGAGAGTTCATGCAAGAAACTACTGAATGAAGGTTTCATGACACTTGGACGTGGTAGAGAGAGGGTGAAGATAAACATGATCCCTCGACATCATAAAGCAAAACCTATGGATTCTAGTGATGAAACTGATGATCGACATCCTCCGATTACTCTAGTACCAAAGAAGTGGACATCAAGATGAAGAAAGCGAGGTGGATGTTTCAAATCATGGATATCCTTCCAAATACACCAACTCATGATCCCATAAAATTATCCGAAGAAGAAGTTGATGATCGTCTCCAATAAATAAATATTAGTGATGATGTGATGGAGAGTGAGAAGGAATCCTACCTCCAGCTCTTTCAAGGTACATACACCTATTCACTTTTGATTACAAGGAACTCCATCAAGTAAGTTGGGTATAACATTGTATTGAGTTTGGTAGATGGTGCTAAGCCCATAAAGCAAATGCCATATAGAATGAATCCTAATTTTTCTAAGACCGTAAAAGAAGAAATAGATAAGTTGCTTGATGTAGGATTCATATTTGGCTTTGGGAGAATTCGAATGGGTTTCTCCCATTGTGATCTCAATAAAAAATAATGGGAAGCTACGCATTTGTGTTGATTACAGAAGCTCAATAAGGCAACAAAGAAGGATCATTACCCTCTTCCATTTTCGATCGATCTTGACGGCCAGTAGTCTGGCTAGAGTGCTATAGTTTTGCTTGATGGATATAAATGCTACAACCAAGTTCGTATAGCAGAGAAAGATCAACTTAAGACCACGCTCACCACTCCTTGGGGAACGCTTTGCTTATAGAGTTATGCCTTTGGGTCAGTGTAATGCTCCAAGCAAGAACATTCCAAATATTGATGAATAGGTGTTTGAACCTTACATCGAGACCTTCATCGAGAGTATTTTGGATGATTTTTACATCTATGGGAGCAAGTCGACCACCAAAGCACAAATGGAGACAACATTTCAAAGGTTAGATGAAGCACAAGCCTCACTAAACCCTACAAAGTGTGTCTTTGGATGTTCTAAATGTGTTTTTGAATTAGGGCATGTCAGATCCAGATTTACCATTTCCTATGATGGTATTTTAGTGCGATTCTTACGATAAAGTTTCAAAATCAAAGATTTACCATTTCCTCTTAATAGAAGAAATAAGGTGCATGAAGCTTTTGGACAACCGAAGGAAGCCCTAGTGTCTTCACCGCTTTGAAGAATCCAGATTGAGCAAGCCATTCATTGTGTACACTAATGCCTCGTGACACAAACTAGGAAGTACTTTGAGCCAAAAGGATGAAAATGGGAATGAACATCCAATTTACTTTGGGAGCAGCATAAATGAGCAAAGGCTGAGGTAAATTATACCAGAATCAAAAAAGAGGCTCACGCTATCATTTTTGGCTAGAAAGAAGTTTAGAAATTACTTGCTAGGGAAACAATTTCTAGTCAGAACAGATCATCGTGCTCTAAAAATATTGTAAATAAACCTAACCCATCGTGAGGATAGCAAGATGGATAATTTTGCTACAAGAATTTGAATTTGATATTATAGATAGGCCAGAAAGAAGCATGTCAATGCAGATGCACTCTCTCGAGCCTATGATGGTTTAGGATCATCTTGTGATGATGATGATTTCCCGATGCAAAGATTGTTATCCCTTAACACAATCCCTAGTGAATACATAGATATTTGGAATTATCTCGAATGAATTCAAGTTTCCCGATGGTGCCAATGCAAAGACTAAGAGAAAGATTACTCAAGATAGTCGTCCATATTCTATTCTCGCATGGAGTATTATTTCGAATAGGACCCGATGGACAAGATAAGAGGGCAATGACGTGATCAAGGGAAGGAATTGCTAGAAGAATTCCACAATGGTACATGTGGAGGGCACTTCTCGACAACTTACAAAGAAGAAGATCTTGGATGCAGTTTATCACCGCCCACTCTTTTTAAAGATTGTTATAATTATTGTAAGACATGTGATATTTTTCAAACGCATGGTAACCGTAAGACTTCATCAACTCCATTATGCCCTATTCTTCCCTCGGTCCCTTTGAAAAGTGGGGAATAGACATTGTAGGTCCACTTCCAACTACATCACGCCAAAATAAGTATATTGTAGTCATGCCACAG
Source organism: Taxus wallichiana var. yunnanensis (assembly GCA_018340775.1). Taxonomy (NCBI): domain Eukaryota; kingdom Viridiplantae; phylum Streptophyta; class Pinopsida; order Cupressales; family Taxaceae; genus Taxus; species Taxus wallichiana. The sequence goes on from CM031235.1 coordinate 226,465,162, forward strand.
ATTATTTAACCAAGTGGGTTGAAGCTAGGCCATCAAAACAACTTCCATGGATGAAGTGGTAAGGTTCATGTATGAATGCATTATCACCAAATTTGGTTGCCCATTAGAAATTGTAATGATCAAGGAAGCCACTTCATTAATGAGGTGGTAGAAGCCCTAGTCAATAAGTTTTCTATTAAGCACAGAAGGAAACAACATACAAGCCAAGCACAAATGGACAGTGGAACGAACAAATTTTGTGTTGTGTCAAATTCTAGCAAAAGATGCATCCTTACAGTACATAAATGGGATAAAAGGATTCATGCAGATTGTGGTATATAGGGCAACATCAAACTCAAAGAACAAGATACTCCCCATTTCAATTGGCCTATGGCATTGATCTAGTTCTTCCTATTGAGTTTGATATTCCCACTATGAGAGTTATGAAAAATGAAAGGATGGATGAAAGTGATTCAAGAAAGAAAGGTTGGTACATCTTCATTTGCTAGAGGAAATGAGAGAAATAGCAAAGGATACAAGCCATAAGAAGAAAATGAAGCGAAGGAATACTTTGATCAAAATATCTCGTGGTCTCCATTTCATGTGAATGACTTGGTTCTAGTATATGATTCCGTATACAAAAGAAGAAGACAGAGAAAATTTCTTCCAAAATGGATGTGGCCCTACAAAATAAGAAATTGCATGAAAATGGTACGCACTGACCGGAGGAATTGGATGGCATTCCCATTACAAAATGGGTCAACCACTTACAAGTTGAAGATTTTCCAAGCACTGGAATAGTCTACTCCGAGGACGGAGTAGAAGCTAGGAAGGGGGAAGATGTCGACACTAAAATTTTCCTTCGTAATTTCTATTTCATTAATGTGTGTATTAGGAATATGATGTTGTTAAGTATAATTAATAGTAGCGTTTGATAGAAGATAACGGTGCCGTCAGTACGGTGCCGCCAATAATGTGGAGTACGGTAATAGTCAAAGTACAATAGGAATGTTGTAAAAAGTAAATATTTTTCGTAAGTGGTCCGGTAATGTTAAAATGTCAAAGTTTGGGTAATTAGAGAAGTAGGGTCTATGTGATTAGGAATTAGAAATATTATATTGGTAATAAGGACAAGGAGTGAGGTCATAAATATTTTGTATATTTTATTTGTAAAAAGTCTAAAAATGTGGAACCCATGTAAAATGATAAGGTTTATCTTATCTTAAAAGATAAGCTTACATGTATAGATAAGAGTTAAGGTATGGAATATGATTCGTCAGAGTGGATTTCTTATCCTATCTTAGAGATAAGATGGATAAGCTCTGAAGTTCTATAAATAGAGCGGCCACCCCCTCATTTAGCATAGAAGGAAGTAGTGAGAAATATTATAGGAAGTGTGCGAAGGAAGCCATCGCTTTAAAGGTGTGTTGAAGAAGCCATTAAGAGACGTAATTGTAAAGTTTCTCCCATAGTCTTGGTGAAAGGCAAGTGAAGTCAATAACACTGGGAAGTACCTCATGGGTGAGATTGTAACAGCTTCATGTTAATATTATAATTTACTTTGATATTTCAGATTTGTCATCATTCCGTCTTATCATAGTCGATGGTATTCTTGTGTTATGTTGTTGTTTTGTTTCCAGATTACATCCACCAAACTAAAGGTCATGCATTAGTAAATAATCATAAGACGAGGAGTTCCTTGTGAAGAATTATCATAGTGCCGGATTGGTGATGACAAACCTTACCACTTGGGGAGTCCTGTCCCAACATTTTTTAAATATGATATTGAAATCAGTCATCTTCTCATATGGGCGCTCTCCTCGTTTTTTTAGTTGTATTACCAAAGATAGGTGATCTAACTTGTCTTCAAGATAGTTCTGCAAAGAGCGCCCAAGATCATCCCAACCAATAATGGATGTAGGTCTCAAGCTCCTATACCATTGGAGTAATTTTCCTTTGAGGGAAGATGCAAGTAGCGTAATTGCTACATCATCATGTGTAACCAGATAAACAAAGCATACATTGGCAACATCTTGGATGTGCTCAATAGGGGTGACTTGATTCTCACCGGTGAAGTATAGAATTCTCTTAAGCACTATTTTTGGCATATCATGCTACGCATTTAAGGTGAGAGTAATTCCACCAAGAAATTTACAAATGGTAAATTTCTCTGTGGTGTAGTGTTACCATGATGACGTACATGGAAGCTCTACCAAGAGGGGGAGTGGAAAGTGCACAACACGCTGGAGATGGAAATGCGCACATGGTTACTCTCCGAATCTTCTTCCAAGAGAAATATGAAGGTACTCAAAGGACTCCTCAACTCTACACTTTGTCTAGTATGTATCCTTCTCATGGAAAAGGTGCGACTACTAAAAAAACATATCCGAGAGTCAGAGTCACCAATGTGTTTAAACAAGCCTCCAAAGGCTAGAAATCACTAAGTCACACACGAAACTTAACAATAATGAAATTTAATATTTTAATACTTCTCCCACCTCGGTGTTCCATAAATTGTTGGAGCTCAAAATCACACCCATCCCGAGATCGATAAATTGGGGTTTTGTGGAAAGATGGGATTGTCTCTAAGTTATGGGGAGCTTGCGTGCTTCGAACAGACCCTCCTAAGAAGGACGGTTCATCTACCTATTTTTACAGCTTAAAACTACTCCTATAAATGGAAATGCAGCTACCTATCACTACTCTAATATTCCAAGGGACTAGGGTGAGGAGGAGATGCATGAAAAGGGAAAAGATAAGCTAAAGGGAGGTGATATCACCAGAAAAGGGGGATGAACACAATCAGCTTTGATTAAAAATGAAGAAAAATACACGCAAAGAGGGCAAACATGCATGCCACAATCTGAAACACACGTATACATCCATTTTCATACAACACAATAGAAAAGGGACCTGCAAGGGATGTGAGAATGCATAACAAACCATCAACAAAAAGGAAATGCAAGAAGATTGCAATAAAATGAGCTAGGGAAGAGAATAGCCACAAAACAAACTTTAATTGTTTTCGGAAAGATGCACATTCGATTACAATGGCGGATGAGGTGAGTATCGACATGTAGAGAACTAGATCTAGAGGCCTACAACTAAAAACACAAAGCACTACCTGAATAATACTCTTGCAAACTAAAGGAGTCCAAACTTTTACAATGAGCATTGTTCCAATATTTATAAAAGAAGGAGAGAAGAAGAAGAGAAATAATAGGGAAACTCGGATTCAAAGTTCCAATCACAACAAATAGCAATGAATGCCTACAAATTCACTGTAATGTTGTCAGATGCACCTCCCCATGTCTGTTTTGCTTGTGGAAGATTAAAAGAGTAAAAATTGGATCAAATCTAGGTGGTTGAGCTAACTAAATCTATGTATTAATGGCCTAAGGCACGTTTCCCTACTTCTCACCAACTAAATCCCACCAAAATTTGATTTTGAATAATTAGAGTGCATCCCACGTCAGTAGCTCTCTAACAAGACCAGAGCGCACAAATCTAAGCCCTCAGTAGAAAAAGTTATGACGTCTTAAATTTACAATGCACTGGAACACATAAGACATATGGTGCTCTCTAATTTATCCATGTGATCGGTGATCGGGTCCTAGTATTTTGTCATTTTTGTTGCATGTCGCGCAACGGTTCGCTATAAGGATCCAATGCCCAATTGGAACGATTTGTTTTGTTTTGTGTGGTACACTCAATCTAACGAAGTTTCCATGTGGTACAAGAACTTGGCATAAAATATTGCACTAGGCATACACGCAAGCAAGGGGCACAAGAAGGAAGAAGACATACGTGAAAATATGTGTGTGCATGCATGCAGTAAGGCATCTTTGGGGACTTAGCTGATTTAGAAGGCAAGTCGTGGGATGTGCGCGAGAGAATGCAAAAACTATGGGAAAGAATGTAGGCATGCAAGGAGTGCGTGCTTTGGAAGGATGGAAGAAGATAGAGGAATGAGGAAGGAAGGTGCGCAAGGGCATGTGGAATAATTTCAACCAAACAAATTGTGCCAAGAGGACAACTAAAGCGCACGCAACTTGTGAACTTGAACTTCGAGTTAGAATGAAGATGTAAGTTTTCAAAATAAACCAGAGAGTTATTTTGGACAATAACCACTATGGACATCAAGAAAAACTCACAATCTCAAAACAATGTCCATTTAATTTACAACTCATTTGGAAAACCTTGTCCGAAACTAAACTTCCTCATAAACATGCCTATTTGAGTGGGGTCCACTCATCACCACAAGCTCTATCATACCTTTCTGGAAACCTAGAGGAGTACTCTACATCATCCAATCATCATCCATGCAATATCAATCAATTCTAAGCACTTATAATCATTATCTATCTTACCGCTTTTGAGCTAGGGTATCAAGCACACAAAAAGATATTTACCTTCTTAACATTCGTTCATAAAACCTTGACGATGAATGACCTCATTATTTTTTTGAAACATTCTAGACTCAATTTATAAACACATCTAAAAGCCATAAGGTCTCATGTAAATCACACAATTGAGAGTGAGCATCTAAAGGTGCAATTAAAGCTAGAAAACGCCCTTTCTTGGACCCTGTTTCACACAAACTAACTTATCTTGCAAATTGCCATTCAAAATGACTCCAAATTTTCTCAAACCTATAGGACACCTCTATTCATCATCTCCAATCATCAGCATGGATCAAATTATTCTCCATATTCTCAACCCACCTCATTTACATGACTAGCTCGTAGGGTTTTGCATGGTTTAGGCTAGGGTCAACTAAAACAACATCATAACTCATCATAGAAACTCTCCAAATTTTCCTAACATACCTGGTACATTATGAAACAACTGCCTACATGCATATATGATCTCACATAGCTCTACATCTCATTCTCATGTCTCCTAGCGCCTAGATCTAGTCTAGATGAGCACCTGAAACTTGGCCTCCAACCGGTATCTACATCCTAAAACTTATGTGAGTTCTTAAACACTCCCCAAACATACTCTACAAGCTACCAACATGCTCCTCAAGTCACCAAGAAGCTCCAACAACCATGCACCATCACCTAGGCTAGACTAGGGCACCTAAATGGGCTTGTTAGACCAAGACATTCTCATTGAATCTCCTAATACAACCAACACCAGAATCACCATGTCATAATCATTTTGAGCATCCTCGACTCTATTCCATCATCCTCTTTGTCATTAATGGGATTTTACATCAATGACAACACCTAAATCATAACATGCCAACATTTGATATTTTTAATCTAAATATTTTCTTTTGAGCATTTATATTGTGTGAAAGTGATTTTTAAGGTATTTAAATCAAGTATTTTTTCATACAAAGAAATTTAGGATAGACCATTTGTAGGGAATTATGTCATACATTTTTTTTAACTTATGTGGCATCATTTCATTGGGTGATTTTTGATGTGATTTGATGTCTCATTTTATTGACTACTTTTTTCTCAAATTTTAAGTGAGAAATTGACATGTAATAAGGGTGATGAACCGGTGGTTGTGCACCCTAAGTTGAGGGTTGTACAACCATTGGCTCATCTCCTTTATTTAAAATAAAATATACCCTTTAATAGATTTTTTTATTTTTAATCTAAATATTTTCTTTTGAGCATTTACATTGTATTGGAAATGGTTTTTAAGGTATTCAAATCAAGTAGTTTTCCATACAAGAGAAAATATAGGGTGGACCATTTGTAAGAAATTATGACATGTATTTTCTCCACTTATGTGACATCATTTGATTTGGTGATTGCTTGATGTGATTTGATGTGACTCATTTTATCGATTTTTTCAAATTTTAAGTGACAAATTGACATGTATTAAGGGACGTGGAGCTAGTGGTTGTGCACCTTAAGTTGATGGTTGTCAACCACCGGCTCTTCTCCCTTATTTAAAAAAATACCCTTTAATAGATTTTGTTATTTTTAATCTAAATATTTTCTTTTGAGCATTTATATTGTATGAAAAGTGGGTTTTTAAGGTATTTAAATCAAGTAGTTTTCCATACAAAGAAATTTAGGGTGGACCATTTGTAGGGAATTATGTCATGCATTTTTCTCACTTATGTGGCATCATTTGATTGGGTGATTGTTTGATGTGATTTGATGTGACTCATTTTATTGAATAGTTTTTTTCAAAATTTAAGTGAGAAATTGACATGTCGAGAGTGAGGAGTCGGTGGTTGTGCACCCTAAGTTGAGGGGTGTATAACCACCGACTCCTCTCCTTTATTTAAAAAAATACTTTTTAATATTTTTTTTTATTTTTTAATCTAAATTTTTTATTTTTAGCATTTATATTGTATGGAAAGTGGTGTTTTAAGGTATTTAAATCAAATATTTTTTCATAAAAAGAAATTTAGGGTGGACCATTTGTAGGGGAATTATGTCATGCATTGTTTTCATTTATGTGACATCATTTGATTAGGTAATTGTTTAATGTGATTTGACGTGACTCATTTTATTAACTACTTGTTTTTCAAATTTTAAGTGAGAAGGATATTGAATGGTGGAGAAAAAATGATCCACGCTCGGTGAAAACCTGAGTCGATTTGTTAGGGTTTTACTTATTTCACCGTCATATTGTGGCCTTTTTGGGCTCTACGGGAATTTATTGCTATAGTTTTTACTAAGGTTTCTCACCCTTTGGGCGTCCCCTTTAAAATGACCTCGCCATCTTCAAACCCGGTTATTACAATTGTGGTTGGAAATAGTAGAGCTCGAGCAATGGCACCATGACAAAAGCGACCCAGGAAGTTTGTTCCAAAGTGTTCCATGAGGTAATGTTTCTCCTCCTGATGTGGTATTTCCCATTCCTAAATTTAATGTTGTCTATAAATGGTTAGAGAAATTTTGTCTCATTGGGTATTTTTGGGTCGCATCCCCTCTGAAAGCATGCTCAAATCTTGGGTCAATACAAGTCTGGACTCCCCATGGGGTCAGACTGGAAAGCGTCCAAAACATGACCAAAGGTTTTTTTATTTTTCACTTTTTTGATCCTACCAATGCCCCCAATATTATGGCTCGAAAGCCACTTGGTATGTTCACAACTCTCTGCTTGTTTTGTCCCCATGACACAAGGATTTTGTGGTATTTGAATATACCACCCTTAAAGTGCCTTTCTGGTTGAATTCCCTGGCCTACCCTTGCCATGTGTGCCTTTTCTCACATATATTTCTGCTTCTATTGGTCAAGTAGTCTACCTCGAAGCAGATAGGTTTTACCATGCTCGCCTACAGAAGCATATCTGCGTTGAAGTTCATCTCTCTCAGGATCTGAAAGAATTTGTGGATATTCAAATAGGAGGCAAACAACGCTATTCTCGGTGTATCATGTATATTAACATGCCTAACACTTTCTTCCGTTGTTAGGCCTCTAATCATAAGATCAAAGATTGTCCTCTTTATGTCCTCGTAATCGTCCCCGTGTGCAATAAAGCTCCCAAACCAGTCAAACCCCAGCAGGAGGAAGGTTGGAAAGTTTCTAGGGGCTAGAAAAACAAGAATAAAACTTAGTTCCTAAGGCCTCTAGCTCCAATGGCCAACAGAGCCACCTGTTAAGGAACAACCCCATAACATACAAGCTAAAGAGCCAATTGATGTTGCTAAAGAACCAACCACTACCAACTCAGCTATCCAGTTGCCAAAATATTCTAGCATGCCCCGAGCGGCCTCGGTTCTCATGGACTAGAAAAATTCTGTTTATAATGTCACCATGCCGTAATCATTGTCGCTACTCTTGCCAAGCAACTCACAAGGGCCCTCCAAAAGGCCCCAAAGTCCTTACATCTCTCGATATCATAACCTAGCTTGCAGCGTGGAATGAACCAAAGAGGAGTACAAAATTGAATATGTCGAGGCAAAAATAAATTCAATTACATGATTTTTGTAGCATAATACTGCTCAATTCCTGCAAAACCAATATGACGCCCTTGATGGCTTGGAGGATGGTGACATGGTTCTTGAACACTATTTCCCATGAATTGTCTATCTTGGAATGTTCGGGGTCTTACAAACTCTGTCCTTGCATAAATATGTTGTTCGTGAAACTCGAAAAAGATTTGCAAATTTGGATGTTTTGTTTTGTAGGAGGTGAAAATTATAGGTTTTAAGATACAGATGGTTTGTAAAACCATATAGCCTGATAGCTTGGATTTCACCTAGTAATCATGAAGCATGGCGTGGGGTTTAATTTCATTTTTCCCCCAAATGGTGGCCCTTGTTAATTGACCATGGCATTGACCCCACCAATTGTGCCATATGGGTCTTATTTAATGTTGACGGTCACCCTTTTGGTCTTATTAATATCTACGCCTCTAACGATGTTCTTTGAAAGGGTCGATCTGTCATGGCTATCGATCACCAACACAATTATTGATGTGTATTGGGTCATAAGTGGAGATTTTAATATGGTTGAGTCACCCACTGATAAATGTGGCCACTTGCCGATGAGGTGGACAGCTGGCGAAAGGGAGGCGTGGTTTTTATGCGTAATAAGTTTGGGTTTTATGACCCTAACACCTCTCGCTTTCCCACATCATGAAGCATGGTTTACTTGGTCTAATCTCCGAGGAGGAATAGATCGAGTACTTAAACGGATCAATAGAGCTATGCTTTGTCAAACTCAAGATTATTTTGAGTTTGATAGCATTTATTCCATGCCAGTGGAGGTCATGCCTGAATTTGTCCTTTCGGATCACTCTCCAATATGATTTTGTATCACTTGGCATGATACGCACACTTTTTGTCATAAAGGCCAATTCTTCCTTAATATTACCTTGTTGCAACATGGGCCCACACTCAATCATATCAAGCGTGTGTGGAACTTAACTCCTCAGCCTATTCATTTCTAGCGTTATCATCCACCTATGCATACCAACTAGATTCAATGGTGGGAGGACATGATGACTTGGACAACTAGATTCCTTAGAATCTATGACAGACAAATGGCCAAAATCGGGAGGCTGCTCATACTCGTTAACATCTCGGCTCTTAGCCGAGTGGTGGTGGCACTTTAAGGTGATCCCTTCTCTGAAACTCTCAGCCTTCATGTTGCAAAGCTTTGCCAACAAATTCAAATTGTTGACAATTACAATGTCAGGGGAGTACAAATCCGAGCCCGTTTACATTGGCTCAAAATTGGCGATCAAGTTTCAAAATAATTCTTTCTTTCCCTTAGAGCCAAGAAACCATCTCAGAAAATTTGGGCCATCATGGAAGGCGGAGTTTGGGTTACCGATCCCCAACTTATGTTGCAAGCCTTTGTGCACCACTACAAGCTTGTGTTTCAAGCTCAACAACCCTCTGCAACTCGACAAGCTGCTCTTGATCAATGTCTGGGTGTTGTGTCGTGTAATTTGTCTGCATCTTAGAAGGTGATATGCGACCAATTCTCACCATTGAAGACCTTCATGATGTTACCATGCAGATGGCTAATGATAAAGCTCCGGGTTGCGATGGGTTCCCCTGCGAGTTCTACAAAGCCCTTTGGGATTCGATCGGTCAAGACCTTTTTCAAGTTTATCTTGAGGGATTTCAAAACCAGTCCTTAGGGCCATGAATCAACAAGGGGAACATTAAATTCATTCCTAAACAAGGAGACCCAGAAAATTACTTGTTGGCGGCCTATCACCCTGTTGAATGTCTCCTACAAAATCATTGCCAAAGCTTTGGCTATGCGGCTTCACAATATCCTCCCGAGATGTTATTCAACCAGAACAAACAAGATTCATTCAGGGATGATATATCCTGGATAACATCATTGTTGTTTGGGAGGGCATGGAATGGGCTCGCAGGTCCAATCAATCTGCCATGTTCATAAAAATTGATTTTGAGAAAGCATATGATCGGATTGAATGGCCATTTATTCTTGCCATGCTCCAAGCCCTTGGCTTTGGCCCCATTTTTATTCAATTGTCAACATGTTTTTTACATATGCCTTTGCTCATATCACTATCAATGGCATTAGCTCAGAACCCTTTGGTATTTTTACTCCATTCGCCAAGGCTGCCCTTTGGCTCCTATGCTCTATGTGTTGGCTGCCAAAGGATTTGGGTATTTATTGGCCCACACCAAATCTCAGGGGCTTGTTAGGGGAATCTCACTACCTTCTACGCCCAATTCTCAATTGCTAAATGGTCATTTTGTAGATGACTCCTTTCTTACACTCATTGAAGATGAAGCCAACATTCGCAATGCCATGCAATGCTTGGATATTTTTTGTTTAGCATCTGGTTCCTCAATTCAATGGTGAAAAACCCAGTGCTATCGGCAATCTTTCCTTCCTGCGCCTAATTGGCTCACCACCTTTAAATGGAAGATTCTGTTCATGGCAAAATATTTAAATTCCTTGGTATTCCTTTTGCTTTTCAAGCCTCTTTGGCCAAGCTCTAGCAGTATGTTATTCAAAGAGTGGCCAAAAATGGAATATTGGATTACTAGACCTTTATCATTTTTGATAAATTCCAAATATGCTCCAAATTGTTGTCATGCACATTTATTACTCTTCATGTTGGGTTCCTTCCAAAGCCTCTATTCAGAAGCTGGAAAAGTTGCTCAAATCCTTTCTATGGGCTAACGCCTCTACTGGTAGAGGTTTTCATCGTGTGGCTTGGGAAATATGTTGCCTTCCCGCAACTCTGGGGGGCTTGGCCTTATTGACATTCAACGCCAAGGGGACACTATGCATGAAATGGATTATTAGAAGCATCACTAGCCAAGAAGCTTGGAAAATGCTCTTGCGACATGGCATTGGAAAGTGCTCTGTGACATGACATGGAAAGGATTGGGGTTTATCAATCACTTGCTCATAACCCCAGTTCCTATCAAATTTATTGGCACTTTTGTGCTCAAGAGCATTTGGAAAGCATGGGAATGCATCAAACCCTGGCTTCAATGGAAAGGTGATGATTTTTATAATGGGATTTCCATTAACCATCAATCCCTCTGGTGGTCACCGATATTCCAGGCACATGATAAGTGTCTTGCAAAAGTTTTGGGAATCTCCACACTCAAATTTTTCAAACACGGAATTCACACCATTCAATATTTATTCTAAGTACTCGTAATCCTGGTTCTCTTGGCCTAAAATTAAAACTCATTTTTGGCTCTCCAACCAGGGCTAGGCTAGTTATAATGAAGTGATCAGCTCGGTCCCTGACCACATGTTGCACAAAATTGTTGTGCATTCTTCTCACCCTTGGTGGACGGACTGAAATGGTATGTGGATACTCCATTTTATAACTACTTAGCCAGCAAAGGCTACCATTGGCTCTCGCCTCATCTACCCATGGTGGATAAACTCAACACGACGATGGGGAATTTAGTCCACTCCATCCTCCTGGAGTAGACAATTTGACAATGTTTGGTCTATTTGTGTGGAGCCCAAGATTTCCCATTTCCTCTGGTGTATTTGCACCAAGGTCTCCCTATCGGGGCTCACCTTGTTCACATTGGGGTCCCGACGCCCAAATTCCCATTTTGCGGCCATTTGGAAACTATTTTGCATCTTTTCTAGTTTTGTCTGAAAATCTCAACTTGCCTGGAATTGGATTCATTCATTCTTCTTTCTACTTAGACCGCATTGCTTTACCTGACAACATATCCTTTTGGGGATAATCCCAATCTTCTGCTTATGTTCTCCAACATTTGGCATGTTTTCAAAGGGGAAATTCTTTTTTGGATATGGAAAGAAAGAAATGTTTTTTTCTTTGTTAATTCTGTAGTTGATCAACATTTTTCGTTTATAACAAATCTATGGTGATCTCGAATGTGTTATTACAGATACAAGTCCAGGAAAAAAATTTATCTTTGGAGGTGGACCACCTTTAAACCCTATTGCGACACTTAGGTGAAGCCCCATGTAATGTTGCCTGTGTGCCACCTTCTCTAACTCGGCGCTCCTCGCCACCTAGTCATGGTGGTCATCGCAACCATTCGCAATGGCATGCTTCATCCGGGCTCGGCACTCCCTGAGGCCCTCTACACTAAAGAAGTTATTCACCAGATTACAGACATGGTCGGGGTTGCCACACCCTCACCAACAAAGGTGTCATTCACCAGCTCACCAAAGCAAGGTTGGGGTCACCAAACTTTTGCTTATCGGCATGGGTAGGGCTCTCCTGCTGCAGCCACCATGCAGACACATTGTTGATGGGTGGAATCCGCCCCTGTTGCCACCGTATTCTAACAAATTCCCTTGCCTCAACCTTGTCATCCCCACCCGAGGAGAGGTGGATCAGGAAGAAGAAAATCCCACCGGATGGGATATCTGGATGCTTTAGCAAGACTTACCTCGCTCAGCCGGCAGGATGATCACGATCTGCCTGCTCTGGGCATGTTTGTAGTTCTTTACTTGATATGGGTTTCTGTAATCTTCTAGGCACTTGCTAGTTTTTATTTTCTCCTAGGCTCGGCCTAGTTTGTTTCTCGTTCTCCTAGGCTCGGCCTAGCTTGTTTGTGGTTTTGGGGCATGTTCTCATACGCCCGCTTTTTTTGAAGGTTATCTTATATCTTATTGAATTAATATAATATAATTTTTTTATCAAAAAAATAAGTGAGAAATTGACATGTACTAAGGAGAGGAGCCAGTGGTTGTGGACCCTAAGTTGAGGGTGTGCGACCACTAGCTCCTCTCCTTATTTCGAAAAAAATAATACCCTTTAATCGATTATGTTATTTTTAATCTAAATATTTTCTTTTGAGCATTTATATTGTATAGAAAGTCATTTTTAAAAGTATTTAAATCAAGTAGTTTTTCATACAAAGAAATTTAGGGTGGACTATTTGTAGGGAATTATGTCATGCATTTTTTCACCTTATGTGACGTCATTTAATTGGGTGATTGTTTGATGTGAATCATTTTATTGATTACTTGTTTTTCAAATTTTAAGTGAGTAGTTGACATGTACTAAGTGAGAGGAGTCGGTGGTTGTGCTTTGTAAGTTGAGGGTGTGCAACCACTAGCTCCTCTCCCTTATTTTGAAAAAAATATCCTTTAATAGATTTTGTTATTTTTAATCTAAATATTTTCTTTTGAGCATTTATATTGTATGGAAAGTGGTATTTTAAGGTATTTTAATCAAGTAGTTTAACATACAAATAAATTTAGAGTGGACCATTTATAGGGAATTATGTCATGCATTTTTTCCACTTATGTGGCATCATTTGATTGGGTGCTTGTTTAATGTGATTTGATGTGACTCATTTTATTGACTACTTTTATTCAAATTTTAAGTGAGAAATTGACATGTACTAAGGAGAGGAGCTAGTGGTTGTGCACCCTAATTTTAGGGGTGTACAACTATTGATCATCTCCCTTATTTTGAAAAAAGAACCCTTTAATAGATTTTGTTAGTTTAAATTTAAATATTTTCTTTTGAGCATTTATATTTTATGGAAATTGATTTTTTAAGGTATTTAAATTAAGTAGTTTTCAATACAAAGAAATTCAGGGTGGACCATTTGTAGGAAATTATGTCATGCATTTTTTTCCACTTATGTGATATCATTTGATTGGGTGATTTGATGTGACTCATTTTATTGACTACTTTTTTTTCAAATTTTAAGTGAGGAATTGACATGTATTAAAGGAGAGGAGTCAATGGTCGTGCACCCTAAGTTGAGGGATGTACAACCACTAGCTCCTCTCCCTTTGAAAAAAATACTCTTTAATAGATATTGCTATTTTTTATCTAAATATTTTCTTTTGAGCATTTATATTGTATAGAAAGTGATTTTTAGGTATTTAAATTAATTAGTTTTCCATATAGAGAAATTTAGGGTGGACCATTTGTAGGCAATTATGTCATGCATTTTTTCCCACTTATGTGACATCATTTGATTGGATGATTGTTTGATGTGATTTGATGTGACTCATTTTATTAACTACTTTTTTCAAATTTTAAGTGAGAAATTGATATGTACTAAGGGAGAGGAGTTAGTTGTTGTGTACTCTAATTTTAGGGGTGTACAACAACTGGCTTTTCTCCCTATTTTAAAAAAAAAAATTAATAAATTTTATTATTTTTAATCTAAATATTTTATTTTGAGCATTTATATTGTATGGAAAGTGGTTTTTAAGGTATTTAAATCTAGTTTTCCATATACAAAGAAATTTAGGGTGAATTATTGTAGGGAATTATGTCATGCATTTTTTCCACTTATTTGGCATCATTTGATTGAGTGATTGTTTGATGTGATTTGATGTGACTCATTTTATTGACTACTTTTTTTCAAAATTTAAGTGAGAATTTGACATGTACTTAAGGAGAGGAGCCACTTTGGTTGTGCACCCTAAGTTGAGGGTGTACAACCACCGACTTCTCTTCCTTTGAAAAAATACCTTTAATAGATTTTTTTATTTTTAATCTAAATATTTTCTTTTGAGCATTGATATTGTATGGAAAGTGGTGTTTTAAGGTATTTAAATCAAGTAGTTTCTCATACAAAGAAATTTAGGGTGAACCATTTATAGGAAATTATGTTATGCATTTTTTTCCACTTATGTGACATCATTTTATTGGGTGATTGTTTGATGTGACTCATTTTATTGACTACTTGTTTTTTAAATTTTAAGTGATAAATTGACATGTCTTAAAGGAGAGGAGTCATAAGTTGTGCACCCTAAGTTAAGGGGTACAACCATTGACTCCTCTCCCTTATTTTGAAAAAAAAAAAAACCTTTAATAGATTTTGTTATTTTTAATCCAAATATTTTCTTTTGAGCGTTTATATTGTATGGAAAGTGGTTTTAAAGGTATTTCAATCAAGTAGTTTTCCATACAAATAAATTTAGGGTGGACCATTTGTAGGAATTATGTCATGTATTTTTTCCACTTATGTGACATCATTTGATTGGGTGATTATTTGATGTGATTTGATGTGACTCATTTTATTGACTACTTTTTTTTTTTCAAAATTTAAGTGAAAAATTGACATGTACTAAGGGAGGAGAGCATGTGGTTGTGCACCCTAAGTTGAGGGTGTGTAACCACTAGTTCTTCTCCTTATTTTGAAAAAAATACCCTTTGATAGATTTTGTTGTTTTTAATCTAAATATTTTTGTTGAACATTTATATTGTATGAAAAATGGTTTTAAGGTATTTAAATCAAGTAGGTTTCCATACAAATAAATTTAGGGTGGACCATTTGTAGGGAGTTATGTCATGCATTTGTTTCTACTAATGTGGCATCATTTGATTGAGTGATTTGATGTGACTCATTTTATTGACTACTTTTTTTTCAAATTTTAAGTGAGAAATTGACATGTACTAAAGGAGAGGAGCCAATGATTATACACCGTAATTTGAAGGGTGTCTGACCACCGCTCATCTCCTTATTTTTAAAAATTATATGCCCTTTAATAGATTTTGTTATTTTTAATCTCAATTATTTTTTTAAGCATTTATATTCTATGGAAAGTGGTTTTTTAAGGTATTTAAATCAAGTAGTCTTTCATACAAACAAATTTAGGCTAGACCGTTTGTAGGGAATTAGGTCATGCATTTTTTCCCACCGATTAACTAAAATTTTGATTTTAAAATTAATCTAAGAAGTACAACAATCTAATAATTGAAATATATTTAAATATAAATGCTAAAATAATTTATTTGATACTCTGAATGAAATGAAATAAGAGGTGCAAGGTACTAACCTGGAAAGAACTTACCTCGTAATGATATGGGAGTAGTCGAAATGATGAACATGGGGGACATAGTGTTGTGACGAATTCGAAACTTGTAGGAGAGGCGGATCTGGATGAGAATGGGGCTCTTGGGGAAGGATGAAGGCATTTGGGGCGCCCTGGTATGGAATATGGGCACCTGGTCTACGAAATAGCCCAAAACATGACCACGGGAGGGTCATTAAGTATTCGTAATAATTCACCTTTTGTCGTTTTAATATCGCACTTGTTTCGTTGATGACGTCGTAAACCTATTATGAAGAATCACCTGCAAAACCCCACACAAAGCATCAAACCCTAAAAAAAAAAGATGCATGCATATGAAGGGGTCAGAATGTCCTTAATAGCCACAATGGTGGTCTTACAACTAAGCGTTACACTACATCTCAAACCCAATGTAGTTATGTGTGATTGTGTGTGTAATAATGTGCCTAGGATTCCCTAGCACCAATGACATAGAGATGGGGAGCAATAGCTAGATAGAATGCAAAATGGTGGATGGAATAGAATAGACTTCCCTTTCCTATAATGTGTGATATTGAGTAGTGCCAAATGCAGTCCCTTACTCTATGTATAAATATTTTTCCCATAAGGTAGTATGTATGTTGTGCTTATATAGGGATCTCTTACTCAAATTTCGACACTAATGACCCAACATGTTGACTAGTACCTAAGGGAATGGGAGGAAAATCAGAAATCTTTTAAGACATCGAACATCTAAATGAGAACCAGTGTGACCTAGACCAAGGTGCCAAGAAATTAGAGTCGGGGTTCACCGGTGCCCTAATCCCTTCCTAGGCGCTTAGTCGAGACCAAAGACGATAACGAGTGAATAACGATAGCTAAGATTCCCGAGAGATGGCGAGAAATGTGCAAGTAAGTGATGATTATGCAAGACAAACAATGACAACAATCAACTAGGCTGATGACAGGACTAGGGGATGGGTCATTAGTGAATACTTTTCTTACGCAAGATACATATATAAAACAATATACATAGTGGTATAATTGTAGTAATAAGTGTGTGATTTTGTGACTACATTTGCCCCCACTTTATGTTGGTTTGCGGAAAGCTCGGTAACATAAAGTAGATGGAGATGCGTACCTGAGAGAAATATGGAGAAGCCCATGTTGTAGTAGAACTCACATATGTGATAGAAAAGCGTGTCGAACCACGGATCATCTTGTTGATCCATTCAACATAGCGAAAAGCGTAATATCATGATGAAGTGCACTTAACAGAATGATGATTTTAATAATTGATGATTGATGATTACAAATGTTGTATGGTGATAATGAGATGGGGTAGGGAGTGATCAATTCCCAACCCAATTGTGTGTATTCAAAAAATTGATTGGAGGATTTGGGCATCCTACCACCGGAGGAAGAGTTTAGGGAGAAAGGTGTGTTATTCTCTCGAGCTTTAACTACATCCTCAATATCTAGTCTGCTGTAGACATTTCGAGATCAAACTTTTTGATTTTGGATTAAAATAATTTCAATCAAACAGTTGATCCATATAGGAGTGCTATAGGAAAGACACTCTTACCCCCACTCCATGAGTGTCACCACAATGTGATGGCTTCCAAGTTAGGTCATCTGGAAATAAATGTGAAATGTATGATGGCTTCCAAGTTAGGTCATATGGAATTAAACACTAAATATAGAATAAATTCCCAAGCTAGGTCATCTGGGAAAGTAACACATGTAACTCCCAAGTTAGGTCATCTAGGATGACACTACTTTATATTGTATTGATTGAGTGATATGATTTCGATTGTTAGAAATTTGAATGTGTCGATTGATTGATTGATTGTTTTGATTGGTTTGATTGGTTACTCGTAGAGATATTTTATGCTAATTCCCCAGGTTTAGGTCATTAGGGGGAATGTATATAAATTGATGAATGATCGCATGGAAATATTTTATGTTTTTTTCCCCCAAGTTAGGTCATTAGGGGGAAGTGATGAAATGTCATATAGGAAAATTATACATTTATTGCCCCCAGGTTAGGTCATTAGGGGGAAATGATGAAGTGTCTCATGGTGCATTAGTAAATGTTTGAAAATGACAAATTGGTAGTGTTGATTGATCGCACGATGTTGTAAGGGGAATTATAGGATGACCCTAATTGTATGCCCCACCTTTCAGTGAAAGGGGAAGTAATGAGAGGAACGAACACTAAACCGAAAGTAAGCACGGGATACATAACATATGATGAGTATCATAAAAATTTCACGATAGAATGAAGGACAATGTCAAGGAGAGATAAGGTGTGTGTAATGTGTGTCATGTGTATGATACAATGGTAGGTAGAATTCTGAAAAGAACACCGCAAATGGGGTGTAAATTAGAATAAAAGTGTTCATGATATGACAAAAATTATGTTGTGTGTATTAGTTGAGAAATGATCACAAAATAATAACCATAATAAAGTGGGTAACGCAAAGTAATTATAAATAGCAGGGTGAAAAAGTGATTAATCATTTCATTTGTCTTTTACGCGGGAGTGATATTGAGCTCTGAGTAAGTATGGATGCCACAAGTGAGAGTAACATAACCTAGCCGATTTGAGATGGTGGAAACCGTCGTAGCATCATGTACGATGACAAAGTTGGTAAGTGTGATGTTTTTTTGAAAAATGTGTGTATGGTAGTCGTTTTTAGTGAATTTTTGCAAAATTTTAATTTTGACTTTTCTTGTGTTTTAGACACTGACAATATCGGGGAAGGCACTAGTGGCCTTTGGGATAAAAGCACTCATACCTAGGCACTATTTTCTTGCTCCTAGGTGCCTTGGTCCTACTTATGGGCATCCCAGTCAAAGGGTGTGCATTTAGTCTAGAATGGTGTATATATGATTCTTATTGTGTAATAATGTCATAAGCGAGTGTGTATGGTTTTTATAGTGTTCTAATTTTGGGTTTGTTGTTGTTTTGTGTTCTGGAGGGATATTCACTTGAGGGAGTTCCATGGGGGTCATCATTTGAGTACTTTTCTTGGGATAGGTTTGTCAGATGATGATTGGGATGTTATGGACCATGTCGGCATGCGGCACATAGCGCGGATGGGGGATGTGCCTCATAATATGCCTATGTTAACAAACTTATGTGCGAGGTGGTGTGTGAATAATTGTACTTTTTGGTTTCCTACGCATGAGATGATAGTCATGTTGGAGGATGTGTATTGCATATTGTGATTACCAGTTGTTGGGAAGAGAATACGAGTCATGTCGTTAGAGGATATGGAGAAATAGATGCGAGCTGCTAGATGGTATTTTATATGGACTCAGTACCTACCAAGGCACATATTATTTTGGATGTTATTTTGAGGTCTAGGGTTCCACACTTGTGGGAGTTCATAGTTATGGATATTGCTTCATCGATCCCAGTAGAGGGAGGAGGTGTGGGCATCTTATATAAGGAGGATAGTTCCATATATACGTGCACACGATGTGTGTTAGCCTACATGTATAGAAATTTATATAGATTTACTCAAGAGGAACACAAAAGTGGGATAGGAGCTACTACACTATTACATGTATGGGCCTATGAGCACATAGCAGTGTTGATGTCAGTTGGAAGTCCGCGAGCAGAGTGGGCTAGGCCAAATATATATGTGAGGAGATGGGTTGGTGTGTGTGGGGCGTAAGATGGACACCGATACCTAAAGGGGGACTAATAGATAGGATGGGGCCTAAGGCGGTGATTTGGAGGCCATCCTGAGATTATGGAGGGAAGACAAAGAATGTTGTAGAGCTATGGTATATGGAGGACCATGTGGTTAGAGGATAGATTCCCACATGTGGCGAGTTATTCTAGGTGGATAGGGTATCATGATAGTTTGGTATGGCTCGGGATGTGCCCTAGGCTATATGTTTGGTTGAGAGCTATTAGAGAACCGGGGAGGGTCGGAGGTAGACCAAGGCCCACGGAGAGCATCTAGTACCTCCTGGGCCGATGAGGTAGATGCGGCGATAGAGCTGATAGACTCAGATGATGCAGAGGTGTACTTGAGGAGTACCACGCGTGGTGAGAAACACATCAATGGGTATTCTTGTTTCTATTGTTCACGAGATCTAGTAGGATTACCACGGGGAGGATAGGGAGAGGGGAAAGCACATGCCCCCGAAAATGTGGCAACAGTTATAGTAGAGCGTGAGTATTTGTATAGTTATGTAGTATGTTTTGTTTTTTTTCCTATGTGATAATAATGGTTAGCTAACGTGTTGTTCTATTGTGTTGTAGGTGACGCGTATTGGTCCTTGATAATTGACACATCCATCTCGCACATTGATGTGGAATATTCCGACCAACATACTTCTTTGGGGAGGATGTTAGAATGTATGGACAACATTGCAGGAGAGCATGCCCATTTGTTTGAGCTAGTGGTTATAGCAGTAGTAATGTGTATTGTGTTGTTGAGCGACAAAGATGAGGAACGTGAGGAGACTCGATGAGCCGAGAGGCGGTGGGTGGTGTTCCATTAGCGCAAGATGTTTTGTACGTTATGTCAAGTTGCAACGTTAGTTTGTAGAGCATTCTACCGAGGTTACACTATTTCGGAGGTAGGTTGAAAGGGATCGAGGTCGCGACCAATGATGTAGAGTTAGTGGCGAGGCGTCGAGTTCTAGAGTTCTCATAGTACCAGAGAGCGATAACGATGATGAGATTTGAGTTGTATTTGATGTATATGATGTAGGGGAGTTTCCCCTAGTGATGAAATATTTTTGTAACTGATATATGTAGATAGTTTTATTGGTATATGATGATTGATTTTGATGTGTGTTGATATCATTATATGATTGTATGTAATGTGTTGGATATCATTCATGTTTATTGATGATGATAGGAAAAATAGGTATTGTGATGATAGTGTTTACAAGGATTATTGTATGTAGTGTAATTGTAGTTTCTAGATATGATGCTTAATGAGTTGAGTGATGTTCACATTTGTTGAATGGATTTGTAATGTGTAGTTAGTGTATTGATGATAGTAGAATGTATGTGAGGATAAATAATGTATGATTTGTAAAATGACCTATCATGATGGATGTTTGTTGATGTGATAATGTGATGTGATTGTAATATGTTAGTATGATAAACATGGGGGAGATTAACAATGCCCCCAGTGTATGGATGATGAGGTCCATTTAGTTAAGACTCCTTAGTAGTCAAGAATGAATCACATAAAGAAAGAGTGCATCATCGGGAAATGATTTAGTGTGCTAGATGAATCAATGAAGCGCGTGATGAGAGGTTCTTATAGTAAATCCCTCAACAATCATGTAATAACTGTAAGAACACAAGTGCATCATTAGGGAGTAAGGTGATAGCAATCACCTACCAGAGACCGAGGTGGCGTGAAGCGGTGGAAGCATGTGGCATGGAAGCAGGCATGAGCATATGAACCAAATTGAATAACATGTGGAGCAACGGTGGGATGGGCGAATGCTGAGGCCTTTGGAAGCCAATTTGACACAGTAGCATGATGCATTTTATGAGATGGATGAAGTGGATGCGATGGATGTGATGGTGCAGCGTTGTATGGACGCGATGGAGAGCGTGCATGAGTGACAAATTGCGGTGGTGGATGAACAATGACACAGAGCACCAAACAAAGGAGACAACTCAAGCCTAGTATAATCTTGCACACAAGGTAGAGGAGAGATGGACCACTCAAGTGAGTGAGAGCCAAAGGAAATGACGCCCTTATCCTCTAATTTTTGCAATATATCATGATGGGTGAAGCAATCATTTTCCCTATGGCCATTGATACGATGATAATTACAATAAGGTTGATCATGTTGATGTTGTAGACGATGTTGTGGATGATGTTGGTTGGAGGGTAAGTGAATTAGACACATATCAAGTAAAGTATGTAACACATCATGTGGTTGAGCATGATGAGAGAAGTGTAATGGCTCACATGCGACATAGATGGAGTAGAAGGACAAGTATCATGTTGCGTAGGAGGACAAGAAGTATGATTCTGTGATGTATTAGGTTGAGCTTTCTTGGTAGGTCAAGATGTAGATTGTGTAGGAGGCTCAACTGATGGCAATGGAGGAGAACTAGATGATACACTAGTAGTAGAGATAAGTGGAGGATCAATGACATGTGTTGCGAGAAGATCTTGTTCTAGGTCGATGACTTTATAACATAGAATAATGAATGACTCATATGTATCATATTGCAATCTTTTCTTATGTGTGGGAATCAAACCACAACAAAAATTAATTACTTCTCTATATTGATAGATTGGAATACTATTTGATGCATACAAGCGTTGAACCATAAGATATAATCCTTCATGGTTTCGATGTTCCCTGATGTAAAGTATGTAGGCAGGTCATAAGTAACTCTTGGACGATGCTTATGTACCTTGGGATATAATATTATAATGTATATGGGTTGATGGAGATGCTGACATGTGGCACACATCCCCTTATCTTATTATATCATTCATTTATGATTTATTATGATTTATATCATTCTTCTTTTGTTGCCCATCTGTCCATGAAAACTTGTTCTAGTTCTTGCAAAGACCAATTAGACTTTTCCTTTTCTAACTTAGAAAAGAAAATCTGTGTAGGGCCACTAATCCACAACTTGAATAACCAAATATCTGATGGTTTAGATAATTTATCCCTGAATTTGTTCCACCATTCTCTAGCATCAATCCTGCCATCTCTAAAAAAAGCTACCATCCCCATGATCCACAAAACTAGGGTTTTAATTCTGAAAATATCGTGGCAGATGGATAAAAAAACAAAGAACAAACCCTAACTGAAATTTCAAGAGATTTCCGAAAATATAAATTTTGCTACAAAATACCACAATTTGCTTCTGAAAAGTGAATTTATGAAAAAAATTAAAACACCAATAACTTCCGCAAAACAGATCCAATAGAGCTGAATTTTTCAGATATTCTGACTTATATTTTTTCCAAATTATGTTGCAAAAATTGGGAAAAAATTCGATACCCTCTTCAAGATATACTTGAAACAAAAAATTAGGGTTTTTGTCCTAATTTTGGCTTGAAATCAGCTGCATACCATTTGTAAGAACCTTGCATATAATAAATCAATAAATTATAGAAGATAACACAACACCAGATATATGGGGGGCCAAGATGCCCTAATATCAATATATTCAGAATAATACCCTTAAGGTAGGGCAACACCATACAATGCTCCTTAAGGAAGGAGTAACTCCACAATCTCCCAAGATGGGAATCCACTTCGAGGGGGACACCTCCAATATACCTCTACCAAGTAGAAGACTCAACTCATACATACCTCCTCATAATGATACTCACATCCTTTAAATAGGATGGGTAACACCTAATCCCAATGTAGGCCGACCCATTCCCCAATATAATTAATTCCTATGTGAGCCCATATAACTAACTAAGGGGATGTGTGCCACATGTCGGCATCTCCATCAACCCATATATATTATATTACCATATCCCAAGGTACATAGCATTGCCTCCCTCTTTGACATGTTTCGTCCCCGAAACATAAGAAGAAGCCATATAATGAGTGCGCTTTAAATTATTGCACACTTGTCGCCATGCTCGATCATCCAACCACCCATATGAAATCCTACTGGGTGATGCTGCTCCAAACATGATTCCATATTCCATTGTGCCCATCTGGTTCCATACTGGTCCATATGTGTTCCTTCTCGGCATCCATGCATATCCATAATTATTATTCTTGTGATTCCATGTCATATAATTATTGTTCCATTGATTCCATGTGTAGCCAAAAGTATTCCTGTGATTCCTTGTATGTCCATATGGATTTCTATCCTCATGTGTCCTAACATGTCTCCATGATTTTTTCCTCTCATGATGGTGTGGGTGTCGATATGGTGCCACCTTCGTATACTCAACCTTATCAACCTTTTCCTCAACTTTCTTGTCCTCTTCCACCTTGTTTGTTACTTCTTTTTTCTCTTGAGTAGAGAAATTATTTGTGACTTTATGTTCTTCATCCTCTCCTTCTGATTCATCCTTATTCCCTTCTTCACCATCTTCAACTTCATCTTCATGATCCAATTTTACATTACTTTTTTCTTTGCTAAGTGTGATATCTTGTAATGTAATTTTCTTTCTCTTGTACCATAATTTCATGAATTTCTTTTGTACATTAAGATTAATTGTTCCCAAGCTCTCTAACCAAGGATATCCAAGAACAATATCCATACCATCCATATCTAAAGCATAAAAATCTGAATGTAAAACATATTTATCCATAGAAAGCTTTAAATCTTCAAAAACCTGAATTTGCTTACCATCCATTTGAGATTCCTTGATATGCTTGGCTTGCACCTGTAGATTTTGAGCTACATCCATATTGATGAAGTTATATTTGCTACTAGGGTTTATGGAAACAATTACCTTTTTCTTTGAATACACCCTTCAAACTGAAATATTGAAGCTTCCTTCTTTGGAGATGCACTATCATGCATGTAATGAACTTCAACTTCTTCTTCTTCTTCTTCTTCTTCTATTGTTGCTTCTTCTTCTTCTTCTTCTTCTTTTTCTTCTTCTTGAAAAAAAATATGTTTCTTTTTGTTTCCCATCTAGCTAAGAAAATATCCTCCATTTCCTCCCAATCCCAATCCAATAGATCTATATCCAAATAAGAATACCAATGTCGTGCTTTCCCACCAAGATGAAGATAAAAACTAACCCATACTAAACATTCTTCAAAATACATTTTTTAAAATTGTATCCACCATTTTTTTGCATCAATTTCCCCATTACCATAGAAAATTGGTATATCCATGATGCATAAAAATTAGGGTTTCACAAACTTACTCCTTTGACCAATATTTTACCTGATGATTTCGTCAATTAGTTAGCCTCAAATCTGAAACCACAAAGAAGTAACCCCTACTAAAATTTTGAGAAATTTCCGAAAATGTAAGAAATTCAGGAAAATTCCTCAAATTGCGGCCTGTGGAGCGAAATAGTGAAAAAAATAAAACTGAAATAAATCTGTCAAAATAGATCCACCAATTCTGAAATTTCAGTGGTATCACCATTTAATATATTACCAACAACCCAAAAAAATTATCTCCTAATTCGTCATTATTCAGAAGATATAGATGAAACCTTAGAATTAGGGTTTCAACCCTAAAACGGACACAACTTTTGCAAATCAGCTCCAAAAAATATGAAATTTTGAGGGAAGATCACTTGAATTATTTATCCACTCCCCACAAAAAATATCTAAAAAATTCCAATTCTATCTCCAGATATAAATGAATCACCAACATTAGGGTTTCATCCCACAAATTGCCCGGATCACTGCTCTGATACCACTTGTAAGGATATTACTTGTATAAATCAAAACATATACAGAAGAATAACATGAAAGAACACCAAAATATAGATAAATGATGACAATATGCTCATATAATAGCTTTGCCACTTCGAGGGGGCAACCTCCAATACCACTTCGAGGGGGTAACCTCCAAACCATACAATAACACTCCAATACTCAATATGATGATTAACTACAACCTTCTAACCCCTATATATACCATTCTAACCTATGGCCAATACTGAGGCCGACCTCCTAAGCATAATAAATCATAAATGAATGATATAATAAGATAAGGGGATGTGTGCCACATGTCGGCATCTCCATCAACCCATATACATTATAATATTATATCCCAAGGTACATAGCAGAGACCATTATTGATGATAAAACGATAGAGAAAAGCGTCCTCCATGTCATAGTAAGTACTAATAGACCCAAAAGGAAGATGAGTATACCATTGTAAAGCCTCATCGGTAAGACTATGTTGAAAGGCCTTAAGAAATAATCTATCATTAGAATAGGAGGTCATAGCCATGTGGTAATGTTGGAGATGTGCATGAGGGTCACCAGTACCATCAAAACATGTGAATGTAGGCATGATAAAGTCCTTGGGAAATGTAGAGTTATGAATCTTCTTAGGTATAGGGTTTCCATGTAATGAGTTATTGTTAACAAAATCATAATAAGCCCTACTTTCCAACGTGAGTGATTGAACTGAGATTGAATTGACCTACGACATATATGAGAGATGCAATATCTTGTTAAGGAATAGTAGGATATGGAAATAATGTATTAAGTGGTTGTAACTTGCCATTGTGAGTGATCATGGGAATATCAAGAGAAGATAAAGGATATTTTGATGCTAAAGGCACACTAGGGGTGGGTGCTTAGAAGAAGCTATAGTAGGTGAAATAGATGGAACATCCATAGTAGTGGTAGGACTAGTATTGGAAACATCCGTAGGAGAAGATGAACTAATAGGTGTAGATGATGTGATAAGAGGAGATGAAATGGTAAGAGAAGAAGAACCAATAGATGGAGATGAATCATGCACTATGCTAGATATAACCTCATGAGAAAGTGGCGATGGAGATTCACACTTGGGCATAATGAAAAGTAGGAGAATCATGGCTATCAATTGTTGTATTGACATCAAATAGAGACTTAGATAGAATAATGTCATTAAGCATACTATCAATAGGATCATCAACATAATATGAAGGAGTATGAGAGCTAGTATGTGATGTCTCATGAGAAGAAATATTAGAAGGAGAATCATTAGATGGAGCTATAGTAGTGGTCTGACTAGAAGAAGAATCAATATGTACATGTGAGTGATTTTTAATACCAAGCATGTAATCGATAAGAGAATCGTCTAGGATTTCCTTAGAAAGATCAAAAGGAGGATCTTGAGTAGCCGTATAGCATGGTATACAATGAGTGAAGGATATCAGATCTGAAACAATACTAATGCCAATGGGAGAATTTTCAAAACTAGTAGGTACATATCGTTAGCCATCTAAGAGTTGTTGAATATGATGGGGCATAGTAACATTACTATAGAGAGTCATGAGCTCATTGATAACAACCTCATCATAAATTAGATTGACACTAACATGAGACATGATGGGCTGAGAAGGAGAGGATCTATACTTAGCCATTAGGGTTTGTAGTGGATCCTGGGGAAAATGTTCTAAGCTACGGGTTCACCAAAATGATTAAATAAAATTTGAATTTTAGAATTAATCAAGAATTAAAACAATGTAATAATTGAAATATAAATGGTAAATAATTTATTTGATATTCTAAATGAAATGAAATAAGAGGTGCAATGTACTAACTTGAAAAGAACTTACCTTGCAGTGATCTAGGACAAGTTGGAATGATGAACAGGGGGAACAGAGTGTCATGACAGACTTCATAAATTTGAAAGAGAGGCGATATGGCTGGGGCCCGGGGCACTGGGAAGGATGAGGGAACTGGGGTTCCTTGGTCTCTGAGAATAGCCCAAAAATTGATCTTGGGAGGGTCAATAGGTCTTCGCAATAATTATCCTTTTGTTGTGTTAATGTCACACTTGCTTTGATGATGACGTCGTAAACTTGTAATGAAGAATCATGTACAAAACCCCACCCAAAGCATCAAAACCAAAAAAGAAAGATGCATATAAAGGGGTTGGATTGTCCTTAGCAACCACAATGGGTGTCTTACAACTAAGCATTGCACTACACCTCAGACCCAATGTAGTTTTATGTGATTGTGTGTGCAATAATGTGCCTATCATGCCCTAGCACCAATGATGCGAGAGATAGGGGCAATAACTAGATAGATACATAATGGTGGATGGAATAGAATAGACTTCCCTTTCCTATGTAGTGTGTGATGCAGAGTAGTGCCCAAATTTAGTCCCTTGCTCTATGTAGATATCTATCCCTTAGTATAAATAGTTTTCCCATAAGGTAGTATATATGTTATGCTTATATAGGGATATCTTGGTCAAATTTTGACAATAATGACCCGACATGTCAACTAGTACCTAAAGGAATGGGAGAGAAAATCATGAAGACCTACCTCGAACATCTAAATGAGAATCAAGTGTGACCAGGAGTAGGGTGCCTAGAAATGAGGGCCAGGGGCACGCAGGGCACCCTAATCCCATCCTAGAACCCTAGTTAGAGACCAAAGATGACAATTGAGTGAATAACGATAGCTAAGATTCCCTGAGAGATGACTAGAATTGTGCAAGTAAGTGACTTACTGTGTAAGACAGAAAATGACAATTACCAACTAGGTGATGATAGAACTAGGGGATGATTAATTAGTGAATACTTTTCTTATGCAAGATCCATATATAAAATAACATACTTGGTGGTATAATTGTAGTAATAAGTGTGTGATTTGGTGACTACATCCACTTATGTGACATCATTTGATTCGGTGATTGTTTGATATGACTCATCTTATCGACTACTTTTTTAAAATTTTAAATGAGAATTTGACATGTACTAAGGGAGAGGAGCCATGGTTGTGCACCCTAAGTTAAAGGGTGTATAACCATTGGCTCTGTCCCTATTTTGATTTTGAAAAAAAAAAACCCTTTAGCATATTTTGTTATTTATAATCTGAATATTTTCTTTTGATCATTTATATTGTATGGAAAGTGGTTTTTAAGGTATTTAAATCAAGTAGTTTTCCATGTAAAGAAATTTATTGTGGACCATTTGCAGGGAATTATGTCATGCATTTTTTCCACTTATGTAGCATCATTTGATTGATTGATTGTTTGATGTGATTTGTTTTATTGACTACTATTTTTTCAAATTTTAAGTGAGAATTTGACATGTACTAGTCCTTAACTTTACATATACCCTCATCATTATTGGTCCATGTTCCGTGGATTGGCTCCTCTCACTTAGTCCTTAACTTTACATCTACTATAACCATTATTGGTCCATGCTCCATGATTGGCTCCTCTCCCTTAATCTAATTTTTCTATGGATGGACCCGCTCATACCCACTAATTTTTTCCATTTGCTCTTACGGAATAAAATTTTGGCAACATATAGATATTCCTCCATGAGACAATATTCCGGTGTGAGTTTCTTTTATCCTATCCACTCTAGAAAAGGTTAACTTATCACTCTTAGTTGTATTTTGTGAAAAAAGAGTCAATGTTTTGTGAAGATGTTAATGTCTTCTATAAGATACAATTACACTAGCAATTGCACCCCAAGGTGCAATGGACACACTTCTAGTGTTGGAGAATAGAAGTTGAAGGAGCAATGAAAATAGGCATGGAAGGGAAGGAAAAGGGAACAAATAAGTACACTAAGCAAAGAGAGAAACAATTCCTTTAATAAATCCTTTATCGGAAGAATCGATATATATTTATTGATAGTGTGACAAAAAATAGAAACCCATGAAAATTCGGAAGCACACTCCATACAGCAGCAAGAGAGTGCCTTGCTCATTGCAAAAACATTTAAAAAATTCATTCAGTAATCAAAGACCAAACTATTTCAGCTATGTACAAACAGAAGAAAGAAACGAGAACAAATTGGTTAGAGTGCTTGGTTTGACTCCAGAATCCAACCATGTGAAAATGCGGGGTTCTTCTAAGTCGCATCCGAATATTGTTACACAATTAACTAATATTGGCGAGCCTTAGACAACTCATTTTCCCGATCACTCTCGTCCCACCTATCATCATCCAATAGTTGATTTCTTTGAATGATGAGGTGGATAATGCCAACAAGTTCTGGGAAAACTAGCCTGGTAGGGATTAGACTTGTCCTTATTCTATTATTCGTCATATATTCATGACCCTCTTCAAAGAGGAATTCATAGATGACGAAGGACAATTTCCCCGTGTTCCATAACCAAATAGGGTCTTATTGGATTCTACTAACATTTACTTGTGACTTGCATATGACCATTATATCACACAGTGTAGGTTAGACATGTTTTCATTGCACTCAACAAGCAAATACCCATTGTGTTAGTTGAGGAAATTTGTTTTCCTTGATTTATCATGTAGAAATTCTCCATCTATCTTGCCTACTCCTATTTAGCCATTCCATAGCCATTTATCCATTTCATTTCTAGTGTCCTAACACGACCTCGGGAGGTCAAGTGTGCCTTGAGTTACTTGTTGATTCTTAGGCGTACAAAATTGGTGAATCCGATGTGAAGGAATAGTTCCTTTTTGTATCATCTTTCTTTCCTTTCTTTCATCCATCCTTCTCCTCTCCCATTATTCTTCAGATGTTTATACACCCCCTGAATATGTTGGGTCACGAATATAGCGAGGCCCATTTTGGGTTTTAATCCTATTACCATCAGATGGGTATGCAATAATAACCCTCTTTGTCAGGGTGGGCTTATAATTACTCACATAATCTTTCATCTCCTCACACACCCCCCCCTGAGGTTTAATATAGTTCATCGGTTAGGATTGAGGAGATAGACCAACCCAACCATAGTTCACAACTAGAGTTCTCCAACTCTAATAACATGACATTCACGAGAGAACAAGGGTTTTATCCATGAGTCTTATCCAAACCTCATATTAACATGCAATCTGATTCCTTCTCCTCCTATCTATCACCAAATGATGAGATTCTTACACGATTCTCCCAAATCGGTGATTGTCTTAATGTTATAGATGAATCTTTGGATAGGATGTAAGGATAAATTGATATTCTTCTTCAGAACAATGTTTCCTACCCCTCCTCCCAAAACAAAAACACATCTAAAGAGGGTTGTCTACAAAATATCAATTTATAACAGGGTATCATGTGCCTTTGCAACCCAACAAGGATCAACACATGCCTAAACAAAATACAACACCTTCATCTAGCGATGTGATCTCATCATTAGTGGGTAGGATTAAGGAATTAGAAATTTCCCAAGCCCCATAGCCCTACAAAATTTGTGGGGCCTAAAAATACTTCCCATTACATGTAAAAGTAAGGTTACATACCTTCTGCAAGTGTTTACCAACAACCATCATGTCTCGGACTTAACATATGCTTCTAACCTAGGAGACCTTCTTACAGATCGGGAACACTAGGTATGGGCCCTCATTCTTCATATATGTATCCGACACAAGGGTCATTCAAAAGTATGTTCTCAAATGTCACTCCTTCAAATACAACATTCTCTATTTTTGTGCCTACAATCCCATACCCTAGTGTGGTTCCTCCTTATATGCACATGTATTCCAAATCCCCTCTAGTTGATATGTACTCTTTCCTAGTCCTACACATAGCCACAAGGGGTTCCTTATGCTCCTCGCCTAATGCATACCCTATGTTGTATCAAACTCTAATTCCATCTCCACTTCCCCTTCAAGGATCATCAATGGTTGAATCATATGCAGTGGGGATATATTTTGAATACCTCAAGGAACCTCTAGATTTCACCATATGAGGTGTCATGCTCCCATGACCATTTTCGGACCTCCCAAAGTTCAAGGGAGAGGAGATCCAAATGCCCATATAAAGGCATATGCCATAGCCATCAAAGAACTACTCCCTTGGGATGCAGTCATTGCAAAGATATTCCCCAAAGACTCTCGAAGGGATTGCTCTTGATTGGTACTATAGAATCTTAAAGCCTCCATCCACTCATTCAACAAACTCGTATCCAAGTTCATTAAGGATTTCAACATGAACAAGTTGTTGAGAACAGGATTAGAGAATTCTACATATCAAACAAGAGCATAATGAGTCTATTTCCACTTCATTCAGAGGTGGTGACAGGTCCTCTATTCTTCTGCTAGTGCTCCCAACATGGACTAGACGGAGCTTTGTGATTTTTTTCTTCATTCCTTAACCGAGAAACCAAGGAGGAAGTCCAAAAGTTCCTCTTAGGAGCTATGAAGAAGTTTAGAAGGATCCCTTCATATCGACCAAGTTACGATAGACAGTGGACATAAGACTTATGGTCCAAATGGGAAGTTGGTCACTCCCACTCAGAATAACCTAACTATCAGAATGGTTCTAACAATAATCAAGGACCCAAAGTCCTTAATCAAAACCATGGTGTTACAACGGATGGTGTTACTAACCAAACCAAGAAATAAAACATTGTGAACACTGAATAATGTAAACAATAACACCAATGTAAATGAATCCAAAGAAGAAACAACCTCACTTCTTCCATTAATGCGGTTGACTTCAATCGTCCTCCTCCCCAACAGATTCAAACTCAAGTCCAAATCCCTTACCCTAACCAATTCCCAAACCAATATCATACTAAGTTCAAAGGCCTCTGAATTATAACTATAACAATCAAAATTAGAACAATAACATGAACTATGGGCCATAACAAAATCAAAACCAAAGACCTCGAGACTATGATCCTAACTTGTACTATGGTTTCCATAGAGTTATAGACATGATGCTTAGACTTGTAGGGACTATAATAAGTTCATACAACATCTTCCAAAGATCAAAGACAACTCTTCATTGAGATGTTCTTGGCTAACCCCACAACACTACATAACACCCACATGGGGCATGTTGCTCCATAGAATGCTACTCTTGGGATTTATAGAGACCCCTTCCCAACGCACCCCCGAAAATGAGAAACTTAACCCTCATGGCACCAACAAGGGGAATCCCATAGGGAAAATGATCATGAAGCCTCTACGTCCACTGATCCATGAGTAGCTTCCTCCTTTGGACAACTGAAACCAACCTAAGATTGTGGCCTAGTTGAGTTAGAAACCAAGCTAGAAATCCATGTTACACTCATACTCATGACTATGCATCACAACCTCTCCTATTGACCCCTTAGTGCAAGATATTATGCCAATAGTGCTTAAACTAGTAGGGGGCCTATGATTTAATTACAGACTTAACCAAGACCTTCTCTCACATATCCTTCTTGGATTTGTTGAAGAACTCACTAGTGCACCAATCTTCCTTATTAGAAGCATTGGGTCTTGGTCACTTAATTCATGTGACACCTCCTTCCAAAATCCAAATAAACCATATAGACTTTGATGTTCATCCTTGGGCCAACATGAGAGAGATGTTGGGTTTGTATTTGATATTAGTAAGATGCCTATTGACTCGAGCTAGTGCAGAGAGGTGATCCTACTTTGTATTTACAAGTATGGATCTATAACAATTATGTTAAGAGAGCCATGATTGATGATGGAGTTGCGGTTAACATTGTTCCATTTTCTCATTCTTGTAAAAACTAGGTTATGGAGAGATGAATTATTCTTCGACCCAAAACACATTGAGAGGTTATGATAGTCTTAAGGCTACTTCCATCATAAACCATAGTTCTTTCCTAGTCACTCTTGGACCCAAGATTATTTTGACCAGTTTTATATTATAGATAAGGAAACTAACTATAATATGATTCTTGGAAGACCTTGGATTCATAGGATGAAGGCCATTCCCTCTACTTTTTCCAAGAAGTTGATTCCTTCATTTGGGGAAGGTCTTTATGGCCCAAGGAGATCCAAAGCCTTTTGACATCCATTTAGCCAACCTTAAGAAGAAGCTAGGGTTCATACAAAGTTTGAACTCCCAAAAACCCGAAATGAATAGGCCTCTTCCTTCAGGGGGGCCTTCCCATGACCAACCTTGTTCTAAAAATGAAGCTAGAGGCACCTAAAGCAATTGAAGGTGTGGATTTAATGAAAATAAATTCATTGTGGTAGAATTTGTTTCAAAAAAACCATTGCGGAGATTGTGAATATCTTAGAGAATGATTTACCAATCATTCTTCCCTTTGATTCTTTGGGCATTGGTCATGCTCTTGGGATAGCCACTCTCCCTAGTAGATGGATTTCTTTGAAGAGGTGTGCATGGTTGAGGTTTCAGAAATTTAGGAAGAGAGTCCAAAGAATAATGAAACATCTATCTTCCCGATAATTGTTGGACCCTTAACTATGACGGTGAAAGTGTTGCTTTGGCACAGGGCAGGGGTGATTCTTACTTCTCCAGAGGGAAGAGTCATGCCTTTTTCCTTCAAGTTAAACTTTGAGTGTATGAATAATGGAGCTGAGTATGAAGCTCTACTTCTTATCCTTATCATAGCCAAGAGGATGGATGTGCATAATGTGAGAGTCCTAGGTGACTCCCAACTTATTACAAACCAAGTCTCAAAGTCTACGAGACTAGAGAAGAGCACCTTCAACTCTACAAGTTTTCATTCTTGAGCTTTGTAAGGGTTTTGATTTTATTTCCATAGAATCCATTCCAAGAGAAAAAATCAACTCACTTGATTCTATGGCCACTTCTTCCTCTCATTTTTTTTTCCTAGCGAGGGTTTAAAAGGAAACCAAATTCACCGTTTTGATCAGAGATGAACCTTTGGTTCATGTAGATGCCAAGAATGCAATTTTGGCATACATTGAGACTGAAAATGATCTTGTCACATTAGATTTCATGGAAAATGATAAGGTGATCTTAGGATACCTCCATGCTTACACTGATATTCATCTCACACATCACAAGAAGGGATTTTCCCTTATTCCTCACCCTTCCTCTTACTTCAGAGATCGAGATGATGAGGTCTTCTTCATCTAAAGATTTTGAAATCTATGAAGTCAAGGAAGAAGAATTGGAGCTACCTCTAGCTCCACCTAATTTTGAAGAGGGTAATGCCTCTTTAATTGAAGGAACTATAGACATCAACATTGGGATAAAAGAAGAACCTAAAATCCTAAAACTTGGCTCTTTGTTGTCACTTGAAGAGATAGAAGCACATATGAAAGTTCTCAAAGAACATTCTAAATCCTTCACCTTTAGCTATAAGGAAATGACAGGTGTCACTCCTGACATGGTAGTTCACAACTTGGTTACAAAACTCGATGTGAAACTTGTGAAATAGAAATTGAGACCCATGAAGCCAAAGGTTGCTTTAATGGTCAAGGAGGAGTTATGAAACTCCTTCAAGTAGGGTTTATCAAACTAGTAGATTATTCTATGTGGTTTTCAAACATTATCCTAGTTCTCAAAAATAATGGAAGATACGAATTTGTATTGACTTTTGGATATTAAAAAGCTTTCCCAAAGATGATTTCCTTTGCCTTGATCAATGACATCATCATGGATGCAACAGCTGGGTATGAGTTATTGTCTCTTATGGATGGATTTTAGATACAACCATATATATTTCGAGGAGGACCAAAAAAACTACCTTCACAACTCCTTGGGAACCTTCTATTATGTTGTCATGCCTTTCGGTCTGAAGAATGCCAGAGCCACCTACTAGGTAGGCCATGACATATATTTTCCATGATCTTATTCACAAAGATTGTGGAGACGTATGTTGATGATTTCTCTTTGGAAAAATCTAAGAAATGTGGTGATCATCCCAAATTTCTTTGCATTATTCTCTCATGCTTAATCGAATATAGAATAACGCTAAATCCAAAAAAATGTGTGTTCAGTAACAAGTGGTAAGTTGTTAGGATATATCATTTCATCCCGAGGCATTGACGTGGATCTAGTGAAAATTTGGGTAGTTTTGGAAATGTCCCCACCCACAGATGAGTCAAGCATCAGATCTTTCCTAGGTAAGCTTGGGGAAATTCATAGGTTTATCCTTAACTTAACATACATCATTCACCCCATCAATGGCTTATTGAAGAAAGAATGTAGAAAAGAGTGGACAACTAAATGTCATGAAGCATTTGATTGGTCAAGCATTTTCTCATGTCTCCACCCACTCATGCCACCAAAGGTTGATCATCCTCTTATTTATATCTCAAGCCAATGATGTCTCGATAGTGTGCATGTTGGAAAAATAAGATGATGATGGTCATGAGGAGTGGGACATCTATTTATTAGCCATACTCTCCTTGAAATTATGAAACAGATATACTATATACTCAAGTGAGAGAGAGTGTTTGGCCATTGTCTTTGAAAATAAGAGGTTAAGGCATTACATGCTTAACCAAGAAACATGAGTGATAGTCAAATTGGACCAGAAGTTGTGGATGTCATTACTCAAGTTTTTTCATCCAGAAGGTGGTAGATTCATCACCTTAATGGGTGATTTTGAACTCACTTTTTCATCAAAAATCTGGTATCCATGGACAAAATCATCATCAATTGGTTGGTGATAAATAGATTGTGAGAGATATCAATCGGATTTGGATTCACGACAATGGTGTGTTTTATGTATAGAGAAAATACCTCCATCACCTCATTTCATGGTATATGGACATCATAACATAATAGACCAAACATATCTCGAAGGATAAATTCACAAAAGGGCGGTGCACGTGTCATAGCCAAAAGTATGTGATTGTAGAAGAAATTCTCTACCAGAAGCCTTTGATGGCATGCTTTGAGATGCGTTGATGAAGAAGAAGGAAAAAGTTCTCTTTGAACCCATAGTGGAGTCTGTGGTGGTCACTTTAGAGGGCATTCAACCACTCGTAAGATTCACATAGATGGGCTATTTTTGGCCCACTTTAGAGCATGACATTATAGAGTATGTGCACATGTCAAAAATGCCAAGAATTCTCACACGAGATACACATTCCTACTTAGGATCTATAGCCAATAGTGACACCCTGGCCTTTTCTACTTGGGGTCTTGATTTGATAGGAAATTCTCTCCCTCATCATCGAATGGCCATAAATTTATTATCATGGCCACATAATATTTTACAAAGTGGGTTGAGGCCATGCCTCTTACTACCGTACTAGATCATAATCGCCAAGTTTATTTTAAACCAAATCATTTGTAGGTACGGTGTCCCACAAGTCATTATCTCATATAATGGAACACCTTTTAAGAATGAAGAGGTGTGTGAGTTATGTGTGTAATTTAAGATATCCCATCACATAACCTCTTTATACTATCCTCGGATAATGGACAGGATGAGGCTATGAACAAGACGTTAAATTTCCATTCTCCTTAAGATGGTTAAGGAGAACAAAAGATATTGGCACTTAAAGTTATTTCCACCTTGTGGGCCTATAGAATGTTAGTGCACAACACCATGAGGGAAACCCCTTTTCTTTAGTCTTTGGTGCTTGAAGCGGTCTTACCACTCAAGGTAGAACTACCATCTCTTCGTGTGTCCTTACAAGGTATTCTTGACAAGACACGTGTATCAAGATGTGATTGGATAATTTAGAAGGCCTGGATGAAAGGCAACTTAGAGCCAAACAACATCATCGGGTCTATGTTGATAGAATGTGTCGCCAATACAACAAGAAAGTGTATGAATGTGAAATACAGGTAGGAGACCTAGTATTGAGACTTGATAACCATATCGATAAAAAGGTTGGTGATGAAGGAAGGAAATTTAGACCAAAGTGGTTAGGCCCATACTAGAGTAATGGAAGACTATAAGAATGGTGCGTATCATCTGTGTACCTTAGAAGGTGAAGAATTTAGCGAATCGGTTAATTCACTTCACCTCAAACGTTTCTATGCATAATCACTTGCATTTCCATATTATACATTATTGCATCCATATTGTTTGTCATTTGCATTTTCATCTTGTGAAATTTATAAATCTAAAAACTTACTTTTCAAGAAACTTTTAAGACTTTCAAATATTGGAAAAACATTCAATCATATCTCTTCAAGTATCCATTTTATCATCTCCAAATTATCTAATCTCTTCATCATTTCAGTTCTTAAGATAAATTTTGACATTGATCCTACTAAGACTTGCACACTTATTTATATTCATGTTTCTTCCGATTTAGGTGTCTTTGCCCATGGTTTCCTCTAGAAGCTTCTTGATGTCACATCTCTCCCTAAAAATATCTCTCATGATAGAAACATTCTAAACATTTCACCTGGAGCCTTTGTTTCACCTATCTCAACCTTCGGTGGTGAGCCCTCGCATCCTACTGGTTGCGTGGGGTTGAGACTAGGGAAAGTGTTCCTTCCCAAAATCACAATCCAAAATCTATAGTAAAAAAGAAAAAAAAATAAATAATAAATAATGCAAAAATATTTCATTTACAAATAAAACTACACTTCTCTTCCCTACCAATATTTGGTGATGAGCATGTGCTTCTTACTTGGTAGCATGAGGTTGGGAAAGGAGGAAGTGCCTTACTCTCCTATGTCTTTTCCTCAGTGATGAGCCCATGCTTCTTACTAGTAGCATGGGGCAAGACGTAGGGGTCATATCAATAAATCAAAAAGTTGTAAATAAATTAAGAAATAAAAAGTGCTTTGAAATATGAAAATCCCAAGAAAATGAGCTAGATGTGTATGTTACAAGAGATTCATTCCTAAAACCATATTTTTTTCAATCAAAAGGCCATCTACGGATCTAAGTCTAGTCAAAATTATAAGCAAACACATTCTAAACTAGTTAGTTGGACCTTGCTTAGGGTTGAGTTGTAGGTTCCTAATTGGATCTTTTTCAAAATCTTATCTTCTTGTCATCATCTTCATTCTTCAAATCATACAACTCACATCATTCTTGGCTCTCGTGATGAGCCTCACATCTTACTAGTTACATGGAGTTAAGAATCGAGTGAGTTCATCTTTTATCATACCACATTCATCACATTTTTCCAATAAAATGGAAAGTGCTAAATATTTCTTGAAAATCAAAGTATCTAAACTACAATTTGTTATCATGTGCATAATCATATACAAAATCATTTTGTTTATCACATTTGCATCATCATCCATAACATGCATTCATAAAACATATAAAAAGCTTGAAATTCTAACTATCTAAGAGTACACATGATGACAAATCATGATCAAGTCAACTCTTACAAAAGAATGCCAAACCTAAAAAAAGATGTCCATATATGTATATATAATAATGTCAAGTTTCATGTACAATGTTATCACACTCTAGCAAGTGTGGTCAAAACGCTCATTTATGAGCTGAAAATACAAAAAAATGATATATATCCAAAAATGGTCCAAAAGCAATAAAGGCGTGTATCCCTCTCTTTGAGATCCCTAAGAACGTTGAAGGCAAGGGATCTTGTAGTGGCTCCTATGACGAGAATGACTAGGTGTAGCATGAGAGCCTCTATGTGTAGACCTGCGAGAGTATTCATGAGACTTTCCATCCATCGAAGCGGGTCATCTGACCGGTCGTAGTACCCCCTGCATGTGGGCTCTCGTCGTTGTCTCCTCTCAACTACCTCATACACGGAAAGATCGGTCCTCATCTAAAGAAAGGTCTCTCGTTGCATGCCATCTTTGTACAAACAAATCAATATGGTGTCAAACATCATTGGGTGTCCAAGTATCCACAAGCTACTCTCTCCCGTGTCATCCTTGTGGGGAGTACAAAGGTATCAAGGAGTATCTTGCCTAATAAAATATTGTCATCCATCTGCAGATAGGTGAAAAGCGCAAGTAAACAAAGGCGAGTTAGAAAATCAAAAAAAAAAAGATAGTATGTAGTTGCGTTACAATGTTTAGTCTAGAAAGTAAATTAGGGAAAAGATTATTGCACTTACTCGAATCTCCGGGCATCCAAGTTAGATCAACAATTAGTTTCATGTGCAAAGAACTATCTTGCATGCCACCTCCTCTACTCTAACCTCCTCTGCGCACCCATCTGGCTACATGTCGTGGGTTGAATCCTCATCCCCACCTCCTATAGTTGGCTCTCTCCTCTGCCTCCTCCTCAACACCGATGGCTGTAGTGGAAGCCTCTCTAAGCAACCTACCACTTTGGGTCACCGTCCTCCTTTGAGCCCGAATCATTCTCACCTCCTCTTCCTTCTCTCCACTTTGTGTGTTGGGATCCTCTATCTGAAGGATCTACCCGGCCTAACTTGCTGCCCTAATAGATGTACCTAGATCAAATCATCGTGTGTCAATCGTAAATCCCAGGAGTGACAACTGTCCACTCTAGCTTTCCCTTTGGGGTAGCTCTCCCTCTGGATTCATCTCAGTATACTTTATGGGCACTCTTTGGGAGGGCATTAATATAGGGTATCCCAAACTGTTGAGGTACCCTAAGGACTGGATGAGTCTCTACTCTACTAGCCCGATCCACTAATTATATTGTAGAACTACATGAGGCCAAAGTGATAGCCTCCTCACCCCATATGCCGGCCATATCCTGATATGGCTACGTAATTATATCATTCATGGTGAGTGTAGAAACCAACTGATATGGGCCCTTGAGTGGAGCCATGTTGACCCATCTGGCTACTCTAACTTTGCTCCAGATTTTCTATCCCAATTCCCCTCTGATAAGGGATCATCCTCTCGTAGACCCATCTCATAACTAATGTAGGATGACTGAGGGACTTGCCCTCTTCAGTATAAAAACTTTGTATAGATTGTGATATGTGGCACCTAAAATGTCAATCCCCCATGCATATATCTTGTCGTGTTGTTAGATGCTCTGAATAATGGGTGCCCAACAATAAAGAAGTTTGTCTCTACCCTTAACTCATGCCAAATACGAGGCCAAAATACTAATAATGGTGTTGCACAAGGTGGGGATAGGTGTAGAGTCAAATGATAATAGTCTCATACCATACTTGGCACCGGTGTCAGGTGCCTGTGCATCTCCCATGTAAGTAGCCCAACTATGGTCCCAAGTCACCGAACTCGCTCTAGTTAGTACTAACTTCCTGCCAATGACGAAACCCCAAAATCTAGTAAACGTCCCCCAAGGTGATCGTCCACTCACCTCTAACTCCACGTAGCTAGAAAGAGTTCCGGTGCATCCCGATAGGTCATTAAGTCACACAATAAATGGCTAGCAGGTGTAAACCAATCGTGTATGTGATATCCTCTAAATCTCAACCCTCTAAAGTAAATCCCTCTCATCATGAGTCAACCTCTCCAAAATCGGAGGCAACCAATCACAATCGTGGGCCCTGCTCCATTTGATATACTTCCCCTGCATTCATAAACATCAAGAAAAAGAGCAAGTTAGAATCATATAGATACATAATAAGCTCACCAAAACATTACAAAAACAAACAAAAATTGAAAAAAATAATCGGCCAAAATATGGAAACTTCCCGATAGTTATGCAATGCGCGGTTGTGCATTAAATCACTGTTAAGCAAAAATTACGTAACCGTTGTGGCGATTATACAACCACCGTGGTGGTTCCTCCCATGAAATGCGGGTCGTATCCTAAGGGGTCTAAAAAGCAAAAATAAAAATAAAACAGACCAAATTTAATAAAACAAAAGTCGAATCCTACATGGCCCCCCCTTGTGGTCATGTTAAGTGTATATTTATAAAAAATAATCCCCCCTACGGCTAGTTTTAACAAATTCCTACATTTTAGGATGAAAATAAAAAATGCGAGATAATTAACTTGTCTGAACTATTGCTCCCGCAATGCACCAAATTTTGGAAACTACCCCGACGGTTGCACAATCGCCGCTTTTAACAGAGTGGTGGTTGCACATTCGTCATTAGGGTGGCTAAGCGATAATTGTGTAACCGCCGCAATGGTTCTTCCTGTGAAATGTGGGTCGTACCCTAAGGGACCGTCTAAAAAGAAAAAACAAACCAAATTTAATAAAACAAAATTCAAATCCTATATGGCGCCCTTTATGGTCATTTTAAATGTAGATTTATACAAAATAATTGCCCCTACGGCTAGTTTTTATAAATTCCTACATTTTAGGGTAAAAATAAATAAATGTAGATAACTAACATGATCCTGGCCCACCGCACTACTACCATTGGTTGTGTTTCCATTGTCTTGGAGTGCTCTTTGTTTCTTCGACTATACTCTTGTGTGAAACAGATCACGGGTAATCCAAAGCTCAAAAATTCACCAAGTGGGTAAGTGCAAATGATTTCTATAAATAATAATTTTGATATATATAGCATGTTTTCTAATATTGTTTTGAGTGTTTATTTTGCGGGCGGGAAGCGCCAGTGCAAATATATTTCTCCTCCCCACGGACATGGTAAGTAGTCTTGTCATTTTAGTTTTTAATATTTTGTCGATTATATTTTATATCTGCACTTGATTCCCATTTTCTCTTGCAGGTGGCGGGAAGCTTGGATTGGCGTAATTTCAACACACAGGTGTGTAAGGTATAATTTTTAACTTTCTGTTTGGGAGCGTCATACTTGGAATTCACATTTTACACCTCTTCATGGCTAAAACAATTCTCCAAGGGGGAAATATGTACGCACCCAAAATTACATGGTGCAATATTGTTGGAATGGTAAAATCCCCAATGATGACAACTTTCATTTCTAGATAAATTATGAATCCAAGTCCCATTCCTTTGCTTTTAAGCTTGTTT
Source organism: Taxus wallichiana var. yunnanensis (assembly GCA_018340775.1). Lineage (NCBI taxonomy): Eukaryota > Viridiplantae > Streptophyta > Pinopsida > Cupressales > Taxaceae > Taxus > Taxus wallichiana. The sequence continues at coordinate 226,506,904 of CM031235.1, forward strand.
ATATGACTTAGTCTTCCTTGTTTCTTAACTTACTAGCCTTGCGTGCTTCTAGAAACACTTCTCGGCCCCTTACTTAGCTTTTGTCCTTAAGTTACATAACCTGCCGTGGTTGTTACGTAGTTGTCGGTCTTCCACGAGCGGTGGTCCGTAGACCAGACTGCGGTTATGTGAGCTCTGAGGATTGTTTTGTGTACCGTGTGGCAAAATCAAAACGTTTCGGAGAAGTCAAGTGGGTAAACAAAATGCTAAATGCTAAGCGGTAGTGCTTTACATAAGTCATCTTAAATTTCAAAACATATGAATACACGAGACCAAAGACTTGTTGGAATCGATAAACACAAAGATTAGAAAAAAATTACCTTCCTCTTCTAATACTTTTAGAACTCATCTATAGTCATTATATGCTACTTTGAGTTAGGAAAAAACTTGCAATGCATTATATATTTTTTTCCTAATCTTTGTGTTGTCGATTCCAACAAAGATTAGAAAAAAATTACCTTCCTTGCTTAATACTTTTAGAACTCATCTATAGTCATTATATGCTACTTTGAGTTAGGAAAAAACTTAATGCATTATATATATATATATATATATATATATATATATATATATATATATATATATATATATATATATATATATATATATATATATGATTTACACAAAGCACTACCACTAGCATTTAGCATTTAGTTTACCCACTTGACTTCTCTAAAATATCTTGATTTCTATTACAAGACATTACGAAACGGCCTTACAGAGCACTTTAGCTAACAAATAATTCAACATGACAAGATGCAATAATACATCCCACCCCAATGACAAGTACAAACCTTGTCAAATATATAATGCATTATAAGTTTTTTCCTAACTCAAAACAACAGATAATGGCTATAGATGAGTTCCAAAAGTACCAAATTGGGAAGGGAATGTTTTTTCTAATATTTATGTAGTTGATTCCAACAAGACTTTGGGCCCATATATTAATTTATAAAGTTGTAATTAGCTTTAGCCTATCCGTTTGTTGATATTTCTTACAATAATTTTTTTTTCGATGTTATTAGCTTAAATCTTAAATTTATAATACATTTAGCAAAACAAAAAAATGTTAGGGCAATGGTATGATTTCTTCGAAATGAGGCTAAATTGATTAGGTGGATGGAAATTCATGATTTGAATTGACCTTACAGTTCTTCTACTTGTGAGTGTTTTGAAATGTGTTTGAACACATGCACTCCATGAAACACATATTTGAGCCGAAGTGGATGATTGATTTCGTATTTTATACACCATAACCTTTGGTTTTGCCTTAATAAAGCTCAAAATTTAAAATTTAATAAGATATTGTTGTTGGTGTCAAAACGCAGCACCCCTGGGACTCTGCAACATGATGGGTTGAGAATCTCAGTGCGATTGCACAACATGGAGCTTTTCCCAAGTGTGGGACCTTGCGAAATCGGAAAAGCTCTCCGGATGAAGGCCGGCTCCTATTCCTCTGTTCAGATGCACGAATAAACGCAGAGGGTTTACCAAAAAACCTAATCTAACTTGCCAAGGAGACAGGGTAGAGAATGCATAAAATAAAACCTAAACTACGGAGGTGATGCACCGAGGAATGTTAAACACTCGCTTTGCAAATTTTAACACAAACCACATAGATGCAATACAAACACCATGCACAGGTAACCAAACTGCAATAAGAGATCAAAAATGACAATGAATGAATACATGAGAGGGTTTAGAATCAATCACAGACATATATATATTTCTCAAGGATCGATACAATACATTGCAGTGGCCAAGAGGCAAAAAATGGTATTACAATCCATATGGGAGGTTTGAAGGCTCCACAAATTCTCTTGCAAGCAGGAGAGAAGGGAGGATGCAAAACGAAAATGTCCAACCATTTTAAAGAGCCTCTCTTGACCATTTATATGAGGAAAAATGAGGGAGAAGAGAATGATTCGGATTCTGCCCCAACCACCTCCAAGACTGCACCTAACTCCTCATCATGGCGGTAGGTGAGATCCCCAACAACCTCAAAATATGGCGAACTGTATTTTTGCATTTTAAGAACTTGTTCCCACCCAATTAAAGATATCCAGTCATAGTTGCGTAGAGGACACCGAGAGCTTTCCGAAATGTCCAACCTTGTGTGAATCCGAGCTCCCTGTGAAAAGTTATGGCGATCTGAATATTTCCCGCGTCAGGGTCTTCTGCCTGTCGGGTTCGGGGTTCTCCTCTGCATTTGCATCGGGTTTGGAGGATGCCTCGACATGTTTTCGCCACGTGCTTCTGCGCCATGTTTCTCGCTTCAAAACCCTTTCCCATGCTGCGTCGGGTTTTCCAACCTCATGACATGTTCTTTGGCGTCGGGTTTTCTAACCCCTCCGACATGCTTCTGCGCCATGTTTCTCCGCCTCCGAAACCCGATTTCCTTTGCGTCGGGTTTTCCAACCCTTGCGACATGTTCTTTGGCGTCGGGTTTTTCAACCCCTCCGACATGCTTCTGCGCCATGTTTCTCCGCCTCCGAAACCCACTTTCCCTTTGCGTCGGGTTTTCCAACCCTTGCGACATGTTCTTTGGCGTCGGGTTTTTAACCCCTCCGACATGCTTCTGCGCCATGTTTCTCTGCCTCCGAAACCCGCTTTCCCTTTGCGTCGGGTTTTCCAACCCTTGCGACATGTTCTTTGGCATCGGGTTTTTTAACCCCTCCGACATGCTTCTGCGCCATGTTTCTCCGCCTCCGAAACCCGCTTTCCCTTTGCGTCGGGTTTTCCAACCCTCATGCGACATGTTCTTTGGCGTGGGTTTTTAACCCTCTCGAAATGCTTCCATGCCATGTTTCTCCGCCTCCGAAACCCGCTTTCCCTTTGCGTCGGTTTTCTATTTACCCGGGTAAATATATACAACAATTGCTTACTCATATAATTTAAATTTGTATGTCTTAGCTATAATTACTTTACATTTATTACATACAAACTTATACCTTATTAACACCAGGGGATGGAAAGAAAGCAACTATAGACACAAAATCACGCACTTTGGGTAATTATTTAGTCATGATTACATATTACTATTCATATGATTCCTAAGTAAGAAAAGTACTAATTAACCCATGTCTTTGACCACCTTTCTTTTCTTTATGTTGCCACTTTTGGTCTTACACCCTTACTTTCTCAATCTACCTTTTTATACATTGACAATTATCATCTTGGATGTCGAGTGCAGTGCCCTTGTCCCTTCTACAGGCGCCTCGACCTCAAAGTATATTTTGTTCACACTTTTTGGGTTCTTTCTAGCCGTTTGAGCATCTTATCTTTTTAGTAATCGGCTTTACGGGGTTAATTACGAAAATTCAAGTAAGTGAACCATATAAATATAAAGTTATGTGATCATAAAGGACCAAGTATTAAGCATTAACTATCACCGCCTAAGGTTTCATCCATCAAGCATGGAAGAGCTCCATTTCATACATCTAAAGAACATCCAAGGGACACAAGGGATGGTTATTCTACATACACTTAATAGGAGGGAAGATCATTCTATTCCATGCACACATCTATTACATTTCTTTACATATGGGTTATTTGCTCGTATCAGTGTGACACACATAAGAGCCACCTAGGGAACGATTTTGCACACACACACAAAACTACATTGGGTTTGAGATGTAGTGCAACACTCAGTCATAAGTTCACCATTGTGGCAATGAAGGGCAGTCCAACCCCTCATTCTGCATCTTTCTTTTTTATGATTTGATGTCTTTTTTAGGGTTTTGTAGGCCATTACTTTATTGCAGGTTTCCAGTGACTTTGGCGATCATTGTGCAACCTTATAGCGACCAAAGAAAAACAACAAAAAATACCTTACAACCACTCAAAGGATGTTTTTTAGCATTTCCGCATACATAAACACCCAAAAATAGGTCTAGAGGACCCGCAGTACCCTATCCCTCTCCAAGTGCACCCAGTCTAGGCAAATTGTCAACTCGCACACTTTTCTGAGGCTTTGTGTGATGTTTCTCCATCTTTGTTCATCTAGTTAGCACTTCGGTATAATCCAGGGATCACTGTGAATCAGTTAAGACTCTTCTTACCCTCTTTACAACTATGGTTTCACATTTATTTGCTTAGTTTGTTTGGGTTAATTTATGTACATAATTATTCATTTATTTACTGATAATGCAGAATCAGATTAGGCATATATTTCCATATTTAGCTTAATCAACATCAACCAATTTACCTTGATAAGATTGATCTTAAATTAGAATGGATTGGTGGTGATGATGATCCATGCTTTGAGAAGAAGATTTGGTCATCTAGTATTTGGATGAACACTATCAAAATTCACAAGAACCAAGATGCAGGAACTCCAACTTCACATTTTGTGCCGCATAGTTTTTTTATGTATTGTAAATTATAAATAGTTGACAATCTAGACTCAAGAAAAAAATTATAATTTTTTTATCGACAACACTTAACAAATTTCGTTTGCATGTGATATGTTTATTATTATCTCTATGCATTTTACTTGATATGAAATTAAAAAATCAAATTTTTATACTTAAGGTTTAAGAATATTACATCATTTTAAATTCTATTTACATATTTTCCATGTCTTATCAATGTTGTATAAATGAAATGTTATAGTGTATTAAGGTGTCAAAATTAGGTAGGGCATTCAATTCACTTGGATGTACATGCACAAAAAAAAAAAATGCCCTCCATCTAAGCTAAGGGTTACAAAGCAATTCTAGCAGTGCGAGGAAAACAATTTGTGTGTGTGTGTGTGTGAAAATACGTGCACCATACCACAACAAGCTGGAAATGATATCTCTAGATCTAAACCAAGGGTTGCATGGTGACAATACAAGGTAAAACAATTTTATTATACATAAAAAGGCAGTGCAACATACCCCAACAAACGGAAATGATACATCGTGTGTGTGTGTGTGCGCGTGCGTGCGTGTGCGTGTGTGTGTGCGTGTGTGTGTGTGTGTGCGTGTGTGCGTGTGTGTGCGCGTGTGCATGTGCGTGTGCGCGCGCAACATAGCCCAATAAATGGAAATGATACCCCATGGTGTAAGCAAAGGGTTATAGGGTTGCATTATAAGGAAAACAACTTTAATATGTATAAAAATACATGCACCATACCACAACAACTGGAAATTATATCTCTAGGTCTAAACCAAGGGTTGCATGGTGACAATACAAGGTAAAACAATTTTATTATACATAAAAAGACAGGTGCAACATACCCCAACAAATGGAAATGATACATCTCAATCTAAGCCCAAGGTTGCAAGCTGACAAAAAGACAGATATATGCAGGATGACAAGACGAGAATATATAGGGGAGAGGGGCCAATAGGTGAACATGGTCCAATAGTTGACATGACTATTGATCACACAATACCCAATAGTTGTCATAGTCCTATGTAGTAGTTATTTATTTTTGACATAATAATTTTATTGAATAGTCAATCACATCATGACATATAAGACCTCTCACCCATGTACAAGTATAAAAAATTCAATGTTCAAGCATTTTCACTCATATTCAAGTATTGGTTTCCACCATGGTTGTAGTGTAACTCAAATTTATTATTTTAAATCAATTCAAAATATGGTTTTCCCCCAGATTGAACATTCCAAAAAAAAATATAAACTAACACAAATCTAAACTACATATTAGTGAAAAAATCACAATCCCATATGATAAACAATTGATTTTGTGGACCCCTTAACTTAGGGTGTACCACTACTAGCCCCTCTCCCCTATACTTATGTTTGTAAAAGCTAAGATAATGCTTTTGCATTCCCAATGCAGATGGAAAATAAGGAGGAAATAAATACCTTCTAGTTTTGGGCAAGCCGGTAGCGGAGCGTATCCATTATATTTGGTGCTCTAACAGTCTATCAACACACCTCTTCTATACCAGAAAATGTTCTAAAGAAGTAGAAAGGCAAAGGATCTCCATACCCCAGAGGAATCTTGGGACTTCCTTTCCGGATTCAAATGCAACATCACAAATTCCAACACTCCTCCAATGCCTAACAAATTATTGCACATCACAACCTCACTAGGCCTGAAATTCCATGCCTCTAAAGAACATGAGAACTAAAAACATATTCAACCGTAACAGAAAGCTTTGCACGAATAGATTTGTGCTCACATTGTGAAAATTAGATTTGAATCTCATTTGCCTATGGGAAGTTCCCTTTTTAATATGTATGCCAAATGTGAGATTCAAGAGGATGTATGCAAAGTGTTTGACAAAATGATTAACCACAGAATGAATATTTGGAAAAATATATCAATTTAGGGGTTCGGGAAACTCTAGAGCAAGGAAAGTTGGTTCATGCCTACACCATAAAACTTGATTTTTGCAAACGTAATGTGGAAGCGTAGACAAGACAAGCGAACTGTTTGACAGTACGCCTGAAAGAGATTTGTTCACATGCACAACTTTGATTGCAGGCTATGCGAAAAAATGATTTGTTCAAAAGGATTTACAAAGATTAAGCAAACGTAATTGGCAGATTCAAAGCACTATTTCACAATCATTTCCAGCATCACAGGGTGATCCTACTAAAATTAATAATTTTGCAAACCCAAACAACCAATTAACAATCTATGAATCGACAAAAAACCCATTTTGAATATCATCAATTGAGAGATGAAGCATACTAATGATTTAAGCTTTTAGGGACACCATAGGCGACTGGGAAAATTTATTTCATCAGTCATTTCCCTTCTCGAATCATGGATCTGACCATGTATTCTCAAACAAAGTTCGCCCTAAAACCACCCGATGCTTTATTTCTTCAACAATGCACTTATATTTCAGCGCCTGAAATGCATGCTCAACAATATTCACTACCAAAAATAACATCTTCAATCACCACTCAGATCTTTAATATTGGAACAAAACCCTGAATGTTTTGAACCAAAACCACATTGCTAAACGCTCTTCCCAGTGCACAGCCAACAGATGTATTTACGGCTAATAATGAGGCATGGGTTTGTTGTCTAATCAATTTTCCACCCATCCCCATGTAAGAACCATAAAAAAAAATCCACCCCAACACCGTCATTTTCCAATAATTGTTTAGCGACCTTTCCAAAAAAAAACAAATCCCTGTACTCTTATATCTTATCCAAATAACTGTTGAAAACTGTATTCTAGATCAACGGCTCTCATATATCCAATGGTCTTGCATGACCAAAATGTAACCTCCACCGTCGATCTGGTAAGTCCATGTCAACCTTGACTCTAAAGTATACGCTTATCGGGCGTAATTATTCGATGAGAAAGTTGAAAATAAAAAATCGAAAAATATAAATTTTAAAAAGTCGCATCGAAAATCTGTTAAATCTAAAATTGTATCTTTCATAATGAAATTATATATTGAATGCAAATACAAAGTTAGTTGAGCATCTATCGTTGTTTAAAGAAAATGTGTTTCATATCAACAACATTTTTTGTTTTGGTTTCGAGTCATTTCCTTGAAATTGACCTTAGTATTTAAAACTCTAGAAAAATACATTGGAAAATCCTTGTGGTGGTGACCGAATTCACTAATTTCACCATAAAATTGGGAATCTATAGTTGTACATGATGTTGTAACGCGCACATGTAATTCCAACTGATAGAAAGATTCATTTGGCTACTAGTTAAGTTGTTGACCTACGCAATGGTTTAGACAAGATGGTCTCCATGATTCTACTAGATATATTGGGGGCTTAAATGATATTTGTTATAGATAACTATTGTTGGTCATACCTTGAGGCCCTCGCAGATGCCCTAACAACTCTACCCAAATGTAAGACCCCCTTGCCCCATGTAACTCTCCACTCATTGTTTCTAAATTATCGGCAACAAAAACACCAAATACTACACTACTTTCACACCTTGGGATCCTTTATGGTCCTCTACATCTAATACTCACATGTAAGTTTTGTCATAGATCTTTGGGCCCTTATTTGTTCCGGAGAAGAAACTTGGTAGAAACATAGGCATCGCCACCACCTTTGGTGACTTGGGCTGCCAAAGTCCATCCTTAAACCACCAACCAAATCTAAAAATACAAGGATACGAGATCAAATATGGAGATGCGTGGGAATATGGTATGACCATAGAGAGTATAGGTGTGTTTCCTATCAAAATCGTAAAGATAAGGTCCTTCTCAATTATTTATGTAAATAAGTCAACACAAAATATCAATAAACAAAAGAAAAATCTTAAATTGATTTTCCGATGTTACACCAAACTTATAGACAATAAATTCTAAATGCAATATAGAAACTATACAAAAATAAGTGTAGAAGAAACACATCAAAAATAAATACTTATTCAAAACCCTAATTATCTCAATTGTCGATCCAATCCACCATGCATGAAAAAGTTGTGGTCTTAACTTTGGTCCTATGGTAAATAAACATAAAGAAGCTAGACATAATATGAAAACGTAACTATTAATTTTTATTATTCTAATTGTAGAAAGCATTATCATGAGATATCACCAAATATTTTACAAAATCCAAGAGAGATCAAATTGACACATAATAAAACAATAAGTCACACATGTCAAACTTGATTTTTATAGAATGACTAAGAAAAGAATGATATGGGAAAAACTAAAATCCAGTTTTGGAAACTTGTAGCATAATGGCATAGGCCTCCACAAGCTATTGCCTGAAGGTTTATATTACATATTTTCATTAATATCTTCAACAGATGTTTTCTCCACTGACAAACTCTTTGAAATTCAACTCTTTGGAAAACAATCAAATCCAAAGGATTGGTCTTATAATTGTTCCACCACACAATCCCAAAAATTGGTCCTTTAACTATTAGCAATCCATATTGAGAGTGGAGCATGCATGCTCTGAGCTAAGTGTTATCATGCACTTCTCTCGAAATTAATCCTTTATAATCCCTATAGTAGAAGGCCTCGTTAATACTTACGCGAAACATTTTTCAATAAAATGTCTCACTTCTAGATTGGTAACCTTTTTCCCATGTAAAGGCCTGCGAAGTCACCTTTTTATGAATCTGATTGATATTATTTTTAAAAAAAATATGGAGCCATGAAATTAGGTGTACACTATGAAACAAATTTGCATCCATTATGGTTTGATGGATATCCATGGAAAAATCTAAAGCTCCCATTAGGAAAAGCCTGGGGAGGACATTGGAAAACGTTGTTGAGTATGAATTTACCACTGCCATTGCATTTTCCTAAATTTTTCCAAGGCCACTTCAACAAAACCATTTTGTATATATTGTGAAATCAGTTTAGTCCATCAAACCACATTTCTTTGAACCATTATGTAATTCACATACCTTGTGCATGCTTCCATATTTTGCACTCATCTCTACCATAACACTTCAGTAACTCAAAACATATGACAAAATGTAGTTCTTCATAATGTTTTAGTGGATGTCCTTACCCTATTTCAAAGCTCTTATTTAGGGATAGTCCGGGAATATGCTAGTGAAGATAGATGAAAAACCCAACAATGCGGGACACGATTGCAATGTAGTAAAACCAACATGTTATTGAAAATGGTAAATAAAGAAGCTTGAAATTTGATATGAAAAAACCTTTTAATCGTAAGGTTACAGTGAAAGCGGCACCAAAATTCTTTCCGAAATATAAAATCAACATTAGAGCTCTATAGAGATGGTCTCTTGCCCAAAAATATGCCCTCTAGTGAACAACAACAAAATAGGAATAATCCCCAAAGAAAGGGACGAAGACACATAGATAGTACATTCATCGGGTAGAGCATCTCCAAATTGCTCTTTTTCATTTGTAAATCAATGAAGTTCATCCCTCTATTGCCCCCAAATGACATGGCTTGTAGAAAGTATAGCCACATGACCGGACTCTATCTCTCTATCAATCAATTATCTCTCATTAGAAAACCATAAAATGTATCATACGGATTGGTAACCTTTTCCATTGTAAATTACGCCAACCAGACTTTCAAATCATTGAACACACTAAGAGCCAAATAGATAGCGGTCTTTGTGCACTTAGTTCTTCATGAAAATTGGTATGTTGCTTAATATCTTGTGTCACACCTCGCATTTATATTTGTTTTGATGGTTGTACATTATCGTTGTTAATGGAATTGATGAAATGATATGTAATTAATGATTGTGGATTGTACAATTTCTTTGCAATGTTAAAAGATGTTATGAATCATTCTTAGGCCGCTTAGCGAAGTATTCATTATTTTTAACATCTCGATTGATTTGGTCATAGACCAAACCGTAAGGTAATAATAAATTGATGTTGATTATTAAAAAGTCGTAACCCTCCTTGGCATTGCAACTTGGTCATCGAATGTAGTGCATTAAAATTTGTTATTGTCGTTACTTGGATAAGAGTCTTAGACCATTAACATGGTAAGTGCATTGTTTGTTGAAATGATTGGGTTGTAGACCACATTTCGTTTGCATGGAGAATAATGAAGTATTACCAGTCTCAGACCAAGAAACAATCAATTGTATGTTGTGTTGGCCTTAGACCGTAATGCAAGTTATTATTGTTGTTTTATTGTTTAATATTATCAATGGTCATAAACCATATTAGGGGGCTTAGAAATGCTTAAAAGGTATAAATAATTGTGGTCCTTAACCATATCATTGAGCATTATCAATGTTTAAATTATTGGTTAATTTGTTCATCTGACCATGACCACCATAGCAAACTTTGGGTTAAATTTTAGTATTGTGTTTGACTTTGTAAGTCTTGACCATCTTGTGGCCACCATGCAAGTTTGGAGGAAAAGAGTTGGTGGAGAGTTGTTTACGCCATGAGTTGGCATTGTGCAAGAAATAAATGGAATTTAATTTGAGCACGGTTTTGGGAATGATTTCCTTGGGATGTGAGAAGCTTCAAGGAGAAGCTAATGCATGTAAGTTATTTTCATTTTTATCATTGTGTTTGTTGTTTTTGCTCTTTTCTCGAGAGCAAAAAGGCTATTGCATATAGGCTATGGATTTGGAATACTGTTGAGATTTTTTGTGAGCATGTGCAACTAAAAATAGCATACTATTATTTTTGGATCAATGACAATTAAATTATTTAAATTTGGAGATGTATTTGGAGTTTTCCTGTTCAAAGTTTTGGAGAATCTGGGCGTGGAAACTTGCTAAAAAATTGAAGAAGATATTGCAGGGTTCAGGCATGAATTTATATACTCTTTTCTTGTTGTTACATTTCGAGATAAATGATTGTTTATGGGTTTTCTCTATCTAAATGAATATGTGAATATTTTATTTAAAATTTTGATTAAAGCTTGAATGGGTTTTTAAAAATACATGTAGTAAACATTGTTCTTAAATAGGTTTTCTAGAAATTTTAAAAATGGATTTCCTTGATTTCGTTTTGTGTTTGCATTAAAATATGATGTTCATGACTGCATGCACTTTATTTAGTTTTCATTATGTGAAGGTATTTTGTTTTTTAGAAATGTATATTTAGTTTAATATTTTGACGTATCGTTGTGCAAGTGTTTGAATGCTTGAACAAATTTATTATTGTTAGCTTGATATGGTTCAATCCTCAGGACAACTCCGATTTGAATTTTTTCTGAATCTATGAAGGGTTAACATTTTATTTATCCAAAAAAGTTTTAATAAAATAATAAATAAGAGAATCTCTTCTCTCTCCTGAAATGTATTGGTTTAGCTAATATTTTGGGGTTCATTAAAAATGCATGAAAATAGTTGTCTTTTGAACACAATATTTTAGATTTGTTATTGACATTTAAAACTGAGATGTTTGAAAATATTGATTAATGGGTGACTTTTATTTCTTTGGGAAAATTAGTGTGTTGAATATGTGAATTTCTCCTTATCCCATTACAAGATTTGCATTGAATTGATAGATTTAACTCGATAGGAGTTCAGTATTGAGTTATAAAAAAAGGAACACTAGTAAAATTTCATTCATTGATTCGATTAAAAATATTATTGAATCTTTATTATAATTTGTATTGTATCACTGTGAGTTAGACCCTAGAAATTGTGTGCATCTTAAGTTTTGGGTTGTGAGTGTTAATGATTTGATATTGTTGTTTCTCCCCTTTATATATGCTTCACTATAAATGGGACCAACAAAATTATTAAGTCTAGGTAACTTTTCTTAATTTGTTGATCTTGAAGAAACTCATAGTTATAATGCATTGTTGATTGGATTCAATATGTGAAATAGTAATTGTTGAAGTTGATCATGATACTAAAAATATCATTAAACCATTTACAAAAATGTTTAGAAGTCAATTATTAAAGGTTTATCTTGGGTTCATGAAAGACAAATTGTTAGCTTACAATGAAATGATTACCTTGAAAATTTTTTTTCTTCCTTTCAATTATTCTTTTGAATAATAAGATAAGATAGTTTGAGACCCCACAAAATGAATGATTTTGTTAAAAGTCAATCATGGTTTATTTATCTTTATGAGATGAATTTTAGTGACTTAATAGGTTGATTAAATTGTTTCTAAGATGCTTAAATATTATATAAATATCTTTATGACAGTTTCATTGATTAGAGTCATGAATTGATTGAGTAATAACTCTTCTTATTTGAATAATGAAGTGATGACATAGTTAAATAGCTATGAAGTTAAGAGTTATCATTAATTAAACCTTATCATACTCATTTATTTCAGTATTATAAAACATGAATTTGAGTGGACAATTCATGCCAGTTCATAGAACTAACCATGCATACAATTTTCTCTCTCCTACAACATACAAGATAGAGTAATCATTATGAAGTGATTGAATTGATTATTACGCATGACTATGTCATGTATTGATTGTATTTTATCTTATTCATATTATTATATGTATTTGAAATGTGAATGTATTATTTCGCAAGTTGTATACAGACATTTGGCCAAGAATACTATTCTGATTATTGATGTTATTGTTTGTAAAAAAACATGGAAGTATTTCGTATTATTATTAAATATAAACCTTGTTGTTTAAATATCATATTCGTAAGATATGAAAGTGTAATAGGTTGTTTTACAACATTGTATAATTGTCATTAAATAACGTTATTTTGCGATATTATATCTGTTGTTATGAATTTAGTATGGATGATCAAATATGTTTATAATAGTCATAATATGACGATGAAATCAACAAGACAAAACAATGAAATATATTATTGTACTTACAGAATACAAATATGTTAATATGATATGTTGTTATATCTATTTTCATTAGTTCACCGACTATGAATAAGTATGTTTGTACTAGATTACAAGTTATACACATAGGTGAACATATTGTTGTCTTTTAACAACAGTAAACATATATGTATAAGATAATGTATCTTCATCATGAAAATCATATATGTTTCTAATGTACCTTTTGGAAAATAATTACGCCGTTAATGAACAAAAAGGACAAAAGGAACATTATAACATATTCAAGTTGTGGTAGTGTCGTTGTACTTTACTAATAACAAGTACACTAATTCTGATACCATGATGACACATAAGTATACATGTTGTTTCAGTTATATTTGAATAGATTAACTATATGTGAGGTGTGATTAATTAAACTCACGTTATATGTCTATCATAAGTTGTTCCATTTACTATTGGATGATGACCATTGTAATTAAGTGAACTATTCATATTAATGTTAAACTTATGTGAATGAGACTAAGGCCAAAACTAACTAAGATATAATTATATCATTTAAACATGAGACTTGGTTACAATAGCATGAATAACACTTTATGTTATGATAGATATGAGAGATAATCATTGAAGGTAGTAACTTAGTAAGTTACTATGACTCTTTATTAGGTAAAGGAAGGTCGTGTGTTGATACTAAATAACTTATCAATAGATACACTTATCTATTTAACCTAAATGAATAACTAAAAGTGTAATCGAAGTGTAGTCATTATGTGTTATCATCCTTTCGATGGTATCCTATCCATACCAGCTTAGGATGGCTACGGGAAGGTAGTGAGGACATAATGATGAAATTCATTACATGGTCACTATCTTTCCCATAGGGATTCTAAGGTGGTTGTGATAGGATTCCTTCGTTTAGAAGGCAGTCATGATCCTATTGCTTCAAACTGAAATTTAATTTCTAATCAATGGAAAGGAATCCTTGATAGCTATATTGAGACAGGTTTGTGCGTGAAGGGGAGACAAGTTTCATAGGCTAGTGTGCAATCTCAAAATGTTAGGAAATAAGGGATAAAATATGTGGAACAATCCCACACATAATCACAATAGTAGAAACTAATATGCAAAAAGATATTACAGATCTGAAATAAAAGTGTAGAAAATAAAAGAACACAACACAGAGACAATATTTAATGTGGTTCACCCAATTTGGGCTATGTCCACCAAGAATCACTTGCTCAAATTTTATTACAAGCCACCTCTTTCTCTCAATACAATACCCAAATCTGTTTGGAGTTATGCTCAACAAACTCTCTTGAATTCACACTTGAACTCACACACATCTATAATGATATGTCATCCCTACATCAATAGGAAACTGCTTAAGCAATTTTACAATACCGTGGGTACCAAAACCATGGGCCAAAATTGCCCCATAAACCTATGGGTCAAAAATCCCACCCATATGAGAAGAGCATGTTTCACGAGATATCATGCATCTTTTTCGAGGCCAAAAAAATTCTCGAGAGGTTCTTTGCCCCACACCCCCACTTGGGCCCAACCTCGGCCCGAACCTTGACGAGAAAACTATGGAGAGTGTACAATACTTTTAGTGTATATTCTTCAACACTTCTAAATATCAAAATAGGATCCACAACATAACAATCTCCTACTTGGAAATTAGTTTTCCTCTAAGAAGGCTTCTCAACCCTTCACTGTTGTCCGTGAAGACCAACCAAAGTTGAACACAACTTTAGTTTCTCCTTGTGACCACCTTAGTCATCATGTTTGCAAGATTAAGTGGTATGAATCTTCTCTAGCTTCAACTTATCTTCCTCCAAAGTTGTCCTAATGAAATGGTACCTTAACTATATATGCTTCGTCCTAGAGTGGAAAGCGGAGTTCTTAGCTAAGTGTATAAAACTTTTACTATCACTATACAGCTTCCTTCCTCCTCGCTTATGCCCCAACTCATCAAGCAATTGTTATAACCGAATCATCTCTTTGTTTTCCTTTATGGCGAAAACATACTTAGCCTCAAGTGGTTGACAAAGCCATAAGCTTCTTAATTTGTGAAATCTAACTCACTTTGTTGTTCCACCTACAATGAAAATATAGCTGTCATTACTTCTCTTGTTGTCTACATCTCTAGCCATGTCTGAATCTCATAACCACTCAAAGTGGTGTCGATCTATTATAACATAAAATTGTTCACATAGTCCCTCTCAAGTATCGAAGGATCCACTTTCTTGCTTGCTTAGTGATCTTTACCTCGGATCACTCATAAATATACTCATTGTTCCTACTTCATGGGAAATATCAGGCCTAGTACATACCATGATATACATCAAATTGCTAACTCTTGATAGTAAGGTACTTTGGACGTTTGGTTTCTCTCCTTCTTTGTCTTGGGACACAACTCCTTTGATAACTTGAAATGGCCTGCCAAAGGAGTCCCAAATGATTTAGCATCCTGTATATTAAACCTCTCTAAGACCTTCTTAATGTACTCTTCTTGAGATAAAGTCATCTTTCATTCCTTCTTATCTTGAGATATCCTCATACCAAGGATTTGTTTGGCTATCCCCAAATCCTTCATAGCAAAGGAGTCATTTAGTTGCTTCTTGAGCACTTTTATTTCCTGTATGTTTTTGCTTGCAACCAACATTACATCCACATACAAGCATGGGATAATATAACTGCCATCCTAAAATTTCTTTATATACACACAATGGTCGTAATAACATCTAATATAACCTTGCTCCATCACGAGCTATCAAATTTCTTATACCATTGACGTGGAGCTTGTTTCGAGCCATACAAGCTCTTCTTCGATTTACACACCATCTCCTCTTTACCTTTGACCTCATAGCCCTTTGGTTGCTACATATATGTAGATCCTCCTCCAAATAACCATGGAGAAATACAATCTTTACATCTAGCTACTCTAAGTGCAAGTCTTCTGCTGCCACTATTCCAAGAATGGCTCTAATAAAAGTCATTTTTACTATAGGAGAAAAAATCTCATCAAAATCTATACCTTTTTTTTGTGCAAACCCCTTAACCACCAATCGGGCCTTGTATCTTTTCTTGCCTCCTCCTTCCTCTTTAACTCTATACACCCACT
Organism: Taxus wallichiana var. yunnanensis; assembly: GCA_018340775.1. NCBI lineage: Eukaryota > Viridiplantae > Streptophyta > Pinopsida > Cupressales > Taxaceae > Taxus > Taxus wallichiana. The sequence goes on from CM031235.1 coordinate 226,523,217, forward strand.
TGTTCTACCATGTTCTTTTGCCTTGGGAAGCTTCACTAACTCCCAAGTCTAGTTCTCTATGAGAGATTGATGCTCCTCATTCATGGCTTTCTCCCACTTCTTCCTGGCATCTACCTACATTGCTTCATCAAATATCTCTAGCTCTCCACTTTGTGAGTGAGTAATAAATAATAAAGATAAGGATAAAAACATTCAGGCACTCTTCTTTCCTTAGAAGGCCTCCTCAATATAGGAGTTTGGGGTTCCTATTGAGTAGGTTCCTGAACTGATTCATGTGTCACTTTCCCATCCGGAAGATCCTCTACCACTACATATTCTTTCTTGGATTCTTCCATGTTTTCCTACAACTGTTTCTTATACATAACTTTCTCGTTAAAGACCACATCCCTAGATCGAATGATTTTCTTTTCCTTAATACTCCAACATTTATATCCAAATTCATCACCACCATAAGTAATAAAAGTGCATTTTTTTGACTTAGCCCCTTATTTGGTCCTATCATCCTTATCAATATGGACAAACACCTCACATCCAAAGACTCTAAGAAATGAATAATCAACCTTCTTACCAAACCAAGCCTCCTCAGGTATGCCTCCATCTAAGGCACTTGAGGTTCCTCTATTTATCAAGTATGCAATTGTGCTCAACGCTTCTACCCAAAAAGAAAGAGGAAGTCTTGCATGTAACCTCATGCTCCTATCTTATTCCATCACTATCCTATTCATCCTTTTTGACACCCCATTTTGTTGTGGAGTTCCTAGAACCGTCTTTTTCTATGGATTCCATTTTTAGAACAATAATCATCAAACTCATTGCTACTGATACTCCCTCCATTATCTCGACCTAATTAATTTTAGCTTAAGACATGTATCATTCTTTACAAGGATTTCCATTTAACAAAAGTGTCAAATACATCAGATTTAATTTTAATACAATATACCCAAACTTTCCTTGTTACATCATCATAAAAGTAACATAATAATTTGAACCCCAAGATATGATACTTGAGCTGCCGCCACACATCATAATGCACCGGCTCCAACTTACTATCTTTCTTTGTAGGTCCAAACTTGAGAAACTTTACTCATTTTTGTTTCTCATATACACGCTTCTCGCAAAAATCCAAACCTATTTTTATAAATGCAGGAAAATTCTTCTTTATGATTTGCATGCCCACATGGCTCATATGACTAAGCCTATAGTGCCACATGTATTCATAAAATCACGCACTTACTACTATAATTATACCACCAAGTATGTTGTTTATATATGGATCTTGCATAAGAAAAATATTCACTAATGACCCATTCCCTAGTCACTTCCAGGTTTAGTTTGTCTTTGTCATTGTTTGTCTTACACAATCATCACTCACTAGAACAATTAAGGTCATCTCTCATGGAGTCTTAGTTGTCATTATTCACTCATTTTTCATCTTTAGTCTTTGACTAGGGCGCCTAGGAAGGGATTAGGGTGTTTGGGACGCCATTATCCTCATTTCTAGGCGCCCCGATCTCTCACACACTTGGTTCTAATTTAGAGGTTCGAGGTCGGTCTTTATGATTTTTCCTCTTGTTACCCTAGGTAATAATTGGCATGTCGGGTTATTAGTGTTGAAATTCATGCAAGATATCCTTATATAAACACAACATACATACTACCTTATGGGCAAACTATTTACTACTAAGGGATATCTATCTAGATAGAGCAAGGACCGCATTCGGGCTCTATTCGCATCACACATTGCATAGAAAGGGAATTCTATTCTATTCCATCTACCATTTGCATTCTATCTAGCTTTTTCCCAATATCTTTACATCATTAGTGTTAGGGCATCCTATGAACATTATCAGCACACACAATCACACAAAACTACATTGGTTCTAAGATGTAGTACAACACTTATTTTTTAGGATTTGATTCTTTTTGTGAGGTTTTGCACATGATTCTTCATTATAGGTTTACGACATCATCAACGAAGTAAGTGTGACATTAACACGACAAAAGGTGAATTATTATAAATACCTTAGAACCCTTCGGATCGGGTTCAAGCTTATTCCAAAAATGAGGGCGCCTAGATTTGAGACCGGTGCCCTAATCCTTTCTCAAGCACCCAGTCTAGCCAGATATGCCTCTGTTGTAACTTCTTGAGGTGTGTTATGATGCTCGTTACGCATGTTCATCATCTCGTTCATCCCAGACCACTTTGTAAGGTAAGTGCATATCGAGGTTAGTACCTTTCCCCTCTCATTTCAATTCATTTATTATCAAATAAATTACCTAGCATTTATATTTTAGTATATTTAAATTATTATATTGTTGTACTCTTAGATTAAAACTAAAATACATATTTTTAGTTAATCATTTTGGTGAACCCGTAGCTTAGAAAATTTTGCCCTAGGATCCACTAAAAACCCTAATGGATAAGGATATCTCCTCTCCTTCTCAGCCCATCATGTCTTATGTTAGCATCAATCCAATCCACAATGAGGCCACTATAGGCTGAGCTCACGGTTCTACACGGTAATATTACTATGTCAGATGATATTCAACAACTCTTATCTAGTGAGCGATATGTACCTACTAGTTTTGAAAATTCTCCCATCGGCATTAGTATTGTTTCAGATCTGATATCCTTCACTCATTGTACATCATGTTATACAGCTACTCATGATCCTCCTTCTAATGTTTGTAAAGAAATTCTAAATGCTTACATGCTTGGTATTGACACCACTCACATGTGCATATTGATTCTTCTCATAGTCAAACCACTACTATAGTTTCATCTCATAATTCTCCTCTTTTTGAAATTAATTTTCATACTAGTTCACATACTCGTTCTATTATGTTGATGATCCTATTGACAATACACTTAATGACATTCTCATATCTAGTCTCTATTTGATGTCGATGAAATAATTGATAGCTACGATTCGCCTACTTTTCATACTTATGAGTGTAAAATCCTACGCACTTTCTTCTCGAGGTTGTATCTAGCATTTTACATGAGCCGTCTCCATCTATTAGTTCTTCTTATCCTACCATTTCATCTCCTCATATCACTTCCTCTGCATATGTTAGTTCATTTTCTTCTATCAATGTATCTCCATTAGTTGCTTCACCTCATAGGATGTTATGGATGTTCCAATTCCTTCATCTACTATAACTTCTCTCGACACCTACCCCTAGTGTTCCTTTAGCATCAAAATATCCTTTATCTTCTCTTGATGTTCCTATGATCACTCACAATGACAAGTTACAACCACTTAATACATTATTTCCATCTTATGTCATTCCTTCATAGGACATTGTGTCTCTTATGCATGGCGTAGGTCAACTACAATCTCAAGTTTAGACACTCACTTTAGAAAGTAAGGCTTACTATTCTTCTATTGATAACAAATCATTACATGGTAACCTTATCCCTAAGAAGATTCATAACTTTGCATTTCCTAATGACTTTATCATGCCTACATTCACATGCTTTGAAGGTACTAGTGACCCTCATTCACATCTCCGACATTATCGCATGGTTATGGCTCCTATTCTAATGATAGACTATTGCTTAAGGCTTTTCGACATAGTATTATTGATGATGCTTTACTGATAGTACACTCATTTTCCATTTGGGTGTATTAGTACCTACTTATGACATGGAGGACACTTTTCTCCATCGTTTTATCATCAACAATGGCCCCAGAGTTACTTATGGTCATATACATACTTTACATCGGGGCACATCGAACCTATCAAGGATTACATCTTACGATTCAATGTCTCAGTATGCATCAATTAGTATTCCAACCTATCAATCTTAAGAAGTAATTCATCTTTTATTGTGGTCTAATTCCCGCTCTCAAGAAAAGATTGCAATATTACACATGTAATTCATTCATACTTTTGTGTGTAATGTCCCCAATTCCGAGTAGATGGCCGATGAGTTTTTTTCAATCGTCTTAGCCTTGGACATACCTAAAGGGTGATGGCGCTGGAGGCTATTGGGTATAGATGACTTATTACCACATTACTTTTTGTTATATTTTGTCGTTGACATTAAGTGGGCGACTTGGTGGTGATAATTGTTATATTTTGTCGTTGGGGGGGCTCATAGTACTTATTATTCTATTTCTTTGTTGAGGTGACTTATGGTACTTTATTATTCTATTTCTTCATTGGGGTCACTTAAGTCACTTTTAGTCCCACATGGAGCTCCCAACTTGGAAAAAGGTAATGATAAGTTATATAAGGAAATTTGGGGGAGTGTTAGAGTGTATCATTGCATACCTAATTATTTCCTTTCATGTCTGATAGCTGCTATTTGCAAATCTATAGCTTGTTTAATGAAATCCCACAAGAACCCTAGCTTTGGTGGTGAGAGATCCATCCCTAGCTAGTAGGGCATTCTTTGGTAGTGAAATATCTACCCTAGCTTGTCATTTTGGAGTTGTTTTCAAGGCTGATTTATAGAGATATTTTTAGAGGTTTTAGAGATGGGATTTTGGGGGTTTTGAGATAATTTGTGAAGATAATCAATGGGTTTTCATATCAGACTTATGGCAGAAATAAAGAAAGGGTTTGGCATCATTTTGAGAGGATTTCAAAGGGGTTTTGACCATCTACAAAAAAGGGCAACTTGTTTTGGAGATTGCAGCCTTTATTTGGAGGGTTTCTAGTTGGCCATTTTCATATCTGAGAGTTGGAATATCATCTCCTATATTTGTAAATGTTATTTCTAAAGTTTCATAGTTTTTGCACTTGTATTCGGGAAGATATGAATTTTAGAAGTTTTCCAGTTATTTAGGGCACGTTGTAATTTTATGGTAGCGTTATATTGTTTGAAAAATTCCAAAAATAATTTTCTTATGTTCTTTATAATATTAGCAAGATCTCTTTAAATTTTCAAGTGATTTGAGTGGATATTTTGGGAGTTATTAATTTTCTTCGCTTCAGCTGCTAAGCTGGTAAAAATTTGCAAAAATCGGTATTTTATTTGGCTACAAATTTTCAATATTTTGTGTTATTTAAGTGGTATCCCACAAAGGATATTTCATTGTGCTATAAATACATTGACCTAGAACATGACCTTCTCTTGACATATGTTATTGACCCTCCACCTTTTCTTTCTACTACTATTGTATCATCTAGTTCTTTTTCATTACCATTAGTTGAGTGACCTACACAATCTCCATCTTGTCCTAGCAAGCAAGCTCAATAAACTACATTACAAAAGGATCCTTCTCCTTCTCCTTCGTGACATACTACTTCTCCATCTACTATGTCTGCTTTTTGTGTGAGCCATTGTATTTTTCTCATCGCGCTCGACCACATGATGTGTTGTGTACCTTACTCGAAAAGTGTCTAATGCTCTTACCCTCCAACCAACATCATTGTGATCAACCTTATTATAATTATTATCGCATCAATGGCCATAGGGAGAATGATTGCTTCGCCCTTCACGATCGATTGCAAAAATTAGAGGATAAGGGCATCATTTCCTTTGGCTCTCACTCACATGAGCGACCATCTCTTTTCTACCTCGTCAACAAGTTCCTACTCGGTTGGGTCGTCTCTTCCATTTGGTGCTCCGATCATTATTTTTTCCACCACCGCAGACTCTTCACTCATGCACGATCTTCACCACATCCATCACATCATGTTACTACTTCACATTGGCCTCCACATCCCTTGGTGGTTACACATCCCACCGCTGCTCTACATGATATTCGGTTTGGTTCATATGCTCACGTTGCTTTTATGCCACACAATTCCACTGCTTCATGTCACCTTGGTCTTTGGTAGGTGATTACTATCACCTCACCCCCCGATGACACACTTGTGTTCTTACGGTTCTTACATGATTTGTTTAGGAATTTTCTATAGAACCTCTCATCATGTGCTTCGTTGATTCATTTAGCGCACTCTATTAGATCATTTCTGATGACACACTCTTTCCATATGTGGTTCATTCTTGATTGTTGAGGGTCTTTACTAAATAAGCCTCATCATCTATACGTTGGGGCCATCACTAATCTCCCCCTGTCTTCATCATACTAACATCTTATTCATCATACTAGTACATATCAATCGATCATTTATCACAATTTTAGTTGCGTAATAATATTATATACATCATCCATCATCGTAAACACTATATCATCATCATTACACATTTTGTATATCATCATCTAGATTGTATTACAAATATAAATCAATAAACATGAATAATATCAATACATGGCATACATTACAAAAATAAGCACAAGATCATACATCATCTATCGCATCATGACACCAATACACATCATAATACAATCCTCACACACACACACACACACACACACACACACACACACATATTAGTTACAATAATCATTACAAAAACATTTCATCATATATCGGGGGAAACTCCCTACATAATATACAACAAATATAAATCAAATCTCATCATTACTTATTACTCTCTGTGCTTTGCGAGAGCTCTCAGAGCTCGATGCTTCACCACTAACACTGCTTCGTTGTTCGCGGCCTCAATATCTCTCCACTTGCCTCCGTAGTAGTGTAACCTCAATAGATTGCTCTATAAATTAATGTTGTGACTCGACATAACATGCAAACACATCCTACACTAAAGGACCACCACCCACCGCTCTCTAGCTCTGCCGAGTCTCCTTGCATCATCTCCCTCTCACGATATAACAGTCACGTCGGTTGTTCTTCTATGGCCACTGGCTCAAACAAATGGGCATGCTCACCCACAATTTCATCCACACGCTCTAACATCACTCCACCTGTAATGTATGTTTCGACACATTCCACGTCGATGTGCAGATGGATGTGTCCACTATCAAGGACCAATACGTGCCACCTGACATAATATAACAACACATTAGATCACCATCACTAGCACATAAGTAAATACTAAATCATACAATATGACAACATAGCTACTCACGCTCTTGTATTGCACCGCTACATTATCGGGGGCATGTGCTTTCCCCTCACCCTCTCCTCCTCGTGGAAATCTCATTACATCTGCGAACAATGGAAACAAGAACACCCATTGATGTGTCTTCCCACATGCACGATAGGCCTTCGTACACCCTACATCATTTGAGTCTATCGGCTCTATCATTATGTCTGCCTCATCTGTCCAGAAGGTATTAGCTTGCTCTCATATGGGCCTTGGTCTTGCTCCCCACCCTCCTCGATGCTCTAATAGCTCTCAACCATATATATGGCTCTGGGGGCATGTCTGAGCCATACCAAACTATCACGATACTCTCTCCACCTAGAATAACTCAGCCACCCTTGGGAACCGATCCTCCAACCACATAGTCCTTTGTATGCACCATAGCTCTATAACATCCTCTTGGTCATCCTCTATAGTCTCTTTATGGCCTCCATATCACTATCTCATACCTCGTCTAATCTATCAGTTCCCTTTAGGTATTTATATCCATCTTGCACCCACACACGCCAACCCACCTCCTAGCAAATATATCTGGCCTAGCCCACTCTGCTTGTGGACCACCAACTGGCCTCAACACTATTATGCTATATGCTTCTATGCCCATACATGCAATAGTGTAGTAGCTCATATCCCACCTCCATGTTCCTCATGTGTAAATATCTATAAATCTCTATACATGTGGGCCAACACACATCATAGCCACACATATCTGGTACTCTCCTACTCTATCCACTAGAATATATCGTGCATCTTATACAATATGCCCACACCTCCTCCCTCTACTATGATGGATGAAGAAATAACCATGACTATAAATTTCCAACCATGGAACCCCTAACCTCAAAATATCATCCAAACTAATATGGGCCTTGGAAAGTGCTTGAGTCCCATAAAATACTTGTCTAACGACTCCGCATATGTCTCTCTATATCCTCCAAGGACATGACCTATAATCTCTCCCCAACTAACTGGTAATTACAGTATGTGATATACATCTTCCAATATGACTCTCATCTCACCAATAGGAAACCCAAAATGTACAAGTATCCACACACCACCTCTTACATAATGTTATCAACATGGGCATATTATGGGGTACATCCCCATCCTCGTTATGTGTCACGGGATGGAATGGTTCATAACCTCCAATCATCGTCGATAAATCCTAACCCAAATCAAATTAATCAAATGATGACCCCTGTGGAACTCCCTCTAATGGATATCCCTCTACACATCACAAAACAACAACAAAAGCAATATTAAAACACTATACAAACTCATACACACTCTCTTATAACATTATCATAATTAAAAACACATTTACACAAATCTAGAAAAAATGAACACTCTCTCTCGGGTTAGGTGCCCACAAGCAGCATGACTAGGGAGCCGGGAGCGGGACACTAGTACCCAAGCCCATGTTTGGGCGCTCCTATCTAAAGGCCATTAGTGCCTTCACCATTTTTGTCTAGGTCTAAAACATTGAGAAAAGTCAAAATGACAATTTTGCAAAAATTCAACAAAAATGACTACTATAGACACATTTTTTGAAAAAAACAACACACTTACCAACTCCTTCGTTTGTACATGATGATGTTACGGTGGTCACCACCATCTCAAATGGGCTAGGTCAAGTTACTTATCTAACTTGCGACATTATTACTCACTCAAAGCTCACTATCACTCTCGCTAAAAAGACAAATGAAGTGACTAATCACTTTTCACCTTACTATTTATAGTTCCTTTTTACATACTCTACTATAGTCATTATTTTGTGAATGTTTTCTCAACTAATACACACCACATGGTTTTTGCTATATCTTGAACATTTTTACTTTGATTTACACCTCGTTTGCGGTGATATTTTCATAATCCTACCTACCATCATATCATGCACATGATGCATATGTTATATTTCCTTGACATTGTATTTTACTTAATCTATACACATTTTGGTGATATTCATCATACACTATCTAGTTCATGCTTACTTTTGGCTCACTTCATTCTTCTCATCTCTTCCTCTTTGAAAAGGGGGCATATAGTTAGGGGTCATCATATATTCCCCTACATACTTATGTGATTAATCAATTTACTAATTTGTCATTTCAAACATTTACTAATACATCATGCAATATTTCATCACTTCCCCTAATGACCTAACCTGGAGGCAACAAACAAACAATTTCTCTATGTGATATCTCATCAATTTCCATCAAATCCCCCTAATGACCTAACCTAGGGGCAACAATGTAAAATTGTTCCATGCGACATTTCATCAATTACTAGTGATTCCCCCTAAGGACCTAATTTGGGGGAAACAAGTGTAAAATCTCTCTATGAGTAACCAATCAAAATAATCGATCCATCAACGTGTTCTATGATCTAACAATCAAAATCATACCACTCAATCAATATAATACAACACATTCAGTCTCCCAGATGACCTAACTTGGGTTAAGTTATTCTATATTAACTGGCATTTTCTTCAGTTTACCTAAACTTGAAGCCATCATATATTTCGTGTTTTCTTCTAGATGACCTAACATGAAGCCATCACATTATGGCAACACCCATATAGTGGGGCAAGATTGATTTTCCTATACCACTCCTATATGGGTCAACTGATTTGATCAAATTATTTGGATCCAAAACCACAAAAAGTTTGATCTAAGTTCATCTGCAGCGGATAGATTTTGAGGATTTAGTTAAAGGTGTAAGAGAATAATGCACCTTTCTCCCTACACTCTTCCTCTGGCGGCAGGATGGCCAAATCCTCGGGTCAATTTTTCGTATACACACAATCGGGTTGGGAGTTGATCACTCCCTACCCCATCTAATCATCATCATACAACATTTGAAATTATCAATCATCAAATATCATAATCATCACTTTCATTTAGTGTACTTCATCATGATATTACATCTCTCACTACGTTGCATGGATCAACACGCTAATACATGGTTTGACACTCTATATGGTTCATTCGGCACACTTTTCTACCACATCTTTGTGTTCTACTACAACATGGCATTCTTCGAACTTCTCTCAGGTATGCATCTCTAACTAATTTATATTACCGATATTTCACTTACCAACATAGAGTGGGGAAAATGTAATCACAAAATCATGCACTTATTGCTATAATTATACCGCCAGGTATGTTGTTTTATATATGGATCTTGTGTAAGAAAAGTATTCACTAATGACTCATCCCTAGTCTTATCGTCATTTAGTTGGTCTTTGTCATTGTTTGTCTTGCACAATTGTTAGTCACTAGCAGAGTTCAGTCATTTCTCAAGGAGTCTTAGTTGTTATTATTCACTTAGTTGTCATCTCTAGTCTTTTACTATGGCACCTTAGGACGGGATTAGGGCACCCTAGGTTCCTCCTCATTTCTAGTGCACCTGGTCTCCAACACACTTGGTTCTAATTTAGAGGTTTGAGGTAGGTCTTTATGATTTTTCCTCCCATTCCCTAGGTACTAGTCGGCATGTCAGTTCATTAGTGTCAAAATTTGAGTAAGATATCCCTATATAAACACAATATACATACTACCTTATGGGTAAGACTATTTACTACTAAGGGATAACTATCTACATAAAGCAAGGGACTACATTTGGGCAATATTCTGCATTACACACTGCATAGGAAAGGGAAGTCTATTTTATTCTATCCACCATTTTGTATTCTATCTAGCTATTGCTATCTCTCTGCATCATTAGCGCTAGGGCATCCTAGGCACATTATTGCACACACAATCACACAAAACTACATTGGGTCTAAGATGTAGTGCAACGCTTAGTTGTAAGACCACCATTGTGGCTACTAAGGACAGTTTGACCCCTTCATATGCATCTTTATTTTTTTAGGGTTTGATGTTTTGTGTGGGGTTTTGCAGGTGATTCTTCATTGCAAGTTTACAACATCATCAATAAGCAAGTGTGACATTAACGTGACAAAAGGTGAATTATTGTGAATACATAAATGACCCTTCCAGGATCATGTTTCAAGCTATTCCATAGACTAGAGCACCCAGATTTCAAACTAGGGTGCACTAGGTGCCCTAATCCTTCCCAGGTGCCCTATCAGCCGAGATACGCCTCTCTGTAACTTTTTAATGTGTGTTACAACACTCTTATTCTCACCTGTTCATCATCTCGCTCAGTCCCAGACCAATGCAAGGTAAGTGCATATTAGGTTTGTACCTTTCCTCTCATTTCATTTCATTTAATATCAAATAAATTATTTAGCATTTATATTTCAGTATATTTCAATTATTACATTGTTGTACTCTTAGATTAAAACTAAAATACAAATTTTTAGTTAATCACCACAATGTTGTATATGTGTCTAAAACCACAAGATTACAAGCATTAGTACTACGGTGGCTAAATATAATGTTCCAACCTTTTTACCTCTTGCCACCATAAGAGAAACCTTGGTAACCTTCCAAGAGTATCTTAAAATATCACAAGAAAACCATCATTTCCCAACCGCCCGCCGATACCAAATTTCATCTTAATGTAGTCACATGTCTCGACATCCTTCAATATCCATGTATTCCCATTCTACATCTTCACCTGAACAAAAACTTTTCCAACTATGTTGCAATGCTCATCATCACCAAGAAAAACATGCCCAAAATCCCTTGAACATAATAAAAAAAATAATGCCTATGTGGAGTAGCATGGAAAGAAGCCCCAAATCTAAAACCCAAGATTTAGCAATATTATGCAAAGAAAGAATCAAAGCATCCTCAAGGCATGGACATTACTGTTTCCACATTCACCTCATTGTTTTCTTCATGTTGTTTCTTCTTGTCCCGAAACTCCCAAAGTGATCCTTCTTTGCATGACCAAAGTTTCCATAGTGCCAACATACCATCTTGCTTTTGGATTTTGACCTTGCATGATCTTTTGATTTTCCACGACTTCCTCTATTCTTCTGTCTCCCTCTAGTTTCCACCGTCAAATCATTCCCTGAAGTAGAAGATTCCTCGGATCTTTTCTTCACATTTCCTCGTTTAGAATCGCCCTACAACGTCCTCAATTTTTAACTTTGAGTTAGCTAGAACCAATTTGCTTACCGCCATTACTAGGCTATTCCAACTTTTAGGTAAAGAACACAAAACTAATAAATCCCTAACTTCTTCATCTAATTCTATTATAACCAAAACTAGCATATTCACAACCGTATTAAAATCATTCAAATGGTCTACTTGCTGAATTATTCTACGAACGTCTTCATATTAAACAACTTTTTCATTAAAAATATCTTTCAGAGGCGAGAGGGTTTTTAGAACTTCCTAATGCATCCATAAGTTCTTTTGTAGTATTTTCCTTTTGAAACATTAAATAATATCGAAGATACAAGATATAGCCAGATTGTTCCAAGTGCCTTCCTATCCAAAGAAATCCCACTCCAGCATTTGTTATGCTTGAGGTTTTGTTCCCTTTCTCGCATAAACATAATATAAAGATCCTTCTAATAAAGGTAATCTTCCATTTGCATCTTCCAAAGACTAAAATTTTTCCCCTTGAATTTATCAACCTTTGATCTTCCATCATCTACCATAATTCCCACTCAAACTAAAATTTTCCCTATGATTCAACAGTTGAACAAACCAAACTAGGCTCTGATACCAATTGCTTTAGGAAATAAGGGATAAAATATGTGGAATAATCCCACACATAATCACAATAATAGAAATTAATATGCAGAAAGATATTATAGATATGAAATAAAAGTGCAGAAAATAAAATAACACAACATAGAGACAATATTTAACATGGTTCACCCAATTTGGGATACATCCACCAAGAATCACTTCCTCAGATTTTATTACAAGCCACCTCTTTCTCTCAATACAATACCCATATCTATTTGGAGTTGTGCTAAAAACACTCTTGAATTCACACTTGAACTCACACACATCTACATTGATATGTCATCCCTACATCAATAGGTAACTGCTTAAGCAATTTTACAATACCGTGGCTGCCAAAACCATGGGCCAAAACCACCCTAGAAACCTATGTGTCAAAAATCCTTCCCATATAAGAAGAACACGTTTCTGAGATATTAGGTGCATTTTTTCGATGCAAAAAAATTCTTTGGGTCATGCTTCCAACCCCTACTTGCAAGGGTTGCCACCCCAAGCACTTCCCCACTGGGCTAGGCCTGGCCTCAAACCCCGATGAGAAAACTGTGGAGAGTGTACAATACTTTTAGTGTATAGTCTTCAACACTTCCACACATGAAAACATGCTCCATAACATAGCACGAAATTGGCTTGCTAGCGCAATGTCGGATAACTATGGTCATAGTAATGCAAATGACTGATTACATTGTTTGTTCACCATTTCTTCTAATCAACGGTGTCTTGAGCTGAGGGAAGTACTTGAATACTTTACCAATTGACACTAAGGGGATGCACATGTTCTCTTAACCTAAAAGATTTAACCAAATGTATACAGTGTATACACACTCATGTAGAGTGATTAAGGGAGATCGAGAAAGATCTAGGACCCTTACAATTACACATGGTTAATGTATGTTGTCAAGATGGATTCTGGAATATTAAAAATGTTGGAATATTTAGCAATGAGCTAAGTATTAATGATAATCATTACAACATAAAAGGAACTTAAGGGATTTGTTTAAATAAAAAATATTTCCCTTAATTTGGATGAATCATAACATGGGTGTTACATCTCGTCTTCATCTAATAGCTTCATTCATGTTCTTATTTTTTAATTCAGATTTGTTTAGGATCTTGAAACTTTTGAATCCAATATTTTTTACTTATGCTACATAAGGAGTATTCTTTGTTTAGCGTCATCACCTAACTGTTATTTATCTTGGTATCAAGTCAATGCGACGATCTGACAAAATAGTTCCTTCGAATTTCTTTTAATATTTTTAGAGTTACTTTTGTCATGTTCCAATCGTAAACTTCTTATTATTGTTTTTTGTTACCAAATTTTTTTGGCTTCTCTTGTATAATGTATGTTTGTTTCTTGTAGAAATTCATATGTGGGTTGCATATGCCCGTAGATTTTTCAGTTTGATCTTATATTAGATGCACATAGTTTAGAAGGAGTCGACCTTCTCCGGAGGTTCATCCCAAGGAGCCAAGGTCCCACACCTTGGGATGTTCCCATGTTGCACTAGATCATCTGATGATTCAGTGGGTGTGTGATCTTAGTGACAACATGTTGCATATACAATCCCCCATTTTTTGTTTTTGTACTCCCTAAAATAATCTTAGAAATGGAGTTGAACACAATAAACTTACATAATAACAATAATTATGTTATGATTCAAACGTATAGTACATGGCAATTATATATTCAAAGATATAATGAAAAAACCGCCTATTATTTAGGAGGTGTTATAACAAATAACCCGGAATATTATTCACGGGTATAACAAAACTATATGCGAACTCTAATATATGAGTTGTCTATAACAACTCATTTACATCCCCATAATAATGTAATATTATAAATATTACATTTACATATAATAATTACTACTCCAATGTGGAGCACTAATGTAAATTCCTAACATTCCCCCTTAGTGCGAACATGGGAAGAAAACACATCTCAAGAACTGAAACATAATCATATGCCTCCGCATACTTTTAGGTCTGCATACTATGGTTTGGATCTTGTTATCTGGATCTTGTTACACATGACCAATCTGCTTCACCACAGTGAATCCCATACCGATGATCACACTTCCACCGATTCACCTACATACACGAACTCAACAGTTCCCACTTTCACTTCCAATGAATGCTCTTTCATCGGCTAATCGATGTTAGAAGTACAACAATCAGAGGATCTCTGCAATCAAAGGATCACTCTAGTTTAGTTGCCCTCCTATACAATTGTTCTCAGATTCCAAAATTCACATCCTCCATGTTTTAATCATAGCAAGGGAATGAAACCACACACCACTCGAAGTAAACAACTAAAATAGGAAAAAAATCACATCACATTCCATAAGAATCACAATGTTCTTAATTGTAGCCATTGTTGTTGATCATTGCCACTTGATCTCAAACAACATAGGAAACTGCCACCGCCTTTACTTGACACCGGAAGCTGCCCTTGACTTTTGGTGATATGTTCCCCCACAATGTGAAATTTCCATTTATTCACACAACCAGAGCACTGAAAAGTAAATCAAATCAAATGGAAAAAGAAATGCCACCATACCAAACTGTGGCCTCATCGTTGGCGATCGACAAGATGTGTTGATTGCCCTCTATCCTCCATTGCTTCCGACCTCCGGTGATAGGCTGCTAACTCAGTCAGATGTGATCATGAAGCTCAAAAATAACCTCCATAATTTGGGAGTCGTGTATGCAATCGAAAATGCATCCAATCATTGAATAGTGAGGCAAATTTTTTATTATTTTTTAGACTTTTACAATGGCTTAGTCTTGACAACAAAAGACATTTGACTTTTATTTTTGACTCTTTTAACGACACTACAACATGGATGATGACTCTATTACACAAACATGACTTTTGACATGACATACAAAATCCAAGGACTTTGACAATGAAAATATGTAATGATTTGTTTAGATATAAGACTAATGACAATTAACACTAATGTTAACTCTTTAAAACATAAGACAAGTTTTATATTGTCACATTGCCCACAATACCCCATATAAGGTATTATAAATATATATGGGCTTGCAAAAGACACACTTTACCTATAAGGATATAACCAAATATAATCTAAATGCATTATTAATGACTCAAAAATGTGGAAACCTATGATTATATGCTTATGTGTAACATGATAGAGCAGTAAGAAATTATGGGCATGTAGTAGCAGTCGAATCCAAATGGTTGAAGCACCGCATGGTTATAGCAGTATATTCTGGAACTAATGAATGCAAATGAAAACTAAAGCCAATGAAGAATGCAACCTGTAGACGCCTGAATCATTCACCAAAGCTTTGAAAAATGCCTTCATTTATATCTGCACGCGGGAGGATGTTTTGCCAGTATTGAACCCACCTGTTAGATGATGTAATGCATGCTTAGTCAAATTGGAGGTGTTTTTCGACAAGCAGATCCAACTCTCTAAACCAAATGCCAATGGTTGAGACTACGGTGAGAAAGGAGAGAAGTTTTCCAAACATAGATCGAGACACTGATTTAAATGTTGATGTCCTGGAATGATGTGAGCAGAAATCTAGATTTTTTAGGCAGCTCCTTCATAGCTTGAGTGTATCCCCATGTGATTCAAATTGACCAACATACGTTGTTGTTCAATACTTTGGCATCCAGTTCATTTCCCATGGTTTTTACCAGATCACCGATTATCTCTTTAGTCTGCCAAAACAATAGATGGTGCTCCTCTATTCCAATATGTCTGTGAACCTGCAACTAAAACATCTAATTACAAAATTATAACATATAGAAAATCTTCTCTGCAAATTTGAGACTGTTATCTCTCGAGGCAATGTAATACACTGTTGCCCCTATGCAAATTAACTCTCCATTATATGGACCAGATGCTGCTTTGATACCAAATATTAGAAATGGAGGAGCTGTGTTTTTAGTTGATGTTGATAAGGGGTGTGATTGATTTTGGTTGTGTAAAAATATAGATGAACCACTTCATTTAAATAGCGCAAACATGAGGTCTAACCTTTAAAACAATTCAATATGAAAAAAGTGATATAATTTACAAAGCTTTGGATGGATACAAGAGTGCTAGACAGATAATCCTAAGCCTAGCACATAGTCGTAAATTAGTCACAGCCCTTTGAATTCAAGTATAGCTTAAAATAAAAGGAAAACACCATACCCTCGTGAATCAATGTTTCTAAACAAAACTAAGCCTATGATGTATCTAAACTCTTTTAATATTATAAAACCACATACTCGTCTACATTGATAAAGTGGAAAGTAGTGCCTAGGAGGTGTTGGCTATATAGTGACCTCAAGACTTACCTTATGTTGAAAGTGAAACACCTATCTAAACACCAAAAATTGCATCCATTAAAATAGACTTCCATGGAAAATAATGAAAGTCCTATAGAGATTGCAGTAGGTTTATGAACAAACTCTCAGCTACTAGACATATGATCAATTTGTTCACTACGTTGGTTTATACTTGTTTGTAAGCATACTAGTTTAGTCGTAAGAGTCTGGAGTCCGTATTCCTCCATTCAATCCCAAGCAGAAAGGAAAAGACAATCAAAACAAAAAAATCATTTCTTCATCTTCCTTCATATTTATCTTCACATCAGAATCATGTATTTATTCATAAAAAGTGTATTATTGCTTGCCATTGAAGTAGAGCATGCAATGGTATACTTTAGCCACGCGAGCACTCCAATGTCAAATCATTGATCGCAAATGATCACATTCATAGAAGTATGAGTTGCAAGAAGAGGCTATTGAAAGCATTCACAAAACTGTGACACCAATGGAAAAAAACCAAGTTCAAGCTTATCCAACCTCCCCCATACACATGGTCGAGATCAAGAAAAATTTATTGGCTTTGCTATCTGGTAAAAAAACAAATTAAATTTAAAAATCACCTAAATTTACTATGATATTATTTTCCATTTTAATCTATAAGTGATTGGATATTTGGGCCAAATTTTGCATTTAGATGAGGCTTGGTCCCGGTTTCCAAGGTTCAGGCCACTAAGGTGGTGTTTGCTTCCCCAAAGGAAGTAGTGGTTCCTTCTGAGCCTGTTTAGGCAAGCACCAAGGCTTACAAGTCTTCCCATGTTGATAGGGTTCATATTATTACTATGAAGTAGGTAGCCAAGTCTCCCATGGAAAAGGGCCCTTAGCTCCACTCCTCCCATCCTCTGGAGAATTTTGTTGGGATATTTCTAGAGCTGCTAGTTTCAGAAAAGATGATTTGGCCCTTGAGTTATATGACCCCTATGCAATCTCCCTTAGAGGAGTTTGTTGGGGAGTCTTCAATTCTTGTGGAGGATTGAAGTCAAGAATACAAAGGAGTCTGCAAAATTTCTCTCTTCCAGCTGTAAGACTCTCGGATCGAGCAAAGATTTGGTTAATTACCTATTTGTTTTAGATCTAGAGTGGCTTGTTAATGGGCGCGGTTGGAGTCTTGCTCTTATGTTTGGTATTTCATTTTCATGTATTTCAGTTGGGAAAGCTCATCTTTTCTTCCTTCCAATGATCGGGCGAGGGCCCGAAGTGAACCCCTAGTTTTACCTATTAAAATAAATCATGCAAAGAAATAAATAATACACAAAAAAGGGGAAAATTCAATGTCCGGAGTTAAAAATAAATGAAAATTTGATACATCTATCTTTCATAAAATATTTAGAGGCGTATGATCTCTTGAAGGACCTTGAGACTCTAAAATGACAATTAAACATCATCAAAGCCAAAATCAGTTACATGATCTAATTCATGACCATTAATACAACTTGTGCCAACATCCTGATCAATTGCATCTGTATCACTACTGAAATAATCTCATTTCTAAATCTATATGTTCAACATGATTGTGAAAGCATATAGGCTAGTGAGAGCTAGAAATAAGAGACATTAGGTGTGCAGACTAAAAAGTACAGTTTATGGGACAAACAAAAACACGGTTCAGCCTTCCAGACAGTTCAATGTTTGCAAAAATCCTTGAGGTTCAGTCAAACCATGTGCTCTGGAAGGGATAACATAGACAAGTCCAAGATGCTAGATAGATGTGGCATCCAGACAACTTGATTTTCATAGCGGAGAAAAAATAATTAAATGGCTTTTTCAAGAACATCAAAGACCAATGTCTCTCAAATACAATCAATTCATGATTCATAATCAGCATGTACCACCCTGCTGTAAGGATTCATACGACAAATCACATTATAGCTTTGTTTGTAGGACTCGTGGTTTAAGATTTGAACCTCGTTTCTTATCAAAGAATTAGTTATATTGTTTGGACTTTGTGCCCTATCCCCCTTAACCTACAAATGTATGTTTTCTAATTCTACTAAGGGAAACAATATGCAACACCAAAACTATGATGACAAGTGAATATGAACTTGTCGCTTATTTGTTGCTCAACTCAACATTCCCAATAAGTTCCACAATGGCAATCCATCAATGAATGATGGAGCAGGTTATAGGGGTCTCCTCTTCCTCAACAATATTTAAAGCACTGCAATATCCATAATAAAGAGAATGGTATAGACCTATGCAGGAAATTGTTACCATGCAAGATGGTCTTTGTTGCTTATTTAGGTAATAATCACTGGTAATCCAAAGAACACTGTCAATCAATAAAATGATTGAAATGATTTGCATCCCTGACAATAATTTCTCGCACAGTGAATTTGGAGATGAAGTGGGTGACCGAGTTTCAATCACCACACATGAATATTTCTTATAACCCAGAGCATGTGTTGAGTTAGCACAAGAGTGATGGCCAGCTTCTCACTGTGGCAAGACATAATTTAGGCATCCTCCACTTTTCCAAGATTGGGGTAAATAGTTTGTTTCAGAAACAATCGCTGATTTCCTGATCTACCCAGCTAAGTTGTCTAACACAACATATGTCTCGTCCATCTGTGGATGTGATTCTTCTCCCTGAACAAATGCGTACACTTTGTTCTTAACCTCAATCCAACTGCATCCTGGAGGTTTCTTCAATCCAGCCTCTTCCATCATTTTTCTTACCTTTGCTACATCGTTCCATCGGCCAACTGCTGCATACATGTTTGACATCAACACATAATTGGCAACATTTTCAGGTTCTAATTTAGAAAGCTGCTTTGCAACAGATTCTCCTGCTTGAATATTGGAATGCATCCTGCATGCACCAAGCAATGCCCCCCACAAACAAGCATTAGGTTGAAAAGGCATGCTTTCAATGATCTTCTGGGCCTCATCCAACCTTCCCGCATGGCCAAGAAGATCAACCATGCAGGCATATATCTCCATACTAGGCTTTATTTGAAGATCTCATGTCATGAAACTGAAGTATTGCAAACCTTCATCCAACAGGCTTGTATGACTGCAGGCAGACATGATGCAAGTAAACGTGACGAGGTTTGGTTTCATGCCTGCTTGTTGCATTTGGTGAAAGAGTGAAACAACATCTTCACCCAACCCATGCATGCCGTAGCCTCCTATCATTACAGTCCAGGACACCACGTCTCTTTCAGATATGTTGTCAAAAACCAGACGTACATACCTTATACTCCCACATTTGGCATACATATCTATGAGAGAATTTTGCACAAGAACGCCATAGATAAAACCACTTCTAATCACATAAGCATGAACTTCCTTACCCTGTTTCAAGATCGCCAATCCAGCACAAGCAGGGAGTATGCTTGCAATAGTGACCAAGTCAGGTTTCACACACCCGTTTGCATATTTCTTAAAAGTTTCAATGCATGGTTACTGTGCCCATTTTGGCTATAACCTGCAATCATTGAATTCCACAAGACCAATTGTCTATCTCTTTCATGTTTTGTCAAATACTCTGTGAGCATCTGCTATGCTCCCACAAGCACTATACATTGCTACAAGGGCGCTGCATACAGAAGAATGAAACTCAAAACTATTTCTGACTATGTAACCATGGATTTCTTTTCCATTTTGCAGAGCTCCAACATGTGCACATGCAGAGAGCACATTAGAGATGGTGACCGAGTCAACCTTCATCCCTGCTTGTTGCATCTCATAGAAAAATTCCAAAGCCTTATCATGAAGCCCATTCTGGGAATACCCTGCAATCATGGCAGTCCATGAAATCACATTGGGTAACAACTCAACCTGTTGCATTTGACGAAAGAAACCCAATGCCTCATGGCACTGTCCACTCTGTGCATAGCTGGTGATCATAGTATTCCATGTGATCACATATGGTTCTACATCTTCTTCCTGCATTTTCCTGAAAGCCTTGGATGCAGCATCAATGTGCCCTTTATGTGTATACCCTGCAATCATGGTATTCCATGAAATTCGATTCTTGTACACAATTTTGTCAAACAGTTGGCGTGCATCTTCTAGAGTAGCACATTTTTATACATTTCCATGAGTGCATTTCCCACATAAGCATTGGACTCGTACCCAGTTTTAACTATAGAGGCATGGAGTTGTATGCCTTCTTACAGAGCCATTAATTAGGCACAGGCCTTGAGAACTTTTGGATAAACATGATGGTCAGCGTGCACTCTCTCCTCTTGCATTTGCATTTGATAGAAGAAATCAAGCGTCTCTTCATAATGACCGTGCTTCAAATGTCCTGCAATGATCTCAGTCCATGCAAACACATTTCTCTGCGACATTTTGTCAAACAGTTGGAGTGCAGTCTCAAAACATCCACTTGCCGAATACATGTTCATTAGTTTTGTCTGTAATACATTGCTTGCCAATTCCATTCAAAATCACGCGGGCATGAAATAACTTGACTTCTGAGAGAGATTTTATGTGTTGGTGGTCAACCATTTCGTTGTTGCAATGGAATTTTGCACTAACAGTGGCGAAGGTGACCTTGTCGTATTGACGTTGATATTGTACGCACATTTTTTTCATGATCTGTGATAACATAATATGGAAAGTAAAGGAAAGAACTTATACAAACAATTGTCCATTTTGTTTACCTTTTTTTCCTGTAAGATAAAATTATATGGTTCGTCATGAATTCTGTACGATAAAATTCTATAGCTAGTAATGAATTCTTGTACATTATGCTTTTCATTATTCTTTCCCTCTCTCTTACCCACTAAGCTTTGGCAAGTAAGACGAATTGAAATCTCATCGTAAATGTAAATTCAAGTGGTTTTATTCAAAAATACAGGAAGCATGCAAAAGTGAAAACGTAAA